>ML675644.1:9966833-10055309 GCA_007922155.1 Mesoclemmys tuberculata
GAGGGAGACAAAACTGACTAGAAAATACACTGGACACAAAGGAGTCATGAATGTTTCCAGCTGCTCCTCCAACAGGCAGCGAGGATAAGAGGTGAAGAAATCAGGAAACTGGCCAAAATGGGGTCTGAGTGGTTGAAAGAGTACCAGGATATGCTATCACAGGGAAATCCAGGAGACTGACGGTATCAGGGAGAGTGTTTCTCAGTGGAATCAGCATATCTTACAGTTTAACAGCGGCTCTCTTTTGTCTTCCATTTAGGTCCATTCAATCACACACACGCCATACCCTATATTTCTGACCTTTCACCCATAGGGAGCATCAGCACTCACAGTTTCCTAGAAATATTGTTAAATACAAACTTAAAACATCATTCTTCTCCTTGCCATTACCCTAATACCAGCTGAGGGCTGGTGCGTGCAACTCACCGCCATCCTTGCACATCATCATGAGATCTGCAGGTAATGGCGTCAGGGGCATATCCTGGAAACAGCTCTGGGCCTTTAATGGGCTTCTGGGCCTGCTTATCTGTCCTTGTCTAGGAAGCCTACAGGATGCAGTGGGGTTTCTACCGAGGACAGGGAAGCTATATATAGTTTTCTTTTTGGTAACTTCTACTTTTGGGCCCTGCTAAGATTCAGCTGGTGTTTTCTCAGCTTCAGCGGGTCACCTCCTGGAGGAGACACTGGCAGGGCACTGCTGCTGCTACACAGCCACTCCCATTATGACAACCAAGATGCTAGACTCATTCCTTCCATGCGCTGTTGTCTCAATTTCCTGCAGATGCAGCACATACTGTCCTTTGGCAGAGCAGTAGCAATTATTGTGGCTCCACGTTTTAGGCCCCTTTCTTAAGTGATTCCATTTCTAGCAAATGGCCTCCTAGCTCTGTTTTGTTCTGAAACCGATTTTTCAAGCTGGGAGATACTGACAATGAAAAACCAGGTGCTCCGTGGTGTAATTTCTTTGTAGTGAATTGCAAGGCAACCTTACCAATTTACCTCTGACATTAGAGGGTGGCAGAAGCCTTTGTACCTCTATGATCTTTATGCTGCAGAAAAAACAACTCATCACAAGGGATGACCTGTAACTGGTATTTTCTTTTTATGTGCCTGGAAATCTATGATAGTTCCAGAATGAACACTGCTCTTAGCATAGACCTGAAGATAAACCAAGCTGTGATGATGTGTGCATTCTGATTTAGTTTTAATAAGAGTAATTTGAGTATGTTGGGTCCCCCTGAAGAATTTATCTGTTCAAGCTGAATAGAAGTGCAGCTACCTTCCACTCCACTCCTTTCCCTGGCAGCCCCAAGCCTGCTGCCAGATAAACACACGTGCCTCAACATGCATCACTTGGGGCTAATGCAACGTTGTCCTGTCCTCCTGCAACATCTCAGTGCGACATCCAACCAACAGAGCATCTTGTGAGACCTCACAATTACTCTCAAGATGAGAGAGGCATCCTGGAAGACTTGGACAGTTCCCTGATCTTTGGGCCAAAGAACCAACCTACCTGATCCCGAATAACAACAGCATGCTCACCCTGGTACCCAGACTGCCTGCAGTGCAGAAGTGATCTGGGACCTATTCCCTTAATGAGAGGGATCTGTGTCAGGCAACAGTTACAGTGCAGGGGATCCCAGAGGCAGATTCCTTCACCAAAGTGACTCACCTCTAAAGATGAGCAGATCTGGGGTCAGGAAGGAACTATACAGACTGGGGACTGACGAGCTAGGCAGCAGTTCTGCAGAAAAGGATCTGGGGGTTACAGTGGATAAGAAGCTGGATATGAGTCAGCAGTGTGCCCTGGTTGCCAAGAAGGCTAATGGCATATTGGGCTGCATTAGTAGGAGCATTGCCAGCAGATCGTGGGAAGTGATTATTCCCCTCTATTCAGCATTGGTGAGGCCGCATTTGGAGTATTGTGTCCAGTTTTGGGCCCCCCCACTACAAAAAGGATGTGGACAAGTTGGAGAGAGTCAGCGGAGGGCAACAAAAATGATTAGGGGGCTGGAGCACAAGACTTATGAGGAGAGACTGAGGAAACTAGGTTTGTTTAGTCTGCAAAAGAGAAGAATGAGGGGGGGATTTGATAGCACCCTTTAACTACCTGACATGGGGGGTCCAAGGAGGATGGAGCTAGGCTGTTCTCAATGGTTGCAGATGACAGAACAAGGAGCAATGGTCTCAAGTTGCAGTGGGGGAGATCTAGGTTGGATATTAAGAACAAGTTTTTCACGAGGAGGGTAGAGAAGCATTGGAATGGGTTACCTAGGGAGGTGGTGGAATCTCCATTTTTAGAGTTTTTTAAGCTGTGGCCAGGATGATTTAGTTGAAGTTAGTCCTGCTTTGAGCAGGAGGTTAGGCTAGATACCTCCTGAGTTCCCTTCCAACTCTAATATTCTGTGATTCTATACCCACCATGGCACTGTAGGACCTGAAGGTGGTCATGGTGATGGAGCAGCAGTTCCTCTTTCTCTGATGCTTTGAGGTGGGACCCTCCATCAGGATCAGGTGGCTATATCCATCACAATCATTTTCCTGCAATACAAAGTACTGGAACTGATTCCTTTGAACGGAGGCTGGACTTGGTGAAAAACAAACCACAAAACTTTTCTTTTCTCCCTCTCCAGTTCTCCCTGCCTCCGCTAGTCTCAGCTGTTTCATGGCAGCTGCAGCCGGCAGAGGGCAGTCTAGCACTGAGCTTCTTTTCTGAAACAATGGAGCTCTTAAAGAGAAGGCTGATACAAGCACTAAGTTGCAGTGGCACCAGGGTTTCTGCCTTTTCCTGACTCCCTTTGCCAGTCACCCATGGCGTGATCCCCGAGCCAGGCAAGGTATCTCTGTAGGCAGATGGTGTACTTAACCCTATGCCTCCCAAGATACCGTATATTACCCCCCACCAAACAAAACAAAACAAAAAAATAGTGTTTGCAGTACCGTAGACACCAATCAGACTTGGAGAGTGTCTTTCCTTAGTTATCCTGGGCAGGGCCCCCACTTTCCCAGGCATTGCCTCTCTCTTTGTTGAGCTCTGAGCCCACTTGGGTTGGGCTGCAAAGCAGACCAGGTGTGAATAAGGGGAGAGCAAGCTCATCCAAACCCTCCTTCTCTCTGCCCCAGTGCAAGCAAGTCCCGCTTGGCCTAGGGTGGTAATTACTGTCAGGGATCCCAATGGGCCATAAAATATTGTGGGGCTGGGCTCTCGTGATCTGTGGGAGGGCGCATAGCACTTCTGTCCCCTATGCACCCATGTGCTGTCCAGGTTCAGCCACGCCAGCGTTCGGGGATGGGCCTGGCTGCACCTGGACCATAGGGAGCTATGATTTCTGCAGACCCACAGGTGTGTATTGGGTAGCAAAAGCAGGCCCCCAGAAGAAGTCAGCAGTGTGATTATAAGCCAGGCCCTGATTCTCCTACACCTTACTTCTTGTGTCACCATTCCCACTTGTGCAAAGTGAGGCCCTAGAGGGAACAATGCACTCTCAGCAGAGCGAGCAAGGAGAAGATCCTGACCCCAGAGCATTTGACAGCCCCTTGGCACAGGGGAGAAGCAGGCCCAAAGTCCCCAGCTCAGGTTTATACACCTGCCTGCAAACAAGGCAGAGAGGGCAGTGAAGTTACTCATGCCCAGACATGGCTTTGGCTGCCCTAGGAGAGGTTCCCATGGATTTTGTTCCATTAGAAGGCAGCAAACTTTGGCTAAAGTAAAAGCTCAGGTTAGCCTCTTGTGATTAGATATTTATTGCCACGTGGGGCTGGCAGGAGCAATTGGCATCTCTTCACCAGTGTTAGTAGCCAGGAGACAAAAACCAACCCACAGTTATTCTTCCATGTTAACTGAAAGACTCACGGGTCAAACATGGCCGACCTTAAAATGGTTCTGCTCCAGTGGGAAATCTCTAGTTTCTGGGGATCACAGAGAAATCAGAAAGCTGTTGTGCTTGTAGGGCCTACACAAAAACTAGGCTGTGTGCTCCTCGGGTGCAGTCTTAGGTTGCCACCTCTCCCAGATTTCTTGGGACTGTTCTGATTTTGAAAGGTCTCTCTTACAAGTTGCTGGATGTTATTTAAAAAAAAAACCCCAAAATCTAATTTAAATGTAATTAATAATAAATCAATATCAATCTACGTGGAGAAAAAGCTCTTGCCCTGTGCAAGACACTATTGGCACAACATTGCAATGTGATGGCATCATTTTGTGACACAGGAAAAGTCCCCAAAGATGGAAACAGCAGAATCTCTCTAGCAGACACTGTCCCTAGAGCTGTATCTGAGCTCATCCGTGCAGGTCCTTGGGGAAGAGTGCTCATGCATACCTGGGAGCGGGCTGACATTGGGCCTCACCCTGTACTACTGAAATCCATGAGTGTTTTACCATAAATACCAGTGAGCACAGGATCAAGCCCCTTAGTGCCGATTCTGATTCACAAAACTGGCAGCAGCCAGGTGGAGTTGTGTCCATTCCATGAAGCCCAGGGGGAAGGAAGCTTTATTAGCCAAGAGGAAAACTAAAACTAGGCCGGGAAATGCATCTTATCTGCATAGAATCATGGGGCTAGACTCACTCAGACCGGGCACCAGCACAAGAGAGTAAGCAGTGAACCCTGGAGGGCTTTCTCCCTAACCAGACATTGCAGGGAATCCTGGGGGATCTGCCCAATTAGATAAATCATTTCTAAAGCCTGTTCCTCAACATTATGCCAAGTTCTGTACAGAGATAAATTCTCCATGGGAGGGGAAGTGCCTGCAAAGAGCAATGTCCCAGCTGGGGAAAGCAAGCCACAGAAACACTAGTATTGCCTGCATAGCATATATATATGAACACCAGCCCAGGTGCAGAGACTATATGGGGCCACTCACTCTGCTGTGGAAACTCCCAGTGTGGCTCAGCTATGGGATTGACTATCACCAGCTAGGGGAGGGCACGCAAGCCCCATCCTTATTCCTCTTACCCCCCCCCCAGGTGCTTTGAAGTGGCTGGGCAGGTCTCACATTGCCCAGATGGTTCCTGTGGAGGAAGAAGTGCCCCAAAACTGCCCTTTGTGCATATCTTGCAGGAACCTTCTGCTATGGTTGAATGGAGGGTGCAGACACATGGAGAGGCCAGCGTTAGGGACTGTGGAGCTAAGATGTTGACCCTGCACAAAGTGCCCGTTCAGGGACTCCTGGAAGCCCGCATAGGGCCCCCGCTGCTCCCTGCACCAGCTGTACTTTCTCTTCTGAGTCTCCCCTCACGTGTGGCGGGGATCAGAGTTTGTATAAACGCCTTAAGCACTAGGAGACAAGAGGCAGCTTTTGTTGCGTGAGGGGGTTTAACCTGCGTTTAAGCAGCCGGGATTTAGCCGAATGATCTGTACACAGAGCAAACACAGAGTTGGGGCTTTCGTAAGCCCTGTGTTAATCTGGGCAGGAGCCACCGAGAAGAGCAGTGTTGAATGGGGGGCTGACTTCTCACCAGCCCACATACCTCAGGGGGCCCCAGTAGGCAGGGAGCCAGAGGGGTAACAGTCAGGACTCCTGGCCGAGCCTGCCTCGCACACCAAGCAGCCTGCAACCTGTTATCCGCAAAGGATTCCAGGCAGCTGCAGATGAGAACGCTTGACTGGTGCTTTCCGGGTCTGGTAGCTCCGCACCAGCCCTTCCTGACTCACCAATCCACACACACATGCACGTCTCAGGGGAAATGAGTCGTGAAGCCTGGGGTGCATCCCAGAGAATCGTCTCCCTGTCCCTCTCCACAGTTCTCCACCCAGCCCTGTGATTGTCATGGGCTGGTTCTGTTTGGAGGCAGGCAACTAAGCATTGTTTCTAACCAGCCCCAAAATGCCTTGGCCAGCTCTGCTCATTACAATGTTCAGCCCCCTGAGCACTGCAAGGGGAACTTCCCTCCTGTACCCCCATCTGTGTCCCTAGGAGCATAGGGTGAGGCACCCTCTTAGTCCCTGCACCCCCAGCTACTGCTGCACTGAGTGGGAAACCTGTACTGATGGCAGCCCTGCCCCAACCCAGCCCCTATAGAGCTAGTAGGGGCAGGCAGCCTGGAGTCCAGGGTGGGGATGCCATCACTCACTCCCCCATCGCAGCTACAGAAGAGCTGCAGCAGCCAGGAGAGATCTGCTACAAGGATAATCTGTTAGGACCACTTGTCTGTTATTCCAAGGGGACCTCAGCCCTTCCTGCCATCTCCCTCTACATCCAGGGGCAGATGGTCTTTTCTTTCCCCACTCACTTCTCCCACGGCCCTGTGCTTCCAAGCAGCAGAGCCTCAAGATCCTTAGGAACCGCAGCCAGCCAGCATCTCCGAGAGGATGGAAGGTTGTGTGGGGGTGAGGAGATCTGGAGCAATGGCTCTCTCTGCCCCAGCATCGCTGAGTGACCCAGGCCAAGTCACGCAATCTCACTGGGCCGCTCCCAGAGAGATGGAGCCTGTTAACTTGCATAAGCCTCAAACACTGTAGTGATGATTGCCGTAGACGAGCCAATAAATACAAGACCACCTTTGCAGTGCGAGGGTTCCTGTGGCTTCCCTCCATTCTGCTGCTTCTCAGGGATTCCCAGGGAGAGAGGAGGCTTCCCAGCCCCCCCAGCTGGAGGAAGGAGTCCTGTGTTTCCTCACACAGCCCCTACTGATAATTGCACTGGCTCCCAGGCCGAACAATGGTCATATTATCATAATTTTCTCCACTCCGACAACCTGCTTGTGAGGGGCTCTGACTGGCTCACAGACAAAGCAGCCGCTGGCACCGTCATCTATGAGACCCGTCCATTACAAACGGGTCACCCAACTGACCACAATGGGCCCATTGTACTGGTGATGGACACCACTCCGTGGGCAGGACTGTGCATCTGGAAGGTGCTTTTTACGTGCCCTATTAAAGTCAGGAGGTGAACGCTCGCCCTTCAAAGCAGGAGCAATTCCCAGCGAGCCAGACCTGCCCCACCAGTCTCCATTGTGACTGAAGCTGGAGAAGCCAACACATTAGGGAAACCCTTCCTGAAGAGCCTCACACACGCACAGCCGTGGCTGGGGCTTTCCAGAGCAGACGTCACTCCCAGCACTAGAAATATCCCTTAGTGTCAGGCATTGTGCTGCTAGCTGGGCCGAGCTGCAAGTGAGAGAAGAGCAAGGGATGCTCCAGGCATTTTAGTGTGGTTTGGGATGGGCAGAGGTAGCATGGGAACCGTGAACCAGCAGATGCTGGAGTTTCGAATCCCTGGATGGTGGAGTATCAAATTGTAGTGATTTTGGCAAAATCCCATTCCTTCCCTCCCCTCCACGAGTCTACCCCCATCCCGAGGTATGTGTCTCCTTCCTTCCTCCCTCCCAGCAGGATCTCAATTCCGTTTGCAGTGCAATGATATGGAATTCAAATCCTTAAATCCCAGTAGTGTTACAAAACATGTCTTGTGTAAAACCCTTCATTCCTGCACCAGCCACTTAGCCGGAGCGCGCCTCCGAAGCCTCCTTCAGAATAAGAGCCTGGCTCAGATGGAGAGGTTCTCAATGGCCCTTTGTAGTCACTTACCTTGTTCCCAAAGATGAAGTGTCCTTCAAGGAGAAGTTAGACCAAACTCTTGTTAAAGAGAAAAGGAACTTCGTCCACAGCAGCAGCAGCTGTGAAAGACCTGGAGATATGGAAAGATGTGGAGTCCTTTGCATGAATTAATACAAAGCTGGCTAGCAGCCCAAGGAAAGGGTTTCTAACTTAGTTACCACTCACGCACTGGCTAATGGAACCCTCTGACTAGGTGCCATGTGCTCTGAATTCCGTGTTCAAGTGGGATCATCAAACCTTTCTCACTTCAGCTGGGGGAAGATGGGAAAAGCCTGAGGGGTGACCAGTGATTAGTGAAATCAGGTCACCCCTATAAAAGGCTGATTTGGTAAGAGTCCTCACATTTAGCTCCAAGAATTATTTAGGAAAGAGAGATCAAGTGGGAGATTTCCAGGCCCCACTGGAATTCCATCCTCAAAAATATCCCAGATATGGAGTAGAGATTTAGGCACTGACAATAGGCCATGCCCATGGCATGCTGGAATTCAGCCAGCGCCACAGTTCACCCTACAGCTTGTGACATGGGCCAGAAACATCCCACCAGCATGGATATGTTAGTGAATTGTCCTTGGGAAGGTCCCAGTGGGCAGCCATTTGGGATTGAGAGTTAGACCGGAATAGGCCTCGTTTTACAGCAAGATCTTGGATGGGACTTGGAATTCTTGGTCAATGTAGCTGGCTGGCAAGTCTGACAAACACAAGAAAAAGGAGGGCACACCTCACCAGAGCTAAAAACTAAAGCCTGTGCATGGGAAAGGAACCCACTGTGTCCCGAATGCACTAGAAACCAGGAGGCCCTTTTAGACGTGAACAAGTCCAAGAAGGTTACCTTTGTCCAATGGAACAAAGCAGGTGGAGAGGAGCCATTATCCAGTGTACCCTGGGCCCAATACCTCCCTGAAGTCAGCTGAGTTATCTAAGCAAGGAAGCTGGGCCCTTCCCTCTTCGCATTTCTACACATTTGGAAGAGGCTCCAAAGTCCTCTTTTAGTGGATAGATTTCAGGTTCCAAAGGTTACTACTAAGAGCCTTTACCTGAGATCCCCAGATACAATCTGTTCCCTGGGGCAGAGTGTATTTACCCTGGTGGCCTCTCTTTGTCCAGTTGGGGTTAAATTGCCTCCTCCCTGTGGGGATTGTTACTGTCTTGCCTTTGGCAGTGAACATCATTAAAGACTGCGTCTGTTACAAGTCTATAATTGTATCTGAGTCATTGTGCACCAAGGCTGGGGTGTTTGCCGATTACTAACTCGGTGCCTGCGTTCATAAGTCTCAATACGGAGAGGGAAGGGCTGCATCCACAGCTCACGCTCTATGTTTGCATCAGGGTAAGTTACGAATTCTAACCACATTTTAATTTGAAAAAGAAAAACACCACAGAGCAGCTGTGCATTGCTCATCCTCACTGGCAGACACAGAGCTGCCCAGCAGAGGCCTCAGGGGTGGGAGGCTGGGTGCTGCAGGTAAGGTGCATTGGCAGAGCTGTGCACATGGGAACCCGGGGCTGGACCAGCAAGAGGTGTGCAGGTCGGGCAGGAGGAACCGCAGCGCTGCGTGGGGAGAACTGCCTAGCCCCTGCCTGCACTCTACCTAGTTCTGTTCCTTGGGCCAGCTCCTCACGCTTTCATAACCAAATTCACCCACAAAATTCTAACAGCCAATGCATGTATGAGTCCAGGGGCAGGGTGTGGGAGTGTCCTGGCCTTGCCAATTGCTTTTACCCCTGAGCACCTGGGCAGGAGCGGGGCTGAGCCAGAGGCAGGAGGATATCACCAGGGCCCTGCCCTCCCTCCCGCTCAGCTCCTTCAGCCTCCATTCAGCGTTTGTGGCTATGCAGCCACATCTCTCTGCATTTGAGGACACGGAGGGTGTTTTTCCAGGAGCGGGGGTGGCACTCTGCCCACTTCCTCTGCCCCTCTCTCCGCTTTCCACACTGCAGAACGCTAATGAGCAAGGACCACTTATACAATAAGAAGCTTTTATATTTCACTAATCGGCCCAGGATTCCATTGGCTCCCCCACCTCCCAAGAGGCCATTTGCTCCCCCCCTCCCACACCTCATCTGCCTTTTGTAATTTTTTAATGGGGTCTCTTGCCTGTTTTGTGCTGACTTAATTAAAAAGCCGCTGTGAGTGATGCCTTGTGACGGCCTAATCCCAACCCGGTGACTCTACAAAGCTTTCGCCTGGGTTTCCCCTTGCTCCATTCCAGCCCAGCTCGCTCCTTCACTGTCTGTGTCAGGTCTCCGCTCCAGTGGCCCTCAGCTGTACACGTTGACCCCTCCAGGACGGTTTGGCTTCTCACGTCTCCCCGGTGAGTACTGGGGACTTTGCAGCTCAGGTTCATAGTAACTGAGATGCTAAACTAGGGGGGCCAACACAGGATCGTGCCCTACAGCCAATTCTTTAGGGCTTAGTCCAGTCCTGCTCTGAAATACCCCAAGGAAGGCTGGCTCCCCTTCCTTCCCTTTCCAGCCTGATAGACAACAGGCAGAGTGGGTTTGAGCTAAACAGCTCTGGAGAGACTGATTTCACTGACAGCAGGGATGGGGGGTCTTGCAGGACTGAAAGCCCCATGCGGTGCTGCTGCCAACCTGCCAGTCTCCCTCCTGGAGCAGATGCTGCTCAGAGGAGCTTGGTGGAGGACCCCTGTGCATGCAGTTCATTCTCCCCGTTGTGTGTGGACAAACAGCCACCTTTAGGGACTGCCCATCCAGACTTTTGACTAGTGCCCGAGTTACCTGCAACTGCTCCTGGGAGCTTTGGGAACAGGGCATTTGGGCTCTGAGGAGGGAGGGTCTATTGGTCTGTTCAGACCGCTCCTGGCTCGTTCTAGCCAGCCCACATGCTAGCCTCTGACGCCTCCTTTGATCTCACTGTGGGAATGGGTCTGACTTTCCAAAGAGGACTTGAATGGTGAGTCAAGCAGAAACATCCACCCACCTCCAAGAGGGAACAGGAATCTTGGCAGCAAGCGTAATGAAAGGAGTCCTCCTGGCTGTGGGTGGGAGTTGATACAGGAGAATTATTTGCTGTCTGATGCATTTAAACAAGATCCCACACACCTAGCATTTGGGCAATAAGGGGGAACAGATGCATCTGTCTGTCAGAGAACTGAGGAACCTCTACCTGAAGGAATGGATCTTGCATGGAAGAAACGCTGTGTTGTTTTGCTGTCCAGTGGTTTGAGGTCCAAGCACAGAGTGGAGCACAGCATTCAGGATCTAAGTGCACTGGCAGTGCTGGGTAGGGTACCCCAGGACTGGAATTAATGCATTTCAGGGGTGTGTGTGAAATGATTCCTAGACAGGGGCAAATTCTTCTCCCAATTATACTTGTGCAACCCCCGTGAAGTCAGGAACTAGGTCCATAGTTTGGAAAGCATGCTGGGATCCTTGGGGGTTAAGTGCTTGATAGAAATAGAAGGTCTTGTTGCTCTTAATAAAACTTCAGGCACATAAGGGGAGCTGCTCCCGCATCAAGAGCATGAACTCAAGATATCGCCTTAGATTACAATAGGGGGTGTTCTGTGTATTCCCCTTCATGCCCCTGCAAAGACTCTTGCAGGCCAGCTGTAACCCTTGTATGAGGGAGCAGAGAGCCATGGAGTCAAGTAACGAGAATCAGAAGAGAGAAGTTACCTAACGCACACAGCCGCTACCTTACTGGGAATTGACCAACCTTACGAGGCAATGCCAGCAGCACAAAACAATCCATTGGGCCATCCTGGAAAGACTCATCTAGCTTTCTAGAAGCACCACAAAGCTGTGTGAAGTCTCCATCAGAAACCCACCGGGGACAACTGTCTTCATCAGGGGCCTCTGAGTGAGTGTATTCCACAGCCCAAAGGGCTCTCTCCAGATCTTTCATGGACCGGCTGCCAGACGGAATTCTCAGCTGGGTCCCTACCTTGGTACCAGCTGTGCGGCATGGAACCCCTGCGTCTGCTTCCTGACCACAATGGAACTGGTTGTTTCTGTCTTTCACAAAAGGAAAAGATGGAATAAGATGGGCTGAGCTCATGGGGTCAGTGGCAATACCCTTTGGGACCTCCTTATTGCTTAGAGTACACCCAAACCCCAGAGAGGAGCCGGGAGTCCTCAGTGTCCCTAAAAGATCAGGCCCAAGGAATCTGAAGGACACCTACATTCTAAGGCTACTTTGGCAAACATTAATGTTGATAAAAAACCCTTGAGTTCCCGGGGCAGAAGGTGGCATTAATCATCACCTGAACTAACCGAGGGTGAGGAGGGGAATCCCATTTATAGCTCATTGCCAGACCAGTTCTCCACCCCTTCTCTTGACTCCTGTGAAGCTGGACAGCAGACAGGTGACGTCAGAGCCCAGCACAGCTTCCTGGCTGTTATCCAGGGCAGATGTTGGGCTGGGGAAGGCTTTAGAAATGTTTCTCCAGCTAGTGTTAACGTGGGATTCTTCCTTGTCTCTTTCAGTGTCCCGAGGACAATAAAGAAGCAGGATGTCTGCAATAGTGAGTATTCCCTTTGCTCAGCGCCACCCTGCCCCCTCCCCAGCTGGGCTAGCAGGGAACTCGGGCCGAGAATGGGCCCTTGCTCTCCATTCATTCTCAGAGCTAGGGGAAGCCAGCTGAGCTGTAAACATTCCCTGTCCAGTGCCAGGCCCAGGTGATGCGCACATGAGCCTGATTCCCCAGCCAGCCAGGCGGGGGTCGGAGGTCTCAGGTTAGCGCACGCAGACTGATGCTGGTTTGAATGGTCAGGGCAGCGATGCAGTGACTTGCCCTGCAGATATGTACAGGGTGTTCACTGCACCAATGGTGGCTGAACCCAAGCTCACATCCAATGGAAGCTATGAAAATCTCTTAGTGCTGTGGAGTGCAATAGCCAGCAGGTTGGAAAAGTCCCCCTAGCTGGCATCCCGCTGCAGTGACTGAATCGGCTCCACTGTGCATGAACACGCTGTCTGCCGAGGTGTCTTCTGGGTCTGTTTCTTTTCCTGCTTTACAGCCGACAGCTCCAGCCATCAAGAAGCTCAACTCTCCCCCACCCAGTGATGATATGCAACCGGTTCGCACCGGTTCACGCGAACCGGTTCTTAAAATTAAAAAAATTTAGCGAACCGGTTGTTAGCGTCTTTCCCTGTCGCGCTCTGCAGGGGGCTGGCGGGTTGCGAACCGGTTCTTAAAAAAAAATGAAGGCAGCGAACCGCTTTTTAGCGGGGCGCTGGAGGGCTTTAGAATATGACAGCGCAGATGCCAAGTCTCCCTCTCCGCCGCCGAAATTGACTTTGCTTTGTCAATTTCACGGCGGAGAGTATGCCCCAGCTCTGCTGCTGAATTTGACCAAGGAGGGTTAGTTTGAGTGCCGGGAGTCTGTGCTGCAATCCTCCCTGCCGCCGAAATTGACCAGGGAGGGTAAATTTCACGGCGGAGGATGCCCTGAAGTTCTGGGTGCTGGGTTGTTGGGGTGCAAAGTGTCGGGTGCTGCATGCATGATGTTTAAGAACCTACTCAGAATAGGTTCTTAAATATCACCTGCCTTTATAGAACTGGTTATTGGAAATTTGGGATATCATCACTGCCCCCACCCCATCACTTCTCCCGTCCTCCTGCCTCCCTCTCCCCCACACTTCCTGGGGTGTCACCAGCACCTTCCACTTCTCAAGCGGACAGTAAGGATCTCCCCGCCTACTCTCCACAGAAGGGGCTGCTCTTGGTGCAGCAGCACTACCACATCTCCCTGAGCAGCTCCCCTTGACCTGTGCACTCCTGTGGCCCCTAGTGAGACAGCAAGGACCATGTTTCCTCAGGGCTCCCTCAATGGCACCCATAAAATCCAGCCATGCCATTTGCCTGGGTAATCGCATGGGCAAACAAGGGGTGTGTGCACAGAGTTACAGGCTTTTTCACAGGCTTGCAGGCTTCCTTCAAAAATAAACTAAAATTTCCTCTGTCAGCCCACACACACTGATAGAGGGATCCCTGTCCAACCCTTACACAGGTCCAATCGCACCTCTTTCCCCATTGAAACCAGAACGGCCAACCTGTGATCCCAACACCTCCACCTGCTGACCCCAGCACCAACCCCATTACCTTTTCCAGCCCAAGGGAGCCCTTCCCCAACACAGACCCCATTATTTCTCCCAGCACAAATGAGCCCACCTCTCCCCGTTCTGACCCCAACATCTCCCCCTGCCCAAGGGAGCCCTCCCCCTCCTGCCCCCAGTGCCAACCCTGTTACCTTTGCTGGGTAAGTCAGCGCAGGGAGCTGGCATCTCAGGACGTTGCCTTGGGCACAGTAGGCATCTCTGCTCTCAGGGCTCACTTCATGCTCAGACTCACCCTGGGCCTGGAAGAGGCAGGGCCCGGGGCACTTTATATGGCCAGCCTTGCGAGGCATTCTTGTCTAGCTGTGGTTTTGCTCCCAGACGGGAACGTTCCGGATTGTCTCCGAGGAGGAGCAGGCCCTTCGCACCAAACTCGAGCGACTCACCACTAAGGACCATGGCCCCGTCTTCGGAAAGTGTGACAAAGTCCCCGCACACACTATGCAGAAGGTGAGAGCCTGGGGTGCAGGCCACGGCCTGGGAGAGGGACCAGGGGAACCAGGACCATGGGAGATCACACACCAGGGGAGAGCGCGTGAGGGGACAGGAGGTACCAAAGAGATGGGAACAGGACAGATTCTCCTTTGAACCTCTGCCCCTGCTCATCGGCTGCCCCACACAAATGAACCCATCCAGTGGTGAGAGAGGAGAGGCCAAGTGTATGGGGGAAGCCGGTGGCTAAGTCTCAGCCTTGAGGAGGCAAGGGGAAGGTGGGATAGAAGAGGGGGATAAAGCTTCCTTCTGGAGCATGGGATGTGTCCCCTCCAGCGAAGTGAGGAAAGGGGTTAATCTGCTCTGATCTCAGAGGAAATCCCTCCAAGAGCCTCATTTAAAGGATGGGAGACGGGACACTGAACCCCCCACCGTGACACCAGCACAACCGCCTCCCTCCATAATCTGGGACCCGAGGAGTGATGTGGCCAGCAGGTCACAGGCCAAGCAAGGCAGAGACGCTGTCCCAAATCCTCCACCCCCGAGCAGACCCAAGGTCCGCAGGGCTGGAGAGCAACACTGCTCTAACCAGTGAGGGGTAACAGGCGAATGGGGAACTGGCGTCTCTCTACCCCTTGAGGGGATCTGATGATGCCTAAGATGGAAGAGGAGCAAAAGTGCAGTAGGGGCTGTGGGGCAGGCTGGGAGGGCATCGGCAGAACTGTGGGCAGGCCCGGGACTGGGATAGCAGTCAGAAGTGAGCAGAGAGGTGGGGCTGCCAGGGTGCTTTAGAGCAGGACTGAGGTATCACGGCAAGCCTTTAGCTAGATTATATTGGTCAGAAGGGCATTCATAGAGCAGCAAGGGGAGGATCTGCAACACCCAACTCCGCTCTGCCTAGTTGGACCGGGTAGCCATTTCATGAGCAGGGACTTAACCCCTCCTGTCAAACCTAAAACTGCCCATTGGTGCCCCAGGGCCCTAAGCCCTCTCCTCTTACCACTGCTGCTAATCAGGTGAAGATGGGGCCAGTCCCTGATGGGAGGCTTGGAGGCCAGGGCACGGACAGAGTCCCTTAGCCTAGGGTGACCGCGCAGGCTGGCAGGTCTCATCTCTCCTGCACTTGCAGTGGGGTCTCTGGGGGCCAGGAAAGCAGCAGTAAATGGCACATACCGTCACCAGCAGGGGCCTACACTTTGGAGGCAGGAAGCCCTGCGTTCCGGCCCCTTGTTCCCTCTGAGCACTGCTCCCGCTGAGGCTGGTGGCTGTCTCCCGTAGGCGAAGGACGAGCTGAACGAGACAGAGGAGAAGCGGGAGTCAGCTGTGAAGGAGCTCCGGGAACTGGTGCGTGAGAGAGCTAGCGGAGGCGAGGAGGTGTGCAAGGTAGTGGCAGAGAAGGTGAAGGGAAAGGATGACGCCTTCTACATCCGCTTCATCCGCGCCCGCAAGTTCGACGTCAACAGAGCTTATGAGCTCCTGAAAGGTGGAGCATTCCCTTCCTCTCCACTAACCTCCCCTAGTCCCCCAGCTGGCCCCCCCACTCCTGTGGGCAGACCCATAGCTTTCTTGCAGCAACAGCATCCCATGTCCCCCCTGCCAGGCCTGCTGTCAAGTAAGACATAAGGCCCAACGCAGCATCCATCCCCTGTCTCAGCCTGTGGTGTGGGACTGACATCTCTGGGGATGGTGGGGCCCCTGGAGCCATTTGCCCCAGTGTATGCAGTTGCTGCCAGGGTCCAGGTGTAAGAACGATATAAGGGGAGAGGGTAAGAGGCAGGGAAAAGACTGGAGGCTGTGGGGCAAGCAGATGATGCCAGAGGAGCAGGTGGGGCCCATGTGGGACAGGCAAGAGCAGTGAGGTGTTCAGCACCTCTGGAAGCCCTTGCCCTAGGTTTCCCTCCGGCAGTGGCGACAGGCATCTCTGCATCCTGACCTGGCTGAGACAGATTGAGGGGGAAAGGGGAGATGAACTGGACTTGGCTTGGCTCTGGCTCTAGGCTCCTTTGTTTCTGGGGTGGGGATAACAAGGCCCTAATTAGTGGCGCTGGCTTAGCTGATGAGCAGAAGCTGCCGGCAAAGGAGGAGTTTTGTCTATTTGCATTTTCCCATGGTGAGTTTCCTCATTTCATACCCCCCAACCTTTAACGGCTACAGGGTGCCAAGTAAGGTGGGGCTGGCTATAGGAGAGTGTGGAGAATTACCCACCGAGGGGAGGAAGGAAACAATGTATACCATCAAAATCACTGCTTGTGCTCCCGCAACTGAGGGGGTACATGGCAGTGTCAGGTAGGAGTAGGAGGGGTAATGGGGTGGTGCCAGGGAAGGACAACTGTGGTTCCCAGTTGGGGAGAGCTGTGACGTGCCAGGCAGGAGCAGGTTTTTTTGTTTTTTTTTAAGCTGTGCTGGCCTCAAACTGGGTACCTTCAGATCCTTGGGTACCAAATAGGAAAGAAGGGCAATATTCTGTGCTGGGGGGTGCTTCTGAATCATGTCTGAGGGGCGCCTGGCACTGCCTGACCACAGCTGGTAGCTTCACACCTGGGGCGGGCTTTGCTCTGTGGAATACCCCTCACTTGCACAGGGAGTTTAGGGTGCTCTGCCCTCTTGTGGCTGACATGAACCAGGCCTGACTGGAGCGCAGGGTGTCGGCCTTTGCGCAGTCTCATGTTCCCACAAGCCATACCTTATTCCGCATCAGGAAACAAGATCCAGCCGCAGCTGGAACCAGACTCCCTCGCCTTTCACTCATCGCAGCGCAAGCTCCGTGGGGGCAGGGCCTGCTCCTGGCCCTGGCCTCGGGGAAGAGAATTTGTTCTCGTTCCAGACCTTGGCATACACTCTCTCTCGCTGACTCCAGGCTATGTAAACTTCCGCCAGCAGTACCCGGAGCTCTTCGATAACCTGACGCCCGAGGCCGTGCGCAGCACCATCGAGGCTGGCTACCCCGGCATCCTGGCCAGCAGGGACAAATATGGCCGAGTCGTGATGCTCTTCAACATTGAGAACTGGGACTACGAGGAGATCACCTTTGATGAGGTCAGCTCAGCTCTGATGTTGCCAGGCTCCTTGCCCCAGCATCTGAGCAGGGGGTCCCGTCCCTCCCGCTCTGGGCATAAGGTCTAAGCAAAGCTCTTTGCCGTAAGCTTGATGTTAGTAATATCCCAGGAATCTCCGCTGGCATGGATAGAGCACGTTCCAGCCCAAGGGGATCCCAAACACCCCCCAGGCCATGAGAAGCAGATGTCACACTGCGAACACCACTTAGAATTCAGATAGCATTTTTCAACAGCAGATCCCAGAATACTTTACAAAGCCAAGTCATGACTGCTATCCCCATTATACAGAGCTGGGAAGGGACCTGCCCAAGGACACCTAGCAGGTGAGAGGCATCTAAACTGATGTAACTTACAGCAATGGCTCTCAACCTTCCCAGACTACTGTTCCCTCTTTCAGGAGCCTGATTTGTCTTGTGTACCCCCAAGTTTCACCTCACTTAAACTAACTGCTTAGAAGAATCAGACAAAAATACAGAAGTTTCCCAGCACACTATTACCGAAATTGCTGACTTCCTTACTTTTACCATATAATTATAAAATAAATCCATTGGACTATAAATGTACTTGTTTCAGTGTATAGTATGTAGAGCCATATAAACAAGTCGGATGAAATTTTAAGTTTGTACTGACTTTGTTGGTGCTTTCTATTTAGCCTGCTGTAAAACTAGGCAAATAGCTAGATGAGTTGATGTGCCCCCAGAAGATCTTTGTGTACCCCAAGGGGTATGTGTACCCCTGATTGAGAACCACTGACTTACACATTCTGTTGACCCCCCTCTATTTGTACGGTACTCCTTCCGAGACTTCTCTGAATTTGGCCCTGTGTATATGGGGATCACCCATGCAGCACTGAAATGCACTGGCCTCTGATGTGGACTAGGGCAGTCATTTAACAGAGCACAGCGACAATGCATAATGTTGCGGATAAAAAGCAAGGAAGAAACAAGGAGAATTCAGGCAGGTGGAATGTACTTGGCAGAACATTAGGGCTAAACACTTTGACTCTGGGGAAATAGGGTAGGGGTCCATCATGGCCAGACCTGGCCAGGCCCTTGCACTTGCGTGTTAATGACCTCCATCTGTCTTCCTCTGGCTCAGATCCTTCGTGCATATTGCGTTATCTTAGAGAAGCTGCTGGAAAATGAAGAGACCCAAATCAATGGACTCTGCATTGTGGAGAACTTCAAAGGCTTCACCATGCAGCAGGCATCCGGCATCAAACCATCCGAACTCAAGAAGATGGTGGATATGCTGCAGGTGAAGCTATTCTTCTGCTGCCCCCCAAGTAGGCAACAAGAGAGGGACACAGGCGTAGGTCCCCCATAGAAGGTGGGACCCAAAGCAGTGGCAAACGAACCCTGTGGAATCTGCAGGGCAATGATGTGTTCACCTGGGATCAGACTGACCCAGGGAGGAGATAAAAGTCAAGGATAGCAGCACTAAGGTATTTTAGTTATAGAACATGCCTCTGCGTAGATGGGCACTACTGTACTGGTAAGATCCGTACTGGAGCTCTCAGGACTGGCTCCCTCCAGGGATTATACTGGGTAGCCAAGACTCGGTGGCTGATGCAAACATCCTTGCTAAAAGCAGCACCTTGCAGAAAGAGGCTCCAGCCAGAAATGGTACCCTGGGCACGGGTTCGTTAGAAGTTCATCATTCTTGTGAAGATGCAGCGCCACCGAGCAGATGGGGCATTCCCTGGGCCACTGTTTGCCCTGCTTGGCGGTGCACATTTGGTTGGCAGCATTCTGCAAGACTGTCTTCCCATGCCCCCAGCCCCACCAAAGCGTTACTTCTGAAAGTCGAGTCACCACCCCTGCACAGTATTCACTGGCCGATGTAATGTCACATGCACAAGGCCCCTCCCCACCAATCTCCCAGCTCAGACACCATTTGGAATGCGGCTGAACCTGTGCTTTTGGAATAAGACCAGAGGCAGAGGGTGCCGGCAACGCCTGCCAGGAACCCTTGATCGTAGAGAGGTATTTCTCCCAGGGACTGGGAACGGTGAGTTGCCCTTGAGGGGTTATTGCTGCCCTGGAACACAACTGGGTTGGCACATGGGCAAAATCAGACGCACAGTCCTCACTAGTAGGGTAACACAAAAGGGCCCTCAAGATGGACGCAAGAAGTTGGGTTTGAACAGGGCCCAGGGTGATGGGAAAAGGAGGAAAGAAATAGCCCATGTCTGGTGACTTTTTCTACCTGTGCCACTGCTGTCTTCCCCCTCCTGTGTGCTGCTCTCTCACGATGCACATGCTGCCTTGGTGACACTTTGTGTTTGGGATCCGCAGGACTCTTTCCCAGCTCGATTCAAGGCCGTTCACTTCATCCATCAGCCGTGGTATTTCACCACCACCTACAACGTGGTCAAACCTTTCCTGAAAAGCAAACTGCTGGAGAGGGTGAGTGTGTGGGAAGGGCCAGTAGGACTTGTCCTTGCAGGGGCACGGGGCAGTGGGGCCAGGGAACACGAAGGCTCTGATCCAAATCAGGACAAAGCGAAGCAAACTCAGGGGATCAAGTGATGCCTTTGGCTTCTCTGGCCAGTGGCTTCCCTGCTCCTGGGTGGACTCTGCTGATGCCAGTTTCATTTGCTGACGTCCCGTTGAGTTGCAGTGGGGTTTGATAGATTCATAGACTCATAGGTCAGAAGGGACCAATATGATCATCTAGTCTGACCTCCCGCACAAGGCAGGCCACAAAACCCTACCCATACACATTTATAACAACCCCGAACCCATGACTGAGTTATTGAAATCCTCAAAAGTGAGATTTGAAGACCTCAAGCTGCAGGGAATCCACCAGCAAGCGACTCATGCCCCATGCTGCAGAGGAAGGCGAAAAACCTCCGTGGCCCCTGCCAATCCGCCCCGGAGGAAAATTCCTTCCCGACCCCAAATATGGCGATCAGCTAAACCCTGAGCATGTGGGCAAGACTCACCAGCCAGCACCCAAAAAAGATTTCTCTGCAGTAACTCAGTTCCCATCCCATCCAGCATTCCCACAGACCATTGAGCAGACTTATCATAGCCAGGGTGTTACTGAGTTCTCCCCAGTGACGTCAGGGCACAGGAGCTGGCAGCTATGCACAGAGACAGGCTGCCGTAGGAAAATGGGCTGAACATGGAGGGGGGTGTGAAGTGGGGGTGGGAGGAGCAGACCTACTCCCAGCATTTGCTCACCGTGCCCAGGCGGATCCCAGTGTTACGATCACCCCCGCTGCTGTTTCATATGGGGAGCAGCTGGGAAGATGAACCTGCAGTGCCCCACCTGGAAGAGCTGTGTGCACAGCTCAGGGTTAGGCTGATGAGGGTCTAAGCCAGCCAACCAGTGGTTCAGGCATCCTCTGGCTTTCTCAGGGCTGTGGCATGCTGTCTAGGAGAACGCTCCTGTGTGTGTCTGGAATCCCGAGCACATTGCTGTGTCCCTCCTTCCCATCTTACTCCAGGTCTTTGTGCATGGGGAGGAGCTGGAGTCTTTCTACCAGGAGATCGATGCTGACATCCTGCCAGCCGATTTCGGTGGCAACCTGCCCAAATATGATGGCAAAGCCACTGCCGAGAAGCTTTTCGGGCCCCGGATCGAGGCCGAAGACACAGCTCTATAGAGCAGATCTCCCTGCTTCTGTATGTGATAGGACGGGAGGTGGCCATCTAACCCAGCTCCACCCTCTTACTGTAGCATTGGTTGCATGATCTCTTGTGGTGATAAACTCTGTGCGTGTACCTCCACATGTGGTCCTCACCCATCCAAACTCCAGCAAGGCAGCAGGGTCTGCCACCCTGAGTCTTGGGAAGGATTTCCTCTCCCCCGTTGTCCATCAGGGAAAGCAACCCCATAAACAATCTGTTCCATGGTATGTCCTGAAACGGCTAAGAGAAAACAGGGCAGCAACTGAATGGGGAAGAGAGGGTCAGGCTGGTGGGAAGAGGCAATCAGAACTACAACCACTTCGCTCCACCCCACACCTGAGTTCTGGACCATGGCTGTTCCCCTGCTTGCCTCCAGCCTGGGTAGTACAGTAGCTGCCAAGTGCTTTGCCAGTGCTTGCTGGCCTGGATCAGGAGGGTGCAAGGCACTGGGAAAGCAGATCTCCAAGGCCAATATTTGCCAGTCCACAGCAGTGTACGTGGAGGCCTCGCTAGTGGACAGGTGGCTACAGCTAAGGAAGCAGAGCAGGGTGGCAGGAAAGCTGTAGGACAGACCCCCTGGTAGTGGAAAGAAAGCTCCGAGCATCACGTGCAACTGGGTGGACAACATAACCAGAGTCCATCACTGCAGGAGACTCCCCAAACCGCGGTTTGAAAAATGTACAGAGAAAATAAAATGCTGAACAGCAGGAGATGCTTTGGGTCCCTTGGCCTTGGAGGGACTGCACATAGGTGAGCCCATGGGCTGTCATCTACAGCCAGCAAGAGGCTAGGTCTGGCGTTTCTAAGGGTTGATGAAAGGCTGTGCCCCGGAGAGGATGCAGATAGCACTCCACCAATACTAGGGGAGCCAGTGCAGCAGAAGGGACGCAGGCAGCATCCGGAACAGCCACTGGAAGGTCCTGTTCTCACTGGAGAGGCCAAGGATGGAACGTCCCATGGCACCTGAGCTCCCCATTCACCCGTCTCCCAGAGCCAGGCTCCTTCCTGGCTGCTGCCCATGCCAGGACCTCCGAGCCCTTTTCACTAGCACAAAAGCTTGGCTGGGCTGAAGTGGAAACACCAGAGTCTGAGCAGGACCTGGGGAGAGGATCTTCCTCCCTCTGCCCCAGGGCACACTGGGTGAGGCAGGCAGTGGAACAGCATCTCCAAAGCAGGGGATAGCTGCACGGTTAGGGCTAGTGATACTGCACTCAGGGCCCTGTGTGTTCCCCGCTCCCTAGAGCGGCAACGTTAGCCGAGCATGGGGATTAAACATAGGACAGGATAGGGAGAAACGCCACACCCTGAGGGCACCTCTCTCCTCCCAGCATTGCTGCAGAGCAAGGATGTGTGCAAAATCAGGAAGTGGCCATGGCTGGGTAAAGAAAAAGCAGCTGAGGAGCAGCCCTCTCCCAAGAGATGCTGTCTTATTCCCTGGGGGAAGGAGGGCAGGGAAGCAACTCTTTGGAGCAGGGGTGGAGTGAGAAGGGGTGGTGCGGTCTCTGCTGCTTACCCCAGGGCAGTCCGAGCCAAGGGGAGGGCTGGCTGGCAGGCTGGTTTATAAAGCAGAGGAGTGCAGATCACATCACATTCAATGAGCTCATTCCAGGAGGAAAGCAGATTACTAAAGAGTCCTAGGCGTAGCCCTTTGACTTCATTGGCCTCCAGGCACCAGGAGCTGGAAGACATTCATGGCTTGGAGAAAAGCTAGTTTCCCTTTGCCCAAGGCTCTGTGATCATCCGCTTACCAGTTAAGCTGTGCTGTAGCCTAATCCTTCCTCCCTCCCATTCTCCGCTCTCCAGCCGTACACCGCTACCCTTAATTTGCAAAGCAACAGATCAGGGGCCCAGCTGAAATGGCAGGAGATGGAGGATGCCGACAAGAGGTGCATTCATCAGGGCACTGGCTCAGATTCAAACCAAACAGGATGTCTGCTCTGAAGCTGCAGGGAGGATGGGGCCTGTCTGAGCAGAGAGGGCTGGGGCCATGTCAGCCTTCCCCAGCACCGTTCCACCCTACACAGCAGTGCGTGCAAGCTCCAGAACTGCGGCAGGATCAGCCTCAGGCAGGATGCCTCGGGGGGGGGGGGGGGGGACAGGCTAGTGGTCAACAGCCTTGCTTCTGTGTTGTTTCAATACACAGTCTGCACTTCAGGATCACTCCTGCGGGGGTTTAGGCCAGCCCAAAGCTTGGCCAGGCTGGCCAGGAGCACACAGCTGAGCAGCCACTACTCCCCTTTCAATCTGCATCGACCAATTCGGTGGGGGTGGGTAGCTGCAGGAATCCCCGGTGCCAAGTGATCATAGAGCTGGCAAGCTGTGGCAGAGCACAAGCTAGTCCAATCCAGTAAGACAGCAACATGGGGCCCTTGCCGTGGGTGGGAGTTACTTCCCCCACAAAGCAGGTACAGATCTCATCTTGTAACATGCCCATCCATGTAGGATTCAAGTGCCTGAAGGCAGCAGGTCCTTAGCTAAGATGCTGTCCCCACTTCCCGGCGCTCAGCATGCAGCCATTGGGGAGGTTTACCATGGCTGCCCACCTCTCCTTTCAGTTGAATGACTAGTTACCTTGTAAACCTCAACTCAGCACAGGGTCATGTTCTAGCATGGGCTGGGCTCAAAGCAATACCTCAGCAGAGAAAGAGCCGGGAGTGGAATCAGACCGGACAGAGCATTAGTCTCAGAGGGGCTCTGGCCAAAACAGGAGAAAGAATTGTAACTATTGCAGACGCTGTACAGCGGGAGGAAGTGCTGGAGAGCTTCAGAGGTTCTCACTTGATAGCAGGCACAGCACCCCTTTTCAGGAGCAGCACAATTCGCTTTACGAGGGGGCATCGAAGTCACAGGAAAGAGGCAGGCCATAACGGCACTTCCCCACTCCCTACCCCCCTTTTACAGCCCAAGCAAGACTCGCGTTTGGGGACCTGCTGCACTGCCAGAAGCCTAATGCAGAGGAAATGAAACAGGCTCAACAAGCCGGTCTGGCGTGAGTGAGAAACACATAGGAAGGCATTTGTGCCAACAAACGGAGGGGCTCGAGGTGGTCTGCGCAGTGCTTTGCTCGGCCCTAGGCTCAGCCATCAGGTGGTTAACTCTTCAGAGGGTGCCACTGCCCAAACATTCAGGCTCCAGTAGCCAGCAGGAGACCAGATCTATTTCCAGCTCCTACCAGGTTAAGACAACTCTGCCTTCTCTATCACTCTTTAGCAAGTGGGGGCGGGTGGGGGGAAGGACTGGCAGGTGGAGGATTTGCCACTTTCAGACAGGCTCATTTAAGAGCCAGCAGCTTGGCCGTCTGGCTCGAGAGGAGCGAGCAAGATTCCAGGCCGAAGGGAAAGGAGGTGATGTGCCAGCATTCATAGTTTCAGATGGCGCAGAAGGCAGCGGCCACAGAGGGACTCATTCACTGCTCCTGCCTACTCCCTTTTCAACCTGCACCAAAACCAACCTCTCTCCACAAAAGCTTCCAGCTATCCTCGAGCAGGGGGATGGAGTGGGCAGGAGAACCAACCAAGGAAGGGGGATACAGAATAAACTGAGCAAACGATGTCCCTGCAAGACGCATCCATTAACCAGAACTTGACACACAAAGGAGACCAGATGCACAGTATACTATAGAGGCAAGACTGCAGGATCCAGCCGCAGAGCACTCCCAGCCACCTGGTATGTTCAGGTCCCGTCGTGGCTTTGTAGAGTTCTTCAGAAGATGTGCTATTCCTGCCACCCAGGACAGCTCTGGCAGATTGAGCACACAGAAGTTCCCTTTATGGAACATGTGGAGATTAAACACAGGGTTATTTAACAGCTTAGACATTAGTGTTTCATGTTGCAAGGGGAACGGAAGGTCTTTGGCCCTTCTGGAATGCCAGACCCTATGAATGGTCTCAGCTTTTCACGGAGACTCTAGGCTTTACTGCCCTCCAAGCCCACATTCTAGTGCTATGTACTGGCTAGATTTAGACATGGGCTGGTCGGTTTGAGGATAGGTGAGTAGTGCATGCATGTCCCTGGTAGGTGGGACATGGTGACATGCCCCAGGGCAGGAGGGAGGACACCAAGTGGCTGAAGTCACTTTAGGCAAGTCCTGGCACAGCATGCTGGCCAGTGGGAGAAGACAGTGCAGTGAGTGAGAAGGGGGCACTGGTTCAGAGGCAGGGACCACTGAGAATGCCATGGGGCTGAGCCTGTGGACTAGAAAACAAGAAACAGGACCACTATGGCCAGAGAAGTGTGCTACAGTACTGCCAGCTCCTACCGCCAGGAGATAGATTGGGACTAGGGTGCCTGGCATGCTTTAAATGGGCCAGTGTTCAGGTGCCAGACAATTTGGAGGGCACTTGCCCTGACTCCAAGGTGGGCGAAACCTAATCCAGGTATTGAACTCCGAGGCAGATGGCTTCGCTGTGGCGTTTCTAGTGCTGCTGTGGGTGGCCAGGGTACAAATGGCCTCACCTACCGCACTTGGTAATTTCGAGCAGAGTGAGAGCTTTGAGCTCATGCCACACTTGCCTCGGCTGCCCCAGCAGAGACAGATCTAAGCTGGGTAGCAGCACCCTTCCAAGGAGAATTGGACCCATTGGGGGAAGAGTAGGGGACTACAGAGTATTAGAAGAATTAGGGTGTGCACCCACAGACCGATGGGACAGAGTGCAAGTAGCAGCTTTTGAACGCTAGGTGCTAACCCTTTGCAGGGCTGCCCGTGCTACTTGGCTGCAATGAGACCATGGTCCAGGGCCTTTCAGTAGGCAGAATTGTTGACCTACTAGTTTTCTTCCACCTGGCACCTCTTTCGTGTGGCAGCTTGTCAGAGCACTACCCCCTCGCAGCAGGATCCTTCTCTGTATTGCGATTTCTTCAGAGGCAAGGCTCTGTGCTCTAGATCAGGCAGTTTTTGGCTTTGTGGTTCGAGATGAACATGGTCTGAAAGTTCCCACCTTCCCCGTTGCCAGCGTTCCCAAATGCACCTCTCACTCCATGCATCAGCTGCCAGTGAAACGCCACATGACATGACAACTTCCCAGGACAATGTACTTCTTTGAAAGCAGTGGCAGTGCATGAAGTCTCTACCTCTCTTCTCTGCAATTCTGCATTTTGTTCTGGTCACCTCATCTCAAAATACAGCAGAAAAAAAAAAGAGGTAGAGATGGGCAGCAAAAATGATTAGAGGCTTGAATCAGGACATAAACCAACAAACCAACAGGAGGGTATAGAAACAAATTCCCCCCGCCCCCGCCTATTTAATAAAACCAGACATAGTTGGAATTCTAGCACTGGCTGCTGTTAGAAACCAGATATCTGATTAGGCCGACTGTTGGGCTGCTCCAACACAGTAATTTCCACATGGCAAGGTTAGAAGGGTGGTACCCCAGAGCATGGCTCAGTCTGGAATTCAAAGTTTTGTTAGGAAATTTTAAATTTCCATAAACACCAGACACCTCCCGCGAGGTGAAGAGAGATGGAGGAAAGAAATATTTTAGAACAGAGTTCAGGCATCTGTGGATCTGATGCTTATCTTGAAGACTGTCTGAAGTGTTCAAGCCACAGCAATTCACATTCATTCTAAGGAGACACAGGATTCTGCTATACTCCAAAGCACTTGCCTCCCACTCTTCATGTCTCATTATTTGATGGTGGATTTCCAAGGAGCCCTTATCAGATTACGGATACCATCTTGATCAAGATGCAACAGAGTCCCCTTTCAGAAAAGCCCTTAATTTATGCCATTTCATGGGCGGACATTATTGCTGCTCAGGGTCTCCCAATGCAAAGGAAAACAAATTCAGGGAAGATGAATCCATTCATAAAGAGCAACTTTTATATACACAGCTACCACACGAAGAACTGAACTGAGTGAGTCCTTTATTTTTTTAAGTAAAGAAATTCAATTGAATCAAAGATAACAAAATTACATTGTTTTGCAATAACCTCCATTAACATCACACAGAATAAAGAAAAAAGTCAAGGACGCAGTTTTACTTTTGTAAGGTAAATGTCAGCAGATATAGAAAAATTGCATTGCTAGTTGCAAATCTTCTCCCCAGGAGCTGGCAGCTGGGGGCGGGTCTCAAACGCACGCAACCTTTTAGGGCAGCATTTAAAGTTAAAAGCATCAGGAATGTGGAAGTGATGATTCCAGTCAGTCTACTTGGAAGCAAAATTTCCCATAAAATTATTCTTTAAAATTTCGGTTGAACAGCAACAGTTCAAAGACATCAAAAAAGTTACACTCAACCAAGGCAGCTGCACTGGCAGAAATCAGAGTGCACAGATACAGATCTGGCTTCCTGAGGTATAAGGATACCCCCCTCTTCTCGAGGACACTTGGGAGAGAGGGAAAAGGGCTTTTCTTGAAAAATTGTGCTTTCTTAATGAAAAGAAACACAAAGGTTTGCAGAGAACCAACATTTGGAACTAGAGATAAATCACTGCACAGCTGTGAAAAAATCATGCCCTTTTGAGAGAGCTTCACTTGGACCAAATGGTCATTTGTTATCTAAATTTGGCCCATCAGCCGCATTTCTTAGGACTCCCTAGGCAGCTGCCACCAGAAGGTTTAGCACTCTGGTAGAACATGCGCCTACTGATCACTCTGATCCGATTCACTCAAAAGCAACAGCTCTATGTGCCCATACCTATACAGCCAACTCTGGGATTCAGAGAGCTGGATGCTCCCCAGGAGGGTTTGAACGAATCAGGCCACTAGAAGTTAGACAAGCCCACTCTGAGAACAGAAGACACGTCTTTCTACACACAGAGGAAGCAGGGCTGGACTCGTCTTGAAGGAGCCATTAGATCTGTTTGGAATAGGCTGTTTCCTCTTACAGCCCCAGTGTGGTAAATGCTGCCCTTTAATACAATGACTGTGCCCTTTAATTTAACCAGCAACCAAATTTAAAAGAAGGATACAAAATGTTCAAATGAACGACAGTGCAGTTCTTGATAACACCACTTCCAAGCCAACCCAGATGATTAACGAGATTATCTGAAATCAGCTGTGGTGCCACCATACCTCAGCCCCCTCAGCCAAAAGCAGCAGAGTTAGAAGACAACAAGTCCAGATGGAGACAGAGTGGACACAGCAGCAGGAAGATGTCTTGCAGAAGAGGGGGCATAGATCCCCGCATCATTGCAAGGCACCCCTTTGTAGGCTGTTCGGTGACCCCAACCTCTGTTCGGAATAGCCTTTTAAAAAAAAAACAGTCTTCACACCAAGAGCAATTTGCTTTCTGCCTAGAATTTGGACCCTTGCAATAAACATTGCTGTTTGAGCCATTACTGCTAGTACATGCCACCCAACACACCCAACCGCCAATAGAAGGACACGATATCTGACTCAAGACAGGAGCAATGCACACATACAGCCTTCTGACTAGTTAGTGTCACAGCTGTCCATACACCGCCCACTAACACAAGGCTGGGTCCTTTCGAGGCTTTCACAAGTGCCAATAAACTCCAGTTAGGCATCGCATACCCAGGAAGTTCCTTCCACTGCTCCCCAGGATCACTGCACTTGGCAATAAACCTCCTGACCATGGCTTACTCCTTTGAGACGTCTCTGATAAGGAGACAGCCCACCTCCTGCTGTACACTACAGGGCCAACAAGCTAGTGGACTGAGGAAGCTAGCTCACTGGAACATGGGATCTTCTGGATTTTAGAAAGGAAACATATTTACGTTTTACTCAGACAGCTGTGGGTCAGTCCCTACCTCTATAGGCAGCAGAAGTCAGTTGTAAATCTACTGCTTAGTTATAATTTTAAGCCTTAAAACATACTATAGCTAGTTTTAGGTCATCAAACCCAAGGTCCTTTCCTAGCTCATCACATGCTTGTCATTCAGTGACATTTCACCTAGAGCCAGGCTGCTTTTAGCTTTGCCTCCAAAGGAGGAAAGTCAGGCGTTCACTTTTTCCATGAGATCAGAGCTACAAGCAGCAGAGCTGCAGATATGCATTACTGAAAGCTGGCAGGCGTGCTGATGTTAAGAAGGAAGTGGGAAGAAAGAAGGGCCAGGCACTAGGTGTCTTAAGGGTTATGGTCTATGCAGCTTGACAGAACTAGGATGGATGAAGAAAAAGCAACTTGGCTAAAGTCAAGTTTCATGAGACATCATTACTCTAGGTTTGAATGTTATGCTCAGAGTTCATGTCAAGAAGTGCTGAGGAGGAGATTGCAGAGTGTTTCAGGTGCCTTCACAGTGAAACTGCAACAGCAACAGCCTCATCTGGAAACCCTGGAAACTCTTCAAAAGGAGAAAATTAGAAACCGGCTATCAAAGGTTCTCAGAGGTCTGATATAAAGAAAACAAGTTACTCATGTTTTTGTCTCAGAGCAGGTCTCAGTTGCTCACCTGCAAAGTTC
Organism: Mesoclemmys tuberculata; assembly: GCA_007922155.1. Lineage (NCBI taxonomy): Eukaryota > Metazoa > Chordata > Testudines > Chelidae > Mesoclemmys > Mesoclemmys tuberculata. The sequence continues at coordinate 9,995,964 of ML675644.1, forward strand.
AAATCTCTGCAGACACCTGGTAGCAGGAAAAGGAAGGTTGGACCAGTCTAACCATTCAGGGAGAACCGGCTGCTATCTGACTAGGCGAGTCTCTTTCTGGTAGTTTGTTTTTAAGTGCCAATGATACCCCCTGATCGGGTGCATGAGTTTATGTTTACTCCATTCTACCACCATTCCTCATTCTCGAATCATCAGTACAGAAAATCCACTTGTTAGCTCCCATCTCAAAACAGCAGATCTAAAGAGAAAAGCTGCATCGTTCCATTTGCATTATCAGGCTTTTTAAGGATGTATTCAGAGGTTTACACTTTGGATGCTTGCTATGGTTAGTATGGTTGTTTTGGAACATTTTAGGAGATGCTTGTTGTGGAAGAGAAAAAGTCTCTAAAAGGCCTGGAATGCACACACAATTTTCACCTCTGAAGGTAAGGGCTCAAACCTGATCTAGATCATATGCTATTGCCATGATGGTCTCAACTTGGTCCCAGGCATGCATATGCCCACATCACACTACCACTGCTACCACAGTGCATGGGGGACCGCAAGTTAGGACGGATGTACAACAGCAGACCCTCTTATGGAAGTGTGCACCGTCCCCTCCAGCTATAGGGTTTAATACCGAAGTCCCCCTCTAGAAGCCTTGATATAGAAATATGTAGAGCAGCAGATTTTTAGTTAGAGGGAAGGGAGAAGAAATTATCTTCAAGATATGGCTTCCAGTCTGACAGGCAAACTCTTAAAAGTTTTACACCACTGGTCCTGGCCCATGCTCTCAAAGTCACAGCAAAATCACATTGGTGAGTTTATATTAAATATCTCTAGCTACAAAAATCTTGTTGGGATGAAATTAATGAGATCCAAATGAGAACTTTAAAATCCAGGACAAAAAAACCTTAAGCAACCCCTTCCCTTTCTCCCAAAACTAAGCTAGCTAACTTCCACACCCCCACCATTAATCAAGCAGAACATACGCCAGACACAAGCACAACCACTTCAAGTTTAGAGAACACAGACCACTCACCTGAAGGTGCAAGCACTCTTGTGGCAAGAATGCCAAGACCTAGAGCCCACCTCCATTCCCCCCGCAAGTGACTGCTCCAGAAAGTCTTGGAGAATTTCCACCGTAGCATCCTGTCTAACCCTGGGAGGGGCTTTACTTCCTACAGAAATGTGGTTTGTCTCTTTTGGAATCACTGCAGGTAGGATGAGCTCACAAAGGGACAGGGGTGGCAGAGTTCAGCTGCCAACCATGGTGAAAGAAAGAATAGGAATCTTTCCAGTGAAGTCTGCTGTGTTTGCATTTCTTCAACATTGGAATACCTGCCTGCCCAGGTTGACTGGAAAAGCAGCAACTCCTACTGGTTTGGGAATTCCCCCGACTGCTCTTCTCATTGGGGGAGGAGGTATGTTTAGTTCTCAGCAAGAATGGAAGCCACTGACTGACTGGTCACCTGCCACAATAAGATCAGTTCGTTTACACTAGACTATATCCCTGTGTTTGACGAGATGAAGACATCACCATTCTTCCTCACGCCCTAGGAAACAGGAGACCAAAATGACATCGTTCTATTAGCAGCATGGAGTAAAGCCTTTCCAAGTCAAAGCCTACCGCACTGAATCCAAGGAGACAGAGCTCCTCTTCAGGCTGGCTCTACACCACTTAGGCGTACAGTAATGCAGTCCCTGAGTTCAGCAGCTAAAAAGCCGCCAAAGACATTGAACATCCAAAACAAGTGCCTCCAAAACAGTCCCTTTTATTTCCACATCAGAAAATGGTTACAAGTTACCACCAGGGGAGAAAGCCTTCACCACTTACTTTTAGAGAACTGACATTCTATAAATAAGGGCCTAGTTTCCAGAACACTTTGAAGAGTTACAAAACTGGGCTTAGTTTAGTACCGCTGAAAACCCAGGGTTTAGCTACGCTGGAGAGGGGTAGAATTCATAATTATTTAATTAGAGAAAAATATTGAGGTTCTTTTTGTTTAAAAAGAAACTATTTGGGAAACAGACATTTTTTGCTTCAACTACATCAACCTGTAACCAATGCCTGGGTTTTGCCTGCTCTTTGAAGCCTCAGCAATTTGATGGATGCTAAGGACGACTTCTATTCCCCTAGAACCGTAGAAGTAGTCACTCCAGACTTGCAGCTAAGCCATGTTTGGAGGAATGAATGCACATAGTGTTCTGCAGAGGGAACTCTTTATTGTGGGAAGGGCAGCCTGGTCTCTTGGACAGCCAGTGACCTATGAAGTGCAATTGCAGAGCTGGCTAGAGAGTTTAAGCTCTTCTAAAGTTCAGATCTATTGTAGATAAGAGCCACAGACCCATACATTTAAATCATGTATCCATGTCAATGTGTATATAAGATTTGCTAATATTCCACTTATAAAGAAGTGGGAGATATTCTAAGGTATGTCCCATGAATGATTTAGATCAATAGCTTCTTCACCTAGAACACAGCCAAAGTCTGAATAGCCTATATGGATGATTCTGGTAATTTGTGGAGGCACTATGGACAGGAGGATGAGTACAAAGACAGACAAACACCAACCAAAGATGCCCTAGCTAATGGACACCCTGAAGCATCCTTTAAGACAGCCACAAGAGTGGTCAAATCTTGCCATAGCTTTGCTTGGCCATTTCTTCTACTTCTAGGACAAGAGCAGAACCTGAGTTCTCTCTCTAAACAAGACAATGCACAGGTTACCACAGTTTGTTATAACAGGCCAAGGCAGCAGGCCTAAGGCAAACTGAAGGAGTTTATTTCCTGATATGATAATGCACCTTTGCTACAGTAGTTAATTATTGCTTTATTAAACAAATGTCTCTCCAATCTACTGAAGTTTAGAAGCCATGTGACCCAGGAAGCTTTTTCCATTAGAGTTTCAGGCTGAAATTCAGTAGGGTATTTTACCCTTAAACTTAACTAAAGTGCCTAGAATGCTAAACCAAGGCTAAAGCAATAAAGTGCTAATTGGTGTGGGAAGTGTGACAGGAACAGATATGAAGTAAATGGATGATGAAAGGAGTCACAAGGACAGAATAATGAGATGACGATACTTTGAAGGAACTGAAAGTAATGCAAAGTTTGACCAAAGTCCCACTGTCTCAGACTGTTTCTATTTTTAAATTAAGATCCTTGATTGTCATGGGGGAGTTTTTCTTTCAGGGAGTTTATCTTAAAAGAACCCCCTGGGCAATAGCACAGAATCAGCCACTAGATGAGGGGGCTATGTGAGTGACTTTCAGATCATCACACTTCACCTTCTGTGTTAAATGAAGTCAATCCTGGATATCCTGGATGGGGAAGAGGTCTTTCGAGTGGGAAGGGCATGAATGCTGTGCTGAACACAGACAAACCTACCAGATCCTAATTACTGTGGAGACAGTTGTCATACAGAGAAATATTTTAGCTACACAGGGCTAGAGACATCCAGTTCCCATCAACTCCTAGGCAAGTAATGTGGCTGAAAAAGAACCAAAACCCAACATTCATTGCTTTGAAAGTTCAGAGAGATTTTGAAACGTTTTATCCTGGCACTTACAAGAAGGGGAGAGAAGCAAGAATTGATATTGATGCTTCCTCTCTTCTCCTCCCCCCCACACACATAGACACTCCCTAAGAAAGGGTGTATTAATTCTCTGTGAAATACTCTCACACAAAGGGATATTTCCTATAGACTGATAATCAGTGGTTCCAATGCATTAACCAGAACCAGTTTCAAAAAGACCTGGGTTAACACACAAAAATACAGTGCTAAATAAAACTCTTTACATTAAGAAAAAGGCAAGTATCACAAGAAGGCTATCTGTTTTGTCTTGGTGTGAGAGAGCGTTTACATAGCAGAAAATCCAACAGAATGACCAACGTGAAGCTCCTCTATATACAGAGGCCCAGCAGAACGCACCCCCACCCTCAAGACAGCTGAAGCTCTGAGAAGTTGCTTTGTTTTCTAGCCTGTTTGAATCCTGGTATGGCCATTGTCAGAAAAGGCAAGAGGCCCTTGTGAGTTGGTGCAAGAGTGAAGCTCTACTCGCCACTCAAGGGTTTCACCTTTTTTGCAAGCCACATCCCAGTGGCTTACAGACTCAACTGCTGATGTCTATGGATTGATACAGAGTTCTCCCAATATTAGGAGAGATATGACCAGACAGGGAGAATTAAACTCCCAGCACAACTCACCTACAGCTAAACAAGTTGTGCAACTCCCTGAAGAGTCTTGACCAGCGGAAGAATGATCCGATGGGTCAGCAGTACTCAGACTTCTACTTTCTAAGCAGGCCATCGCATTGGTTTGAGAATCCTGCAGCAAGCCCTAACCAGCAACCCAAAGCAGCAAGTCAGTTCTTCAAATGCAGGAGTGCACAGCAAACCCATAAAGGAGACACACAGATGCTCAAAACCAGTTATTGCCCTCTGTTGTAGCTTCACTTCAGAAGTAAACATTGTGGCCAAACCCCAGTCCCAGGATGTCACAAAAAGGATGGAAACCTGAAACAGCAGGTGTGGGAATTCAGAGTTCCAGAATAGGGAGATATAGTGAAGTGAACTGGAGAGAGTCTTTGGGGGGCAGTTACTCCTGGCCAGATGCCGCTTGCTCTGTATCTGAGCACTGAGACTTGTTCTTCTCCCACTGGCAGATGGCATTGGTGTACTGCACCACAAGCTTATCCATCCAAGTGAGGGGCTCAGGAAAGAGTACAGCCCCCTCAAAAAAGCCCAGATGGCCTCCATGCAGTGGTAGCACAAACATGACGTTTTCCCGTTTTTCTGCAAGGTTAAAAGAGGAAGAGAGCATGAGATTTCAGAAGCCAACTGCAGAAGCTGAACAGCAGAGCTCTGCATCATCCCAGACAATGGTACCCACCATGATATTTAGGGCATGTATGTGCTCCCTCTGTGTATTGAAGGCTTTGCAAGCACACACTCTTGCTTCATGGCAGAGGAATACAAGCTTTTTGCTGACAGGGGCCACAACTGATTGGAATGAATTGAACATATTAGAGCAGCCCTCCCATTTCATATAGTTGGGAAGTTCCTGGAGACAAGTGCCAGCCCGCAGTGCTCTCAATACCAGCGAGCTGCGTCAGCTGAGATAAAGCACTGCAGGCTTGGACTGATGTGCAGCCTATAAAGCCCAGCATCCCAGTCGGCAGCACTCCATCTTGGCTCAGGCACCTTGCAGGCTGGTACCTGTAGTCTCCATAGTTCCACGTGAAAAGGGCTATGGGCCACACTGCAGAACTCTGGCTGCGCTTTAGCCACCCCTGCTTTACGGCATAAGCCATTCAGGGCACCACTTATGACTAGGTTTTCTCCTTACAGCTTTTGATGCTGGAACAAGCAGCCCTGTTATTCTCCTTTTGGGCATGTGCTTTGTTCTGCCAGCTCTTACATTCTAAAGCTGTGAAGTAGCATTTGCCTTCCTCATGGCCAAGGGACAGCAAACAGATCTCTTTGGAATCCCTCACTCCCAGCAACAGGTGGAGGGAGATCGCACAGCCACAAAAAGTGAAAATAACCCACTTTCACGATGTTACACTTATGTCCCCAGGTGACTTAATTTTAGCCCTGAATTATTAGACACCATCACAGAAACTATTAGCAAAGCCTTCTGGGTTCTGCCCTGTTGCTTTACTGATTCTGTGTGGGGAGCCAAGACCTGAGGAACCAGTTCACCGCAGAGGAGATACTAATCTAAAGCTAAACCATTTCCAATTTTGATTCCCGACATTAACACCAGTGAGGCAGCAAGAATGTGCATTTCTTAGGAAAACAATCTGATAGTTCCCCTGGGCTACACAGCCAGTTGAACAGTGTTTAGTTCAGTCTTACCAAAATAAAACGTGGCACCTTCTCAGTGAATGGTGGTTTAAAAAGCATCGTAAACTGCACAGTACATATCCACCAGATTATGGCAGTTTGCAGCTAAGTCAAGCAGAACTTAAAATATCTGGTAATTCATAATGTGATGAAGGGGGAAATCCAAAAACAATCGTCTATTTTGGTAACGCATTTGACTCACCTGACAGAGCTCGTGGGATCGATAACAGACTGTCATGTACCAGAGGGTCATCAGCAGCATTAACCAGCATGAGGGGAACATAGATCTAAACCACGAAAGGAGGAGAGAGAAACAGAACCAGAGAGTTACAGATTCATGGTTTGAACTCAAAAGGCATCACAACCCAGCTATGAATCCACAACTGACTACCACATCTTGTGATGGCCCCACACCTGCAGCAACATCAGGAAAGTAACACCACATATAATCAAAACTATGCTGGGAGGCGTGTCACTGCTGGGCTGCTCACATTTGGCATAGTTCAGCTGAACTGCCTGAAAGGCAAGCTGTGTATGACAGGACAATCACCAGTAATACCTACCAACAGAGCAGTTCCAGACAGACAGTGACACAGGATAGTTTCTTTATGACTGGTACTCAAGATGCATATGATATTCCCCACCTGTCTGCTCTGGCCAATACTTGAGAGCATTTGCATTCCACTTTTGGAAGGGAGAATCTAAGCTATCACTGCTAGGCAGATGACCATAAAATGTACATTTGTCTCTGGCTTCTGAAGGGGACATGCAGCACCCATAGGGAACACACTGCTGAAACCTGAAACGGGATAATCACTAACTGGCAGAGACGGAATAATAGTAAAACTTCAGTTATGCTTGTTGGTTTGGGCAACAGATGTGAAGAATGTCATTTCCTTAGGCTCCCTGCAATCTTTGATGAGAGAATGGCATGCAGCCCAAGCATGCTCTTTGATCAAGGGCTGACGTCAGAGGATCAGATGTCAGTCATGATCACAAAAGGGTTCTGCCATCATAATAATTATTAAAAAACACCCTTTCCTGGTATCTATCACCCCGTCTTTGGGATAGAGGTTGGACTGCAACGTGTATCAGGTTACTGAAAAAACCTCACCCAGTGCCTGAAGCTGAAGTAACTTGGAGTTTCCAGGGGTTAGCTGAGAGGATTCAGCCTATTACTCAATATATTCAGTGCAACAGGCAGCTAACGGACAGACTTACTTTTGGATATGTAAAGCCCTTGTGCAGTGGTTCTCAACCTTTTCAAGTGTGCAGACCCCTTTTCAACCTCCAAACATTTCACAGACCACCACATGATATTAGTTGTTTTTTTTACACTGTTTCATTATGGGAATCTAACATAATAGCAAAGAAAGAATATGCACTCAATAATAATTTGTAATGTACACACCTGATGTGAAATTATTTTTTATTTGAAACTGTACATTTCCTTGGTGAGGATATTATTCTTTTTCGGGGACCTCCTATAGTCGCCTCATGGACCACCAGGGGTCCGTGGACCACAGGTTGGGAACCGCTGCCCTTATGTTTTACTGCGCTTTAGTGGCCAATTCCCCTCTATCTTTTGGTCTAGCGGGTCTTAAGGGGAGGTAACTAGTACATTTCCCAGCTTTGCCTCTGCAGCCCTGGATCTCTGGAACATCTGACCATCCAACCTGAGAAGGGGTGTGAGAGCATCTTTCCCAAGTGGAATGATTTATTTAGAAGTTTCTGGAATCTGCACAGATGAGAACGATATCAGTTTGTGCTCAGAACTGTAGGTCACCACCACCACCACCAATATGTAATTCTACTCTGAGGGCCTCACAATTTGGCTTCATGTAGTATAAAGCTAGGAGACCTGAATTTGAAGTAAAATAGATGCCTCTTGATTTCCAAGCAAGCCTTTGGTTTGAGGGGAGGGTCACTGAAGTCCCAGACAAAGATCAGGGAGAGGATTCTCAAAGAAGCTTAAAGGAGCTGGGCACTTAACTCACTGAATATGAAAGGGAGTTTGGTGCTTACCACCCATTAGATTCTTTGGAACTCCCAGCCCTGACACACTGCACATACTGGAGGAGCAATGAAACGTAACATCTAGGTACCAGTGATGCAGAAACCATCGCACATTCCTCTTCATTCCCAAGAGCAAAATGAAAACATAACCACAACCTCTACTGTGGTAGCTCACCCTGTGTAAGTAATGCAGGCAACTCTCCTTTTCATAATACTCTTTCAGGGAACTGTAGCCATGGAACTTCCTGTGAAAGAAAACAAAGAACGAAGGCAAGAACACTTACTCTCAGCATTGACCAATTGCCATTTTTGATCTAATCCACTTCACCTCAGAAGCCACAAGCTGCCCAGTGTGACCTCCCTCCAGTGCTTTAATAGAAACCATCTGTTCAGGCCCATCTCAGTGTAAAATCCCAACGTCAGCACAGCACAATGATAAAATGCCAAAGGTGACAGCCACGGTCTTCATAAGAGCGTGACCCACGGGGGAGGGTTGGAAGACATTTGGCACCACAGAACCTGCCAACTTAGTGTGCAGATCCTCACAGCACAGAGAGCAGAGCAAGCGCAGCTCAGCAACAAGCATGAAGCGGGACAGATGGCAAATTAAACACTATTAACTTGTGGCTGTTGAGCAGGACGTGGATAAGGAAGCTTCGCCACCACTGGGGCCTTTAAAAAGCATCCTTCCTGGTTATCAGCAATCCTGACAGAGAGGATTGGTGAAGAAATTAAGGCTGGCTACATTAACAGCTTCCTTTTGGTAAGCACACTCAAAATGTTCAGCTACTCATGAGCCCTTAAAATGCAGCTTCTGAAGGACCCATCCTAGGAACTGAAACTCACTGCAGATAAAAGACTTCTGAAGAAAGTAAACTGCCCATTTTCCTTATGTTTTCCCCATAATGGGGGCCAATCCAGTCCCACTACCTCCTTCCCACTTCATGAAAGCAAGCAGATAAGCTGCAGGCCCCAGCCAGAGAGGTCTGTTCCTCCCCTCCTACATTCCAGAAAGATGACAGGGTAGCAGGACCTCAGTGCTCTCACTTCCTGCTGGGCATATAGGGCAGGAATCCCCTTCCCTGGGGAGCAGCTTACAAAGCCCAGCTCCCCCAGGAGCAGCAGAGGGAAACACTTTCAGTCCCTCCTGCTGGCTTTGGGTAGTTATTTTGTGGCTAGTGTTTGGGGGTCAAGGGGAGGGCCAGTGCCTGGTTTTATGGGAGGCTCTGCAGAGGGAGAATACAAGGCCATTGGAGAAATGGACTGAATTAGTGCTATAATACTTTAAAAAGCAAGGGTCAAACTTGAGAGGCAAGACTTACTATAGAAAAGGCTGATGTTTAATATTAAATAATAAAAGCCAAGAGCTGAAGTCAGCTCTATTAATGCAGCAAGGATTAAAATAAGCAAACCATAAGGTTTTTTAAGATGAGAATAGGTGTTAAAGGGGGTGTGTGTGTGTATTTCAAAACCCCCCAAAAACACTCCCCCACACACACCATCGAAGGTAAGGCAAGGGTTAATTATAATTTGATAGGAGCCAGCATAGGCTTACAACTACCCCAAATACAGTGTGTCCCAGGCCCATTTCCAATTGGATTTCATCCTTATAGACTCTTTTTGGGCAGGGACTGTCTTCCTAGGGTGTTAGGACAGTACCCAGAAAAATTGGGCTCTGACTGACTGCAGCTTTGGATGCTCTATTTTCGCAGAAGAAAGTAGCAAACCTCATCAAAAGCTGGATCAGACGTTGGCAGAGACTGGGGGGTTAGTTAAAATTTTAACCAAGTGCTGATGTAGCAAATTTCAGATGCTTTCTACCCACCGAGCAGCAAGTAACAGGACACCATCAGTGAGCATTTGAAAAGACGGGCTACAGAGGCTGCTTCCTGTCTTACCTCATGATGGTGTCATCAATCTGCATGAGGGACGTTGCTGTGTAGAGTCTGCTCAGGTCTGCATCTGCCAGGGTTTGGGGCTGCTTAATGCTGTCTCCAAACAGGACTTGCCTGAAACATGCAGCAGCAGCAAATACAGTAACCACACAAAAGCAGTGAGGCCCTGTCTTGCTCAGACAACCCAGAGAAGCTTGTGTCTGTCATTGCTAATAAAGGGAAAATGAGGACTATATCCCCCATCCCCGAGGATCTCATGCATGAGCATGGCATGTTAGTTTTGGCCAGCTGCACAGGGAGGTAACTTTAGCAGGGACAAAGATGTTTTTCTGTTACACTGAAAAACTGCATTTGAAGGCATAGAAAGGCAGGACTTTTCAAAGCATATCCAGAGCTAGGGTGTTTGGAGCAAATGAGTTTGCAGTTAAAGGCAGCATCCTGTGGCTTCTTACCAAAGATGTGGGTGGCTCTGGTAATAGTGCTAGAGATCATGGGTGTAGCATCTCCTTCCCCATCTGCTACTATTGCATAACTAGTGTGGAGACAATGTTAGTTCATGCACAGAAAGTGATTTGGGACATTACTTTACCAGAAAGCTATCCACTGTGGACATTGTCCTAGTCAGATATTGCACCCAAGAGGGGATATGTTGTTTCACAAGAGTAAAACTCTACTCTGACAAATAGGAAACATACAGATCCCAGAACTAAATCTGCAAGCTGTGGATATCAGGAGGCTGGAAGGAGTTCTATCCCTTTAAGAGGCAACTGTAAGGTAGAGCAGGAGGAGATGGAGTTTGTTTTGGGGACCTGCCCTAGAGCATGAGAGATCCATTAGGGAAGCAAAATATTTTGATAACTCAACAAAACCTCCTTTAAGCTTGCAGCAGGTTTCTCTTGGTTATGATATGGAGTATCCATTTAATGGGGAGATTACAGCCCTTCATATATTTTGAATTTTGTCAAGTTGTGAAAATATTTGGCTATCTGGAGTGAATTATGTGGACAGACTGTTACAGTTTCCTAACCTCCTCCAGAAAGATTTTCCACGTTGGACAGGATACGACAGTTTCACTTACAAGATTTCAATTCTGCTAATTGGATTGGGCATGAATAAGTTATTTATTTTAATTTTCTCCCACCTCCCAAGTGTCTCTGGGCATCTTAAATAAGCAAAGGAGATACCTGCATATGAAGGCAACATGCCCCAATCAGTATCCAAAGCAGTTTGGGCTGTGGTAGTGGGCAAGGGGAGAAAGAACACAAATTTGAGTGGGCTACCAGTAAGAGATAGTCACTCAAACTGCCCTATTGTTCACCCACAGTAAAGGCATGGGAGTAAGGAGAACACCTAGGTATCAGCAATATATGGGAGCTTTCCCTCTAGCTGCCCAGTCTTAGGTTTTGAGCCGCTTCAAGGCAAGTTTGTAACTGAAGCTATTGTGTTTGATAGAGCAACACTCCATGCCATGAATCTTTAGCTCATATCAAGGGCAGTCCTACCTCTCAGCTCAAGTATGTGTCACAACACAACCGAGAGGTGCTCCCTCACCTCTTTGAGCATATGTAGGTCTCTAGCCAGAAGGGAAAATACATGTAAAATATATTGTTGATGTCTGGCTACCAAGGTATTTAGTACGGAAGGAAGGCTGTTGGCAAATGCAGAACACTGCACTTCTCATCTTGCATTTACTCAGCAAATGAGCTTCTTTGGAAGGCAGAAGCAAGAAGCCAGGCTCAGGCTGTATGAAAAGGATCCCCATGCACACACTATAAAGCCTACACTGGACAGAGAGAATGTGAAGAATGAGATGCTGGGGCAAGCTTTCCTTTCTCTTTTGTACGCTAAAATCCCAGATCACAAATTCACAGATTTCTAGGTATGGATTCTCTCTCATTTAAATGTAATCCTTTGGAAGATCCCATATGGAACTTCATATTAATTCAGTGCTGCTATTGCAGCTGAACTTGATTGGCTCAAGTAAATATTCAGAGATGGCCTACTACTGTACCTGTGAGAGAGGATGATTTTCTTCATGTTGTCTGCCATGAGGAAGTTGTAAAACCTCCGACACTGATCCCACTGCATGAAGGTTTCCTGTGCCCTAAACACAAGCACAAGTCAACATATCAAAGCAAGTAGCAACTGTATATATCTACTTGGAACAGAGCAATAAACTAGTCTCCAAGCCACTATGACAAGGTGTTATGTAAATAGGCTGCATGCTTTCCCACCAATAGCTTAAACTCTGATAGGCTACATGCCAAGTATGAATTGAGTGTCCCTTTAAACCTCTTCCCATCAATGTCCTGCATCTCAGTAGAGCTTCAAACACTTCAGTGATGGTATAGTGGGTAATTGGCTGTTGCCTAATAAGACTGTGTAGAGATCTCTTCTGATGTTTACCAAAATTCTTCCGTCGGCGATCAAGCCATTTCCTATCTACCTACCCCATAACAAGCACCACATAAGAAGACTATGAAGGGAAGAGATTTAATATGTTTCACTATTTTATCAGGTTCTTCTGTGCATTTCATAGTACTTTATGCATCATCAGGTTTAGCTTTCTGTAGGTGAGTTTTGCCTGCTTTTGCAGCTCTTCTACACTGCAACGAAGATTGTGAAGTGTTTAAAACAGGAAACAACCCCAAACCCACAAAAATTGATTTGAGGACACAGGGATAAAGAAAGTACCTGAAATGGCTACATTCTGAACTGGTGACCTTTTAACTGTACTTACTGGTCAGAACTCCCATTTCACAGGTTACTAAATTAACATACTGCCAGTTAGACAGAATTAACATCATCAACTAAAGTATGTGAGCTCTTCCAGAGCCAATGATTCCCTTTGCTATGCAAAGGTCATGAGCAGGTTATTTCTATATCCTGTTACAGAGTAAAGAAGAAATATACAATCCCCCTTATTTACTAAGCAGCCCAAGAGTGACAGGAGTGAGTTTCAATACTGACTACTTCCAGAGTTTAAACATTAACACCACGGGAACTAATTGAGCAGAGAGTTTTAGCAGGACTTCCCAGGTTCAAGCCAAAAACTGTAAGATCCCTAGCAGAGAGGGAGTGTTAATGAATAAGCTACATTTGTTCATGGCATTAATACACACCATGGTTTATTGCAAGAATGGAATTTAGCCTCATGACTTCCTTATCTTCACGGCTAGCCAGGATATATCTGCCATATACTTATGGGAAAAAAAGACTATGTATATTTCATTAGAAAGCTACTTGCAGGCAATCAAACCTGTAACATCATTTAAATCCAGGTTAATTATTAGAGCTATCATACTTTTCCATGCCAGCTGTGGACAGCAGGCCTTATGCTATAAAGAGCATGAACAAAGTGCAAAATGACACAGTTTCCTGTATTTAATGGACTGTGCAGGTTTGATGGGCATGGGAACCTACACCACAGCCAGCAGCTTACGCTGAATGTTACATTCCACATAATCAAAAAACAAGGCCATGCTGTCGAGAGCAAAACAGCAGAACCAAGGCTACACAGATACAAGAGATTTCAAAAGAGACAGACAGACGTGTCTCCTTTTAGCCTTAGGGGTTGAATTCCCCCATGTAAGTTAATTGATAAAAATAAAGCTTTTATCTACTTCACTATCTACAGCCTCTTCTCATTGTCAGTACTGTGGAGAGACTGCCCTACAGCTGCCAACATCTGAATGGCTTTCCAACAGATCCCAAATCTCCTTTACCTTACAGAGAGAAGACTGAGGTTAAGCTATCATCAATTGCCTTAGAATTGGTCATGGCAGTGCGACAAGGGAAAGTGATCTTCATCGAGACTGACCAGCCATGTCATACCATAGGTATTCAGGGCTTACATACAGACTTGACGTAAGAGACCAGTTTAACTTATTAGGTCAGATCTGGGGAAGTAATGGTTAGCAGCTAAGTCTGGAGAAGTTTTGCACCCACCTATTCCCCATCCCTAGTCCCCTACACATTGTATACTAGTGACAGAAAATGTTTACATGGACATATATCCCAATACATACACACACACCCCTTCTAAGCGATTTTTATTAATAGTCCTCCTTCAACCACCTATTTGGCTAAAAGCAGCAATGGAGGTTAGGTAAGGAGACTTATTTGAAAAGGCTTCTTGCAAATACACAGTAATGCACATCAGATGTTCTGTAAGTGAAAATTTGCTATAAGAAGCTTGGCCAGCAGAGGGAGTCACGAGCTCAACAAGCAACTAGTTTTCTGCACTGCCAGGAGCACTCAAGGAAGCAGATATTCCTTCACACGGAGGCTGGGTCTACATTTACCTTCGGGATTCGGCGGCAATCGACGGGAGCTATGCAAATGATGTAATCATTTGCGTAGCTCCCGTCGACTTCGCTGCGTCTCTTCCACGCGCTGTCCACACTGCACTGTGTCAAAGGGAACGTGCTACGCCACTTACTGGGTCGATTGCTGGATCAACTGAGTGGGCCTACACAGACCGCTCAGTCAATCCACAGCAATCTGAGGGTGGGTGGCAAATTTGCCACTGTCAGTGTGGACCCAGCCTGAGAAAAGTCAGGAGTCCAATATCATGATTACAGGTCCTGTCCTAGACTGCCAATCCACCAGAGCTTCAGGAGCTATTACTAAAACCTGCATACAAGGAACCATGTTACTCTGAACAGGAGTTTTGGCTACAAATATGGGAATTTAGTGCACATTTTAATAGACAAAATGAAAGGACTAGAGCCAGATATAGCACTTGCAAGCCCTGCATATAGCCAGCCTCCACAGCCCTGCTGCCCCAGCCACAGCAGACAGAGAGCTCCTCCTGATCTAGCAGCCCTGGACACACCCAACATTCCAGACATTCGGGGCATACAGAAATCCTGACTAGGAAGCAGGTAAACATTTACAAGTAGAACTAGGAGGAGGGCCCACACTTTCTTAGGACTCATGTCAGGTATGACCTGAAGTCACAGAGGGTATAAATTGGTCATTAGTTTAAATTGCTGCATTCTAGTTTCAGGTAGTGTTCTGATGCTGTTAAAAAGCTTCTGGAGATCAAGGCTAAAAACAGGTTCAACTGCATGCACGCTTGTCCCTAGAGGTGGCTGAACATTGAGGTGGCTATTTCCTAACCACAGCAGCATTACAATACATGCAATCAGAGCATCTAAAAGTGCTTTCTATTGTTTATAATTCAGCCGTCAAATTCCTCAGTTTCAGGTGTTTGTAGCGAGCCCATCAAAGTTTCTAGGTTACTCTGCCAGGCTGAAGTTATCTTTGGAACACCGATCCTTCAGTACAGGGAACAGTCATTTTTGCAGCAAGAAGTGTTGCTTACCCTCCTCTTTTTGAGATGGAGACAGTCAGTAATTATTCACCTTTCTGCATGGCAACAGAAATCGTACCAGCTGCTGGAGAACACTGCAACACTAGAGGGGCTCTGCACTAGAAGACCATGGTAACTGGCACAAAGGATTAAGTTCTGGCAGCTTTTGTGAGGCCAGGAATCCCTGAGCAAGGGTGATTTTAGTGTTCTTTCCAGTGGAGAGGTCTGACTATTAGAACTAACTCTTTCCCAATGCTCCCTTCCCAATTATGAGACAAACACATTACAGAGATGCCATTCTAGCCCACAACTTTGTGTGGTATACCATCCACCATCATCCATTCTCAGTCTAAACTCGGACTTGTAGTACATTACTATTAACACCAGGTGGAGCTCTTAAAGCTTCCTTTTGGAAGGCCACATCTTGTTTTGCCCAACTAAGTCACAGATTAAAGTCAGAAGGGACCTTTATGAATCCCAAGATACTTGCTGCTTGTACTGGTCAGACTTGTCAGAAATGTTCTTTTGTGAACCTGGAGTCTCCTCAGTAAACAACCATGCAGCCCAACTGGCCGGGCCAATGGATAATACCAGGAGAGACTGGGAGATACGGAAGTCAGGTCTGTGTTTACAGAAGGTAAAGGCAGCTGGTGATGCATGCCAGCAGCACAGGGAGCAATTTGCATCCTTGCTGCCAGTGCTATACAACTGCTGGAACCTGTGTGGACTTACCGTAGCGCGCTGTATCCTTGGCAAACACTGACACAGCACAGCACTCTCTCCTGGTTGGCCTGGGTCTCTCCAAGGTACTTGCACACAATGTTTCCACCCAGGCTGAAGCCCACCACAACCAGCTGGGTCTGAGGGTAGGTCTTCTTAATGTAGTTAACCATGGCTCCAAATTCCCAGGTGCAACCTGTGAGAAAGGCCAAAGTTCAAAGTAATGTTGTAAACTGAGTGCTAGACCCCTCTCCAGCTTTCAAGCAGCTACAGCAACTAGACTGGAAGTGTGCGCCTTCCAGCACTGGCCTCGGAAGAGAAGCTCTCCAGAGTGGAGGAATCCTGGCTACTTCAAGCTCTGTAAAGCTGCTGCAAGCTTCACTACTTCTAAAGGAGGAATGTGCAGGACTGTACCAGACAGCAGCTGGGTAAAGCATGCTTGCCACACATGCTGGGGAAAAGACAATACTTCAGCATGTCAGGAACACTACTGTGTGAGGGTGCAACTTTCCACCTCCAGGATTCATGCATCAAGTGCAGGGCATGGACGCCAACATGTCACTGTAGGAGTTTTCCCATAAACAGAAACAACCCTTGATGCTACCCATAATGCAGGGGAATAGACTAGCACCCCACTAACAGACCTTGGAGTATAAAGGATCCCAAGTTCAGTTTCAGCTAGTACTGCCTTTGGAATAGGGCATCATGCTATACCCAGCATTTCAGGAACAGCAAGACTGCATTCATTTGTATTTGATTAGCAAGGAATCAAGGGATGGGAATAATAAGCTCATCTCCCTTCCTGCCACTGAAGAGAGAGACAACATTTAGATGGACGTTACAAGCAAGGTGCCATAACAAAGTCTTATGGGACTATAACCAATAACTCTGGAGTTGTCCCTAACTGAGCAGATAGATGGGCTGGCTTGTTCAATCTCCCAGTAAGACAGGACAAACAAAGTGGTGCTTTGATGAGAGGTGTCCTAAATCTATCCCCCAAAAGACACTTTTCATGAACTCAAGTGTTCACTACAGAGATTTAGCTCTCACCTAATGCCTAAGCAGAAGGGTAAGCATATTTGCCTAGAAGATGGAACTCTCTTCCAGCTCAAGCCTTAAGGTTTATAACATACACATGAACACTGACTATAGAAAGTTCTCAGATTCAAAAGCGTTAAGGCCAGAAGGGACTATTCTGATGACCATCTAGGCTGACCTCCTGTACATTGCAGGCCAGAGAGCCTCACACACCCACTGCTGTAATAGGCCCAAAATGACTGGCTGAGTTACTGAAGTCTTCAAATCTTGATTTAGAGACTTCAAGTTACAGAGAATCCACCATTTGTTCTAGTTTGAACCAGTTCAAACCAGCAAGTGACCCATACCCACACTGCAGAGGAAAGAAGGAAAAAAAAAACAACAACCCTCCCCCAAAACACAAGTGTCTCTGCCAATCTGACTTGGTGGAAAATTCCTTCCCAGCCCCAACTACAGTGTTCCGTTAGATCCTGAGCACATGGGCAAGACCCACCAAACACAAACCCAGGATTCTCTGTAGGGATTCAGGAGCCGCCCCCCCCCGCCCCCCGTGTCCCATCTCTAGCTGTTGGAGATATCTGCTAATAGCATTTGCAAATAGGCCACATGCCCTGTCCCATCCTACCCTACAGATCAAGGAATATCACTTCGTCATTTGCTAGTTGACCAGAAGAGTTTCCAGTTTTCAGAAACAAAGCGTCTCCTTTAATGATTAGGGAGGAATGGCTGCTGTAGCACTGCCACCTGTGCTTGTATTCCCATTTGGGTTCGGAGAGGACAGCACATGAAGAGTAGCATTTGTGCTCGAGTTTACATATGCTCATCTCCAGGAAGGAGGAGATATTTGCTGCAGTCTGGACTGACTGACATCATCCTCAGCAGCTGGAGGGATCTTCAATACCAGATTAAAGAGTCTTTCAAATGCCATGTTTTGATCACTAGCCGTCTGCCCTTTCCTCCCACCCCACTCCCTGAGGTCATGCCCAAGTTCAAACTTCAGCCTCTCCCTCCCCATCTGGAAATAATTAAATGACTTCAACAAAGCTCCGACAGTGTGTCCTAGTCCCTGAGTATATATTCTGCATCTGAGACACAGTCCTTTATTTAAAATGAAGGCTGGATTAGTCCACAGGATAGGAGTAAGGAGACCTGTGTTTTTATTCCAGGCTCTGACACTGGCCTACTGTGACCTCAAGTGTTGACCAATATATGCTGGCTAGCATACAGGTGTATAAAACTCAGTAAGAATGTGTGTTATCTGCACCATATATATTGGTATGCAGTAAGAACAAATATAGCAGCTTTACAGCCTAAATGGGCCTATACTTTTACTTCAATCCTGTTCACTTATGTTAAGTATCCCATAACACCTTGCATTAGCTGAAGTAAGTTTTGTCTTAAGTAGATAGGAAAGGTGTCCGGTGGGAGTATTTTACCATAGCAACAAGTAGGGAGTTATTCTCTCAGGCCAGTACTGGAAGGAGGAAGGAGACAGGATAGATGATTGTTCTACGCTGGTACAAACCTAGAAGGTACCTTCATAGACCAGCACCTGGAATTCTAGTATCCAAAACAAAGATATAGAAAGGAACAAAACAACAAGTTAAGGAACTGGGACAAACAGATGGGCTGAATTTTAGTGACTTGTAAAGAACTACATAACTTGTAAAATCATCCTATAAATCCGACCAGCTAAAATGCATAACTTTGAGAGCACACCTTCTACATAAGGTGAATGCTGCCCAAGACAGCTTCCCCGAGTCTGGTATTGTACAGAACCATTTTTCTGTACTGTATGATTATTGGCTTATAGCAATAAACTTGACTGACATTGGTTATTTGGTCTCTTGTGTATATTTTGTAACAAACCATAGTGTGACCAAGCAATTGATTATACTATTTATCAACATTAAGGAAGTCACTTCATCTCTACCTCTTTTGCCCTCTTTGTGAAATTTATCCTTTCCTTTATCAAGCATTTTGAAAGATGTGGCTGAACAGTGCTAAGGAGTGTTATGGGTGCTATCTGGGTACCCACAGTGGTGTTGTAGCTGTGTTAGTTCCAGCATATTAGAGACACAAAGGTGGATAGCTTTTATTGGACCAACTCCAGCTGGGGAGAAAGACATGCTTTTGAGCTTAAACAGAGCTCTTCAGAACACTCCTGGCTAAAGTTCATATAGAAGTGAGTGGGATACATACAATGCATTGTGCTTCCTGTCTTTGCTAAAGCAAACAGATGCTTAGATCTGTAGCTAGAATGGTGGTGGGAAGCCAGCACTAAGGCACTCTTCTTGGAGACTGGAATTCCTGGAGAAGCAGGAACATGGCATTTGGATAAACTTGTGGGGCTCTATGAATACTCCCATCACCCCTTAACCCAGGGATGTAGCCAGTGGCAGACTGAGCTAGCGGAGAGCAACCAGCAGAAGCTCTCTCCATTTTCTGTCTCCTTCTCCTTCACCCTTTCTTCTGTTTTCTCCCCATCACAGGTGCTCTTTAGGCCAGTCCTACATGACCCATTTTGAATGGATTACTCTGAAGGCAGAGCTCTTCAGCTGCAGGTAACAGCCACAGCCTATGTTAGACCTTTTAAATTTGTGACATTTCATGGGAGGGCCATAGCTGCACGGATCTCTCTGGCTAACAGGCTTAGCTCTTTGTTAAATACTACCGAGTTCCCAATTCCTGCCCTCATGGTAGCACAACTGAGCTAGAAGAGAGACAAGTTCTAACAGGAAGAAACAGCAGTCCAGGATCCACAGCAAAGTTCAGGAGAGGGACCAGCTCATCCCTGAATCAGGGAAGCAAGAGTTTTCTGCTAGCTAAAAGGGTAGGCATGCAAAGGCTCAGATTCTTATTACAAATGAGCAAGAGAAGCTGGCAATAGCCAACAGGTCTTCCTCACTTAAAGTGCCTTAGAAACAGATCAGTGGGGTCTCCTAAATCCTGAGCAGAGTTTCACTTGCTTCCAGAGGGGTTACAGGCACTCATGGAGTTTCTGGCAACACCTCTGTACCCTCTTCTGAAATGCAATTTGGTAGGCTTAGTTTTTGCTTTGTTTTGTTTTTTAAAAATCAGCCAGTAATACTTCACAAATTTCAGCAGCTCCTCCCTGTACCTCTTAAAACTAGGGAGAAATGTTCCTATTTCTCCAGAGAAAAAAAGGTCACTACCAAAACTGGAATACACCAGGACATTGCATACATAGGCGATGCAGTTAGAAACGGCAACCCAAACAAGAAGCGGCACTGCAGTCCAATGTTGACTTAAACCTCAAAATAAATGCCACACATCTGACCCAATATGAATACAGTAGTATTAGTATTAGTGTTTAACTAAAGAACTCCTCACTGCTCCAGGGGCCACAGCACTACAGTTCTACCCCAAGGCCTGCCCTGCAACACAAGTCCAAAGCATTTGTATTTAAAATCCATTAATGTCAACTCTAAGGTCTTCTCTACATGGAGGGCTAATGCACTCTTCAGGGGGTGTGATTTCTAAAACACACTAAAAGGGTGCACATTCATTGGTCCCTATACACCCTGCTGGTGCACTTTAACATAGTGCTGTTTGAAACAGTAGTATGAGACAATGCACTGGAGAATCTTCAGTGCATACCAGCAGGGTCTACGTGGACCAATGAATGCACAAACATTAGCGCACTTTAGAAATCACTGCTCCATGGACCGCGTTACCTACCCCACCTTGTAGACAAGTCCTCATACTGCTCCACTCCAATCATTAAGGTCATTTTTGACATCTGATCAGGTTGGTGTTTTGACCAGCTGGGTGTACTGTAGTGCTTAGAATTTGTTAAGAACTTTTAAGGAACCTGCTGTTTCAACTTGGCAAGCTTTGGGGCTGTGTCTGGTTTTGGCCGATTTAGAATACTTCGCAGTGTTAACATTCTTAATGAGCTGTTTCTCCTTAAGATGACAAATGCAGGGCTACTTTGGTTTCCTTTGGAAGAAGCCAGCAGTCAAAATCATTTCTGAACATTTGACATGAGGGCTGCAGCAACAGCTTCAGAAACTTGAAACTGAATTAGCAACAGGTCAGGCCTGGTCTATGGGACAAAATTCAAAGGGTCCCTGATTTAGGTTCTCTCCTTCCCAAGGGATATTTTAGCTGTTGCTGAATTCCCTACAAGAATGCTGGTCTATTTGGCTTAGAGTCAGAGGAAAGTCTACATTCCTGAGTTTACTAGACTTGCCTGGCTCTCTGTTTGACAGGGAACTCTTTAAATGAAGTTATTTTTCTGAGCCATCATGAGGAAATGCTGGGCATTCCTGGCCATTGGCAAGACTATATGAAGAAATAAAGAGCCACGTCACGTCGCACTAGAGAATAATCACCCTGGGGTATGAGCTAAAGCCCCATGGAGTCAAGGGAAAGAATGCCATCAATTTCAGTAAGCTTTGGATAACATGTGGGCTAGGCTCTCTTTAAGGCTTCTCAGATTTGACACTAGCTGGAGACAGAACTGCAAGTTTAAAGAATATGGCCTTGATTTGTAAGGCACATTAGGTAGAGTTGTAATGAGCCCATGTACTCACACGATATATCAGCTATTTAAATGTTACATGATTACTGTTTTCATTTCACTACATGCTCCTGCTCTTAGTCATCATTCTGATCAATTCAAACCTGAGTTATTTTTAGGCCTGAAATTAAAATTGGCCTGATCAAAGCCAAGATTTTCAGGAGTGACTAGTGGCTGGGAGGGATGGGGGAAGCTGGAGGATGGGAGTTGTCACCTTAAAGGGGCAGGATTTACAGAGGGCGGGTACTCAGCACATAGTGAAAGAGAATCAGGCCCTCTGAAGGAGTCTCAAGTTGGGCTGCCAAAATTTAAGATGGCCAAAGCCACCAGTCAGTTTTGAAAGTCTTGGTCCACATACAAACTACTGTTGGAGTGTTTATATACTGCAATACTTCAGGAAAGCCTCAACTTCAATCCATACAGCATTAATTTGACTGGTTCCCCAGTGTGAAATGTGAGGGAACTCAATTCTCTTCAACAGCAGCTTACAAGTACTTGTTACTCCCGAAAGTTAGTCTAGTTTTTCTATAGCACTTTCCATACTTTATGGCCTTGAAGATCCCTTAAGTTTAATACCAGTAACAGTAACACTAGCTCAACAGACAAATAGCAGCCAGAAAGCTCAAGAATATTGCAATATATTTCTGATTTAAACAAAACAAGAACCACTCAAGGACTAAAAGTCTGCATGCGAAATACCAGCCTAAAATGAAATTTGACACTGCGGTTTTAGACAAACTAATAACCCTCTATTCTAGCACATATGAAACATCTCCATTCACTTCCATCAAGCCAAACGTTTGCAATAAAAAGGGTGCAAAAGAAGTATGGGCTCCTAGTCTTGCCTCCGTTCACACTGAACTGCCTATACAGCATTCCTGAGCAACCAACCTTAGAGCTCCCACTCTTGAGATCATGTTACAGATGGGCAACTTAGAAGTAAAATGGCTGTACCTGTCCAAGCATGGGTTTGAACTATTGCAATCAGCTCCCAAAGCTCAGGATAGCTGGCATTTCATCATTGGAGAAATGCTGATATGCCTTTTGTTCCCCTTGGTAAAGAGAAACTAGTCTGAAAAAGCACACCCAATATACAGGCCCATGAAATGTAAGCCAGTATGTCATTTAATTCAGCAAGACACAGAATTAGCTGGGCTGGCTTTCCCTGGCATTCACTTCTCACCCAGGGGCCAATACAGTATTTCTTCCATCCCAGGGCGGGGATGTACCAGGCTACCCAAAGGCACCTGATCTTCCTAGGCAGCTCACCATGGTACGGGACATTTTCCAAGACCTCTCAAGAAGAATACCTTCCTAGGATAACCTATTGTACCTCTAATATGAAATCTTACTCTCCCCTCCCTTCAATCCCATCTTTCAATACCTTTCCAGATCCATTTAAGCAGCCACAAGTGCTCCTTAGTATGTACACTCTTTCCCTCAAATAAAAGAAACCAGGACTAGTTTGCCTAACACTGGGGACCCTCAGAAACCAATTCACTTCTAGGCAATGAGTTAGAAAAGCTGAGAAGCACTTACCATATGTGAACATGCGTGGAGAAGTGAGCTCAATATTTGGCAAGGCTCCCAGGTGATTCAAGACAGCACATCTATAGCCATTTTTCTGGGCATAATCAACAAAGGTGCGGATGTACTGCTTCTCACTGTGGTTAGCGATTCCAGGGCAGATGACCATTGTGACATCCTCTGTACATTTAATAAGGTGGGGGGGGGGAGAGAAGGAAGACAGTTCAGGTACAGGTTGAAGTGACGTTTACTCAAGCAGTTTTTAGGAGCATTCTATTTCAAGTCAATAGAAAAAGCTCTGACATAAGGACAGCTAGAACATGACTTGCTACCAAGCAAATAAAACTGAAGTTAGCTTAGAATGAGGTGCGGTAGCAAAATTGTAAGTGCAAAGACGACAAATGTGCAATTCTTGTTTGAAAGGGAGCTACACAGACTTTCTGGAGAGACTTCAAAGTTTGCATCAGCAGTTCTACAGGCACCTCCTAGAGGCAAGAATTCTGTTATCAGTTAAGAACAAGTGCTTTTTTGACAGTACACATTTTCCCCCAGCAGTAGTCTACTGTGATAGCTAATTCTCTGGGAATTCTGAAGTCTGCTGCTTCCCCATGCTACAGACAGCATGTCCCTTGAAGGCAATAAAAGATGTTTTTTCCCCAGGTACGTTATTGATACTAAGCCTACTTCCCCCCTCCAGGCTCACTGGAGGCCTGTGGGGAAAAAAATAATATTGTTACGAAGTACTATTTCTTGCATATGTCAACATGGGGAAGACATCCTTTGATTAAATTAGACTAGGCTAGCATCTACAGCAGAAGCATTTATTCTACAACAACAACAGAACAAAACCCTTCCCATCAAGCCAAGATTAAGTGACAGAAGCCGTGTCAAACTGTTGGACTCAAGGTCTCCGCTTACTTTGGGGAACCTACAGTAACTTATTCTAATACATAAAAATCCTACAGTCAAAAAAATCCAAGTCAACTTGGCCAGTCTGACATCGAACTCATGACCAATGACTGTCACCATTCGGCTTTTCTGTTCAACAGCTGATTCTCCGAAATAGAATTAGGCTAAGGGCTTGATGTGCTCCGAGATGAATGAGCACATCACTGCCTCTCAGGAAAGTCAGCTACTGCATTTTTGTACTTTGTGAGCAAACTGTAATTGAGGTCCCAAAACACTGTCATGCAGCGCTAGTTATCAAACAAGAGTGCTTTAGTCCTACGTGCTCCGTGGCAGCCTCTACTTACTGCAAAGTTTTGCTTCCCATTAGCTTCTCCCCAGCTCCACAGATGACCCAGACTAGAATGACAGTGACTGTCACCATACAGCATCCTACCACAAAGTGAGGATTCTAGCTCATGTTTATTTCTGAAGAGAACCCCTTTAAATTGATTAGGCAGAATAAACATCCTGCAAGTGAAACCAGCTACGGAGAACTAGAATTCACATCGTTTCAGTGAAATCCCAGTTCAGCAGAACTATGCTGGTATCAATGAGCTGAAAGATCACGTTCTCCCTGACAGCAAGCTGATAGTGTTTAGTCAAATGGAGAAGCTCAGGATTTTGGATTTACTAGGGCAGTGGTTTCCTAATGTACAAATACAGTTACACACTGACATCTGGAGTCACCTTGTTTTGTACCCTAAACGTGTTTAAGTTCTCCTCTTTTAGAGATTGAATCTTTAGTCCAGGATGACTTTAGAAGGAAAGGATCTGATCATAAAGTAGTTTTACATTTGTTTCCCCCCCCCTCCCCAAAGTGCTGTAAATACTGAGATTCTCCTTTGCTCTCTCAAGAGATAACTTTGTACAGGTAAAAAGTCAATGCAGATCCCAGCTATCTGGCTTGACACATCACCAGTGATGGTTCTCCCCCACGCTTGCTGTCTAAATAAGTGTTTACACTTCATTGTGACTCAACAGTTCCCACAGTAACAGCTAAATGTTTTGGCTTGTTCTGTGCACTTTGTTTGGGAGCTTTAGAAAAGGTTGATCCACAGGCAGGAAAGCCAACACCCTTGACTCTTGGGCAGCTGCGAGTATATGACATAGTATGGAGTGATTGCCATTTATCTTCTGAAACTTCTTATTTATGCAAGAGCCTCAAATTCAATTCCCTTCTATCTCACACCAGGATGTAATGCAAGCTGGCAGTTTTACAGTCATTAAATCTTGGGAATATAGAACATGTCCTTTACCTGCTCTATGTACAAGTCTGGCCATAATTTATGCATGGCCAACTCCTAAATTTCATGCTTCACGTCCTGTAGCTTATTTTTCCAAACATCTGTAATGGACCTTTTATAGCCCCTGATCTGAAGTTTAATACACAGATGCAGAGCAATGAAGATTTTGTAAGCAATATCTAATTTGGGGGGCTATGAGTCCTCACCTCCCCCACCCACAGAGTCAAAGTTAGCCCCCAATCTTTCTGGCTTTCTAAATATACTTCAACAAATATTTAGACATGTCTCCAATCAGATGCACTAAGCCGTGCATTCCAACTAGGTTGTTTGACAAACCTCTAATGCAGTGTTCAGCCAGGGGCTCAAAGAGATCAAAGGTTGCTGTTGCACCATCTGACATTGTGAGATACTTGCGAAGTCCATAAGGATGTGGTGATCTCACTCTCCCCATTTTCCCATACAGAGCAGTCTGGATATGTCCACTCTTTCCCCAGATCATGGGTGGTATGTACCTGTGAGGAGAGAGAGGGGATTTGGTTTTTAAGTCTTGAGCTTCTAAGAGTTGATTTGCAATTCTCAGACACACCAGAGACATTACCTCCGCCACTTCCTGTGCTTAGAAGAACAAGGTTTGAATGTATGCTACTATGATTAGCAGCGCTGTAATGAAAAGCTTTGCCAGCTCAGAATGGAAGGAAAGGAAATGCTCCCCATACTGAAGTCTAGCCAGCACTGATAGCAGAAAGGCCAGGATTCAGAAGCTCCAGCACATTAAGGTGTTGTTAATGATAGGACTAGTGTACACTTGCTCTTCCAGAAACCAATACCCCTTGTGGTCTATTGGAACAGTGAAAGTGGGGCAGGCCATCTCTTTGTGTAGGTCAGATTTTAGGTGGCATAAGGGATTAATTTAAGTAAACAGGTATTAAGCCAGTTAGAAATTTGGACTCAGATAGACACTTATTGAGCATAAGCATAAGGCCACATAGCAAGTCAGTGGCCGAGCCAGTTTTAGGATTCTGCAGTATGTCTGTCAGTCCCATGCCAAGTCCATTAGTATAAAAATGCCTTCCTGATAGGTGGGGGTGACTGAGGCTGGGTCCACACTGACAGTGGCTAATTTGCCGTCAGATTGGTTGCTCTGGATCCACTGAGCGGTCTGTGTAGACCCGCTCAGTCGATCCAGCAAGCGACACAGGAAAACCACCCCAGTGAGTGGCGTAGCGCTGTGTCAAAGGGAACAGTGTTCCCACAGTGTGGATGGCACACGGAGGAGACACAACGAAGTCAACAGGAGATATGCAAGCGATTTACGTCACTTGCGTATCTCCCGTCAACTGCCGCCGAATCCCAAAGATAATTGTAGACCAGGCCTCGGTGCTTGTACGTTGCTCTGAAAAGCAAAGTGTTAGATAAGTGTATGTTATTGGGCCTCTCTGTTGCTAGAGTAAGAACTAAAAGAAAAAACCCAAAACAACCCAAATCCATTGTAGGGAGCTAAATAAAGCATTTCCTGTCAAAGGAGGGAAGCACATCTGTACTAAGCTTATCAGGAGCATGCTAGGGCTGGATGCCAGGGCAGATGGTTTTTTATCTGTGGTTTACGGTTCCTTGAGAACGCAAGAGGAAAATGTGGCTGTTTGGGGGAGGGGCAGGAAGGGGATGGTTCTCTCTCTTTCGCTAACACACTAACACAGCTGGCAAGAATTCACAGTTAATGAGAGGCATACAACTGTACAGGCATGAAAGGTCAAACATCTCAACACCACACAAGGGGGACAGAGACCCAGCCATGCCTCAAAGGGATACATTAAATGTATGAATATGATTCATTAACTAGCAGGAGAAAAACAGTCCCAGGGGATATAAGTCAGCACACATCCTAGTTAGGAGCCAAGTTCCTTACTACACAGGGCATGTTACACAAAGCAAGTTTAAAGAGCAGCTGACAGTCTCCTGGGAATCTAAGACAGACTGTGGAGTAACAGCTCTGTGATGTTTTCAGGGACTTTTGACATTTGCTTCCTCCTTTATTGCTCCTGACCATATGAAGCAAAGTTCCTGTTTTCTTGTGAAGGGGTGAGGTGAGGGCTTTGCCAAAAGCAGGAGAAGAGCTTGGCTTCCTCCATTCAACTTTGCTGCTTAAACAGTAGGCAATAGCTCAATAAAATGAGACCTGAATTAAAGGCCTTTACACCTATGGTCTCCTTCACAGATCCACCCCATCCTTACTTTCCCCTCCTCTTTCACACCACAACCCCTTGCTGTCATTCTGCTTTCCCACTTCAACTCTGAGTCCTCCCCAAAAAAACTAAGATTTTTGTAACTGACAATATAAACTGGATACATAAGAAAGTAATAAGAAACATTCCTATTGTGACCTTTCCATGCCTAGGGTAGACCACCTGAAAATACCAAGGTCAGCGTAGGCTGCAAAAGGAGAGCAGATTCTTCCAGCCCTGGTGGGTGACACTGAAGTCAGACTTCCCAACCAGCCACAGACAATGCTTCTGATTGCCCACACTGGTTATCAAGAAGCTAAAACAAAAAATATACACAGCCCCCTTTACTGCATTTCAGTCTCTGGCTCCCAATCAGCCACTCAGTCTAGTAAAGAGTTATTTAAAACTTGATGTTCTTTGCTAAAAGGTTCTTCTGACCCCAAAGGGTCAGCCACATTACCAAATCAATATCAGTTTGGATTTTACCCACAATACCCACTGCCAGCCAATCCTTTAGTAAACTAAAACTAAGTTTTTTATAAAAGGAAAGAAACAAAACTATAAGAGGAATGTTAAATGATTAAAGCCATCACATACATACAAATTATTTGAAAGCTCATATGTATGATGTTTTCATTAGAATTGTGGACTTTGCAGACTTATATAGTCCCTCTGGTGTACATCTAGTACCTGAATGGGTTTCAGTCCTTTTTTTCCCCCACAGCTTCAGTTGTAGATGAGTTGATCCAGAGGTAGGTAAGGTGAAGACTAAAAACTGACTGAAGACAAAATGGATGTGGTACAGCAGCCTTTTATGTCCCTTGGCCGGTGCCATGCTGCTTGTGGAAATTTACAGAAATAAGATGGAGTCCAGGGTCACATGAGTAAGTCCTGGTGACTCATCAGGTGTATCTCTGGATTCTCCCCTGGGCCCATTGTACCTGTGAGTTTCCTTAATAGGTCATTAAGCTGGCTAGTGCTGTAGCCAACCTGTCTGGGGTGTCGCCCAGAAACACAGCACAAGTTGAAATACAGATACATCAAACGTATCCATAACTTCCAATACACAGACACAAACAACAACATCACACTTAGGTACCATTAGAAAGGTTATAATTTGCTGACATGGCATATCACATGAATTATTGTAATTATGAAATATTGGTGTTAAATATTATCATAAATGGTCCCCTTAATCCAGCCAGAGTCACTCTTATAACCCTGACTGCCTTGCTTGTATGCCTCATGCTGCAGCTGTGGCATTTTAAGATTATCTGAAGAGGATCTGACAGTCTTTCTATGTTTGTGTAGCACATAGTTTACTAGGGTTGCTACTGCAATAAAGTGATTACAACAAAAAAAAGTGTTGATCACTGAGCGTACAGATCAGACTCCCTATTTCAGACACAGGGATTTTACATACAAGTAAAAATCTCAATACGACCTTAATTCAAGAATTACTACTAATGCTTCAATATTAAACAAAAAACACCACTACATTCAGTTAGGATTGCCAAATGCAATTCAGACATACTACTGAAAATATTATCCTTAAAATTCCAAACATAGATGGAGTTGAACTCACAAGCTAAGACTAGACAATTCCAGCACTGATCTTCACATTCAGTTTCCCCCTGCCTATTAAAGGGAGTCAACTTTATATCCTATTTAGTTACTCCTTTATTAACAAAGAAGCAGAACTGAGGGTACACTGAGGGTCCTTGAGCAGTCTGGCTGTATTTATATTCTGTTCCGGTGTATGAACAGCTACCAAAAGTCTTATCAGGTTCTGTTCTGAAGTGTGGTTTTTGCAGGTAACCGTATCAGACTGGCATTCTGAAGACCCTAGTAAACAGCTTGAAAGCGTACATGTGGGAACACAGTTTCCAAGCCAATGTTGCTGCCACCTGCAAGGGCTTTGCCAAAAAGGCAAGAGGAGCTGCTCTGGGGACATCATACAGAATAAGAGATTCAGCCGAAAATTGCAAGCCCAAAAAGGGACAGGGGGAACAGAGAGAGATACAGGGAGATTCAGCCTGAAATTGCAAGCTGAGGCAGGGAGAAAGACAAGCTGGACAAGAAGCTACACCTAGATCATGTGGAAGAAAGGAAACTTGAATGGAATAGCCCCCTTTCTCTCTGCCCCCAAAGAAATCAAACAGATACCTTTGCTTAAACAGACAGGAGCAGCTGCACTCTCCCTTATTTACTCTAATACTATAATATGTGAATGGAGCTAATACTACTGTGTACATGAGCAGCAAGCATCAGGACATGCAAAAAGGTTATTACCGAACGTATCTTTATCTCTACAAGTATTGATTAGAAATAACAAATATTGTTAAATAAAACTTGATGGGTGTTCACACATATAGACTATTCTAAAATATAATGCTATGAATAGGAAACTAAGTGAGTCAGTTTAAGAGTCTCAAGCTTGAAGAATTTGCTAGAGGGCTCAGAAAAACCTTATCTCAAACTCTTTTTGGCTGAGACAAGGGTCATTTAAATACAAAACTAGTCGATTTGCTCTAAAAGCTACTGCTTTAAACGTGGAGAAGAAAGTATCTTACTCATACATAAAGATTTAATCTCTGCTTTAAATGCAGATCTCAGCACAACCTTAGCTCACAGATATTATGGTTCCTCCATGATACAATGCCAGAAACATAGATGACATTTTAATCTCTCACAAAAGATATCCTCCTCCCATTTGTTCTGAGAGGGAGAAGCACACTCAAAACACTATCGATAATACATCTTAGTTCCCAAGAGCAGCAGTATGTATCCATTGCTATCATACCCATTTACATTACTCAGTGGACAGGAGTATGCAGAGGGAGAACAGTATCAGAAAAAAGGACTGATTCGAGTGAAGCCCATATCCCTCTGCATTCAAGAGTGGATCAGAGCTGAAATGAGATTACAGCTACTCTCAAAGTTTCTACAGGCCACAGTAATTCTGAAGCCCTATAAATTGTGGGAATGTCTCTTCCAATTTAAGATGTTCCAGAGTGTCCCCATACCAATACAATAAAATGCTACATCTTCCTTGGGAAATGCCTCCTCCTTCACAAACATGGCAAGAAAGCCCTGCTTGAGTGAGAAAGCACCTCAAATACTCAAGAAAAAGCTACTGCTCCAAGTCTCAGCCAGTAACTCTTTGAAACTAGCCTACTGAGATCATCTGAAGAGACAATTTTATTCCTACTCCTTATTGATCTCAACATTTTTCCAAGCTATGTACAGAAGCAGCACTGGAAATTCACCACAGCTATTTTAGTATTGCACAAATAGATCTATCCCAAATGCTTTACTGAGTTTACATACATGACGACAGAAACTTTGGAGGTAGAGGACAGATTCAGGGGGAACTGGAGTCTGTTTTCCAGACATACATTTGGAAGTCCAGAAGTCTGCTCCTTTTCAGTCATGCAGAAGGACAACCCATATATGGCCACTTTTCTTCATGCTACTTTAACATCAGGGTGTGGTAATTTATGCTGCTCACTTTGTGACAAGAGACAGGGCCAATACTGGAACTTGTTGATGTCAGAGTTAAACGTGCAGCACTTTAACCTAGAGCAAGGAACATTGGACTCTCCCCCTGGACACTCCTAGATAGGAACAAGGACCTTGCACAGCTGCTTAGTGAGAATGGAGATACAGACTGTAACTTTCAAGAGCTCAGATCCAGTTTGACATGTTTTGCCATTCTCCTATGCTTACTGCCCTCACTCCATCCCCTCAGCATAGTGTTGGAAGATCCATTTGAAGAACCCAAAAAAGAAAAAGGCAGGTGTTACACGGAGACACATTGTTCCTGCAAGTGTAACATTCCAAGAAGGCATTAAAAAAAGATTCCAAGCTAAGAAACAGGTACGTCCACAAGAGGAAATAGAAGCCTCGAGTGCTTTGTTTACAAAAGCACTGTTATCTTGTAACCATGTAAATTATCCCTTGGTGTATTTTAGAGATTCTATCATCCAATTAGAAGCTTTTAAGAGAAGCTACAAAGCAACTAATTGCATCTCTCTCTTATCAGTCAGACATCTCTATGCTAAGAGAGATGCACTGGAGCTGGTGACTGCCATACTGTGCTGTATGCCAGCTATTTCCAAGATTTTTCAGCAACTATGCACATAAGAGCAGATAGAGACTTAAGTCTAAGATTATAGGTGAGGAAGGAATCTGGGTAATGGGAACATTCTGGCGAAGAGAGA
The DNA here is from genome assembly GCA_007922155.1 of Mesoclemmys tuberculata. NCBI lineage: Eukaryota > Metazoa > Chordata > Testudines > Chelidae > Mesoclemmys > Mesoclemmys tuberculata. The sequence continues at coordinate 10,027,487 of ML675644.1, forward strand.
TGGAACTAAATGAAAATGTGTCTGAGTTTCGTTGTACAATCCAATTTCATAATGCCACAGATTACTTGCTAAAACAAGCATGTGAAATTCTATTATTCAGATGGTAGTATGAAAGCTGCATGCAATTCCACATGCATGGTATATGCAGAGAGATGATTGAAAACCCCAAAGCAATATTATGCAAGGCACAACCCACCGTTGCATATATGGATGATGAGACATGAGGCCCAGCTCTTCCAGCACTCAAACTGTTCTCTCAAATTCCGATATTTTGCTTTTGTAAAAAGATAATTCTGGTATCAATCCACATTAGGAGGTACTTTATTTTGTATTTTTACTCATTCTCTGTGGCTGCGGTTCTTATTTTGAGTTAGTTATTTAAGCACTGAAGAAGAGGGTCCAAGATGAAAGAGTCCAAAATCTTGGCCTGACAGCTATAGCCCAAGACACTGGAATTTCACAGGATAAGGCATGCATTATCATCAAAAAGAGTCAGGTATGTTTGGGAGAGAAGTTCTACACTTCTAGTCCAAGAAGGGCAGAAAGTTGCTGCTGCCAGGAAAAAGAAGGGGGTTCTCAATGGAACTACTTCCCACATCTTCATCAACATTTGGTTACCTCTCAAATCTGATTTTCACACCCACCCACCCAGTAATACTGTTGGAACGTTAGGCTCATCAGTCTAACGTAAGCATGCGTTCAAAGAGATACCTACTCCCATTTTCCTACAGCCTTATCCTAATATTTATTTGGTTGTAACAGCTGACGACTGTAGAGGCCCAAGATTTTCTTGGACAAAATTTTATCCAATTAAGTTTCAACAGAAAGAGCAAAAATATAGCTATATGCTTACCGGGTCTAACAGTACTAACATTTAAGGTTATTTTCAAGAGTTTAGGTACCAAAGACATAGCCTCAAAGTTAAGTAGTAACTGGTTTGCCTACTTTTAATATGATTCATGTTACCTGTGACAACTGACATGCCAACACTACTGAGCTTGTGGAATTAAACAAAGACATTGAGCTGTTGAAAAGACTAATGCACATCCTACTCCATGAACATCTGCCTCTGGCTTTTTCTATAGCACTAGGAACAGTTTCCTAATAGAGCAACTCCAAGTCCTCCTGCATTCTTGTTTGCAAGAGGAAATCCTCTTGCTTGTACTCCTATCTGCCTCCCCACACTTAGGAAGAATAAGATCAGTATTACAGCAAGGTACTCCACAACAAAGGGGAGGGGAAAAATCAACCAGCTAAGGCCTCTGAAGTAGATTTTTGTTGTTGTTGGGAAGGGGAAAAAAATTGTTCCCTTGGCAACTATGACTACAGTGTCCAGTTACTGACAGACTGTTCAGTGCTGCCTTTTTAATGAGAAAACTAAGACAGCAGCTTCACGTCTTCCCTCATTTATATGCAATCTGGTTTACAGTTACTATCACGTATCCAGTCACCACAAAATCCAGCCTAGAGGGGGTAAACCAGGACACCAATCATTGTCCGCAGAGCTTAAGATTTCTATTTTATTTTAAGTTCAGTCGATTCCTTCTCTCCACCTATGCTACGCTTCCAGCCTCTGATCCTGTCACCCTAGATCACAGCTGTCAGTTTGGAACTATTTGTCTGAGGGGCAAATCCATACTGCTACCTTCAGAGACTTATGATTGGAAATTATATAAAGCACTGATCTTGAGGGGTAATTCCAGAACAGCAGTTCATTTCACAACTCCATTTGGACTGTGCACTTCAGCCTGCACAGCCACAAACCCTGAGGCGGTTTACACAGGCACATGCTAAATGTGCCTGTTCAGCAAGCTTATACCTCAACAGAAAGGATTAAGTAAAAGGATGCAGATCGCAGGGATCCCAGAGTTTGTGGAGGTATGTTCATAGCCTGCCTATGTGCTCCCCACAAGTCCATTTAAAATTCAGAGCCTATTTCATTCAGAACATTTGAGGTTCTGCAAAATCCTATTTCTTGCACCAAAGGAGTCCTGGAAGCAGAACTTGCTCTCTGCACAGCCATTTATTCTTTGTATTTCACACAAGCAAGCAAGCAGAAAGCAAGCAAAGAGCCTTTTGAGGCATGTTACCTTAAAACAGCATGCAAAATGCTCAGCTTCTCAGAAGACCTATTAAGTGGTTGAGCAGAGCTTAATTTAGAATTATCACGCTGTTTTGCCTTGGGCAAGGACATCTTAGCATTACTCATGTGTTTACACTTCTATTGCTTGATATAAGTACTCACTAGTCTTGGATAGCCGGCATAACCAGAACAGTACTCTGATGCCAAGACTGGGTTCCTTCTGCTGGAACCAAAGAGAGAACTAGCCTAGGAAAACATGAGGAGCTATCCAGAGTTTACATAATCTGCTCTGGATTTCTTTACATACCAAAGGCCACTATCAAGGTAACATAATTGGAATGGGTAAAGCGCAATCTCACCCCAGCCTTCATTTTTAATCATCTCCTACTAAATCTACAGCACCTGATTCAATGGATTTGTCCCACTTGTTCAGACAGTTTCGTCACAGCGAGACCAAGATGCCGGGGGGGAGAGGGGAGGAGGAGGAGAGAGATGATATAGATGGATATGTCTGTGTGTGTTTTCCCAACAGGATGGAGGAGATTCTGATCAAATGAGCAGTTCAGTAGCAGTTTATAAAAAAAATGCATGGAATGTAATGAACTTAAAACCAGGTTTAATGTCTCAGCTGTACCTAGACTAAATAAATGAAAACAGCTAAAAACCAGTCTGACACCATAAGCCCGGCTTGAAGACGGGCAGCAGCTGCCTGCCCACATCCCTGGGTCTTAGCTAATGCAGAAGCCTCCTCTGCCCCAGCTTAGATTGGGTGGCAGTCGCCCACCTCCCTGGCTGGCAGCCAGCCACCTGCAACTTGCCCAGGTGGCAGCTCCCCTCCTTAGCTCAAAGCCCAGTGCCCAGAAAACTTGTTAATTTCACTGCTCTAGCTGAGCAGTGAAATTGACAACTATGACAGCCCCAGATTTTACCAGTTACTTTCTTTTCCTCCCTCTCCCGCCTTCCTTCCCTGTCTCTTTCTCTCTTACACACCCCTTTCTCCTCTCAAAACTATGGCAAAAAATTGGTGTGGCGCTTTATATTCCCCAGCATTGGCATGCCGCTCAAAGCCTCCTAGCTTTGGCCAACATCACCACTAGCCGAGGTACATACTTGAGTTGTGCACCCCTGGTGTAAAGGTGGTAACCCAACCCACACTAGATCGGACATATCACAGCCTTATACACTCAGCTCTTCTTCCAACATATGGCTCACGTTAGTCTGTAAATATAAAATCCTGTGGAAAATTGAGTGTTGGGGTACTTATTAAAATTTTCAGAAGCGAGGGGGTACTTCTTCTTAAAAAGTTGAGAAACACTTTTACTGCACCTGGGTTTCTTGATTAAGGATGGCTGCAAACGTATGCAAGTTTGTCACAACCCTCTTCCCATTATTCACCTCTAACCTGCCATAACTAAAACTGCTCTTGCAGCTTTGGCCACTCCAAAGTGGTCAGAGCAGCGGCCAGCCATCAGGGTCTGCAACAAGTTCAGTACAGCTCGTAAATGATGGGCAAGTTCTGTACTCAAAAACAAGCTAACACCATTGCATAATCAGAAGTGAGATTTTCTCAGAGCACTGGGAGGGTGTTGAATAATTTTTTTATTGTTTTTCAAAACATCCTGAGGGACATCAGCACTGAATTTGTAGTTATTGCTGCATATTTACTTCAATGTCAGGGGACTACGTACACAAAGTCCCACATACAAAATTAAAGCCACAGAGCTGCTGACCAAGAAGAGAGGAAATGCCAAAGGAGGCGAGTACCATCTTGGAGAAAGTGAAAAGACCCTAAAGGTTTAGCTTCTTTCATATCAAGAGGAAGAAGAATTCTATAATCTGGGTATGGAAATAAAAACCTAACATTAGGTAGCAACTCTCAAAATCCAGAAGTTGGATGCTTCAGTGGAAAAGGAGAAAAAAATATCTTATTGTTAAACAAGGGCAAGTTAAACTGGAATTCATGTCAAAAGGTTATAAATTTGTCTGTAAAAGCAGGGAGAGTGATAGCTGTATTCTTCATCCCTAGATCCCAATGTGCTGTACAAAGAAAGGCATGAAAATTGCATTGCCTTGTGTCACAGGCTGGAATAACAGGAAAATATATCCAAAGCCTCCAACCAGTATGCAGTAAGGTTACAACAGGGTGCAAGAAACAAACTATTTCATTGTACAAGTCAGAGGAATTGTGGTGTCAATTATTTATATACATTGTTTATAAATTATAAAGTATTTACATACATTATAGATGAACCTGACTAGTGATTAGAAAGTAGATAGTTAAGACAGGAATGTGTTGCAGGAAAGCAATTTGTTTTTCCTCTTTTTTGGTGTGATTAACTAGAAGTCAAATCTATAAATGAACCCTAGCAAAGTGGGAGAATACTTATGCAGGGATGTTTAGCTTACCTTGAAAAATTCAATAGCTAAGAATTTGTGGTGATTGTAATTAAATAATAATAAAGATTAAGAAGGGATTTCCAAAAGGAATAAATTCCTGCCCTATTTATCAATGTAAAGATATTTCTTATCTTCCTAACTGGTAGTCTCACAGATTTAAAAAAAAAAAAACAAAAAAAAACACACACACACTTTGGGAACCAAGCACCACAGAGTACTGTGGTGAAAGACTATACAGGACTCCCAAGGACAGTCCTGGGGGTACACATCTTTATTTACAGAATTGGTGTGACCCTGAGCTTTTACTATTAGTAACACAAAGACAAATGATAAAGAAGTGTCCATGCCATGCACCATGGCTTATCACTGCTGCTGTAGAAGGATACATTGGCAGTAACAGCTAGCCAAGAACTATGTTTCTAAAATGCCAGCATCCGCACCCTCTGCAAGAGGCAGAAACAATACCCAATTTCAGCTTTATTTTGTATACTGTATTTCATATAGTGTTCTAAGACATCACAGGATATATGTTCAAACTCAACCCAGCTCGACAGAAATACCCATAATAGGATAGCATGAGTCTCAAGTACTGGAAAAAGACAGCCTGAGGTTTTGGGTTCTTTGTTTTGTTTTGATTACATGAAGGATCAGGCAGCTGTTTAAGGACAGCATGCTGTATGGCAAAAAACAGAAAGCTGCTCCCACAAAATCATCAACATGCAACCAAAACAGAATGGCATGTGCCCAGGCAGATGCTTTTAAAGCCCATTAGAATGGAGCACATGAAGGGAACAGATCCTGCATGGCGTGATACAGAAAAAAAATGGGCTAGATATCAGACCTACATAGTTGTTAGATTCCTCTTCTCTCTAGAGTAGGCAAAATGGGTGCATGTACAGAGAAGCTTGTCAGACATGACCCACTAGAATTCAACCAGGAGTCCATCTTACCTTGTAGGAGGCCCAGTTAAGAACATAAGAACAGCCATACTGAAGCTAGCCCAGGATCCTGTCTTCTGACAGTGACCAGTGCCAGGTGCTTCAGAGGGACTGACTAGAACAGGTAATCATCAAGTGATTCATCCCGTCAGCCACTCCCAGCCTCTGGCAAAGAGCAATCTCTGCCTATTCTTGGTAATAACTATTGATGGACCTATCCTCCATGAACTTATCTAGTTATTTTTTGAACCCCGTTATAGTCTTGATCTTCACAACATCCTCCGTCAAGGACTTCCACAGGTTCACTGTGAAGAAATACTTCCTTTTGTTTTAAACCTGCTGCCTATTAATTTCATTTGGTGACCCCTAGTTCTTGTGTTATGAGGAGTAAATACTTCCTTATTTACTTTCTCCACACCGATCATTTTACAGACCTCTACCATATTCCCACTTAGTCGTCTCTTTTCTAAGATGAAAAGTCCCAATCTTATTACTCTCTCCCCACATGGAAGCTTTTCCATACCCCATTTTAGTTGTCCTTTTCAATATCTTTTCCAATTCCAATATATATCTTTTTTGAGATGGAGTGACCAGATCTGCACGCGGTATTCAAGATGTGTGCATCCCATGGATTTATAAAGAGGCAATAAAATGTTATCTATCTTATCTATTCCTTTCCTAATGATTCCCATGATTCTGTTAGCTTTTTTGACTGCTGCTGCACACTGAGTGGAACTTTTCAGAGAACTATTCACAATGACTCCAAGATCTTTCTTGAATGAGAACAGCTAATTTAGAACCTCATCATTTTGTATATATAATTGGGATAATGTCTTCCAATGTGCATTACTTTGCATTTACCAACATTGAATTTCATCTGCTATTTTGTTGCCCAGTCACCCAGTTTTGTGAGATCCCTTTAACTCTTCACAGTCTGCCTTGAACTTAACTATCTAGAGTCAATATAATACTGCAGCTCCCTCCAACATAGTTAATATGATGTGTGATCTTCCACTAGGAACAGCTACAGAGTCCAAGGAGATAAAGATTCCTTTTAGTTTCTCCATAATCCTGCCCCAGCATAAAACAAAAGGAAAAGAAATACCCTTAATGCAGCTTCTCATTCTCCAAGTTAAACAAGCTACTGCAGTGTTTGTCCCAGGGTAGCATGTCTCTCTACTGTATTGGGGGTGTTGGCAATCTTATGAACTGATCAAGAATGCTGTGGCACTTCAATAGGCTGTTTGCAGTTGAGGCTTGAGACACTGCAATTAAAGAAATCTATGCAGGCACCTGCACTCAGTTGCAACAATCAAGTCGGAAACTTCTAAGCTGATATTCGAACTCTCACTTATGGCTACCAGAGTGATACCAGAGCAGCCAAATTTGAGTCCAAGTCCAAAAGGTACAAAGTGCCCTTAGCTAATGAGTTCAGAGTGGCTTATCAGAGGCCCTTGATCTGGCTCATCTGAAACGACCTCCCTGTTATGATCGAGTCTGCTACAGAATACTGTTACCCTAACCAATGACAGACATCGGAGGCAACATTACAACTTCTTCCAACAGATGCCCTACAAATATTCTTCTTGAAACTTTACACCACACACGGACACCAATGTATTTCAGCAACTAAACTAAACTAAACAATTCAAGGCTGACAAGAAAGCAAGTCTAGGATTGATGGTTACCTACTATAGTAACTGATTTACATGCCCTGTCATTGATAGTTTTCTGTTTTACACTATATGTACCTAACCTGAACTGGCTGAGTACATGCACATCCTGTTATATAAATGCCATTAGGATTTGTGAGCCTATTTTTAGCACAACATGCTTTGTGTTTGTATTAAGGAAACCCAACCTCACATATCAGAGACTGATGCAATAAACAGTCACTCTGGGAGAGCAAGAGAAAAAATATTTGTTAGAAACTGACAAGATTTGGTATTAATAGAGCCAATATCAACAAATCTGTTTCCAGATTAAGTTTTGGTGACTTGTGGACAGGAGATTACAATTTACTATATGCATTTACAGATGGGTAAGGAAGTAATGAGGTTAAGTGCCACTCAAGGTTATAGCCCATCTGCTACAGGGTCACAACTAGAACCCAGGAGTCATTTATGCCAACTCCTCTGGTGTAACTGAGATTACACTTCTCATTCTTTCAGAGTGGGGCTGGAGGGAAAAGTGTTCCAAATTTAGGATCTTTGGACTTCCTCTCAAAACGGTTGATCTTGGAAACTTTTTATAGTTATTACGACTGAGAATTCTTTCCCCACACATGCTTAGGGTCTAACTCAGGGGTGGACAAAACCTTTTTGGCCCGAGGGCCATATCTGCATATAGAAATTGTAAGGTGGGCCATAGGGAGTGGGGCTGTGCAGGGGGGCCAGTTGGGGCCGGGAGCGACTCCAGTCAGGGCACTGCTGGGCCCACATGGTGGGAGAAAGGTGGGAGGGGGAAGTGGCTGCCGTGCTCTGGCCAGGGCACCACTGGGTCCATGTGGTAGGAGAGGAGCACGAGGGAAGATGCAGGCCTGGGAGAGGGAGCAGTTGCCACCATGCCACACAGCTTGTTCTGCAACCTTTCTATGGGCCACCAGTTGAGCTAGAAGGCCAGAAGAAAAGCTCAGATGGGCTATATGCGGCCTGCAGGCAGTAGTTTGCCCACTCCTGGTTTAACTGAGTGCCATGTTTGAGGCCAGGAAGAAATTTTCTTCCAGGTCAGATTGGCAGAGACTCCGGTGGGATTTTGCCTTCCTCTACAACATGGGGCATGGACAGGCTTAAACTAGAGTAAATGGTGGATTATCTGTAACTTGAAGTTTTTTAATCACGATTTGAGGATGTCAGTAACTTGGCCAGAGGTTAGGAGTCTATTACAGAAGTGAGTGGCTGAAGTTCTGTGAGCTGCAATGTGCAGGAGGTCAGACTAGATCATCAGGATGGTCCCTTCTGACCTCAAAATTTATAAGTCTATGAGCTTGCTTCCTATTCACTACCAAGGCAGAGGAGTACTTTACAGGTGACTCAACCTCCCCAGAACAATTCAGAAAGCCTTGTCTTAAACCAAAAGGCTTCAGAGCCCTTAAAATTTAGCAGCAGATTTTCTGTATCACTTCACCTGGCCTGTTGCATATTTGCAGTCTTAGCTACCAGACACAACAGCCAAAATGACAGCTATTTGGGGTGCTTCATTAGCCTTCCGGTGAAAAAAGCCACTACCGACACCAGAAACCTCGTCTGTGGAAGCTGTCTACAGAGAGACAGGAAGCACTTGCATTGCAAAAGGGGATTCCTCAACTGTGCAGCATCCTCAGGTTTTTTTGTTTTTTGTTTTTTAAGTACAGTTTTATTTAACAGTGTATTTCATAAGCTATATCCCAAAAAGCTTTAGTATTAGAGGCAAGGAGGAAATGTTTCTAGCCAAACCAATGGAAGTGGAATAACCCAGTAGACTCTTCTGGATAACATGGGCTTCAGAATGTAAGGCTATGGTACCAACCATATGCAAGACTGGAAAGCCAGTGCTAGATTTCCACAGGGAGAGGGGAGTGGAGAGACAAGTCCTGTGCTCCAACCTATTGTAGATCCACAGTGCATTATGTATTAGCATCCCACTTTACTATCAAATTAATTCACATGGTCCTGAGGCTGCAAAGTCAAAACTCCTCTTTCAAGTCATTTGCCAATTGTTAGTACTATGTAAAACACTAAGTATTTGCTGTCTTTTCCTTGACCACTGTTGGAGAATGGAGGAAGGAGACGCACATAAGGAAACTTGATATTTGCTCATTTCAGGAGGAGGAACCGCCAAAGGACAAAGTACAACAGTATAAAATAGTATTCTGGTGCCAGACGGCATGACTATTTGATATAAATTACTACACTGGCAAAGGATAAAAGGATGTTTTAAAAAACAAACCAACCTAGGTTGTATTCCTGGGCATGCTTTCAGAATTTATTAAAAGGCTTTTTACAGAATCATTTGCCCAAGCCCAGCAAAATGAAACTTGTTTGCAGTTTTAAATCTTTGATGGGAAGTCTTGGGGGGGAAGGAAGGAAGGAGATCTGGGAAGGAAATTGATTTCCTGTGGATCTGTGGTTATCAATCCAACCCTCAAGAAATCAAAGAGAATGGATACACATTGGTACAGCATGAATACTCATACAACCAAAACACTGCCCAGAAAGAGACACAATGAATGTAGGACATACTTATTTAGGCAAGAGTCAGCCAACAGGACAATTCTATAGTTATAAATGAATGAGAACAGGTTGCTAACTTCTCTGAAGTGAACTTTTGGAAGCTGGTGACAAAGGCAGCTGTAAATATTGACCATCCCTGAGCACTGGAAGGCCTGACAGTCACAGATCAGGGTATAAGGGCCTCGAAGCAAGAGACAGTGCCTCTTAAATTATGAAAGTTTAAAGTCTGTTACTTCATAAGTGATACTATGTAGCATTTTTCATTTGAGGAACAAGACAATGAAAATAATGGGATGATGGATAGGAGGAAAGATGGAGATGGAAAGGAATTAGATGTGCTACCATCCCTAACATTGTCTGGGTTTGAAAAAGTCCAAAAGAGATTAGTGGAGAGCTTCTAGCAAACTGTACTTTGGGGATCCTGTTACAAGCACCACTGACATCTACAAGTCTCAAGTATCTAACCGGCAACATGCTCAGGTAACTATACTATCTGAAGCACCTCACTAAATCACTTAACACCATCCGGACTACTCAAGGAAGGTAATAGGTTAACTTTCTGATTTGTGTTTATGGAATAAGCCTGTCAAGAAAAAAAATAGAATCAAACAGGGACACAAAGTGTAATCCTGTAGTGTAAGCCATTGCACGAGTGGCATATCTGATGATAGAAACCTGAGTCCAGAATGTCTTTAGGATTGGACTAGCCAAAGCCTAGTTTCTAAAATCAGGTTCAGTAGCTTCATATATGTAGTATGCAGACGCTGTCTGTTGATCAGTGTAACTAAAGATTTTGAGAAAGTATAAGTAGTGCAGCTGGAGGCTGTGAAGCTGGGAAGAAACCAAACCCTTAAACCATTTCAGGCATTTCCTACAGAGCTTTACAAGACAGCAACCAAGTTATTCTCTCATTTCTACCCACATGCGTTCCCTTTCCTGAAAGTGCCCTACCACCAGTCGCTCACTCACTTTAAAAAAGGTAATACCTATTAACAAGACACTAGTTATGTAAACTGAATTTGAAGTTATGGATGTCTGGAAGCCAGAGAGTGACTTCCGTTCACTACTACAGAGAAAGAGCTGCACCAGTGGGGGATTTATCAGAAAACTGAGTATAGACACACAGGAAGAGAAATTGTGGCACTTACTTTGCATCCATGCTTGAAGGGGAAAAGAAAAAAAGAGCTACATAATCAGCTTCTTTTACACATTAAAACAGCTAGTATTTAATCAAGCCTGACAAGATACAACAAGAGTATGAGCACAAGTAATTTCCACGTAGTGTTGGCTAAGTACTCAGGTGAATGATCTGCAGGCACATTGACAGAGATTTAAATATGTGTTTCCTGTAAGTCTCTGGAAATGGAAGTTAAAAGAAATCTTGGTCTCTATGTATTTCAGTCTTAAAATTTGGCCAAAGATGTCAGAGAACTATACTTCCCAAACGGAAAGGACCTCCTTTTAGACAGGAGTTACATGCTGAAGAGCGTCCCACTCATAAATGCAGACTGATCTCTGCGTGCTGGATCAGTGCTGGATTGGGATTCAGGAGCTGTAGGTTGAATTCTCAGTTCTGCCACTGGTTTACTGTATGAATTTGGGTTAGAGCCTCAATTCCCTATCTGTAAAACAGATCAGTACTTTCTTCCTCCTACCCTTTGCTCTGTCTCTTTAGATCATATGCTTTTAGGACTCAGGTTGTCTTCTGAAGTGCTAGGTGCTGTGCAAACACGAGGCCCCAATCTTGATCGTGGCTTTTACAATCCTAATGGAATACAAACAGTCTTCCTGCTATTATAGACGCATTTAGACTCCTTTCATACTCGGAGTTCAAGTTAATTCAGTAATCCCGGAATTCTCGCAGACTGAATCAGTCAATCAATACACGGTTTCAGAATAAGGACCTCAAAGAATTTTCCATTCCTTGTGTATAAACACTTACGAAGCTTTAAACTGAAGTCAGTTTCCTTCCAAAGCTTCACACACAAGTTTAAGCAGATTCTTCCCCATTGTAATAGCCCAGTATTAAGCTTTGATTTTACTTTATTGTTGAAAGTTACACCAATTTTGCAGACAGCAGAGTAGGTAAAGTTTTGGTCTGATAACAGCCAGAGTGACCCTTTAAGGTTAACTAACAGATGCCAGTTTTACAAGCCTCCCTCTCAAAGAAGAGCTGGCAAGAGCCAAAATGTCATTGCTTTTTTATTTATTAGACTATTATGAAGGAGACCTGCTTTGCTCAACATTTTGATGTCATTTCAAGATTTGAAACAACAACAACAACAACTGAGGGCACTGACAAATGGATTGAAGAGCTTTTCTACTATAAGTTACAGAAGTGTCTGTGTACTCTGTCAAAATGTTCTGTGGCTCACTGGAATATAGCAAATATCTGTTGTAACTTCCTCCACCTCACACAATAGGAAGTGGTTGTGCTGGGCCCTACACTTCCACAATGGGGAAAACACACCACCATGCCGTAAACCAAGACACAGACACCAATAATTCAGACTAAGTTCTTTGGGTTAGGAACTGCTTTTTAGTTCATTTGTACCGCACACAACACAATGGGTATGTCTATACTGAAGCTGGGAATGAGCCTCTCAGTCCTGGTAGAAAGATTCGTCTTAGCGGAGCTCATACCAGTGTGCTAAAAATAGCTGTGTGAACTTGGAGCCACTGGCAGCAGCTCAGGCTAGCTATCTGAGCTCCAACCAGAGAATAGGGTGGGCTTGAACTTGGGTAGCTATCTAGTCTTCACCAGTCCTATTATATTGGTCTAGCTACTTTTAGCATGTTAGCTCAAGCCCTGCTAGCACAAGTATCTCTACTCAAGCTGGGAGGTTCACTCCCAGTTGCAGTGTAGACATGTCCAGTGAGGCCTGGATCCTGCAGACCCTGGCCAATATTGTAACAATAATTTGGAGGGGTTTTTAATGCTAAAAAAATACAGTAAAACCTGCCTTAGAAGCCCACCTCTGAAGAGAGACCACCTATCATAGGAAACTCTATGCAGAGGCCATGGCACTGGTTTGCTGGCATGCAAACCTTTCAAGAGAGACCACCTCTTACAAGCAACCACTTTTGCTAATTCCTATGAGTTGTCACTCTTGGCAGGTTTTCTTATAGGTCCCTGCCCTTAATGGTCTCTTTAGTGCTGTGTCTCAAGAGAATACCCTGCCATCTATTTATACCCAGGTTTAAGGTATCCTTGTACAACTGCATGCTATGCTCAACTTCTCTATAAAACATAAAACAGTTAGTTATAAGACTGTATTTATCACTCACTCTTTGGTCAGAAGTGGGCAGGATTTGAGCAGGAAGCGTGACAAAGCAGAGTCCTGGTAAATGAGATCGGGAGGGGCCGTGGGGCTCTTTAGATTCAGGCAGCGAACGATGACATAGAGAACAGCAGCAACTGCAGCCAGCTTCACCCCATCAAACACTGCTGGCAACTCGGGGGTTTCCAGCATTGCATTCATTTTCAATCTAAAAAAAAGAAGAAATGTAAGCCTTTTGCAATGTATCGACACATTTACAGAGCAAATCAAGCTACAGTAGGATATATAGAACCACTGATTGTGCAGCAGAGTTCCTTACAGCACTAATAAGTATGACAGGGTCAATTCACAACAAACCACATTTGGAGTTGCCTCGCATTCTAAGACTCCAAGGGTCACCTCGTGTAGCTCTGGGGCAGACAGGGTGATCAGGTAGGGAAGGAGATTTCTTCCTAGTCAGTGCTGCATTATGATTTCAGCAGTGTGGGTTTCTTAAGCACCAAACACTGCCAAGATCCCAAAACTGCTAGTTGACTGCAGTGTCTCCAAAGAACGCCCAAGACAACTGAAGGTTGGGTGGCTATGGGAAGAGATGAGAAACCAAGACATGCTCAAATTCTCCTCATAGTCCTACAAGCCATAGTTCCACAGCAGACTCCCTAGAATTATCATACCACTGTATCAGTCCGTGATACCATACACCAGTCTGCAAGGCATTAATGATGCTGAGAAAGGTCAAATTAACCAGCTAGGCTACAGATGGGAGAATTAGGTGGACTAAGTAATCCCATGAATGATGGAGCCCAGCTAAGAGGAAACAGGAGGGGCTAGGATAAAGCCAGGAAATTGGCAACGGAAAGAGTCTGCAGGGAAGTAGTTTGCAGTCACTTTCTGGGGGGAAGATGTGTTTGGCCCTGGGGAGTTTTAATCTGGGAGTTTGGGCTGACAAACCTGGGGGAGAAGGGGAAAATAAGTGTAGGAAATAGGTGGGGAAAGGCAGCATGATTTAAGATGGTGCAGACCTTGGCTGCTGATTAGAGGGTTCTTGAGCAGGAACCAGGAGAAGAGGGCAGGTCTGGATTTTCCCATCAGCCACTGGGGCAGTGGCTGGGCAGTGAATGAGAAGACTGCCTGGAACCCTTTGTATGGAAAGGCTGATATTGCAGAAGGAGGAAAGGCACAGTGACTTGGACAGAGGGCCAAGCCACAAACACACAGCACCCTGAGTCACAGAGAATGAGAGAGAGCATGGCAGGGCATGCAGTGAAAAGCAGAAAGAGGCACTGGACCAGTGTGGAATTAATCCCCAGATGCAGACACAAGGAAGCACCCTAGCAATGAGTGGACTCCATGACACAGTCCTCCAGATTGCTTGAGGATAGGGACCCTGGAAAATGTGTTCAGTATTTCACAAAATAGGTATCCCCGTACCAAACGTCCCCAGTGGAGCAGCCTTGGGTCAATGGATTTAGAGAGGTTATGTTTCTCTTCCATGTCAGAAAACTTTGACATGATGACACTGCCATGTGATAGATTCTATGTCAAGTCTTTCTCACACTGAGCTACAGGATTGCTTGCTTCAATCTATCCTGTTATCTGAACACTCCTTTTCGTTGCCCAGGAACACAAGAATTGCCAAACTGCATAAGACCAGAGGGCGATCTAATCCAGTATCATATCTGGTAGTAGCCAGCACCACCGGCTTTGGAGGAGGTGCAACATACCCTGAAGTGGGCCTATATGGGATAATCTGTCCCTCCTAGTATCAAATATCCTATCTGTGTATCAAACGCCAACCGAGTTTGTTATTTTTCCCCACTTAGGCTTACTGTAGTTCTACAACCAAGAGAAGAGATTAGCATTAAACACCCAGAGCTCTACAGGAAATTTTAGAGGCAAGATTATACAAAGACACACAAGGATCAGACAGACAGTCTTCTTCCCTCTATGTGACAGAAGTTATGGTAGTCTCCAATTTTGGCCTAGCCTCTGCTCCAGAAGTAAACATGCAACACAGTCTACTTCTATGTATTAGGACTCCAGCCAGTTACTATTCTGTTAAAGCAATCCATTTAAGCAGAGCCAGAGCTAAATGGGCAATTTTTCCTTAGCCCTTTTCTTCCCATGCCAAATATTAATTCATCCAAAAGAGAAAGATTTACCAGTGTTGTTTGTTCTTCAGAGTTACAAGTGTTCAGACAGTCCTTAAAGGATCTGAGTTTTACTGTTCAGATGGCTGTTCTAGTAGTTACCCTAAAATAAAACCACAAAGATTAGATTACTGCACTTCCAGTAAAGAGATATGCAGCCTAAAAGAAAGAACACAAAATTACTGTGTAGTGACCCAACTACACACAAGAATAATCAGCAAGGCAAAAAGATAACGATAATTAACTTGTGTGAAAGTCATAGTGATCCATTGTACTCTGTGATAGCACTGCTTCATGGAAGCCTTTTTGTCAAACAATTACTTTAATTGATCTACTCTGTGTAGCAATTCTTGAACTGCACAGTGTAAGTATTTTCACTGCAAAAGACAGACCCCACTCTCATTGCAGTATCCTGTAAATTTAAACATGCTGTAAGTAAGAAGCATTTTGTAAGACAGGACATATGAGAAGTGGTATTGTGCAAGGAATCATACACATCTCCCAGGATTTCCTGTCATTGCATGGGTCTTCTCAGCTTTCTGTTGACTGCAAAGCACCAGCATTTGGAAGCGCTAAGCTGTCAAACAGGAAAAAATTATTTCCATTGCTTTAACACAAGCTTAGCCATGAGAACTCTTACTTTAACAGATAGAAGTTCATTTAAAAACTGATTGGCTTCCACACTTTGGGTATCACAAGTTACAGAATATCACTCTTTAGCAAGATAGGGATAGCAACCAGGAGATTCAGATATGCCCAATTAACACTAGTATACACGTGTGCCAACACTCATGGCAAAAAGTCATATCATGACATTGCATTAAGGTAAGTTAAATGGATATAGCTTTAGAGGCATTTAATAGTGAAGCACAAGTGACTGACTACATTCTGCCATTAGCACTTCCGATGCCCTGTAGACATACCATAATAATTTGGAATCCAAGCTTGTGGAGAAGAGATTCTACCTTCCATGACCCCACTCAGCATCACTGCATGTTTTATTTTAAAGAACATTTCATCTGCCAGACTACCCTGCCTTGGAGTTCAACTCATGATATTCAATTGTCTTTACAAGAAAACTTCTAAATGTGTGAACTTTCTACCCTCTCAAAGGAACTTCAGTGTACTTTTGACCAACTGTTGACACATCGGGATGTTAAAAGCCATAAGATGTCACTAGAACTAAGTCTATATTGCAAGAAATAAGAGGGATGAAAGTAAGTTAAGGGAAGTTTAAGATGGTGACATTTTAAAATCCATTAACCCACATTTCTATTAAAACAAGGTCCCAGGGAGCCACTAGAATAATGTATCAAGTGATTGTAGTGGTTCTCCATCATTTGACATCTTAATTTAAAGACTAGACTTCTTTTTAAGAGATATGCTTGCTGTCACTCAATCAGCAGTTATGGGCTTGATGCAGTAGTTACTGGGTAAAATTCTCTGGCCTATATAAGTCAGACTATATGGTCATAATGCACGATATGGTCCCCTCTGGCCTTAAAAGTTGTCTAAGAATTATGTGGACAGGATAGTGTCATCCTGACTCAGTTTGCTTATGTTCAGGCATGCTCAAGCATAGAGAATTAATGTGTCAGGAGTAGATATGGATGGGGAGAGGGATGGGTTGATAATGCATATTAAGTAGCATATTCTCCCCTACAAGTACAAGGGAACTCAGTTCTTATTGAAAAACAGGTTGTTGTACATCTCAATAGCAAGCAGTACAAAGGACAGCATAAAATACAAGTAGAACAAAACTGTACATCTATTTCTTGCAGGCTCAGTAACACATGGATGGCAAGATATTAAACTGCTATTTCAAATTTTATGCAGTTCCATGAAAATGTTTGCATCCTCGCTCAGCGGAACAAAAGCTCTTATTTGTGCCTTCTCCTCAAGCTGAAAGAACACCTTAAAGAGCTTCTGATCATTTGACAGGAAGTCCTAAGAAGCATGTTTGAGACAGACCCTGCACAGAGGGTCTCCTTATTTAACATCTGTGAAGACAACCAAATCCCCTTTCAAAGGGAACTCAGAGCACAGTAACCAACTGTTAATGCACATCAGCAGGGTCCCCACAGATAGACAGAGGCAGGCTAGTGCAGGGTAGATTCAAACCCCAACTTAAAGCGAACTAATTGTTTGTGCAAACGAGCCCTACGAGGGCCAACTGAACAAATCAAAAGTGTTGCACACAGTTCAATGCTGAAAGATCATGCAGAGCTTGGGCCAAAAACCAGGGCTCAAACCAGGGATTTGGATGGTGTCAGTCAGCCAGCCAGCCTTTCCAGCAGAGGATCTGGCTAGTATTGGGTTCTGACAGGAATTTCTTGGTTAGTGCTTGTGGTGCACTTTAAATTCTTTGCTACGTAGCATACAAGCCACATTATTTTAAGTGTGGAAGTGCTCTAAGGTCATAGGAGTGTTTACATTGCACAAGGCACTATCTAGCATTCTAGATGGAGACAGAGTGACAGGAATGTTCAACAAGTCAGCTGATTCTAGGGAGTGTCGCCAGCATTCAAAGGACTCATCCTTGGAGTTGAACACTTTGAAGAGATCTGCCCACACCCATTAGGGTTTTAAGCAAATTTACTTTTGGGGCCTTTACTTGGATAATTCTGTAAGCAGGGAATCCCTTCAGGACCTGCTAACAGAGATCCTTTTCTGTGTTCCCACAGAAGCCAGGTTTGCAGCCAGAGCCTCTTGTATCTTTTTTCTCTTCTCCCACGAGAAACTGCTTTAATTCTCCTTAACAGCATGTTTCAACAGAAACATTTCACATACAACACACCACAGGCAGCTGTTGCATTTTGCCTTCCTTGTTCCAAATCTGTAGTTTTCACAACCCATTTGAGAGATTCTCTATAAGAATCACTGCTGCTCCACTTAACTTTCCACAAAGCAGACTAGCAAACTCCTGCTTGTCAGAAAGAAACGTGACAATTTCAGGACATTTAGCCACAGGGTATACATGTCAGATGTACACTGATACAAAATTATTAGGGCTCTGTGTTTGCCCTGATAAAGAGAGTCAGTTGGATGCACCTTATCTTACAAAGCAAATAAAATCACGTGTTCCCTGCCTTGCCCATGTTTGAGCCCACAGCTCAAAATACAAACAATGTTTACAAAATAGGAGGGAGCCAGGCAAACCAAGCTAATGCATATAAGAAGAGGGCATTCAGAAATACATTCATCATTATTTAAGAGTAGCATTTATAAAGGGTAGGTATAGAACCATCATAATGCAATTTGCCCCATTCGGGCTACATCAGCTTGGCTTGATTTGAGAATACGTTTAGGTTTGGAAACAAGACCTAGGTTGTGCAAGTGATTTGTCAATAGTGCAGACATCAGTAAAGTCCCTTATGCATGGATCAGAAGATACCAGTCCCTCATGCTGCTTCAGGATGACAGCAGGCTGTTTGACTCCTATTCATCAGATTAAAACAGAACCAAGGCACCTGCACCATTTCATTGACAACACCGAGTAATTCTGTAACTACAAAATCTCATGTGTGCTGGAACCCCAAAGAACAAACCTCCCCATATTTGAACTTATTTGATAGGGTAACTTCAACATGCATACTTTGCAAGTAACATGCCTAAACAGCAAAACAAACAAAAACCCCAGACAACCTTACAGATCTCACAAGCAAACTCAGCCACAATAATTATTATGGAAAAAATACCAAATAACAGGCGTGCAATAGTGTGCAGCAAGTTATTTACCTAACCTGCTCTCCACTGGAGCAAAAGATACACTAAGCACAGGGGAAATACACAAATCTCAGAGCACCTTACAATAGCACTCCATTACTGCACAGTCAGTCTCTTCAGTGCAATGCTACTTCATTAAAGCCCTAAGAGGGATGCTGCTGACATCAAGTCACAGCTACGTGAAGCAACACTGAAGCTGTAATCTGATCTTTTAGGCCTACTAAACAGGACCTATGTAGCTATCTATGAGACCTGTTAAGTTCCCTCACAGTATTTAAAAAAAACTAAACAAAACCTACAGTCATACTGTCCAAGCCTCATATTTATTGAGCCCTCCTCCTGGTAGGGAGCCTGAGGATTCCCTTCTCTGCACTGCCACCAGAGTCTAAGTCCCCACATAAGAACTGTTTTCAGCCAAGAGGACTGGAAGCAGAGCACATCACAGATGCTCTTTGGTCAGCTGCAGGAGTTGCTGCTGGGTAAACAAGAGACAGAGTCCAAAAGGACTAGGCAAACAGGCCCACCTCAAATATTATAAAATACAGTTAGAGAATAATACCTACTGTTCCCTTTAATGTTGACTGTATCTCCCTCTGAAGCTGCACCTGGTTACCTGTGCAGTCTCCCAGCACCTGCAGGAAACACACAAGAAGGAATAGTGTGTTCAGGGAATTCCATTTTCCAAGACTATGCATGCGAAGAGGAACCTTGCAGAGCCTGTCAGACAAAGCGTGTTTGTAGACTATGAAAAAGTAGTAGCAGGAGTCATGGAGGGGCTCTTTAATTTTAAGTTTATATTCATACATTCAAAAAGCTAAAAACAGTGCACAGAATACTTCTGGCACATGCAGTTCTCAGCTTCTAAGGAGAACTGAGCAGGAATGCAAGCTGTATGTAAAGCCTTAAAAAGTCAGTTGAGTGCTCCTCCATCTGTTGAACTTTAGATTTCTAGAAAATGTCACTTTCCATACCCCTCTCATTTCCCCCAAAAATCTTCACAAAGGGAAATGCCTAACTCCCAATGAAAGTCAGTGAGTGTTGTAACTTGTAAAGGTACTTAGGTGCCTATTTTCCTCTCTAAAAATCAGTTCACTTTAATACTTTCAGCTTGGATCTGCCGAATGAATCATGCATATTTCTCATAGTATATGAACTTCAGATTTTAATGCATGTCCGAACAGCAACTAGCATAGTGGGATTCCAACTAGGACCACCCGGTCATTTCATAATACAAATTTAATAAACCTAAACTCTGCACTACTAGTTCATCAAAATGGTTTTCCTGGCCAAACAGAAATAGAGACCATGGCAAACTCATCAACCCTGCCCCAACTATCAATCAAAGGACAAAAAAATCACTGCTACATTCCAGGACTCAACCAATTCTTGCCACAATTTCCCACAGAAGGGCACATGCATATCATATTGCCAGAGAACCTCAGACTTCAGCCAGATCAGAGACATCAGATGGTACTGTATAAGGTGTGAAGTTTAGCATATGATTATATTATGTAATTTGTGATTATAGATTTAGTATATATTAGAATTAGTTAAATAGTTTGCATTATCAGTTTATTTGTGTGCATTATATTTTGTTATTTTGACACACAATGGTTTCCATAGACATCATATGGTTCAAGCCCAACCCCTAAATTAGTTCTTTTAAAGCAGTTTTGTCAAAACCATAAGAATGTTTCCATGTTCATTTTTACTTCCAGTGCAAACAAATTTATTTGGAGTTTATTACCCTGGAAAGGTTGCAACTGAATCTGCTATACAGAGCTAATGCTTGAAAAACAGAAAGTGAAGTCAACTAGATGACAGCTATTAAAGATTACCTTTTTTGAGCAAACAACCTGAAAGTGAAAAGAGCAATCAGCTGTATAAGTTGGTTAGATTTAATTTTCTCAGTCTTACAAATCTGAAAGATGAAAGAACACCTATTTAAATGAAAACAAGAGCCCTTTAAAAGAAGAGTTATTGAAGGTTGTAGCATTCCTGAGAGCTCAATCCAAAGTGAAAAAGAACATTTGCTAATGCCTTGAATCGATCTTCCCATGATTCCACTTCCAACTATCTATTTTCACACTATTTAAGTGAAATGATGCAGATGCTGAAACCAAAATTTCTTAGTGGTGTGACTCAGACAAAAGGTCAGAAGGGACCATTATGATCATGTAGTCTGACCTTCTGCACAACATAGGCCACAGAACTTCACCCACCCACTCCCGTAATAGACCCCTACCCTGTTATTGAAGTCTTCAAATAATGATTTAAAGACTTCAAAGTACACAGAATCCACCAGCACGTGACCCAGGCCCCATGCTACAAAGGAAGGTGAAAAAAAACCCAGCACCTATGCCAATCTGCCCTGGGGGAAAATTCCTTCCTGACCCCAAATATGGCAATCAGTTGCCCACATGCTCAGGGTTTAAGACTCACCAGCCAGACACCCAAGAAAGAATTCTCTGTATTCTCTCATAACCCTCCCCATCTAACATCCCTTCACAGCCCATTGGGCATATTTACTGCTAGTAACCTAAAAATCAGTCAATTGCCAAATTAGGTTGTCCCATCATACCAACCCCTTCCATAGACTTATCAAGAAGCCAGCTAGGTTTCTTGCCCCCACTGCAAGGCTGCTCCAGAACTTCACCCTCCTGAGGGTTAGAAACCTTTGTCTAATTTCAAAGTCTAAACTTCCTGATGGCCAGTTTGTATCCATCTGTTCTTGTGTCCACATTGGTGCTGAACTTAAATAACTCCTCTCTCCCCCTGGTATTTATCCCTCTGATATATTTAGAGAAAGCAATCATCTTCCCTCAGCCTTCTTTTGGTTAGGCTAAATAAGCCAAGCTCTTTGAGTTTCCTCTCAAAAGGCAAGTTTTCCATTCCACAGATCATCCTAATAGCTCTTCTCTGCACCTGTTCCAGTTTGAATTCATCTTTCTTAAACATGGGAGACCAGAACTGCTCACAGTATTCCAGATGAGGTCTGACCAACGCCTCATATAATGGTACTAACACCTCCCTATCTTGACTGGAAGTACCTCGCCTAACACATCCTAGGACCGCATTAGCTTTTTTCACAGCCACATCACATTGGTCATCCTGTGATCAACCAATACGTGCAGGTCCTTCTCTTCCTTTGCCACTTCTAACTGACACATCCTCAACTTATAACAAAAGTTCTTGTTATTAGTTCCTAAGCGCATGACCTTGCACTTTCTACTATTAACTTTCATTCTATTTCTATTACCCCAGTTTACAAGGTCATTCAGATCTTGTTGTAAGACCAAGATATTCTCCTTATTAGCAACTTCAGTACAAGGCAACTGTTCTCACTGTTGTATGTATATAATGACACAGGGGAAAAAACACATCCTTCTCTACAAAAGGACTTCTTATGCTTGTTTCCTACCAATGCTGCTGCTAGCACTAGCAGCGCTGAATTTGTTTTAGCAATGGGAGTGCAACCCTGGAGTAAGTACCAGAATTGTAAAAACCACATTATATAAAACTGCTTTTAGTCACGTTACGTTGTGCTTAAAATGCTGCCAACTGCCTGCACCCCAATCACTGTTCTCACCATTGCTACCTCTGGAGATGATGTACCAACGACAAGGGTGACTCTTTCTAAAAAGAACAGCAAGCAAAAAGCTTAGATTAGAAGGCTGTTTCCATCTTTGTATGTTGACATTGAAATCGGTTGAATGGTACTGAAGTTAATCAACCCTTTTAAATACATGATTAAGCTGCCAATCAGATGAACCTTTAACACAAGATTTGGCTTTGAAAGAAAGAGTGGAAAATGTATTTGTACGTATGATCAGATTTCAAATGTTTGGAGATATTAAAACACAATGCACATTTTAGATTAACAGCAGCTGGTGAGGTTATTTTAACATTTATGTAATGTTCTACTTCACTAATACAGTGCACGCTGAATAATCTCCAGAACAAATCCAAAACCATAACTGAAAATAATTCTAGAACATTAAACAGAACTTCAGAAAAGCTTAATATGCAATACAAAATATTGGCACCAGAGCATGTGAAAGCACAAGACCTCCCACCTAAAGCAAAATTTGGTTAAAAGGTAGTTTGTGGCCAGACTGAGACCTTGTATGTCAAGATTTATCCTGGGTAAGTATTACTGGCAGTATTACTAGCCATTGAATGTGTTTATTATAACATCCTAATGCCCCCACTGAAGTCTTTTGTAAATGCAAAAGAGGAACAGAAAGGCCAAGTGAGTCATTACTGTAATTAGCAAATTGTTTACTTACAATTGTTAAGCACAAAGCAGCCCAGGTAGCCACCGGATATTACAAATCCCAGTCCAGAGAGCAACTGATACTGTATTTACTAATTGCTAACTGCTTTGTTCACAGCTGTCTCCACCACAGCTGAGCACCAGACACCCAAACCCCATCTTTTTCAACAATCTGGAACAAACTGGACCTGTACCTGCCAAGCAAATCCACAGTGTTGTTCTGGTTATTCCTTCATCACTCCATACCCTTTGCCTGTTACCTCCACCCACAACAATGTTGTGGTATTTTAAATGTGCCTTTCAGGATAGAGAAGTGTCTCCGAGGATGCATCTTCACCTGTCACACAAATGCTACTCATACCTATGATGTTTTATAGCAATGCTAACCTGACAGCATCTTATAGTTGGATTAGCTCATTAATTAGGAAGCACAGACCTCACCTGAAGAGAAAATAGGGTTAGAAAAATTTCACTCAAAAGCCACAGCCCTTTTTCGGTAGGAAGCTACTTCATCCCCAGAAGAAACCGGAAGAGCTTATCCCTGTACAGCACCTGGCCTAGGGCAGGAGCACCAGTGAAGCCCTGGGCAACTGCCATCCTCCACTGAGACTCAGGCTTGGTCTACACTACCAATTTACATCAGTGCAACTGTCGCTCAGGAGTGTGGAAAATCCACATCCCTGAGCAACACCATTATACCAACCTACTCTCGGTGCAGACAGCGGTATATCAACAGGAGGTATTCTCCCGTCAATACAGCTACTGCCTCTCAGGGAGGTGGAGTACCTACACAAGAAGCTCTCCCGTCGGCATAATCAGCATTTTCACTACGTGCTGAACTGCTGAAAGTTTAGACAAGCCCCCAAGCAATGCTCAGTTACGTTCAGTACAAAAAAGCTGCAGCTATGTTCTACGGGATATGTATGGCAAAAGGTTATTAAATAAACACAGATTAGATCCTGTTGTTTCCAGTTCCCTAGAGATGCAGCTTTCTGTCCTGTACCCTCCCTAATGAAGCCAACAAAAAGATGAACATACATCGATTTTGCTCCTGATGTTATCTCCACTGGTACAGGATAAAACAGTAGAGTGCTCAGGTTCCCCTTGCGGTGTGGGAACCAAACCAGTACACAGGAACTGAGTTAAGGTTTGAGAGAAAAAAAAAATATGGAGGGATGGGGACCAAAAAAAGAGAAACAAAAACAAACAAAAGAAGCAGAATGAAAGTCCAGCTGTTAGAAATACAGAAGGACAGCCACACTAGAGGAATTAGATCTAATAAACTGAGGAAAGGCATAGTGCAATGTCAGTGAGAATTCTAAAATGGCTGAGCTACTTTTTAAAGCCCACCTCATTGCAATTGAGAGTTTAGGCAGGAACAGCTATAATAGAACAGCTATTGATAAAAAGTAAGAGTGAAATACTGAATACTTTGTACCAATCAGCTGATTCAATTAATAAGTCACAGGCATTTGTAGACCAGCAGCTTAGCATGGTAGCCATTTTAAAAAACTATTGAGGAAATAATTAACTGAAACAAGTAGTTATTCATGGTCTAATGAAACTATGAATGCATAGCTGTGGGTTTATAAAGAACTAGTCATTGCAGACAAGCCTCAGTTTTCTAAAAAAGGCAAGTTACATCAGTTGATGAAAGAAATGCAACAGCTGTACAACACATGAATTGCAGTAGGTTTGATAAAGTTCACCATGAAATCTTACCTGAAAACTCAAACTGGAGAAAGCAGTGTCACTCAGACTGACAACTGAACAGACTGCAAGTGGCAGTCAAAGGACATTTGGTTACAGAATGCCAGAAATAGATCTGTGTTGTTGTAGCAGTGTCAGTCCAAGGATATTAGAGAGACAAGGTGGATGAGGAAATATATCTTATATTAGACCCCAAAAAAACATTTTTTGACTGAAACCCTTAAACGTCACATTCACCACAATCTCTCCACCCGAGAGTGATCAAACCAGCAGACAACGGGGGTGCCATGATAGTCCTCAACCACAAGGACTACATAAATGAGGCCAACTGACAAGTCTCTGACACAACCTACAATAAAGACCTCAAAGATCCCATACCACTATTTACCCAGGAAAATAAGGATATAATCAAATCCTTCCCTAAACAACTCCAAGAGAAACTCTACAAACTCATCCCCCATGTACCCACCACAGGGACATTCTACATGCTTCCCAAGTTATACAAACAAGGCAACCTATGCAGACCCATCATATCTGGCCACAGCATTCTTACTGCAGAAATAATTCATGGAAACCATCCTCAGACATCTCACCATACAAGGGCCAGCTTCCTCCAGGACACAAGCTACTTTCTCCACCAACTCCACAACATTAACAACCTCCCTCAGAACACCATCCTTGCAGCTCCCTATATACCAACATCCCTCACAATGGATAGCTGCCTGCCTCAATTATTTACAAGACAATAGACAACCCCTCGGATATCCACTGCAAACACATCATCAAGTCATCCATCTCATCCTCACCCATAACAATATTACATTCAACCACAAACACTTCGTCCAAACCATGGGAATAGTATAGGTACTAGGATGGCTCCCCAATAAGCCAACCTCTTCACTGGCAAACTTAAGAAAGAACTTTGGACAAAAGCACCATAAAACTAGTGATGTAACAGAGATACGTTAATGATACTTTCATCCTATGGACACATGAACTAAACTCCCTCATAGATTTCCACCACAACTTCAGCCACCACCACCCGTCCATTGAACTCTTTCTAGAACACTCCCACACTAGCATCAACTTCCTGGACACCATAATCAACTTCAGCAATGGAACCCTACAGACAACAATATACAGGAAACCCATGGATCACCACACCTACTTCCACAGATCCAGTAACCATCCCAAACACATCAAGTAATCGGTTATCTACAGTCATGCACGCAGATACCACAGAATATACATCAATGAGAAAGTCCAGGATATACACTTCAATACACAAAACTGCCTTCACCAAATAAGGACATTCTTCTGGAGAAAACCCACTCCAACCACACCCCACTAGGATTCATCTTCCACCCACACTGGAATGATTCCATACATAGAATCAAACAACTGTAACCCCATACTCAATGGGGACCCCATCCTGAAAGAAATCTTTCCCGAGTCCCCCTCTTCTGGCCTTCAAATCCCCAACCTTCTCATCAGGAGCAAGCTCACCACAGACCAAGACCCAACTACTTGAAACAGCACTGGACCCTGCCAGAACAATAAATGAAAAAGCTGCAGCTATATCTCCATTACTACAATGATCAGCACCTTCCAACAATGCTCCTTTCAAGATCCATGGTTCCTACACTTGCCTATCACAACATATGGTTCACATTCAGTACACAATCAAAGATATTACCACCTTGTCTCAGAAAGATATCCAGAGTTATGAGTTGGTAGGGGAAAGAAGTAGCAGAGAGAAACATACCCAAGAGATAAAATACCAGACTGAAGTGAGACCTGAGTTCTAGTTCCTAGGTCTACCTCCATCAACTTGTGACATGAGTCACTGGACCTCTGTGCCTCAGTTTTCAAGCTGTAAAATGGGGATAGCAATACTACTGCACCTTTGTAGAGCACTTTGAGCTCCTTGGATGAGGAAGTGCAATAACAATGCCAAGAACTACTGGAGGGGGTAGGGGTTCTGTAGGGGTTAGTATTATGTACATTTTTATTTAGGATCTTTACTGAATGATGTGGAAAGACCGATTATAGCTCATTAAGTTTGTTGATACAAAATCTGAATGGTATTTCAGACAGTAGTGAGGACAAAGTAATAATGCAAGGAAAGCAAGAGATTACAAGTATAAGCAGGAAAATGGAGATACAATTTAGATAGCAACAACCTAAAGTTAAGGCAAATAATCCAGAAGTTTTTTCCTAATGGGAAAGTGGCACTTGGAAGGCAGGAACAGATGAAGGAGACTCAGGGGTGACAGTGGACAGCAAACAAGACATGAGTTTGCAATGTGATACGGGTGCAGTAGAGACCCCTGCTATTCTGAACTGCTCACACAGAGGCATCATCACATCACCAAACTGGGAGACAACTGTTCCTTTACATGGCACTGAAATGACTGCACAGAGAGACCCTGATGAACAGAAAAGAAGCGATCATGGACTGTAGGGCCTGAATGATAAAGAAAGAACTAAAACCATGCAGCACAGCTAAATGGAAACAGGGGAGGGGGAGAGGGCCAAACAGGAGTAGAGGGGGCAAATATCCAGAGCGCATAAAGCCTCAGGTAGGGCAAAAGTATTTGAGGGGGTGGAGGCGAGAGGAGAAAAAGGGTGTGTTAAGAAAGGGAGAAAGCGGACTATGAATGCCAGGGCACATTCAGGAAGGCAGATGCACCCAGAGGAGACACGGACTCCAAAAAGCGCAGGTGAACGCCTGTGACAGCGGGGTAATCTTGAACCGGGCTGCACGGCGCACTGGAAGGTGTGCATCGAGGGCTAGCCTTGCTCTGATCCGGGGAGGCGCTGCCCTGCCCTGCCATCCACGGGGGAAGGCGAGGGCCGAAGGGACGGGGCAGAAAGAGAAGGTCATGGAGTCCTGGCCAGGTCCCGCACGGGGGAGGGAGGGGGAAAGACACTTGACCCTTGTCCCACTCCCCTCCCCCCCAGTTAGACGGATGCAGGGTCGGAGGGGGGGCGCGCACTCGGACCCGGCCCGGCTCTCCCCTCCCCCACGGACACGGGCTGAGGGACGCT
>ML675644.1:10055319-10346907 GCA_007922155.1 Mesoclemmys tuberculata
CTCCCCCACGGACACGGGCTGAGGGACGCTCGGGCCCGGCCCGGCCCCGGATGGCGGCGAGGAGGGCCCTCGCCCACCCAGCCCCCGGGACGCCCTGCGGGGAGGTCTCGGCCCCGCCCGCCTCACCTCGAGCCCGGTCCCGGTTCTCGACGCTTCCAGCACCGCCAGCTGCCATCTGTCTGCAGCCGACTCACTCCCAGCCGCACCGGCCCTGCGTCCGCTACCAACTACTCCTTAGCAACCGCCCGTGCGATTCGATTGGGGGCTGGCCACGCCACTCTCCCCCCCAACACGACCTGGGATTGGCCAATGGGCCGGCGGGGGGCGGGGCCGGATGAGGAAACACTCCTATTGGCTTGTGGTTGTGCGGTCGGGCCGGCTCCTTGGATTCCATTGGCTGCGAGACGCTGTCACTCAGAGTTAGCCGGTGCCTACCATTTGCTTTGTGACAGGGCGGGAGGCGAAGGGGAAGGAGTGGGTGGGCGTGTCCTGACTCACCCGCCGGGCTGGGCTGGCCTTTCCTTCCCCCTGCCCTGGGCGAGGCTGCCTCGCGCACAGCTTGGTCACGTCACGTGCCACGCCCCCTGGCCCGGCTGCTGAGCGCTCTGGGACCTGCCCAGCCCCCACGTGGGCCCCAGCTGAGGGCCAGGCCCTTAGGCTGAAGGGCCCCAGCCAGTCTTGGCCCTGGGTCTGGTGGGGTTTCAGCCACGTGTTTCCCAGGTGGTGGCCTGGGGGCCTGGGGGGCCTAGGGTTGAGCCCACCCTCCAGTCACCCCACAGCAGCTCCTCCTCTCCTGCAGGGCTGGGCCTCCCTCCTGCTATGGGCATCGCCGCCTGGCACGGGTGGGTTCGCCGCGCCACCCGGATTTGCCCTGGCTACTCCTCAGGACAGCCCAGTCCCATGCGCCAGATCACAACACCTCCCCTTCCGCTTTGGCCTGGCCACCCCGTCCTGATGGAGGGGCATCTGGGTCAAACCTGAGAGGCCCTCCAACCCCCTGCACGAGGTTGGGACACCCAGAGCGGGGAACCAGGCCTGGCCCCACAGGACAGAAGCTGCCAGTGGGGGTTAATGCAGGGTGGGCTTGCTCTTCAACCACCACCCCAGGCCTCCCATCCACACCAGGCCAGGATTAGAGTTGTGGGGCCAGGGAACAGGGTGCTGCTGCAGGGATTCGGTGCTCCCTTGGCAAGGTGAGGAAGAGAAGGACGCCGCGCTATGATTTTGGGCCTTGCCTCACAAATTTGGACCCTGGGTGGGTCACAAAGAAAGACAAAATGCAGTTAGTGAGTCCCTTTAGTAAAATATTTGGGAACCACTGCTTTAGCCTATACAGTCCCAAGTGAGGGTCCTGCTTTGGCAGCAGGCCCTTAGCCTGCAGATAAGGGCTGTGGTTTACCAACAGCTTTTGGACTGCAGGGTCCCAGTGAAGGGCACCAGTTTGGTGTCCGTGCATTAGTCTGCAGAGTTTGCTGTTGGACTTTAGCCTGAGGGAAAAGGGCTTGGTTCAGGAATCGACATTGACTTTCCCCTTGCATCCATATTCAGCTTCTTAGGTCTTCATGCATTAGGTTTCAGCCTGTCAGTTTTTACTCTTTCTCTTTAACTGCAGCTGCTGCTCAGTTCTTGCAGGTGGCAGCTCACGTGCTGGGAAAAAGACTTCTGTCCAATGCGAGTCAGTCTCCTCCCGTCTGTGCACAGAGCGTTGGTGTGCTGCATGGAGAGGTGGGGCAAAGAGCAGTGAGTGACAAGCAATTTGATCATTCATCCCAGTGAAGAGACACGTGAGCTCACAGAGGTCTCCCAGTGAGGAAAGCAGCTGCTATGAGCAGAATCCAGATGTACTTGGAAGAGGCAATTTTATTCTCTGTGCATAGAGGAG
Organism: Mesoclemmys tuberculata; assembly: GCA_007922155.1. Classification (NCBI taxonomy): domain Eukaryota; kingdom Metazoa; phylum Chordata; order Testudines; family Chelidae; genus Mesoclemmys; species Mesoclemmys tuberculata. Next base: position 10,057,202 of record ML675644.1, read on the forward strand.
ACGTTAGGCTACAGACTCACCAAAATGGGATTCCTGCTTCTGAATCCCAAACCTGAGCATGTAACACTCACCATCCCATCTTAGTCTATGACAAAGATTCCAAACGAGAACCACAACAATGAACAGCTTAGAAGGGAGTGGGTTGAGGATAATTTCTCCCTCTGCAGCTCCCAAAATTCAGAACAGCCTCCCTTCCTAGGCATTTCTCCTTCATATTGACCCTCCAGCTGAGTTCAGCTGTCCATTTTTTTTCTCCTTCGCCTGTGCCTTTCATTGCTCTTTCCCTCTGATATTATTTTTAACTGTATAACTATATTATTATAATGCTTTGTATTTCTATAGCTATCTTTATCTGGGGATCACAAAGCTCTCTGGCCCCAGATCCTCAGAGGTATCTAAGCTCCTAACTTCCACTGACTTCAGTGGAAATTGGGAAACTGTGGATACAGGCTTCTGTAAACACTGATTAATCGTCATGACATCTACAGGAGATGGTCAATGATTGTTGTCCCCATTTCACAGAGAGGGAAATTGAGGCATGCCTAATTCACTCAGGGAGTCAGAGGCAGTTAGGGAACAGAATGCAGATTTCACTCTTGACCCTGTACTTTAGTCACAAGCTCTTTCTTCCTTAGCTGCTCTGGAGAAAGGCAGACCAATGAATTCAGCTCTTGTCTGATAATGCACCTTTTAGTTTACATCTGAACGGAATGCATTTGTAATATTAAGACTATACAAGTGTAACAAGACAAGCTGTGCCTCTTACACGCTAGGCAAATTGCCCTCACCATTGTTCTAGCATAAAAGGGAGGGCACCCAATGTAGATAAGACACTAACAATCGCTGACTTTTAATTTTAACCAGTGTGATCAGGGCCACTGACAGCATGTCTGTATTCATGCTTCTAATGTTGCTGCCACCTATGGGCATGCGATGGATGAGCGAATTTCAGAAAATCTTCAGTGTAGCTACACAGCCCTCATGTCTCAATTTACCCATCTTTAAAACAAGGATAAATTAACTTTTGTGAGGATTGATTGCTTAATGTTTGCAATGTGGTTTAAACAAGCTATATACATTTCCTAGACAAGTTATAAATACTATATATTATTACTAATTCAGCACTGAGTTATATCATAAAATGAGATTAAGTGTACTGTAAGCAAAATACGACTGTCAAAATGGCATCTGCTTATTCAACGCACCAGTCCGTGTGTGTGTCTTTGAGTCATGTATGTTCACAAGTGAGTCATACCTGCTCACTAATTTCTGTTTTTAAAGTATCCCGGCCAAAGGAGGAGTTGATGTTTTAAATTTTATGTTCAAGGATGTGCTGGACAGAGAAGGAAGGAGAATCGTGTTGTGTTTGACCAGCTGCTTGGGGTTGTGTGTTTGCACTGTCCTCTTAACAAACCAAGCTGGGTCTAGGTAGATAGTAAGAACTGTGAGTCACTGGTGTTTGCGGGGGTTTTGAGATCAGGAATGATCATGACACTTTTCAATGTTGGGGGGAGAGCTCCCCATGTATGTTCACAAGTCCTTTTTGTATTGATCTAGTGTTTTTGTTTTACTTCTGTTTTTTTCCCTTCCGGGCAGTCTAGCAATTAACTTTTATTTGTTACTGACACATATAAATGTTTACTTCTGGTAGCATGGAATGTCTGGTGATGGGAAAACAACCAGGGATCTATTCTGTCTCAGGCAACACCAACAGAATTGACAGTTGAATTCTGACTGCAGGATCTTTATCATTGGCAGTGATGTAGGAGGCAGAAAGAGACCACCTGGTTTCCTGATGCCAGGTGGAACTTGTTAGCAAAATCTGCTTTTGATAGATAAAGTGAGCCCACAGGACCTGGAAGCCAAGGAGAATAAACAAATAAAAAGCCTCACACTGTGACATTTACAAAGTCATTTTTCTGATTATAACCTCACAAAAGGGCCCCATTGCATGACAAATGTTAGATTCCTAACAACATCTCCTGCTCCCAGCTATGTTAATATCATAGTCACTTACGTAATTAGTCAGAAAAATCCTCTGATTTCAGACATATTTCTTCCTTTCTTTACTTATAGTTTAAACTCCCCACACAAAGTAAACTCTCAAGAAGCTAGTCAAATTTTCCAAAGATCCGTGCATCCGGAAGGATGATTAACTCGTAAGAACTGAGTCACCGTGAAGAAGAGAGCTCTGGGAACAGACAGAAAGGGAATTGCTCAAGTGAAAAATTCAGAATAAAACCAACCACCACAATCCCAGCTATAGCTCTGAGGTTTCTCCTTGCCACTAATAACCCTTACTAAGGGCCTGATCCTGCACTACTTACTAAGGCAAATCTGCCATTGGTCCATGGTCTCTGAATTTCCTGTCATCTCCTTTTAAGCATCTACACGTTGTGAAAACAACCAGGATTTACAATGGTGGTTAAATGCAGTGTAGTTGTAGCTGTGTCAGTCCCAGGATGTTAGAGAGACAAGGTCAGTGAGGTAATAATGAACTTATAGATTAAAGAATATCTACACCACTTCACTGACCCAATGAGGGACATACCACTATTATGGACATACCTACTCCCCATTAACCACCCCTGTAATCCTTGCAATAAGTGATGTTCCTGAATTACTGGATCTGTTCTGTTAACCGTCAAGCCTATTACACCCCATCCAGGGTACGACAGATTATGCTTTTACGTGCTCCCTGACTCCCAACCAAACTCTGTACCTGCTAATAATCTGTACATTATGCCTGGATGTCCAAAGCTCTTCTGTTTAAACTGTACCTGATCATTTTTTAAACATTATCTTTAATACAATTTTTAAATTTTTTATTGGACCAACTTCTATTGGTGAGAGAGACAAACTTTTGACCCCTACACAGAACTCTTCTTCAAGTCTGGGAAAGGAACTTCCAGCAAAATGCATGATTGTAATATCTGTAACCCATTTACCCCCTCTTTTTGTCCCATAACTGCAGAGGGGTTAATGGGCCATTCTATCTTGAATGGTCCCTGACAATATGTGCTAACTACTTATGTTAAACAATCTGTTCCATCTTGCATTTTGCTGTGAGGCTGGGAATTCCTTTCCCAGACCTGGAATAGAGCTGTATGGCTCAAAAACTTCTCTGTCTCACTAACAGAAGTTGGACCAATATTACCTCACCCACCTTGTCTCTCTAATGGTGGTAAAACACAGCTCTGGCCAAACTGGGTTAAACAGAATTTGTTTTGAACTGGCCTGGTCGGTGTGGATATGGTCAAATTCTATTTACAACCCATCTAAAAATGGGCTTAAGGTACTGTCTGCACTGGTGTTTTAACTCGGGTTGAAAACAAAGTTTAAACCCTGCTTAAATGTGATTCCAGCCAAACTGATTTCAAGCATGGTGTGGTTGGTCACTGGACACAGAGTGTATTGTAGCTTGATAACCATTTTAGAAAAGTGTAGGTGAGTCCTTACGCCGTGCTTTCTGTAGCCTAAAAGGGAAAAGAGCCAGGAGCCCGTGAAGTCCTATGGCTGGTGTCATACAGGAGGGTAGACTAGATGCTCACTGTTAACAGAGTCAAGGTTTTCCAGCGACTGCTCATGCCCATCTAGAATGTAGAATTCAGCAAACTCGGCCTTCTGAAAAATCAGGAAATACAGAGTCGAGATAAATGCCCACATAACCTTAACTCTGCGTTCTTTGATGATGCCCCAGGACAAGGGACCTCAGATCCCAGCTATTGTGAGAGGGTGGGGTGAGGAGAGGGGCTCAAATGCCCTCAGAAAGGCAAGCCTCTCCAGAATCTAGCTCACATGAGGGGTGACATGGAGGGGAATCAGACCCTTGTTGCTGGGCAGGGAGCCCCAGATCTTAGCACACACACAGGGGGCAGGGAGTGAGGCCCCCATATCCCAGATAACACAAGGGGGGTAAGGAGTGGGGCTCAGATCTCTCCAACAAGGTAAGTTGTGATGCTTCCCAGGGATAGTCAGGGTTGTGAGACACCCCGCCACCACATGCCCTTCGTGTGAGGAAGTCTTGCCTGTGCCTGCCAGGGATCAGCTCCCTGAAACCACCAGTCTCTGGCAACACATGCACTGCTTTTAAGGCCTCTGCAGGCCTCACGGTCTCTGTATGGGTTAGCAATAGGCACATACCAACCACCATCCTCCGAGTGTCCCACTGGAGTGCTCAGCCCATTCCAGTGAACACCCACAACTCTCAGATTCGTTATTCCCAAAGGAGCGTGTAAGATTCAATTCAGGATCACCACTCTACTTAACATACAGCACTTAGATATGTGTACAGTGAAAACAAGAATACGTTTATTATAAAAAAACAGATTCCAGTGATAGAAAATGAGGATATTGGAAACAAATGGTTACATATAAAACGAAATCATAACATGCTTTCTAGAGCCTAAAGTTAACTAATGAGCATTCCCCTATCTCCACACGATACGTTAGTGTAAGTCCTTTTCCCAGTGTTTTTTAATTTTCATAGGTTACAAGGCCAGAAGGGACCACTGTGATCATCTAATCTGACCTCCTACATAACCCAAGCCAGAGAACTTCCCCCAAATAATTCCTAGAGCAGATCTTTCAGAAAACTGTTTAAAAATTGCCAACGATGGAAAATCTACCATGACCTGTGGGAAATTGTTTCAACAGTTAATTACTCTCACTGTTAAAATTTTACACCTTATTTCCAGGCTAACTTTGTCTAGTTTCAGCTTCCAGCTATTGGATCATGTTATAACTTTTTTTACCAGATTGAAGAACCCATTATTAAATACTTGTTCCCCATGCAGCTATTCATAGACTGTAGTCAAGTTAACCGTCTCTCTGGTAAGCTAAATAGATTGAGCTCCTTGAGTCTATCACTATAAGGCGTGTTTTCTAATCCTTTAATCATTCTTGTGGTTCTTCTCTGAACTCTCTTCAATTAATCAACATCCTTCTTGAATTGCGGGCACCAGAACTGGACACAGTAGTCCATCAGTGGTCTCACAAGTGCCAAATAAAGTTAAAATAACTTCTCAACTCCCCCATTAATTCCTTCCCCTCAATACAGCCCCATGCTCCTACCAGCAAACATTTACTTGTCTTTTTTTTATTATCACATTTACCAAAGTGTGGGGGAAAAAACCCCTAGAGAGACAGAGTTTAGTAATATGCCTGCCAGCTTTTTTTCCCCCCAGGTGGGACTCAGACTACCCTGAGTAGGTGACTGTGAAATCAAAGACTTACCGCTGATCCCCCCCCCACCGTGAGCTATCCAGCTGCAGTGAAAACTTTCCACCTACAAATCCTCTTGGCTTCACTCTCTGCACACGCTAAACATAATCTGGTGTTTGACCTTTACTCTAGAGCCTAACTGGACAGCCAAACTCTTTGCTAATAAGGTTCTAAATTTTGCTTCCACAAAGGGGTAGTGGGTGCCATGCACTCTCTGAGGGTAACCCTCAAACAAGTGAGACTGACTGTTGGGCCAGGATCAAAGCCTTGGGTTGATCTTTAGATGTAGGCCAAGCAAACCTTGCCAGAATATACCTTTAGAAAAGCTATTTATTTCCACAGGCTGTCTTTCAGGAACCAGCAGATCATATGACCTCAAGTTTGGATCACCGCTCAGACTCTGTGCCCCTATGGGGCACACCAAATATCCAGGTAGCCTGTGTAACTGTGCAGATTTTAGGGTACTAAGAAGAGTAATCCCTTAAACAGAAAGGGCTTCTCAACTTTAACGATAAGAATCTGTCTTATTGCTGATCTATTTAACATGAGAGGCACCCAGATACTACAGTGATATCTTCTCTAACAATCACATAGCAAAATGCCTCACTGCACGCCTTTCTCCCCCAGGGGAGAGGGTAAGAAAACAAATATGTGAGAGATGTTAGTCACATTGCTTACCGCATACTGCAGGGGTGCCTAAACTGTGGTACATCTAGTTGGGAGCCACTGCTCCCGGAAGGCGTTCAAATACTATGGTGAAGAGCACAGTAAAAGAACCTATAGAGAAGAGCCAGCGGTACAGACCCTCTTATTGACGGATCGTAGGTTGGCTATTACAGAACTAGCAGCTGCGCTTCTGCTGCAGGAGAAGTGGCACTCCCCGAAAAGGGGTGTTATTAGCTGGCTCCTGTGCCCATTGAAATCAATGGGAGTTTTGCTGTGGCTTTTAAGGGAACAGGCACAGGTCCTCAGTGTTACGCTGTGTTGGAGGACAAAGATGTGCTGGGAGGGAGGCAATGTATGTGTGAACATAAACAAGCGTGCACTCAGGGTGTTAAAATGGCCCCACAACTCACGCACATTGGGGAAACTGCCTCCCATCCTCATGTGTGGCATTAGCCCTATGCTGCTAAGGACAAGCCTGGTGTTTATTAGCTCAACACTACTCCTGTCCATGTTTTATGATCCTAGCAGTGTGGTACAGACGGGTGGAGCTGCCAGGCCAGGAGCCAAGGGTGAGTCTGTGCAGCTCTCACAGTAAATGCCATCTGAGCAGCAGCCTAAAAAATCTCTCATAAATAAAGAGTGAAAAGCAAGGTGTCTGATTTCCAGGCAGCCCTTCTTACATGGAAAGGGTTTCACTGCCCCATGCTAGTAGCTCCATACTTCTTTCCTGCAGAGGGGCAGTGTAGTGTGCCTGGCTGTTACTAGCATCCCCTTGCTTCTGTGCTTTGGGTGGGCGCAGCCCTCCTCTTTGGTTATTATTGGTTTATTATTTATAGTGCAGGAGAACCGAAATATGCTAGGAGCTGTACAGATATAGAAAAAACACAGGGCCTAATTCTCATTGTCTTGTCCACTGTGTGGCTATTTACCCTGGTGAAAATGACTGAAAAAAGGTTTGTAGTTCAGAATTCTGCATTTTAGACCCACAATGTGCAGGTGTACATGATGACACATGGTGCAAAGCACCAAGAATGAGGCTCAAAGCTGTACAACCCGGGGGACAGAGCGAAGTAAGGCCTTGAGGACCTTTATCTTTTATTTTTTACTTCCTTCTCTCCTTTGGCTGCTGCAGCTGCCATGGGAGATTTTTATTCCTTCTCAGCTATGATCTTGCTTTGTACAAAGGTTCCATGCTTTTTTCAATCTCTCTCCTAATCATCAGGCCTGTCTATGCACCGAGAGTACCTCTCAGGGAACTCTTTCTTATTTTTACTGACTCTTGGAGCCCATCCCATCCTCAAAGGGGGTGCTGAGATGTAGGACGCTGCACGTGTGGCAAGAATAGAACAAGAAAAAAAACATCTCTTATGACAGGGACCTGATTGCCAAATGGCTGCAAATTTAGTGCCAGTCAGTGACATGTGAAAAAAATAAGGCTATAAAAATGGTAAGATATCCAAGGGAAATAATTCTTCCTTCTTGCAACACCCTGCCTGCTGTGCTGTGAGAGATGGATACCAGCTCATTGGCTAGGGGCTGAGTGTGAAACAACCCTGGGGTTGGTGAGCTATGTGAATGCTGCCACATAGGGCCCTTTGTGTTCTGTACAATTTTTTTCAAACCATGTCCAAAAGGCTGCTGGACACTTTTCAGATCTATAAATAAACAGATCCCCGCCCCAAAGAGCGTACAATCTGAAGACATCTATAGACCAGGGATGCAACATACAAACCAGTCACTGAGGTGACTCTTGGCCCATCCTCTAGTGCTTTTCCCCTCTTCCATTTCCACCCCCACCCACTGTTGATCCCATTCTGTGGTTTCTCTCCACCTCACCCAGTTCTTCATTACCAAGTTCCAACCCTGTTACCCCACTTCCATCCACCCACTGATTTAACACAGAGGAAACCACCTTAGCTATATTACTGATTAGCTAACTCCCTATTCAGTTACTACCCCCCTGTTACTGTCCTCTTTCCCAGGTCTCCCTAGGGGTCACACACTTTGTAGCTTCTGTAGGTTGAGTTCATTGCACACATCAGGGTTCCTTGCATTCCTCCATTCCCTTGACAAGCTCTTTATGTGGCACCCTCCTATTCCCCTCTATTTTACTAGCTTGAATTCTGGAAGGACACAAAACAGTTGACAAGAAAATTTTTCATCTCTGTTTTGCTGTTTGGACTCTCACAGGGCTAGAGCTCTGAAACAGAAGCAGAGATCCTCCGGGTCAACTTGGGTTAGCCCTAAAAGATTACTATAACTGTCATCTTTTAAAACCACAGACTGTACCACATTTGTGTATACATGCTTGCCTGCTTTAACCTTGCAATAACTCTCTCGCTTCTTTTTCCTAGTTAATAAATCTTCAGTTCGTTTATTACCGGATTGGCTACAAGCCTTGTCTTTGGTAAGAGATCCACGGTACAAATTGACCTGGGGTAAGTGATTAGTCTCTTGAGACTGGCAGCAATCTGAATATGTGTGATCTCTGGTGTATAGCAACCAACTAAGTCCAGTTTGCCGGGGTGCAAGATAGACTGGAATGTCCAAGGGGCTTGTGTGTGACTCTGTAGTAAGACCGTTATTGTGCTGTAGGAGAGCAAACTTGTTATTGGGTGGCTGGAATCTAATCACAGAACACACAGCCAGTTTGGGGTCTCTGCGCTGCTTCTTGACAGTCTGATCTGAGGATGACACTCACGGTTGAGAATCAACTTCAGACAGCACGACACTCCCTATTCCTCAGTTTCCTTACCTGTGCCAGAGGCCCTGTGTGCCCCCACCATTCCCTCCTGCCCCCCATACCACGGTACCCCATTTTCCTCACTGTGCCAGAGACAGTTGAAGCAGCTGCCTCTGCTAACCGGGTGCCAACGGCTCCATGTCCTGTCACCCCGCCCCATATCTCCCATTCGTTTTTTTCTGATTCAGCCCAAAATCAAAAGAGTTCTGCCCTCCGATGCACAGAACAGGCCTTGACATTTTGGAGCTGACTGGATTCAGCGTTCAACAGTTAGTGTGTAGAGAGACAGAACTGCCATCGAGTTGAGCGTCTGACCTTGCTTCACCAGGCCAGCAAGTCAGTCGCCCCCCTGCAGATTCCTGACACCTAGGCCAGTAAAGGCATGGTTGGCAGCCAGGCCTTCTGAGTCCTTCCACAGGTAAATAGAGGAGGTGGGAGGTTGGCTGGGTGTCCACAAGCTTCTTAATGGGCTACTCCCACCCTGGATGTGTTGTGAGCTTGAGCTGCGTTTCTGGGTGGGAGAGGATGGACACTGGGGCCAGGAGCCCCCCTATTCCTGTCTCTGTGGAGCACTAGGCTCCTGCCTCCTGGTGCTCCTGGCAGCCTAACAAATCCATCCACTTACTAATGCCTGGTTCCGCTGCAACATGAATAAGTCAAATGCATTGGGGTGACCGTGTTTTGTTTATTGTCCAGGACTCTCCTTAATTTACAGCAAGAAAGGTGTTTGCTCCCAGCCCTACCCTGAGAGAAAGCCATACCAAAACCACCATGGACTTAGCAAGCAGTCTGTTCAGGTGTATTCCCTAGCAATGCAACAACTGCAAAAGCCAGGAAAACATCAGTTCAGCCAGTGCTCACTGCCCCATAGACCTCAACTCGTGGGTCCTACCATCCACACACACACACACACACACACACACACTCTCTCTCTCTCCTCAGCTTCATCACAGCCTCATTTTCTGTTCCAACACAGAACCACCCACAACGCACATGGCTTGTTCTTCACAAGTACTGCACATCCTTGCTCAGATAGTTAAGATGTACTCCCTGCAGACATAGGCATGGATGTAATGTGCATAATGTGCTATTTGTATATGAAAAAAAATGTGTGTTCATAGATAGGATTGTGTGTGGGAGGAACTGGATGAGGGGGCATTGATGAGGAAGGCATAAAGGCAGCTGAGGAAGGGGACGGCTGAATATCTGCCTAAGGAAAGGAGGGAGCAATGCAAAAAAGAGGTATCCAGTGGAGCCATGGTAGCATTTATTACAATGCTTCTGGTTCCATGTGCGGGGCCAGTAAGACAGACAGAATTGCGAGGTCTCAACGCATGAATGAGTTGATAGTGTAGCAAGGAGGGACTTCAGTTTATTAGGAACTGGGGAACTTTTTTGGGGGAAGGATTGGCCTATAGAGGATGAATGGGCTCCACCTACACCAAAGCAGAACCAGACTGGTCGCACATAAAATTAACATGTTTTTCGGGGAGTTTTTAAACTAAGGGCTGGGGGAGAGTTGACAGGTGACGAGGGGCACACAGTTTGGGCCCAGACATCCCTTAGGGATGAATTTATTAAAGGGGAACTCTAAGTTCTCTAAGTTCCAGTAGATAGAATAGGAAAGAGATTGGCAAAGTGCAGGAGGGAGTCAGTGAGGAACAGTCCAATGAAATAGAGTTCCATGTAAATATAACATATGAAGGCAAGAAACTTAATGTTGCTCAAATGTATGACTGCTTATATACAAGTGATAGAAGTCTAAATACTATGACGGGTGAACTAGAGTGGCTGGCATTAAATGAGGATAGTGATATACAGTAACAGGCATCACAGAAACATGGTTGAACGGGGAGGGATAAACAATGGGACATGGTAATACCAGGGTATCAAATATATAGGAATTACAGAGTAGGCCGTGCTGGTGAGGGCATAGAGTCAAATAAGGTAAAAATCTTAAATGGAACAAACTGTAACAAAGAATCCTGTGGATAGAAATTCCATGCTTGACTAAAAAGGATTATAGCAGTAGGACTATAGTACTAACAAGGATGGTGACAGCGATTGTGAAATGCTAAGGGAGGTGAGAGAGGCTACAGAAGTAAAAAGCACAATAATAATGGGTGAGTTCAACTATCTTCATATTGATAGGGTAAATATCACAGTAGGGTGTGATGCAGAGATACAATTTCTAGACACCGTAAATGACTGCTTCTTGGAGCAGCTAGTCCTAGAACCCAGAAGGGGAAAGGCAATTCTTGATTTAGTCCTAAGTGGAGCACAAGATCTGGTCCAAGAGCTGAATATAACTGAACCCATTTGGTAACAGTGATCATAATGAAAAGTTCCAGAGGGGTAGCCATGTTAGTCTGTATACAGCAAAAAAACCAACAGTCCTGTAGCACTTTAAAGATTAACAAATTTAATTTCTGCAGGCATAGGCTTTCGTGGGCTGTAACCCACTTCATCAGTGACCATAATGTAGTCAAATTTAACATCCCTACAGGGGGGGAATGCCAAAAGCGCCACCATGGTAACATTTAACTTTAAAAAGAGGAACTACACAAAAATGAGGATGCTTGTTAGATGGAAATTAAAAGGAGCTGTCATAAGGGTTAAATGCCTGCAGGCACCATCGGGACCATTTAAAAACACAATAGAGGCTCAGACTAAATGCATACCCCAAATCAGAAAAGACAATAAAGGGACAGAAAGAATGCCACCATGGCTATATAGCAGAGTAATGGAGGCCATTAGAGGCAAAAGGGTATCCTTTAAAATGTGGAAGTCAAAACCTTAAGAGGATAATAAGGAGCACAAACTCTGGCAGATTAAGTGTAAAGTACAATAAGGCAGACCACGAAAGAATTTGAAAAGTAACTCGCTAAAAATGCTAAAACTAACAGTAAGAATGTTTAAAGTACATCAGAAGCAGGAAGCCTGCCGAACAGCAAGTGGGTCCTCTAGACCAGCGCTTCTCAAACTGGGGAGGGGAGGGCCCCCCTAAGGGGGCGTGAGATGGATCGTGGGGGGGAGTGCTATGTGTGGAGTCTGGAGGATATTGATAAAGAATGTAAAAGTAAAAGAAAAGGCAGGAAATTCCCCATCTACATGCCCCTACATGCCCTCAATCCACCCCAAACCGGTCCAGGACAAGTTCAACTCCACATCGTGACCTTTAGCACCCTAGGTACAGGTAGGAGCATGCTCAATCAGCTAATACATATTAACTGACACACCCCTGGGAGGAGAGTTAACATGTAAAGTGGAAATGGGGCGGGAAGGGGGCGGAAAAAGGATCCTCCCACAGGGAGGACACCATGATGTAATGGGGAGGATACCATGGTGTAAGCATTTCTATAAAACCCTGATGCCAAAAAGTGCCCTGCGTGGCACCCTGCCTTTTGAATTTCCTGCAGTGTGTTCGCCAGCAGCGCTGCTTAAGAAAGCGACCTGAAAAGCCTCCTCCAACTGATCTCGACTGAGTTCTTAAACAGGTATCTGGTAACATAATTGGTGCCGTGACTTGGATGGTCATTACGTTGGTGAGTTGCCTGCTCCTTCGGGACTGACCCTGGGCCTCGAGCCCCCTCGCTCTCCACACTTCCCCGGCGCCGTTCCAGCACTCTTGTTGGAAGGAGTTGTGAGGAACGGGGGGTATCGACCCTCTGGCGGAGGTCCCGATCACTGGGCTCGGACGAGGTTGTCGCTAACTCCGGAGACTACGCAGGAACGGAACGACCGGTCGTGAGTATCAATAGGAACCCGGGTTACAGGATAGGTGGCTCCGGCACTCGCCCAGCTGGAGCGAGGTCTCTGTGAGCGGAGGGCCCCGCTCGTTAACAGTCTGAGATCTCTTGGTGGGAGGAAAGACGCGTCCAGGTGTATGTATGGTATGAGTGGTGTGATTGTTAAAGAGTGACGGGGGACCGTAGAGGAAACCTACCGTGAGTGTGTCCCTTTTAGGCGGGACGGACTGCCAAGTAGTGCGGTTCTCTACCCCGGCGACGGGGCGAGCCACGAACGGCGGGAGCGAATGAGCAAACTTGTCTAGGCTCTCCTACTTGTCTGGACTTGGAGACCCCTTACTCCAGTCTCTCCCCTTACCCCTTTGTGTCTTGTCTATTTGTGGTTTAGGCGATAACTAAAATGGGAGGGGGGCAGTCCACACTACACACCCCATTAGGAAAAATGATCAAACACTTTACTGAGGGATTTGAGAAGCAGGATTATGGGGATCCCCGGCCCAATCCTGCCACCCTCCGTATAAATTGCGAGATAAACTGGCCCCATCAGAGTCCCACCTGGCCCTCGGAAGGAACTCTGGACTTGGCGGAAATTTATAAAGTACACAAAACAGTAACGGGCAAACCAGGGCACCCAGACCAGTATGTTTACATAGACCAGTGGTTGCAGAATGTCCTAGAAGGTAAAAAGTGGTTAGGAAAGTTAAAACCTGTCCCATACCGCACTATTATGGCTCTGACTTTCAAACTGGGAGCGGAAGGATCAAATAAAACCATACCGTCCGCTCCACCCGATACAAAGCCCACCCCCGAGGTATTGTGGGACCCAGATGAATACACGACAGCAACAGCAGAATAAAAACTTGCCCGCCAGCCAATTCCCTCTTATAGTCAGTTCGCACCGACAAATGGACATTGATGACCAAGGAGATCCCGTAGAGGGCCCACTTACCCGCAGTGTCCAGTACAAGCCCTTCATGACCACTGACCTCCTAAATTGGAAGCGGAACACCAAGCCCCTTTCAGAGAACCCCTCTGAAATTGTAGACCTGGTGGCTTCTATCGTTCGCACTTATACCCCCACCTGGCAAGATATACAGGTCTTGCAAAACACCCTGCTTACTGCAGCAGAAAGGGCGCGAGTCAGGCAAAATATGGAGAATGAGGTTGGAGGGGAAATGAAGGAAGACATGACTAGAGAAGAGTATGAAAAATTGGTACCGCGAGCTGATCCAGGATGGGATTATGGAACGGACACAGGGGAGAAGGAAAGGAATGATTATTGTACGTTGTTTATGAAGGGTCTGCGCTTAGCCGGAAGAAAGGCCACCAACCTGGCAAAAATTTATGAAGTTCTGCAGGGGCCCAATGAGTCACCTGGCGACTTTATGGAAAGGCTGAAAGATGCCTACCGGATGCACTCCTCCCTGGACCCTGATGACGATGCACACCGGTGCCAGGTTAATATGACTTTCATAGCCCAAAGCAGTAAGGATATTAGGCGCAAATTGCAGAAAAGGGAAGAGGCTTCCACCACGACAGAGGAAATGCTCCTTCAATTGGCCAGGAATGTTTTTGTTAACCGAGACACGGATGAGGAAAAAGCCACCAAGGCCGCTTTAATTATGGCCGCGGCCGTGAGAGGGGAACTGATTCGTGAGAGGGGACGGGGCAGAGGATGTGGAAGAGGCAGAGGCAGAGATAGGGGACGCGGAGGAGGAAGTCAGTTGGGACGGGACCAATGTGCCCAATGCCGTCAGTATGGACATTGGAAAAATGAGTGCCCACAAGTTACCGAATCCCAAGACCCCAGCCACCAGGACGGGGTCCCTATCCTCACTGAGCAATGACTAGGCTCCAGAAATTCGACTTTCCCCCTCACCCCAGAACCCATGGTTTCTATGAGTCTAAATGGAAAGGCGATCCCCTTCATGATTGATTCAGGCGCATCGGTGTCTGCACTTAAGACTCCCCTGGGCTCTCGGGACCCCGGCCTCACCTTGCCCATTGTAGGGGCAACCGGAAAGACCGAAACACGACCCATTCTTCAACTGGACCAGTGCAAGCTGCGGGGTCATACCTTCAGTCACAAATTTGTTTATTTGCCTGGATGCCCCTCCAATTTATTGGGAAGAGACCTCCTCTGTAAACTACAGGCTACAGTTTCCTTTTACCCAGATGGCACCCATAAGATGACCCTGCCCGAGGAAGCACAGGCCCCCTGTGAAGTATCCATGCCCAAAGATAACTACTTGACTTGGGTAGAGAAGTGGCACCGCCCAACCTCAGTGTTGACCCTTGCTACTAGTGAAGGACCTATCTGGGAACCTGATGTGGACCGAAAGGTTTGGTCAGAATATGGGGGATATGGAACGGCTGTGCGACACTCCCCCATAGTCATTCAGTTAAAACCTGGAGCGTCCCCAGTTAACCTGCGCCAGTACCCCATCACCCGAGAAAAACGACAAGGGATCCAGCCTACCATCCAGACATTCAAGCAGAGGCATATCCTAATAGAATGTAGATCACCCTGGAACACACCCCTATACCCAGTAGAGAAGCGGGAAAAGGGAGTGTACCGTCCAGTGCAAGATCTAAGGGCAGTAAACCAAAGGGTTGTAGCCATGGCTCCGCTAGTAGAGGATCCATATACCATCATGAATAAAATTCCACCTGAGGCTAATTGGTATACGGTACTAGACTTGAAAGATGCATTCTTCACAATTTGCCTTGCACCACAATCCCAGCTCCTGTTTGCCTTTACCTGGGAAGATCCCACCACATTTGTTAAGCAACAGCTCACCTGGGCTTGCTTGCCACAAGGATTTGTCCACAGTCCCACTATATTTGCAGAAGCCCTCGCTAAAGATCTGGAAGACCTGATCCCACCTCCCGGAGGGGGCATGGTACAATATGTTGATGATATCCTGCTGGCAGCCAGCACAGAAACAGAGTGTCAGCAATTCACCGAGCAGGTTCTCCGCCACCTGATGACCTGTGGTTACAAAGTATCACGGAAAAAGGCTCAATTGGTCACCCAGACAGTCCAATATTTAGGATTTCAACTCCAAGGTGGAGAAAGGCGCCTCACGGCGGAAAGAGTAAAAGCTATTTGTGGACTGGCTAGACCCCAAACAGAGGCAGGATTAAGGACTTTCTTAGGTATGACAGGATACTGTCGCCTCTGGATCCCGGGGTATGCCGAAATAGCTCAGCCGCTGTATGAGGCTATTAAGGAAGCAAAAGGAGCACCTATCCCATGGACAAAGGACAGAGGGTTAGCCTATCAGAACCTCAGGGACATGCTAATCCAGGGACCGGCCTTAGGAATACCTGATGTTAGGAAGGACTTTTACCTTTATGTCACGGAGCAAGGGGGCTTCGCAAAAGGGGTCCTCACACAGAAGGTTGGGCCGTTCCACCGTCCTTGTGGGTACCTGTCGCAACGGTTAGACGGGGTGGCTAGGGCATTCCCAGGATGTCTGCGAGTATTGGCTGCAGCTGCTTGCTTGTTAGGGGCAGCCAGAAAACTTACCTATGGAGGAAATACCACCGTCTGCACCTCACACCCCATCCGGGGTCTGCTCCAGGACACCACGCTGCGGTGGATATCTGGCAACAGATTGGCAAAATATCAGCTAATGCTACTAGAAGATCCCAACGTGACCCTCACCTATATACCCGGACTTAACCCAGCCACCCTGCTTCCCAGTGATGACCCTCAGACCTCTGAGCCCTCTCATGATTGCCAGACTCTATTGAGCTTCACTTGGTCGGCGAGACCCGATCTAAAGGATCAGCCTTTTCGATCGGCGGAGGAGGAATGGTTTACTGACGGAAGCTCTTCCGTGGAAGACGGAGTCAGAAGAGCTGGGTACGCCATCGTAAGCCTCCAGGAAACCATTGAGGCAAAGCCCCTCCCGGTAGGAACGTCGGCCCAATTGGCAGAATTAGTAGCGGTAACCAGGGCTTGTGATTTAGCAACTGGAAAAATCCTTAACCTGTGGACAGACTCTCGCTATGTTTACCTTCTAGCACATGCCCATGCAGGACTATACCGAGAAAGGGGAATGGTAGATTCAAAAGGGAAACCCATAAAATACCAAAGCGAAGTCACACGTTTCCTTAAAACTATTAGGGGTCCCCGGCGCATAGCTCTCATGCACTGCAGAGGCCACCGACCAGGAAATCACAGGGAGGCTAGAGGCAATAGGAAGGCGGATGCTGCGGCCAAGGCGGCCGCCAGGGAGCAAATCGCCAGTACTTGTGCCCTATTCCCGTCAACGGGGGTCCCAGTGACTCAGGTTTGGGAATACACCAAGGAGATATCGAGTTAGCTCAGGCAGTAGGTGCCAGTCAGGTTCAAGGAAAGTGGCAGCTGCCGGACTCTCGATGGGTGGTTCCCCAAAACCTAGTCCAGGAAATGG
Organism: Mesoclemmys tuberculata; assembly: GCA_007922155.1. Lineage (NCBI taxonomy): Eukaryota > Metazoa > Chordata > Testudines > Chelidae > Mesoclemmys > Mesoclemmys tuberculata. The sequence continues at coordinate 10,074,007 of ML675644.1, forward strand.
TGGAGGGACTCCATGAGGGAACTCACATGGGAAGTGAGGCCATGTATAATTCATTACGGTCGGTGGTCTACGCGACTAACCTCTCCAACCATACGCGCCAGGTAGCTAGGCGTTGTTTACAATGTGCTAAGGTTAACCCTTCTACAGGAAAGAGGGCGCCGCCAGGCCAAGTCCAGGTGGGACCTGGACCCATGGATATTTTACAGATGGATTATACAGATATGGGAATACGGTGTGGCCCTCACAGGTTTTTGCTAGTTGTAGTCTGCACATTAACCGGGTGGGTGGAGGTCGCTCCTACGAAGTCGGAAACCGCTCAGGGAGTAGCGAAGTACCTATTGAATACCCATCTACCTACTCACGGGCTGCCTCTCCAGATTAATTCTGACAATGGGAGTAGCTTTATCAGCCGAGCAGTAGAGAAGGTTGCCCATACCCTGGGTATAGACTGGAAGCTACATTCCGCTTGGAGACCCCAGAGTTCGGGGAAGGTAGAGAGAATGAACAGAACCATTAAAACTACTTTGGCTAAACTAATGGAAGAAACACAGCTACCCTGGGTAACTCTGCTCCCATATGTACTGTTCAAAATTCGGAACACCCCTAGAGGTCCGCTGGGGCTCACCCCTTTCGAAGCCATGTATGGGAGGCGATCGCCAATCCTAAAAGGACTACAGGTTCCCCCAGAGAATAACTCCCCCGGGAAAGGGGTGGAAAAGTGGGCAGTTCTTATCCACCAGCTCCGTAAGTCCTTAGCAGAGACCATCCCCATTCCCCTTATAGACCCTGTACACTCCTTTGAGCCAGGGGAGTGGGTATGGGTTAAAAAATGGAAAAGTGAACCATTAAAGGCGCGATGGCAAGGGCCACATATGATTCTTTTAACTACCCCTACTGCCCTTAAATGCCAAGGAATAAAGTTGTGGGTTCATCACTCAAGGGCAAAGAAGGCTGAACCACCTAACACCTGGGCAAGTACGCTCGTGGGCCCAGGAAGGATCAAGCTGTCCCGACGACCTACCAGCGCGGTCAACCTTCCAACACCAGGTTCGGCTCCGGACCCCTTGCAGCACCCTACTGGAAACGGGTGACCAGCGCACGGGGTTGAAGACGTCAACAAAACACTTGTGTTAAAATGTTTCTGCTGAAATGGATGTTAATTTTAAAAGTTGTCTCAGAAATAGTTAGTTTAAAGTTTAGTAGCGAAAACGTTTTTGTTGAATTGGCTCGTACCAGCCTAAATAGCTCCCATTTCTGTGTCGCTCCTTCCCTTACAGTGGGGGGATTCACTTCTACAAACACCTGCTTTTATGGAGTACCCCTCCCTTTTTCCTCTTTGTTTAACACCTCGCAAGGCAATGTCCCTTGGCATACGTCTGCCCCATGGAATTATAATGGGAGTAAGTTCTTCAAGATGGGATGGTATTACTTTGGTTCTACCTCCCGACCATCGAACTGGACCAACCTTCATAAATTACAATTAAGCTTGTTGGGAGTGGCCCCAGCCACAGACTGTATGCTATTAACTAAAATAATAGCAGATACCTCAACCACAGGAGTAAAACAGGAACTCCCCAGCGGTTTAAATTGTACTATTATTTACAATACCTCTTATATAAGCAGTACCCTATACTTACCTAAGGGGTTTATGATGCTCTGTGGCAACATGTCCTATTCATATGTACCCGCGAATGTTACTGGAGGACCATGTACCTTTGGACGACTGTCATCTCTTTATGCCTTGCCTTGGCCCGACACCCCCCGGCGTAAGTGCCGGTCTCTGCCCCCCGACTGTGTCAATAATTTTGACTTAGTTTCCAGGGAAATGGCAATTGGCCTTGCTGCCTCTTTGGTGGGCGTTCCCGCCTTAGCGGCTTACCTTGATCTTACCCGAGTCGCATGCGCCATGGCTAAATCAATTAACCGGACATCCTCCCTAATCCAACTGCTTAATGAGGAACAGGCAGAGCTCCGACAGGCCATCCTTCAAAACAGAGTTGCTTTGGACTATTTATTGCTAAAGGCTGGACATGGGTGTCAAGAATTTGGGGGGTTATGTTGTTTTAATCTTTCTGACAACTCCCACCGTGTTAAGGTTGGGTTACAAGATCTCCACTCCTTGGAAAGCCACATGACACAACAACAGGACACAGGCCTCTTATCCTGGCTATGGTCATGGTTCCCAGATATCGGCGCCTGGGGACGCCGATTACTTTCTGGCCTAATTTCTTTAGTGCTACTTTTTGTGAACTTGTATTGTATTTTTAGATGTTTATTGTCCATACCAAAATGGTTTCCCCGCCAAGATTATTCCCGACCCCGAGATTGGGTCCATTACAATAAAGAAGTATCTCTCTAGCTTAGGCAGAGAAAACTTCTGAGAGGGGAATGATAAAGAATGTAAAAGTAAAAGAAAAGGCAGGAAATTCCCCATCTACATGCCCCTACATGCCCTCAATCCACCCCAAACCGGTCCAGGACAAGTTCAACTCCACATCGTGACCTTTAGCACCCTAGGTACAGGTAGGAGCATGCTCAATCAACTAATACATATTAACTGACACACCCCTGGGAGGAGAGTTAACATGTAAAGTGGAAATGGGGCGGGAAGGGGGCGGAAAAAGGATCCTCCCACAGGGAGGACACCATGATGTAATGGGGAGGATACCATGGTGTAAGCATTTCTATAAAACCCTGATGCCAAAAAGTGCCCTGCGCAGCACCCTGCCTTTTGAATTTCCTGCAGTGTGTTCGCCAGCAGCACTGCTTAATAAAGCGACCTGAAAAGCCTCCTCCAACTGATCTCGACTGAGTTCTTAAACAGGTATCTGGTAACAATATGGGGGCAAAATGATGATGATGGAGCTGCCTCCCCCCGCTAGGTGAGGAGTACTGGGCTGAGAGCAGGGCCAGGTGGTGGTAGGGACCCTGGTGCCTCACACTGGCGCCCTGGGCAGGTGTTGGGGGACCCTTAGGAGGGGAGCGGAGGCAGAGGGAGGCTGTTGCGGGCGGCAGGCCTTGCACTGCTGGAGGAGCAGGGAACAAAGCCGGTCCAGTTCTGCACTTTGCGCAGCTGCTTCCGTCTCTAGTCGGAGTGCTGCTCCCGGCAGCTGCCCCCGCCGCTGCTGCTCTGCAGGTTCCTGGAGGCAGCAGCTGCGTCCGCACTGCTGCCTGAGGATAATCCCAATGACGAGCTGCGATTCCCCACCGCCGCCATTTTCTCTGGATGGTCACATTGGGCTCTGGAGCTGTGGGGGTGCTGCTGCTACCCCTTGCCCCCCCCCCAAATTAAGCAGTCAAACTCTGCCTATGACATGCAGGCTCTAGTTTTTTTCTGAAAGTGGTGGGAGGTTCGGTGGATTAGGGGCACAATTGTTACACAAAAGTCCATGGGGAGTGGGGAAGCTCATTTAAAAAGCCTGAGAACCGCTGCTCTAGGCAACCAAAGTGTTATAGGGGCACTCAAGCTAGACAAGGCCATTGCAGAGAAGCTACAGTCTTCACTGCAGAGGATGTCGGGGGAGAGATCCCCATTAGAGATACCTTTTTTGGGTGACAAATCTGAAGTTCTGTTCCACATTGATGTGTCGATAGAAAAGGTTTTAGAACAGACTGATAACTTAAACAGAAATAAGTCATCAGGACCAGATGTGTATTCACCCAAGAGTCCTGAAGGAACTCAAATATGAAATTGCAGAACTAACTGTCCTATGTAACCCATTGCTGAAATAAGCTTCTGTACCAGATGACTACAAGGTAGCTAATGTAACACCAATTTTTAAAAAGGACTCCAGAGGAGATCCTGGCAATTGTTGGCTGGCGAGCTGAACTTCAGTATTGGGCAAACTGGTAGAAATTATAGAAAAGAACAGAATTATCTGACATATAGATAAACACGATTTGTTGAGGGAAGAGTCAACATGGCTTTTGTACAGGGAAGTCATGCCTCATATCTGAGGGTGTCAACATGCATGCGGATAAGGGTGATCCAAGTGTCCTTGGATTTTCAGAAAGCCTTTGGCAAGGTCCTTCACCAAAGGCTCTTAAAGAAATTAAGTAGTCATGGGATGAGAGGGAAGGTCCTCTCATGGATCAGTAGCAATTAAAAGATAGGAAACAAAAGGTTTCCTTTTGTGGCCAGTTTCACAATGGAGCTAGGTAAACAGTGGGTTCCCCCAAGGATCTGTACTAGGACCAGTGCTGTTCAACATACTCATTAATGATCTGGAAAAGGGAGGGAACAGTGAAATGGCAAAGTTTGCAGACGATATAAAATTATTCAAAATAGTTAAGTCCAAAGAAGAATGAGAAGAATTACAAAGGGATCTCACAAAACTGGGTGACTGGGCAACAAAACGGCAGATGAAATTCAGCATTGTTAAGTGCAAAATAATGCACATTAGAAAAAATAATCCCCACTATATATATATATAATGATGGGTTCCAAATTAGCTGTTATCACTCAAGAAAGATCTAGGGACCATCATGGATAGTTCTCTGAAAACTTCCTCTCAGTGCACAGCAGCAGTCAAAAATGTAAACTGAATGTTAGGAACTATTAGGAAAGGGATAGAAAATAAGGCAGAAAATATCATAATGCCATTTTATAAATCTATGGAGTGCCCACACCTTGAATGCTCTGTCCAGTTCTGGTCACCCCATCTCAGAAAGACTATATTGGAAGGAAAATGTTCAGAGAATGGCAACAAAGATGATCAAAGGTATTGAGTGGCTCCCATATGAGGAGAGACTAAAATGATAAGGGCTGTTCAGTTTAGAAAAGAGATGATTAAGGGGGGGATCTGATAGAGGTCTATAAAATCATGAATGGTTTGGAAAAATGAATAGAGAAATGTCATTTACCCTTTCCCAAATACAAAAACCAGAGGTCAGTCAATGAAATTAATTGGCAGCAGGCTTAATATGAATGAGGAAGCACTTCTTCATGCAATACACAGTTAACTTGTGGAACTCATTGCCATGGGATGTTGTGACAACCAAAAGAATAACTGGGTTAAAAAGACACTAGATAAGTTCATGGTGAATAGATCCATCAATGGCTATTTGCCAAGATCGTATGGGGTGCAACCCCATGCTCAGGGTGACCCTTGACCTCTGACTGCCAGAAGTTGGGTGGGAAAAACAGGAATGAATCTTTCCAAAGTTGCATTGTTGTGTACACTCCCCCTGGAGCTCTGGTACTGGCCACTGTCCGAGACAGGATACTGGGCTAGATGAACCATTTGTCTGACAGAGTATGGCAGTTCTTAAGTTTTTATGAGTCAGAGATCTATAGTTTCAGAGATCTATAGGTGTCTCCTGTTCTAATTCCAAAATGTTATGCTGAATAAGGGAAACCATTTATCTTCTGCTTAGTTCTGAGTGGCCTAGCTGACGTTGTTCTGTGAAGTTGGGAGTTTGGGATGACTCTGATTGTTTAGCTGCAGGAAGCCAAATGAGTGAGACTGTCAGGGCCAAATATTTGAATTGATTGATTTTTTTCAGCATTTTCTCTAGCAAAGTTGCCATATGAACAGTGGTAAATGCGGGGAATGAAACAGGGATTTCAGTCCCACTTAAATGAAAAGCTCAATGCAACCTGAACTACAGAGGTGCTACCAAAACTTCCATAATAAATGTACTAGGGAACGTTCCTCCTTTACTGAAGCAATTCCAAAGAACCCAAGCAGGGGGCAGAATAGTCATCCTAGGAAATCACACCATCCTATGCTATACAGTGCAGTAGCTGTAATAATATGCAGCAGGACTGGCGCTAACCCCATCTGTATTTGCATGAGTAAGTCACCCTTTGCAAACTCTGCCAGATACCTATGTTGCCAGTGGGTCAAATTAAGACAACAATCAGGAGAAATAAGTAACAGAGCAGGCACTGTATAAAACAGATGTCGGCATAAAGGTAGTTCAGTCAAGATTATACTCCAGTTTGCAAGACTGACCTTGAAAGCCATTTAGAAATTACAGCATATTTAACATACTGCTGATCAGAACAATACCAGGCCCTTTTCAAGATTCTGACCCTAAAAACAGGATCTTCTAAGTGGAGGGACTTCAGGTTTGGAATTTATTCCTAGCAGGCATGAACCTGAGCCCCCGTTTCATTATTTTTAGGACATGAAACCAGCCTCGTCATCTTTGCGAAGCCTTCTCCTAAAAGCTGAGGTGCACAAGGAGATTAATCATCTAAATCTGATTCCTTTTATTAAGCAACTGCAATCTGTGAAGATAGAGGATTTTGTTCCTCTTCCAGAATGGAATTGATGTGCATCTGAACATATGTAATATGCCCCAACATCATGAGGATGGACACCTTAGGCATTCTTATTAGAATAATGTCAAAATAATAATTATTGCAGTAATGCAAAATTCGATGGGTCAGTTGCAGATGCCCATGTAAATTTTAGTGGTTCACACACCAGGGTCCTTGTAAAATTTGGCAATTCTCATGCAAAAGTCTGTATGGAACTGAGGGGTCTGAAAAACTTGGCAGTTCAAGCAGAGAAGTCCATGCGAAATTCACTACCGCACAAAGATTATGGGAGCATTTTCCTCATTTTTGAACTATGTGGAATTCACACCCCAGGTTTCACTTTGATGATCAGAGAGCTCATAACCTAAGCAGGGTTGACCAGGTTGGCACTTGGATAAGAGACCTTCAGGGAAAACCAAAATACTGCAGGAAATATCAAAATTAGTGACTAAATAGGTGGGGCTCTTCTGAGCTAGGAAGGAGCAAGTGCTAGGGGGTGCTTTGCTGCTGGAAATGGTGATGACTCAATTAATGGCACTCTCATCTCTTGACTCAGTATTGCACTGAGGCTCCAAGGCAGTAATAAAGGGTTGCTGGAGATCTGGTCTCTGAGATGGGGTGGAAAACCAAGGTTCTAGCCAACTGTAGTCGTTAAAGATCTCCTATGTTTACAGGAGTTAGGATGTTAACCTCAGTGTCCAGGCCAAATTTAATAATCCTTACACATTGTGAGTCCAAACCAATGTTATCTTCCTTTTTGTTATCACCCACGACGCTGAACTCCTCACAGGGAAGGGGTGGGTGTGTTGGGGCAGTGCACGAAAGGTACAGTGTTGCAGATGATAGATAGTACCGCATGCTAGAGACATTTTCTTTGCTCTGTTCCTGGGAGCTCTGTCCTTTCCTTACACTTAGGAGCACTCATATAACTTGTCATACCAAAGAAATAGAATTGATTTGAATCATAATGGGTCCAGCTGCGGGTGACCCACAGCATTTTTTCCATTAAGAATTAGGCGGTATTCCAAACACTGGAAGCAAGCAACCTAAATGTGTATGTCCCTAGCTTACGAGACTCCCCTGTAATAAATCAGGTTCTTTCCCCTGCTAAGTGCTCTGAAATGTTTTGGGGTGTGGTGAGGATAAATAAGTAAATATTCAGGGGGAGTTCAACCTGTGCCTAAGACACTTCCTTGCTGCTCTCACAACATATCCTGACACTAGAGGAAACGCTGCTTCCAGTCTTTTAATGTTGGCACCATGTAATTAAAAGGCAAAAGAAGAAACAAATACTGTTCAGAAAGTTGGCCAAAAAAATAAAAGCCACTAGGTGAATGATCAACAAAGCTATTCATATCAAGTGTTGGGAGGGCCTGAAACGCAACTGTGAAACTAGCACCGTCTCGCTCACAATTGCTGTTTCCTGTACTGCTCAAGGTCAGATATGCTGACTTTATCAGAGAAGGACTGTCCGGATAAATGGCCATGACTGAGTTGTCTAGAGCAGTGTTTCTCATCCTTTATGATGCCTGGGACCGGCTTTCTCCAACTTCCTGCCTTCCTAAATTGTGTCAGGGAGGTCTCAGGGACTAGCGCTGGTCCACGGACTGGTTGTTGAGAAACACTGGTCCAGAGGATTCACGAGGCAGTCAGTGCTAGAGCAAGGTCCATTTAACTTCTCAATCAGCAAGCAGCTGGGAAGATGAGGAATGCATGGAATTTGCAGAAGATATTGAAATGGGTGGAGCTGGAGACACAATTGAGGGCAAAGCAATAATACAAAGGCTCCTAGACTGGATGTGAAGGGAAATGGGAAATTTGGTAATGTCTTGGTCAGCAGCACCCTTCAGAAATACGTGGAAATGTTTCAATCGGGATATTACAATAAAGCCTGTAACTATGGTAAGGAAAATAAGAAAGAAAGAAATGTAGCATAATCTTTCTAATGAAAATGGAAGCTGCACAGAAAAGACTGTTCATCAGAATGATTTGTTTTTACCAATTCTTTCTGCCTGCTTTGGCAGCTGCCCTGGTGGCAGGGAAGCTGTAATGTAGATGAGACGTGGGCATTTTCACTATTGTGTCACTCTCATCATTGCTACCACTAGTGGAGGGGTACCAATGGTAAGTTACAATTCCTAGGTTTCCTCACGTAGAGAAGGCCTGTGGTGGGACAAGTGAATTAACTGTCTTCATGGGTATTAACTTAAGAAGAAAGAGGAATGATTTCAGGGGGTCCATGGGGTATGACTAAGAGAAACGGAATTAAAAGAACAAAATTGAATCTGAACATCAAAGTAAACTTCCTGGCAGTAATACAGATTTTCTGGTGGCATAGTCTCTCCCAGGAAGGGGTGGAAACCCCATCACTGGGATCCTTAAAACTAGACTGGGCAAAAACCACACCTAGAAAAGTGTCCCCTACGGAACCATCCTGCAGTAGCTCATCAGAGATGGGCAGGTTGCGACTAACAGGGCTTTTCACTCCTACAGAACAAGCTCTGGGGAGATCTGCGGAGCAGATACAGCCTCAGGATTGTGAGCTGGCTTTACACATCACAACCGAGCTTGCCAGCTGAATTCCCACTCAGGAGTCTTTATCCTTGGAGGTGATATATCTGCAGTGGCAGCAGCTACAAAAAATTCTCTTCTAATCTGTAAACTGAGCACTTTGGAAGTAATACAAACCCTCAGTGCCTACATTGCATGTTATACATTTTGATGCACTTTACAAACATGGGACCCACCATGCACATTTCCCTTCCTGTTTGCCTCCACAGTGTGCCATAAGCTCTATCCCCGCATAGTAAGAGGCTGATGACCCTGATCTGAGCCCTGCTGGGTGACGTCTGCTGCTAACGCTCACTCACATGTGGATTGCTGTTGGGACACATGCCTGGCCTGGGGTTTGTTTGTTTTTTGACTTTTGAGGAAAGGAGGAGTCATGTGGGAAAGGAAAATGAGTGACTGGAGATGCTCTTCTGGATGTGGGACCTTGTCTGGCATTCCCCACCACAATGTCAATGTCCTGCTGTTGTTTCCATTTCTTGCCAACATGTGGTTTTGGGAAGCTGCAGCCAGGGAGGTGGGAAGCTGCAGAGAAGGAGCCTGAATCTATGAGCCAAAGAGAAGGAGCCAAGAAATCTGTAACTTACCAAATGCAGTCTGTATTCAGAACAGAGGGCTTCATCCATTCTCATAGCCACACCCCTCCTCCTCCTTTCCCCCATCCCAACCCCCATAGGCTTCAGAGGATACATCTACACAGCAAAAAAAACCCAAACCCCGCAGCAGCAAGTCTCAGAGCCCAGGTTAATTGGCTCAGGCTTGCGCTGCAAGGCTAAAAACAGCAGGGTAGTCGTTTGGCCTGAGGCCATCCTCCCCTCACTGCATTTCAGAAACCAGGCTCCAGCCCAAGTCCTAATGTCTACACTGTTATTTTTAGCCCTGAAGCGCGAGCCTCACGATCCCACGTTGGTTGACCCGGCTTGCTGCCATAGGTCCTTTTGCTGTGTAGACGTACCCAGAGGCACCACCAGAGTCCTGTGTCTGGCTCCCACTGAGCTTCAACTGAGGCACCACGGGAGTCAGCCCTATGGTTTATAGGAATCTCTTGGCATCTGAGGAGAAACTCGCTGAGAAAGGACCAGATTTTACCTCACCTGTAAAGTGCTGACCCCTTCAGGCACAGTGGAGAGAGGGGATCAACTCATCCTTCTGAGGCCAGGTCTATGTACACCACACTGCAGCAGCTCTCCCGTTGGCATAAAAAACCCACCTCCCTGAGTGGCAGAAGCTATGTCAGCAGGAGAAGCTCTCCCACCAATGTAGTGCTGTGCACATGAGCTCTGAAGTCGGAGTAACTCACGTCACTCGGGAGTGGAATATTCATACCCCCGAGTGACCATAAGTTTTGCTGACATAGGCTGTAGTATAGACCTAGCCCGAGGCTACATCAAAGTTCCACAACTACCTGAGCCAAAGCCTATGGGACACAACTGGCCCCAAGTAGCCACAGCTGCCTTTAGCCTTAGGGGCTGCAGGAGAGAAAAAAAGGAATGGGTAAGACTTGCAGCCAAGTCAGGCTTAGTCAGCCTGGAAAACCCAGCACAAGGTTGTGGGTGGGTGGGTGGCTGAGAGAGAGATGACGGGATGCGGACAGGTTTGTATTCTCCGGTAGAAAGTTATTTGGCCTCAGCCAGTCTCAGAAATGGCAACTGAAATTTGCTTCTTAAAAGGGCACCAACTGTATCTTTTAATACTGTCTGAAGAAAAATTCCTAAGCTATGGCAAATCCCACCCTGCTCACCAGGCTCTGGGGGATCTGAGCAAGTGGGGGACGCAGGCAGAACAGTTGGGGCATGAATTTAGATCTTCCAATTAAACTCAGAAATCAAGGAATCAAAGGGAAATGTAGTGAAATAATAAGCCGCAGGCATGGGCAGGAGTCTCTCACTCTTCTGTCACAGGAAAGTCCCCATGTGGGGAGCTGGTCTCTTCCTGCAGGACATGAAAAGAACCCTGATGTTGAACCAGAATGAGAGGGCGTCACAACGTGGACCCAAGCTGTGGCAGCATAACATGCTGACCCAGCTGCCTGATATTGGGATTCTCCCCACAGGATAAAGGCCGAAAGAGGGCTGCTTGCTTCCTGGTGCAACTTGTTCTGTCTTTTTTTTTTTCTTTTGGCAGAGCTATGGCAATTCTGCATGTTGAGTGAGTGTAGTCACCCAGCAGGGTGATTAGAGCAATGAGTACAGCTGCTATTTAGGATAATCTTTATGAGAAACAGGAACAGCAAGCAGTAAAGCACCCGTGTCTGCCAGGTGAGGGTGTGGTTCCCACTGAAGTGAATGGGACAAATTGCCTGAGTAAACATGACTCATCTGAATATGGCATTGTCAAATCAGGACTCGAATTTATAACTTTTGGCTCAAGTCACTCAGTTATCAAATAAAACAGCAAGAGTAAAGTTACAAAAGAGCACAATTTAGGGTTAAATGTCAGATGTAGAAGTGTGGCAATAAATTCCACAAAAGAATGACTGCATATCTGCCTGCAGGTATCTGCTTTGTATTTGAGCAGATTCAATCCATTGGTCCTGGCTAATCATTAAAATGGTTCCATTGTTCCTTAGATTGTCTAGGTCTGCTTGTTGCAAAAGGAATGTTGATCTCTGCTATCAGGGGAAGGACAGTCCAATAGTTAGGGTGCTTACCTGGAATTCAAGACACACCTATGTTCAGCTCCCTGCTCCACTTCTTTTGTAACCTTCAGGGGAAATCACTTCACAGGCCTGTGCCTCGTTTCTCCATCTGTAAAAGGAGGATAGTTTCATTTCTCTACCTCCCAGGGCATTGTGAGGCTAAATCTCTTAAAGAATGTGAAGCACTCAGATACTATGGCAGTAGGGGTTTTATATAGAAGTACCTTAGATACGCTTACACCAATCTGAATATAGTTTTGTTTTATTGAGGTTAGATTTGAGGATGTGAAGTCAAGCCTCCGGGGTTCTCGTCTCAGCTCTGAAACAGATTTCCACTGTAAACTAGGCAAAACCATGTCATTGCACTGCACTTTCCTCATTATTAAAACACAGGAACGCTAATGCACTATCTTCTTCCCAGGAGAACTGGACAATAAATGGCTGTAAAGTGCTTTATATGTGCTATGAATTATTATCCTTCAGCACGTGGATTTATTTAGATGTTCCTGAGTTTTTTAGTTACCTACATTTTATCACATCCAAACATTCTGGGTTCCTACAAAGAATGGCACTTTATCAGCAAGGGAGGTAAAAATTTAGGAAGCTCTCTTATGCGGGGAGAATAAGGAGAGGTCAAGCCTCATGCAGAGATTGTCAAAAATCCCAGATGTCTTTTCTGGCCATCAAATGCCAGGATTTGGGATGCAGATTGCCAGTGACTAGGTCAGGGCAGATGAAGCAGGTGATTGGGGGCATGGATCGCAGCAGTGAATGCCTGGTTGTCCTGCAGAAGGATTAGGAACAGGCTAAGAATTAATCCTCTTGCGACTGTGTTACAGATTGTGTCTTCCTCCCCCTCAAAGCCCGTGTATCGCTATAGAAGGCTTAATTTCAGCACTGGGAAATCTCTCCAGGTCTGAGATATTGAGGTGTGCAGGTTAGACCTAGCTGAGAGGGTGGGAACCCGCTGCAGACACACAGTGAACAGAGAGGCAGCCTTAGGGCCGGAATGCTGAAGTTACTAGGGGCGATGTGTAAAAGGGTGTCATAGGATGATATGGGAGTGGGGTGGGCCTCTAGGCTGGAAGCAACTCAGTCAAATTTAACTTTGGAACTACTTTAAGGGAAAAAGTGGATGCGAATGCCAAACAAGCTGACCCTACAGCCAAGTGCCATGGTGCAACTTCAAACACGAACAGTAGTGTCCTGAGGGATTTCAGTACCTATTGCTGGCCTAAAAGACAACCATAGAATCATAGGGTTAGAAGGGACCGCAAGGGTCATCCCATCTACCCCCCTGCCAAGATGCAGGATTTGTTGTGTCTAACCTATCCAAGATACATGGCTCGCCAGCCTCCTTTTGAAAAATGGAGGTTCCACGACCTCCGGAGACAGTCTGTTCCATTGGTCTCATCGGAGGGGGGTATAATGGGCTGGGGGTAGGGAGGCAAAGCCTCCCCAAGCAGCTGCTGCCCGAAGCTCTTGCTCTACCCCTCGTTCCACCCACGCTCTACTCCTGCTCTGCCCCAGCTCCGCTCCTTCCCAGCAGCAGCCGGAGGCTCACCTGGGTTTAGTGGTCCCCAGGTTGTTGGGGAGGGGGTCCCAGGAAACTCCTCCCCCCATCACCTGGAAAGTTGGGGCAGGGTTGGCCCCTGTGCACAAGGGGGGACAGAGCTGTGGGGTGAGGAGGGGCTCTCCACGTGGGCAGCACAGCCCACCCTGCCAGGGGAAAGGGGGAAGAGCTGCCCTCTCTGCTCTTGGACCCCTGCGAGGCAGAAAGTCATGGGTGGTGCAGGTAGAGCTGAGGCCACCAGCGGATTTACCACTGGCAGCAGCCCCCCGAGAGCGGGAGAGGCACTGAGGGAAGTATTCAGCACAGGGGCCTCTGCCTCCAGGTGACTTGGGGGAGTAGGGCTGTGGCCACCCACACCAACAGCAGTATTGCCTCCAGGGGGCTTTGCCCCCTTTCCTCAGATTCCCACCCCACCCCCCATTCATGCCTCTTCACAGCCCTGCCCAGGTGGTTCACAATTCCAGGAGCCTCATCCCACCCACTCCTGGGTTCTCTCTTCTGGCCCCTTTTCTCTCAGGGTCCCAGCTGCCTAGTGTGCTTTGAACACAACAACAACAATTACCCCATGACTGGATGCTAAAAACCAGGTGATTTGCTCCACCTCCTGCTGCAGCTTCTCCACCAGCTGAAGTGATGGTCTCTCTTTGTGGAGTCATCTTCATGTCAGCAGCCACTGGTTGTGATGCCACCAGCAGAAGATGAAGATGCTGCCAGGGGAATAGGTGACTAATAGGTCCCTATGTTTCCTGTGCATTGTTGGCTTGGGGCTGTGCTTATGGGATTTATTGAAATAGTACAGCCCTCTCACTTAACTCCAAATAGCCATGAAAGGCTATAATATAAACCAACAATCCTTTGTTGAGCCAACCATATGTACAGTCAGCATTAGACCCCTGACCAGGATAGGCTTCTTGGTCCCTGCCATAGCTTCACCCTGAACTGGCCTTTAATAAAGAGCCAGCCCTTTTTATCAGGCCTGCTAGGCCCCGATTGGCCTCTGCTTGCTCCCAGCCCTTCTAGCTACTGGAGGACCAAGTCTCACTGGTTCTCCTAGCACATGATCCTTGGAGGCATTTCTAGGCAAACCCTAGAAGTCCAAACTCGCTGCTCTTCTTTTCCAAAAGGATAGCTTCATAGGGCTGAGCCAAGGCAGCAGGGCCTCCAGTAGGGAGCAGCAAATGTCTGGAACATTCTGTCATAGCCTCTTGGACAAGTTCTGCTACTCTGGACAGCTCTGTATACATGTTAGGGGAGAAGGCAGGCAAATAAGGAAATAGAAGGGCCATTCAGGCAGGAGTGTTACTTATAATACCGAATAAAGTTTGCATGGCTGATGATCAGGTGATCGACTGAGAAACCACAAAGACAACAGCAGCACTATAAACAACAGTAAAATTAATGGTAATATTGAGGCACTGGACAGGTAGACTGTACCAGTACATCTCTCCTTATTGTGGTCAAGCCTCCGCGAGTGGGAGTCAAACCTTTGAGTGGGAATAAAAAATGAATTTGAAAGGCAGTAAATTCATAAATGAACAAAGCAAATACTTCCCCAAACAATACATAATTAGACTGTGGAACTCACTGCCACACAATGTTGTTGAAGCCAGGAACTTAGCAAAATTCAAAGAGGTATTGAACATTTGTATGGATAACAAGAACATCTAGTGTTAGCATAGCTAATGCTAAAATACAGTGTTTTGTAAAAGGAGATAAACCTTGAGCTTCAGGATTTAAGATAAACTCTAACTACTATGGTAGGGTGAGATTTTCATGGGGGGCAGCTCATCCCACATCTGCTCACTCGAGCATTTCTTGCTCCTTCCTCTGAAGCATCTGGTGCTAGCCACTGTTGGAGACAGGGCGGTGGATAAGATGGACCTTGGGTCTGATCCAGTCTGGCAATTCCCTTGTTCCAATGAACCCACCAGGGGAGCTTCCCATCGGGCAGCTGGTCTCACTGACAGTGAGGCAGGGACCTTTCCACAGCTGGCACTCAAACCCAGGACCCTCCTGGACTCTGTAGGCAGATCTGCCAGGGGGTCAAAAAGCAGCCTATCCCTGGCAGAGCTGGTAGGAGCTCTGCAGAGTTCTCAGCTGGGAGATGGGCCTCCGCTCTGGCTAGGCCCCTACTTGTCATGCTGAGCTGCTCTTACAACCGAGTTTGCCTGCCCGTGGCTGAGCCAGAGGGACTGCATGGTGCTGAGCTTGGGGGAGTCGCTGCAAGGAGCCATGCTGAGCTGGTCTCCTGCGTGGCTTTGCCAACTCGCCCAGCTTGCTGGGCGACTGCAGCCAGAGTCTCCCACAGCTCCAGATGTGCAGGAAAGCCCCATTGATTGGATGCCTTCCCTCACTTGCCTGCCCCCTGGGGAAGAGCAACCCATCAGGGCTGCTGCAGGAGGCAGGCAGAGCACGGTCACCCTCCTGCCTGACACCTTTGTCACAGGAGGGGATGACATCAGGGAGCAGAAAGAAGCCAGCAGTGCAGGGCAAATCCTCCGCTCCTTGCCTTCCTCCAGGCCTAGGGGGGAGAATCCCTGGAGCTGTCCCCCCAGCCTGGAAAGGGGAATGGGGATCCTGCTGCAGCCCTCAGCCCTGGGAGAGGGAGGAAGAACCTCTGGAGCTGCAGGAAGAGCAGAGGCAAGGTGGGAGAGCAGAACCAACTGTGGGGAGAAGGGGTCTGGGCAGATGTGAGGGCAGAACTGATGTGGGGACTGGGGAGACAGGATTGGTTGGGGGACAAAATTAATTGCTGGGCACAAGGCTGGGCAGATAAGGAGGTCAGAGCCCTGGCACTGGGGAGCAAAAAACACCTTGCCCAAAAAACTTGGGAGAGGCAGGAACATTAATTGGCCCTCCCCACACATTGGGGATGGGCAGGGGGACTGCTAAAATCAAAGCACAGACCAAAACCCACAATATAATGTTTTTTAAAAAAATCTCATGGGTTTTGGCTCAGTCTGATTCGGCGGAGTCTCACTCAGGATTTTTGAACCTCTGGGGATGCATGGGAGACTCCTGGTCTCCAGCTGAGCTGGTAGGAGGTGCACCAGGATAGTTCTCTGATTAGCTGGTACTGGTGGGAGGTGAGTTGAACTGGTCTCAGCTGGGAGATGTCTCCAGCAGAGTTGGTAGGCATTGCACTGACCTGGACTTGGCTGGGGGTGAAAGACAGGTTGGTGTGCTCAATGCTTAGTCCTTGGTGAGGTAAGTTAAGGAAGTGTGAAGCTTGGTGGTGGCCCAGGCAGGCTGCACAGCTTGAGGCTGTCTGCCCAGCTTGAGAAGTTCCTTTCCACGGTTCCCCCCCAAACGGCAGGAGGCGTGACATCCTCCTGCTCTGCTCTCACCTGCCTGACACAGACAGTGGGGGATTGTGCTGCACAAAGGCCACTCCTCCTGCTGAGCCTGGGCAGTAGTGAAGCTAGACTCATCCAGCTGGCGCTGCCCTCTCTTGTTCCCTGTCCTCATATACCTGCCTGGAGGGGGACAGTCGCTGCAGAGAGCGGCTACTGTCAGGAAACCCCCTGCTGCCTCTCACATCTGCAGGAGTTTACACCACCAAGCCAAGGGAGAGGGGCTCTCTGTGGGGAAATCATGCCCCAATAGGAGTGGAAAGGGGCCATGCAGGCTGGAGCCTTGCTCTCACATGTGATGTGAGCTCATTAGTACACAAAGGCAGCTCTCTGGCTGCTAATTAAGCAGCTTTGTCTCTAATGCCATATTCTTAACCCTTTATTTCTCATCTTCTTTACTAGCAGGTCTGACTGGAGCAGCAGTCCCAGAGGCTAGTGCCAAGGGAGACCCTGCTCTCTCATTTCCCAAACCAGCAGCAGGGTCCTCTTGGCAGGGCCTTGCATTGTCCTGCAGAAGAAGCATCCAGTCAAGTCTTGGTCTGTTGCTTCCTGGGGCTGGCCCTGGCGCTGGCATCTTGGCCACTGCTCTGCCTGGGCCTCTCTGCTGTCCTAAAGGAAGCCTGAGCTTTCGGAGCTGTGCAGCCTAAACGTGGGAGACGTCAAATCTGGCCAGTACTGTAGCTCTGGGTCACAGAGGAGCCTGGGACTGAATCTCAAGAGCACAGTCCAGTCCCAATTTTTATATAACCACTCAGCACCCCTTTTGTAGCTCCCCATAGCTAATAAAAGTTCTTGCTGTCTTGCTCCATGCACTTGCATTGGCTGCAAGAGCTAATGAAAGGAGACGTGTCCTGTTGTTATTTGCTTTGGCTTGCATCTCACCTGGCAGCCCTGGCCCACCCCAATTCTTCTTCATTGTGTACGCCCATTCTGGGGTGCCACCGGGAGTCAATGTGATTGAAGCAGACGTTAGGAAGGGCCGAAGGAGAGGAATCAGCTGCGGCAATGGCAGTGACCCCTCTGAATCTGTGCCGGGGTAGACATGTGGATGTGGCATGTGCCCTGGCATGCAGTGCAGTGCCAAGGAGGCAGCTGGTGAAGTTGGTAGGTGAAGTGAGACGTTATTCCCATTCACTGGGAAATATTGCCCCCTGCTCATTTGGCCCATTATTTATTCGTTAGATAATAGCTTTATAAACACAGACTATCTAGCACCAGCTCACGGCAAAGACACACCTTCTCCACTCCCCAAATGATGCCAACAGAAAGAGGATTAGTTAGTTTGCTGCTGCACAGGAAGAGTACATTTTGTAGGTCCTACATAAATGGAAGCTGTACCGAAAACATTCTCGGTGACTGAATGCTGACTACCTCTATTGCTATATGGGTCATATGTGACTCATATATGAATGCTCTTACAGGCAGATTTGGAGTGGCTAGTGGCATATGCACTCTCAGCACCAAATCCTGAGCATAAAGTGGTTTGGCTTTGTGCAAATGTCATAATTTCCCAAAGATCTGGGTTTCCTTCGCTCACTCACTATATTCAAAAGCGGTGTTGCATGCTCTTCGGCCACATTGCCACGATGGACAAAAACACTTCAGCGCACCGACGTGTGAAGGGGATCATGTCCTGACCCTTCCTGGAGCTGCCTGTGGGGCTGCCCCAGAGATGCCTGGATCCCAGAGGATTGAGCCGGATCTGAAAACTTCACTACATGATGCTTGGTGCAATGTCATCAATCTCACTCACTCTGACTGGCACAAGGGGCCATAGCAGTCTATACCTGTATTGACGATGAATGACGCTGGCTAACTGAACGCAGGGCTGTGCAAGCCACTGTACTTGCCCCCCTTGCACTGTAACAAGCAGCAGTTAGTTAGGAACTAAAAAACTCTGGCAAGTGCCCAACTTAATCCTGGGTCTGTTTGCTTAGTGTGTGGCAGCCCGGCTCGCTGTGCTAGGTGCTGTACAAACACAGAACAAAGAAACGCACCCACCCAGCACAGTTCAGCTGAGGACAACGTTTCAAGCTTAGTGCAGTTTCCACAAACGCTGGCGTGGATGGGGGCGGGCTGCGTGGCCAGAGCTGTGTGGAGGGTCCACACTTGAAGAACAGGGTGCTGCAGGACGAGCTGAAGTGCATCGCCAGGGCTGGACCGGCCGACAACACCGCGGGACAGAAGCGGTGGCGCAGCGCGGGCCGGGATTTGGACACGTGCCCCAGCCCGACAGCACGGGACTTTCACTCCTCCTCCCGCGGAAGGGAGTTTCCAAGCCCTGCCACGGAGGGCATCGCCCCCGCCGCGCGCATTGCCCCGGGCGTGGGGCCCACCCCGTGCACGCCTCCCAGACCCACCCTGCTCCTCCTGCGGGGGCTGGGTGCCGCGTGTCATTGGCCGGGCGGCCGGGGCACGTGGGGCCGGGGGGAGGGCAGGCTGCGGGCTCCCAATGCTCCCCGCCCGCGGAGCGCGGAGCAGGCGGCGCCGGAGCGGAGCGGAGCGGACCGAGGGCGCGGCCGAGGAGCCGGCGACGGACGGCCGGGCGATGGCGGGGCCGGGCCCTGTGCGGAGGCTCTTGGGGGCCGCCCTGGCGCTCTCGGCGCTGTCAGCGGTGGCGGGTGAGCGGTGTGCAGCGCCGGGCAGTTCGCTTTGGGCAGCTCCGGCCAGGCCACGGCGCCGTGCCCGGCGGTCAGAGCCCGCAGGCGGCCGGGGACAGCGCCCCCCGCTCCGCGCACGGGCCGGCCCGCTGCAGGGTCGCAGAGTTGGGGCGGCCCGGGGGGCGTGTGGCTCTCCGCCCGCCGCGGGGATCCTCTGGTGTGGGGTGGAGCGGGGCCCGACGGCCGCTTGTACGGCGGGCTGCGAGCGGGTCCGGCCCCGGCGGGCGGACCCTGAGCGTCTCCTCCCGCGACAGCGGCTCCGAGACGGCGCCTGGCATCAGCAGGGGGCCCCCGTTGGCCAGCGCGGGAGCTGGAACGGGGGGGACACAGGCCAGGGTCCCACGGCAGCGAGTGAGGGGCTGTGGACGCAGCTTAGCACTAGGGGAAGGCTGGCTCCCAGCGTCTAGCCACTAGCGACACAAGCCAGGACCCACGCCTGCTCTAAGGATCACATAACGACCCCTGGTACATAACAAAGTACCGGCCCTGTGTGCATGGCAGCCAGCGGGGGAGGCAGGAATGCGCAGGCTGTGATGTGAGAGCAGGGGTGGCCTAGGGAGATAGGGACGGGGCGAGGGGCTGAGAGGGTGGCATTGTGGATAACGGGAGAGGGACATGGCGTGGGATGAAAAGCAGGGAGCGGCAGGGAAAAGACAGGCTGCGCTGACTGGAGTATGGGTCCTGGGGTGGTGAGGGGGATATACGGTGGTGGTGTCAGTTTTGGGTGGGAGGAATACCCATTTTGCCCTCCCAAAGCGGACACGACTTTCCAGCCCACAAGGGCTGGGATACAGAACCTCACAGGAGATTATCTTGACCTTCCTGCCAGGCCTTGGGGCCACAGAAGCAAACATTTCCAAAAGTGGCCAGTGATTTTTGGGATGCCTCTGTTGGGAGCCCAACGTGGAACAGCCTGGGATGGCTTCTCGGAGGAGTCACGACTCTAGTCAAAGGCTGTGGGAGCTGGAGGTGCTGCATGGCTCTGAAAATCTGGCCCCAGCTGTCCCAGACATTGAGGCACCCAAAAATCACAGGCCACTTTTGAAAAGTTGGTCCATCCTGCGGCTGCTAACAACAGGGTGTGGCCAAGGAGACCTGCTGGAGAGAGGAGTCATTCCCTGGGGCAGGGCAGCTCAGTTACTTGTGATATTTAAATGTGCAAAGCTTACTGGGGCCTATTCTGCACCCCCTCCCCTGGGAGGAATGCAGTAGAGGGGCTTTTCCGGCCCAGTCTCCTGTGCCTCCCTGAGTCCTGGCCCCACAGTGTAAACCATATGCTCCTGTAGTGGAGGCAGCTGGCACAGCAGACATGTGGGGGACACACATTTGTGACCCGTGTGTCTCTGTAAGAAGGCAGCTCCTCTCTGTGAACGGACCCAGCTCTGTGTGTGGAGCCTGGGTCAGCTGGCTATAAAGATCCCTGGGGCTGAGTCTGTGAGTGTCCAGGAGACTTGTGGAGGAGCACAGGGCAGGTAAACGTCCTCGCTTTGGGACGAATCCTCACTCCGCACTGGCCCTTCAGCTCTCTCCTCGTCCTCCTACGCTGTCGCTCATGGCAGTGCATTGATGGAAGATGAGGTCATGCAGAACCAGGCTGGGCAGCGCAGGCAGCAATTTGACCTGGTGCCCAAGCTCTTCCGCTTTCTCAGGCGGGGCTAGAGGAGCAGCAGCAGTGTTTCTGAAGCCTCCGTTCAACACTGGCCCGTCTGCCCTGGGCATACCCTGTGGCTGTGGGATTAGCCCTGAGGAGCCTTACTATTAAAAGACTAATTAGTAATAACTCCCTGAGCAGTGGCTTAGGTTAATGAGAGCCATGCTGTTCAATGCAGCTCTGGGCAATGAGCTCTCAGCTCGTGCAGTCCACCCCCTCTGGGGCACATGGGGCGGGGGGAATCTGGCTTTTCCTGGGCTCAACCACTGCCTTAATGCCTGCAGCATGAGCCAGCATTGCAGGGAGAAGCTTGGTGTCAGGGGACAAACCGCCCCAGTGCCTGGTAATGGGAGATGCAGCCTTTCGCCCCAGGAGTCACCCATTTGAATCCCACCCAGCTCGGTGTGGTGGACCTAGAAGATATAGCCAACGGCCAGCTGTTTGGTAGCCCCTGCGTGAAATGAATTGGTGGGTTTCAACCCAGCACCTGGCCACACCCCCAAAACCACTTCCACAATTGGCTCCTGGGCTGGCAGTGTGGTTAGTGAATCCAGGGGCTGAGTGGCTATGGAGGAGTTCCCCTCTGGTAACTATTGAGGGGGCCCCACTGGCTGTCAGGCTGGGGCAGGAGGTGCTTGCCCTGCGCTGTGTGAACTACACTGGAGATTTTCCATCTCCGGGGAGCCTCTCACAGAAGGCTGGTCTGCTGCACAGAGCCATGTACTGGGGGAAATGGGGGAAGCATGTGGAAGCAGGTGGGAAGACTTCTGCTGGGCACTCCTTGGGGCAGATGCCCTGATGGACCCCGTGGGCCTCCCTACGCACCCAGGAAATGGACACAGACAGAAAGTGGCCATTGGGTAAGATGCATTTTCTTGGGGCAGTTCGGCGCCATCTGAGGTGCTGACCTCTCTGGTGCGTGCTTGCTGTTTGGCATGACAGCTGGCCCTGTCTTCATGCAGTGATAGGCCTCTGGCTTGTACCCCTCTGCTCCCCTCAGCCTGGCTCCTGCGCTCGCAGAAGTGTTTATTCTTTAAGCGATGTCAGTTTTTCAGTCTTTCACAACTATAAATGTCTGCGCTGAAATATCAGATGCTTGGTTGATCTGATTCCTGGGGTAAGTGCATCTAGCGCCCTCTTCCGCTCGCCCCACTCTGCTCTGCTTCCTGCACTGCTGAGATACAGGCCTTGGGAATGGAAGGGGGAACACTGACTCCTCCACTTACTCTCCAAAGAAGGCGCCAATGCTGGCTCTGAGTGTCCATAGTCCACCCCTTCCTCCCAGGAAGTCTGTGATCATTTCACTGCCTCCCCCAGCCCAGTGAACTAAGAGAAATGGGTTGGAGCAAAGCACACTGAAGTTGAATAATAGAGAAGTTCCCTAAGAGTGAGAGCTGTGTGATGGAAAACAGATTGCCTAGGGAGAAAGCCCTGGGGCATCAACTGAGGAACCACTGGTACCCTGGCTCCCAACGGGGGATGGTCCAGGTGTGGAGGGGGGATGTGATGGGGGGACAGGACTTGGCAGATGGGGGACTCACTGTCAAACTGCAAGATGCAGCAGCTCCTTGATGGGTCACTGGGGCAGCTGGAGTCAAAGCAAAGGCCCAGTCGTGGAACCGTGGGTGCCGATGGTTCCCCTCTCCCTGAGCCTCCAACGCCCTCCTGTTCCTTGCACACCTGTCCGTAGGCATTGCCCTGCATTGCTGGAGGAGGCAGAGCCATTCAGGCCCATGTCTCCTGGGCAGATGCTGTGGAACTGCATTGGAGACACTGAGAATGGAGGTTGGGGCCATGGATACCGTGAGGGTGGGAGCCGGGCAAGTCCCTCTGTCCTGACTCTGCTATTTCAGTCCTGGAATCCCATACCTTGCTCTGCTGCTGCGTCTTGATCCTGCCCTGCAGCACCCAGTGTGGACTCAGCCTGGGGCCCCTCTTACACAGCTGTGCCATTGCTCCTCAGGCCGTGCTGCACCCAAAGGAACACGGAGGAGCTTTGTGAATGCAGGATATCAGCGTTTGGATTTTCCTGCAAGATCAGATTTAAGTCAAAGGCCTGGCTCTGTAGCTGGCTTGTGTGCGGTTTCCCCGGCAGTTAGGGTTTGTAATGACTGTGTGGCCTTGGTTACAGGTGACGCCTGTGCTGTGAACCAGTGCCAGAATGGGGGTACCTGCCTGACTGGCATCAATGAGACTCCGTTCTTCTGTATCTGCCCTGATGGCTTCACTGGGGTTGACTGCAATGACACAGAGGAAGGTACAGTCCAAGCGGGAGGGGGGTCCGGATGCTCCATCTGATCTGTGTGTTGTTGTGATGCAGCAACAATAACACAGCAAAGGGTGTGGATCTGTTGGATCCATCTGTGTCTTGGGGGCACTAGCACATGGCAAAGTGCCTGTGTTAGAACCTCTTCCACTGGCTAGTTCCAACCCTGCCGATGGCCTGTGCAGGGTGGTGTTATAACATCGGTGCCTAAAACAAGGATGTGAACACTGGGAGATCTTGGGCACTTAGGATGAGCTTCTTCTCATGAGGAAATAGCCAACACATTGTCAAAGCATGTGTCATACTCTTATTCTCTAGCGACTAGCTTATTTCAGGATAACATCTTACTGCTGCTGCCATGTCATGGACTGGTAGCGGTCTCCATTATGGAGCTGAAGTTTCTAGTTTGAAGCACTGATGACTGCCAGTGCAAGCATGTACCAGATTCACACACACCTCGGGGGCACTAATACAGTGCCAAATTCAGTTATGTCCGTTCCATATACCTGTGGCCTGGTCTACACTTATGGCAAATTGGACGGCAGTCGACAGGAGTTACGCAAGCTATGTAGAGTAGCTTGCGTAACTTAGTTGACTTCCTAAATTCTGTTCTGCGCTCCGTCTCCACTATGCTGCGCTGACGGGAAATGCATACCCACCGTCGCAGTGTTACTCTTTTTCCGGAGGTGTTTTTATTAAATTGACTTCCGGATTGATTGAGCAGGTCTTTGCTTCTGCTCAGTTGAACTGGATAAATCGATCTGACAGCGGCAAATTTGCCACCATCAATGTAGGCATAGCTTGGCGGTCATCACGTCACTGTAAAAGGCATGTTTGTAGCAGAGCACTGCATCCCTGGAACTATGTGGATTCTTTCCCTGTTCCCATTCGACAGCCGTTTGCTTCTTCTGTTTCCTTTCCCCAGGCCCCTGCCACCCTAATCCCTGCCACAACAATGGTGAGTGCCAGATGGTGCCCAACCGGGGTGATGTCTTTACTGAATACATCTGCAAGTGCCCCTCGGGGTATGAAGGCATCCACTGCCAAAACAGTGAGTTTGGGCTTCTCTTGTGGAGGGTGGGAGGGGGCACCGAGCTGGCCCTGGGGGAGATGGGGACATGGCAGAATGACCTCCATGCATGAGTAGTTGCCAAGATGGGAGGATGGAGCATGGAGACCCGGTGTCCACGGGTGGCTCGTGTTGCGTTTGTGCCCCAGTCACCTTCCAGATATTGTTGGGGGTGGGGTGGGGGAGCAAGAGGCCTCGTTGGGTTTGTTTCCACCAAGGCATTGGATATTTTTCACCCTGAGCGGCTGGGAACACACTGGGCA
This sequence comes from Mesoclemmys tuberculata, assembly GCA_007922155.1. Taxonomy (NCBI): domain Eukaryota; kingdom Metazoa; phylum Chordata; order Testudines; family Chelidae; genus Mesoclemmys; species Mesoclemmys tuberculata. The sequence continues at coordinate 10,098,316 of ML675644.1, forward strand.
GCCTCGCACGGCGACTCATTCGCTTCACATGCCTCTGAACTGACTGACTGGCTCTGGTGCCTGCTGCCAGCGGTTATGTGATCCTATCCGTTCTGCAGCAGCCCAGCTGCCAGATCTGCTTTGGATTGTTGGTCGTGGAGCTATTGCTGGAGATCTAGGAACTGGGGGTAGGGGAGACATAGGGGCGAGCATGGGGTGCGGTGTGGGAGCTGATCAGATGAGATGCAGGGCGTGGTGCAGGGTGGCATGTGGGGAGATGCCAGAAGAGATGGAGGTACCGGGGAGGAAGCAATTACCAACTCTTGGTAAGATGCAGGGCCTGCTGGTGGGTACGATGTTGGACCAGAGCCAGGGGGGATGCGGGAGCTGGCGCCAGATAAGATGCAGGGCTCAGCGCTGAGAGAACCATAGAAATGATAAAGATACTGTGGGTGAGGCCAGTGCAATAGGTGTGTCTGGCCTCTGCATCTTAACCATAGCCAGGGCAATGGCAGCTCTGCTTTTAAGACATGTGGGGCTCTGCCTGCTGAAGAGGGGAATTTGGGCATCAGCTGCAGTCTGTAGTGGGACCCTCCCCAGAGCTGCACACCGAGGCATGGAAGAATCAGTGTCGCTAAGCCCAGCCATCTCCAGTAGGAGAGGCTCCCTCTGACAGTGGCATGGTTGAGCCTGCACCACTACAAGCAGCCGGGCAGTCACCGCGGGGGCTGGTAGGGATGGAGTTTGAACAGCCTCTTGGATTAACGCTCTTGACAGCAGCTGCCTGCTGAAAAGTCTCTGCATGGGTTACAAGATTCCCAGGCCCACCTGTGGTTCGGGGTTTGAGGCTGGGGGTGCAGCGTCTTTCTTCTTTCCTCCTCTCTCCCCTAGACATGAACCAGTGCTCTTCACAGCCATGCAAAAATGGAGGCACCTGCCTAGACCTGACTGGCGACTACGCATGCAAATGCCCCTCTCCATTCTTGGGGAAGACCTGCCATGTCCGTAAGTCCCTGCGTGTGACAGGTTGTTACAGACACCCCGCACCCTCACTTCCTGTTGTCCCTTGCTGCTCTCAACAGCACCAGCGAGCACAAAGGAGGCCACGTTGGTTGGGCTTTGGAAAAACTGAGCTCGATGACTTTTGTAGCCAACCCACCCACTCAGTTATCTGCCACGAGCCCCATGACATGGGAGAGCCCAGTGCTAATGAAATTAGTGCTGGAAGAGGCATCCCAGAGAGAGCACTGAACCCTTATGGAGGGTCTCCCACTCGTCTCACATCTCAGGACTCTGGGATAGTCCCAGAGGCTGGGTCCCAACACATCCCAGAAGGGGCTTTCCCTCTTCAGATCTTCTTATGCCTTGTTGCAGTGGTGGAGAAGGGATGTTTATCCAAGGAGCATTAAGGCCATCCAGTGCTGTGACGATGGGGAAAAGCTCCCTGGAGAGCTCTACACATACCTCGACATCTGCTTCTCTGAGAGCACTTACGACAGTTGCCTGAACAATCTTGGTTTGGGAAGTGCTGAGGGCAGAGCGGTGGGGAGGGGTTAGGGAGAAGCCAGATGTGGCTGGGGAGCAGAGGGAACCAGCCACCTTTTCATTTTTATGAGCCACCAAACCAGTGCCCCTGCTCTGGTCTAGTTTCCATTTCATGCCCAGGAGACGGAGGTGTGTCCAGAGTACAAGGAACGTGATGGTCCAAGTGTCACATTCTCTTTCTCTTCCTCTTGTTCTCGCTCTTTCTTTACTGACCACCTACCTCCCTCTTTTCATTCTCAATCTCCCTCCCTTGCCCCCTTTTCCCTTCCCCTGCCCCAGGCTGTGCCGTTTTGCTGGGCATGGAGGGCGGGGCCATCGCAGATGCCCACTTGTCAGCCTCGTCTGTGTACTATGGGTTCCTAGGCCTGCAGCGCTGGGGTCCTGAGCTGGCCCGGCTCAACAACAAGGGAATTGTGAACGCCTGGACCTCCAGCTACTATGACAAGAGCCCCTGGATTCAGGTACTCAGCAGTGCTGGAGCTGGGCTGGTTGGACCCTGGTCTGTTCTCACGTGGCACTTCTGCCAGCTCTTCCCCGTTCTCCGGGGCTGGGGGCTGTGCTGGATTCCGTCAGCCAGTGGGAGTGTGAACCCCCTCTCCCGTTCCCTGCTGAAATCGCCACCGAGGAGAAGGAGCGGTTTCAGATGGGAAGCTTCCCTAATGTTGATATATGAATATAAGAGGGGGGTGTCCCCGGACAGCTTTCCTTTGGGGGTCGCTGGTGCTTCTTGAGACAGGATGCTCAGTCTCCTGGGAGAAGGTACGCAGGAAACACCTTGGGTTGCTCTGCAGCAATGCTCTCTGGTGGTACAGATGGGTATCCTTCCCTCCTTCACCAGGGGGGTGGGGCTGGGGAGCACAGGAACAATGGGGGCGCCCGTAGATGGACAGAGCACCCACTGCAAGGGTGCTGAGGCCGAGTTTGTTCCCAGGAGTCCAGCTGGGTTGCAGGTCACATAGGTTGGGAACCACTGGTCTTTCTGAATGAAAGCCCCCTAGTTACCCCTGGATAAAACACGTGCCTCCCAACCCAGCCCCTCACCAGCCACAAGCACATAACCTCCATACATACATATAACAACAACACTCAATTACGTTCATGGTAATGAATTGCTCTGACCTGTTCCCTGCACACTGCACCATTTTAGTGAGAACCCCGGAGGCACAGGGCTCGGGGGTGCTCTGGCGTGAGGGGCTTGGGTTGCTGCTCCCTGGGGGAGATGGGAGGGGCTTCTCCCTTGCTCCAGTGGTGCAGAGCTGAGAGCTGTGGCTCCCCGAGGGACTGCTCTGCTGCAGCTATGTGCCCAGCAGGCATTGGACAGATGGGGGCTGCTGTGCCCAGCCGGCACAGAGCTCGGGGTGGTTCGACTGGACCTCAGTATTGCAGGAGCCTCACGGACCCCCTGTAATCTTTGGTGCCCCTCCAAGGGCATCGTGGACCCCAACCACTGACATAGACTAATAGTATATGGGAGATCTGGAAGGGCAAGCAGGGGCCCCATGGGGACAGTGCTCTGTGTCAGGTTCTGTCATGAGTTCCCCACCCCATCCCAGTAACCCTATGTCATGCCCCAGGCAAACCTGCTGAGGAAGATGCATCTGACGGGAATCATCATGCAGGGTGCCCGCCGTGCGGGCTGGGCAGAATACATCCAGTCCTTCAAAGTAGCGTACAGCCTGGATGGGCGGGCGTTTGTGTTCTGCAAGGACGGGAGCCAGGATCAAGACAAGGTAAGTGATGCAGTAATGGGCTTGCTGCCTCCACACATGGGAGGGAAATAAACGGGGGGAGGTGTGTCAGTGGGGGGCAAGAAGGTTGCACTGGGGGTGTTGGCATGTGGCTGTGTTACCATTGTGAAATGATGGCTTTAGGGGTGTCTTGTATCACTTCATGGGGGTGGCATCTGCTCAGAGGAGATGCTGTGTCGTAGGAACTGCAGATCGGGGGGTTCTCAGAAAGGTACTGAGAACGATAAATACTGAATTTCATAATAATACCAATGATTACACACGCACGCTATACCTGCCCACACAGACACAGCACAGCAACGAGTAAACAGGCAGAGGCTCCCTGATTTGTGACTAACACCCCAAGTTTGCTTTGCTCTGATTTGTGGGCTGTGATTCAAAAGTGTCTGGGCAGCCTCCAAGGAGTACCTCTCCTGTTTAAAATGTTTGTCAACCACGCAGGGAGCTGATACACTACCACCGTTTCTTGGGTGACCAGCCACACAACAAGAAGAGCAAACAGAACCCAGTCAAAGTGAAGAGTACACAAACTCTCTCAAAGTGGTGATTGGTTCAGCCCCATCAGACCTAATCTTGACAGCAGTTACCTTTGTGGGAAACAAGATTGGTCTTTGAACAATTTGCTAGAGGGGCTGAACTGGTAGCAAATAATTCAAGCACCTTTTACTATATACTACAGTATACAATACTGTATGTATATATTTACAGAACCAATAGTGCAGATGTACTGAATCTACGGTGCCAGTCAGCTGATGTATAAGCTGACCTACTAATTGACACTAGTTCAAAGCATTCCTCAGTGTTGGTGGTGAGTTGTTCTGTCACAAAGCTTTTGCTGTTGCATCTACAAGATAAAAATCAGACCACTGGGTCAGGAACTACTATGGACAAAGGTACAGGGTAGAGAAGAGATAAGGACTCATTATGGACCCATGTTCCTGGCCACTAAATACACTCACTTTGGCTTGTACCTTTGCAGGTTTTCCCGGGGAATGTGAATAACGACGGCATGCAGACCAACCTGTTCAATCCTCCGATCACAGCCCAGTACATCCGCATCTACCCTGTGGTGTGTCACGGGGCCTGCACGCTGCGCTTTGAGCTAGTTGGCTGTGAAATGAATGGTAAATGTCTACCTTAGGCCAAGGATCTGGCCTGCTGCTCTGGGGCACTCATTTCCCTGGCTGATGGATCTCTGAGGCAGATGTACATGTACGCAGCACAGGCTGTGACCCACCAGATCACACGGGTGGGGCTGTGAGTGCTTGGGTGGGTGTCCTCTGAAGATACCCCGGATGCAGGAACTGGTTGTTGAGAATCAGTAGCGGGTGTTCTCCTCTCTGAGTCAATGCTAACTTTTGTATCCCAGTGTGGCTTTCAGAGGTGCCGTGCTGCAGGGAGTTGTGCAGCTAACTTGGTAGAGGGTGCTGTCGTCTTGGCATCATTACTGATCCTAGTGCAGTGGTAGGGGATTTTGTGCTGCTGGAGTCGTCTTTCTGATGAGCCCTGACAGCCCCTGGTTATGAAAGATCCATTGGCTCTTCTCATGAGAATAGGGGTGTTAACTCCAGCGTCTCAGCCAGATCGCATTTTAGGTAATGACATTCAACTCCTTAAATCCTTCCCAGGCAGTTCTAAGAGTCAGGATCTTTCTTCACTCCCTCCCAAAGCCCTGAGTAGCGCTGCTGTGTGCCTGTTGAACAGCTGCCGAGATCATTTCCCAGCTGGCTGAAACAACTTGGGTAAAGTTTGCAAAATTCTTTAGGATCAAAGTCCCCTAGAAAATGTAACTCGGTAGTAGGTTCAGCCAATCCGATTTCTCTTGCTAGCTCAGCATTCCTAGCATGACACATGCGCTAGGCAGTGCTTGGTGCAATGGGCACAGCTTTATGAGTCTCTGGATTGCTCCCGTGGGGAGCCAGGATTTCAGTTCTCATTGAAGCGTTGCATGATGTGTGTTGTCCAGGCTTGTTGCTGGGGAGGTTGGGAACAAGCCCCTGCAGACTGGCTGTTTGGTGGCCCCAGTGCACTGCTAGTGGGATTGAAGCGTCCGTGTCACAGCTGGGGCCTTCAGCAGAGGCCAAGGATCAAATGGGATGTCTCTCCTTAGGGGTGAAGGTTCAGGGCTGGGGTGCAAGAGCAGGGTGGAGGAGGAGTAAAGCTTGCACTGCCCTGGCCCAGGCTGTAACTGCTCTGGCGGATAGAAAGGGCTCCGTCTCCAGGGCTGTCAGTCTTCTAAGTTCATCTTAGAGCTCCAAGGGCAAGGAACATGCTATGACCCCAGTAGTGCTTGGACCCTGCCAGGGCCCTGTCCCTCCCAGGTATGGGGGGGGGAGAGCCTGGGTGTGGGAGCCCTGCAGGAATACTGCAGCACAGGTCAAATCCCTGGGAACACCAAGGGCAAGGAACTGGAATTAGCCCATGTGGACGCAGGATCTGGAGTTCATTTGGAGTGGGGCTTTTCAGGGAAAGTGGGCAGTGTTTGTGGTGGGGGCTGGTAGTGGCCGTGCGGGCAGACGCTGGCTGGCAGGTCTGTTTCCCCAGCTACTTTGGCACTGGGAGCTCAGGTCTAATTCCATCTGAAGTCAGTGTCTGTGCTTTGGCTTTCCATCCGGTTCCTCCGCCCCGCCCCACCAATCTTCGTCTGCGTCAGTGACCACAGTGACACCCACGGGTGACAAAGAGAATTGCAGGGCTGCTCACATCTTCCTTGTTGCAAGTTACAGTGCGAACTGCCCCCAGGATCAGGTCCAGCCAGGCACTGCTCTCCTTTCCTCTTACCCACTTGGGGGTCTGGAAGGGCCTCAGGCAGCTGCCACATTCCAGCTCGGGGTTTGTTTCCCTGTGGTGATGGTTTTCAAGAGACTTCTCTAGGCTGGGGAATGATACGGGGCCCAGATGGAAAAAGGACCTTGATCCTGGAGTGGATCTGCACATATAGCCAGGGAGCTGTGTGCTACGCTGAGAGAGGCATGGGGATGGGGGCTCAGGGTTCAATCCCATTTCTGGAGGGGGAGTACTGACAGTGTGGTCCCTACCACCCTCGTGCAGCACGGGGGTCCTGACACTCAGTGAATGGTCCTTTCAGGGGAAAATAGGCAGCAGATAAAATGCAGCACTGGAAAAAAATGTAAACCCTCCCACTCGAATGACCTCTATTGCCTTCTCAAGAGAGACAGGGAGTTTTGAGGTCCCAGCTCTGTGTATATTTGAGATGAGCACAGAGCAGGAATGGCTCAGTGCTTTCTATGTCTTCGACAGCCCTGCTGTCTATATTGTGGTCTCTGCATCTTTGGAGTCCTTGCTCTGTGTTTATCTGGGATTTCTGGGTCCCTGCTCTGTGTTTAGTTGGGATTCCTGGGTCCCTGCTTTGTTTTTGTGTGGGATTCCTGGGTCCCTGCTCTGTGTGTGTTTGGGATGATTGTGCTGCTGGACTCTTTCCTTTCACTGTGTCTATAAACCATTGTGTTACAGTGTATTTCAACACGGCAGGTTGTTCGGAGCCCCTGGGCCTGAAATCCCGCCTGATCTCTGACCAGCAGATCACAGCCTCCAGTGTTTACAAGACATGGGGCATTGATGGCTTCACCTGGTACCCACATTATGCCCGCCTGGACAAGGCAGGCAAGACCAACGCTTGGACTGCACTCAGCAACGACCAGTCTGAGTGGCTGCAGGTGTGTCCCCATTACCCTACAGTGACTGTCCCAGCAGAGAGGTAGGGGCATCTGGTGATGTGAGCACAGGCCTGGGGGCCAGGAGTACATGAGCTCCAATAACAGAACGTATACTGACTCCCTCTGTGGCCTTGGTCAAGACACTGGAGTTCTCTGCCTCAGTTTCTCCATCTGCAAAATGGAGCTAGTAGTCTGTTAGAGCTGCATGAGAGGCCACATATTCATAATGTGAAGGGCTGGATGCAGCATGCCTAATCAGGGTTACTAGTCTTCTTTCCTTCCCAGAGGGCTTGGGTTTCACCTGTTAGGAGACTGAGCACCAGAGATGGCACCCAGACTGGAGGAAGGCAAAGGAAATTGTATCCCTTTTGGGGCCCTGGTGGACATTGCATGACTGCTCTACAGCCCAGAATAGCAGGAGTACAAAGAGCCCTAGCTATTCCTTCTCCTAACCCTGATCTGCCCATTCCTTCCTCTGGCCATGCCCCTGGTGCACATATGCCAGGCAGCAGTGTAGGGTTGCCTGTGTTTGCTCTATGCCACCCCTGCACAGGGGGAATTCCCCAGGGGGCATTTGCACCCCCCATCCCCTTAATGCACTGGGCTGGAGTGGCGGTAAACCCTGCCCATGTTTCCAGTCTGCCAGGGCAGTCGTGTGGCTGGAGGCAGCTGGAGGGCCATCCAGCAGAGCTGCGTGGATGACACTTGCCCAGATCCCGCTGCACCCTCTGCCTGGCTCTCTCAGCTTGTCCCACCTGACTCGCTTTGGGGGGGCAAAGCAAATGGCCATCCTTTGAAAATGCCCCGTCTCTGGCAGATCGACCTACTGACTCAGAAGAAGGTGACTGGTGTCATCACCCAAGGGGCTCGGGATTTTGGGCACATTCAGTATGTGGCGGCCTACAAAGTGGCGTACAGTGATGATGGGATGACCTGGACCGTTTACCAGGACAACAGGACAAACAGCAGCAAGGTGTGTGCAGGGAAGGGGCTTCGGTAGCAGGGGGCATTGATGATGAATCCCAGCATTCTCCAGGCCTGGAATGGGGAGGTGCCCATACGGCATATGGCAGCAGGGATGACAAAGGGTCAGAGGAGCGGGGTCACTGACCAGAGCACTGGCAGGGAGCCCCAGTACCTACGGGAGGCCAGGGGATAAAAGCGGCTGTACCTGGGGTTTAATGAAGTAGAGGTGGTGGGCCCCTCATACGAACATCCTTCCTGTATGTGTGGGGGTGCAGGTCACTGCTCAGCAGGGCACTTGGACAGCTCCCCATAGGCCTGTGCCCCGGTGGTGCCCCCTCCCCCACGGTGCCTGTGCCCCATTCTAATGGTTCCTCCCTCCCCCCTCTGCAGATCTTCCAAGGGAACATGGACAACACCTCTCACAAGAAGAACGTCTTTGACGTGCCCTTCTATGCCCGCTTTGTGCGGATCCTGCCCGTGGCATGGCACAACCGCATCACGCTACGCATGGAGCTGCTGGGCTGTGATGACTAGTCTGCTGGAGAAGACGGCGTGGAGGGCAAGGACTGGTCTTCCCCCCCGCTCCCACTCCCGGCCCTTCCCCTGCACGCCTGCTGCTGTAACATCCCCCTCTCCATGTATCACCCACCCACGACTGTCTCTGGCTCCTGGGCTGGCAGGGGGAGGGCTGGAGAGGCACATTAAGTGCATGACTATAGCAGCACCCGATAGAAATCTTGAGGGCAGGCTCTGGGTCCCCCTCGCCTTTGCTTTAGAAGAGAATGTCATGGTCCCGCGTTGGAGGGGCTACCATACTTGCACTAGCACGCAGAGGCCCCGGGAGCCTAGAGAGCCTCTCTGGGCCTACAGCTCTGCACTTCAGGGGCTGTCCCAGGTGAGGGGCTCTTGCTTTCTTAGCCCCTGCCTGGGGTCCAGGTGTTTCCCATTCAGGCCCGTATGGGGCTCCCTGCAAACAGGCCTAAGAAACCTCCATCAGATCCTGAAAATGATGCCCCAGTTTAGCTCTGCTTCCACTGAAGGGCCCTTAGCAATCGAGAGCACCTCTGTCTCCATCACGTGCAGAGTCCAGGGGAGCCTTTGAGTGAGGTGCCCAGGAGATTTGGGGAGACTGGGGCAGGCCCCTGCACTCATGGCCTCTCTCTCTCTAAGCATAGACAGGTAGCTGGCTTGCCCCTGACGTGTTGAGAAGAGGGGCAGCTTCCAATTCTCTGGCTCCTAAAGTAATTCAGAAGAGCCCTCCGGAAGAATCTGTTGCCACTGACTGCGCCAATCACCCCCTCCTTGCAGGCCGCTGCCCGGCAGCGAAGTTGCTGTGGGTCCTGTCAGTTCAGCAGAGTGCCAAGGGAGTGGTGAGAAGGGGTGACTGATCAAGTCCGAAGACACAGGGCTCCAGTGCGGGGAGAAGCTGGCAGCTGGGAATCTGTACACATAGGGCCTGGCTTTGCACTGCAGAAACTGCCCTGCTCCCTCTGGGCACACACACAGGAAGATCTCTGCCTGCCGGGGGGAGCTGGGCACAAAGGGGGTGTGTGCGTAATTTCTGCTGTTGCAAAATCTTGGGGAGGGAATGTGGCCAACAGTGAGTGACCCAATGTCCAGCACCTGCCCATAGTGCCCCAGGGTGGGCACTATTACTTATGTTGCTCACAGACACAAGTACGGGGCAAGTGCTACCTGCCTTCCCTCTTACTTGTGGTCCCATGAGCATTGTTTCTGAGCACCCAGCTGGCCAGGAGGTCATCAGAGGTCCATGGGAGAACGGCAGCGCTTGTTCCTGGGCTCCAGCCACTTTAGTGCAGCACCCTTTCTGCTCTAGCACTCCATGGTACTTGGAGCATCTGGTCTGTCCAGCGTGGCGGGCAGAGGGGTGCTTAGTCTGCTCTGAGCAGATGATCTGCCAAGGTACCTTGCCCACCTCCCATAGAGGCTGCTTGGTTTGCATATTAACTACCCTTGCTTTCTCATGTGACAGAAAGAGGGACTGCAGGATCAGTAGGGTCTTTATATCTCTCCCCTGCCCCTTTGTGCAGAGTTTGCCCTCAACAGGCTTGGTGCTCATCACAGCCTCTCAACAGGCAGGTCTGGGTGCTTTCCAGTGTTGCCAGTTCTGATTTTATTGTGAGTCTCATGATGATTGGTGTTTCCGTAAAGCCCCCACTCCTGGGGTCAGGTGATTACAGGAGACTCTCAGCTCTCCTTTAAAGAGAAGAACAAAAAGTAGATTCAAGCCCTACCAGCTGCAGAGAAAAGCTTGCAAATGTGACTAAATGCTCCCCACGTAGGAGGTCAGCAGAAGAACCCAACATTGATTATTTTTTAATCTAATGACTTTTAAGCCAATCTTGTGATTTTGAGGGGGCCTGTCTCATGATATTTGAGCGCTTGGATGGCAATATTGGATCCATCCGTGCACGCTACCTGCTATGAGAGAACATGAGCACGGCAACTGCCTCAGAGGACGTGCCTCACGCTGAACACACCGCATGGCCATGGCTTGGTGCCTCAGTGAGCAGAGTCTCTAGATTTGGTATCAGTTCCCATTGGCAGGGATGTGTATTCACTGGCGTGGCTCTGACTTGAAGCATGAGGCAGAACAACCTTCACTGGTGTTTCAGAGGGAGATGGATTCTTTGGTGTAAATGATGGCATGGTGACTCTTGGATGCGAAGGCAGTGCATGCTGTAGGAGTGTCTGACAGTATTAAAACCAGCTGAAACTCCTGGGTGTCTACCTGCTTATTTGGGTCTGTGACTCGGGTCTCCCTGCCGCGCCTGGTACGCTGCTGAACGTGGAACAGGAGTCTGTCCTGTCCCATCTGCTGCACCCCACCTCTCTCCACTCCTTTCTCGTCCCCAGCCTCTGTCCCCTCCTTGGGAAGAGCCAAGGGGCAGAAATTCACAGAGAGCAGGAGTTGCCCTAGGCATTTGAAGACTGGGATTCGTGTCCCCTTGCTTTGAACCCACTACCACCCCACACAGCCTGACTAGCATGGCCTCTGCCTCTTCCTTCAGGGCACACCTGGCGAGCCTGTTTTATGCAGCCAGCATCAGCACACAGCTCCTGAACCAGGAGGCAGGGCTGCTGTCTGGAGTAGGGTATAAGGTGTGTGAGGCCAGGAACTGGGCTGGCCGTTAGTTCCTCGACATGCCCCCCTTCAATCTGTCATCTACTTGCCCAGTTCACCCAGCTCAGAGCCCCTGTGCATCCTAAAGCATGCCGGGGAGCTCCTGTGCTTTCCCAACTCCAGAAATGCCTTGGGGCCTGGGATTAGAAGCCCACTCACTCCAGCTGCACCCTCCTTGGCCAGAGATGAAGAGCAGTGACAGGGAAGAAAGTTCTGAGGCAAAACAGGAGTTTAAGAGGGAAATTCCTCTCAAGGGAGCCAGGAAAAGCCATAAACTACAGGGGCCCAAGAGGGTCTGGTTATCTGCCTGCAGAGCAGGGAGCCAGCAACGGTATGGTCCTGGCAGGACTGGGATGGGGGAGGGGAGTAACACGGCTGATGGGGTGGCAGGAGGGGAAGTGAAAGCTGGGCTAAGAGGGACACCCCCAGAGCTTGCCAGAGCTGCAAAGCTTGCTATGGAGGGGGGTGAGAAGGGCCCAGTTCTTGTTGGAGAATTCTGAGCAGTCCAGCTCAGGGGAGCATCCAAAACCTCTCGCTCCCCAGATGTTTTGCCCCCCCCCTCAGGCTGTAGGGCAGCTGAGCTCTAGATATCATGGCTCCCTTGCAGTATTTCAGACTCAGGCCAGCAGTGGAGGGTTGTGGGGAAAACCTGGCTTCCCAAGCCTCCTTAGTGGTGGTTCAGGAAAGGGAATTTGATTCTGGGCAAAGGTTCAGGCCAGTGTCTCCATTTTCCAAGCCCATCTGCCCTTCCCTCCCTATACATGACCCAGCTCCAGATTTCTAGGGTGCTGCAGAGCGGGAAATAGGTTTCTCCATCTTGGTAGCGACTCCCAGGGCCAGCAGAGTTTTGGCAGCCTGGCCAGGGTCACTTGCTGTCCCGAGAAGGCTCGCCTCCAGTCCCCAAAGCGTTTTCTCTTCCCAAAAGATGCCTATAGCCACCCCACCTCAGCAGAGGAGCTATGCAGAACCGGGGCTGGGCTGCATGGCTGGGAGATTCCATAGGAGCTGGCACGCTCCCTTTTGAGTCAGTGCTAACCCCCAGTACTCCGGGACATGAATCTGCAGGAGATGGGGGGTGTCTGAGCTGGGGGGTCTCCCCTCCAAAGCAGTGCTGACATCTGTGGCCCAGCATCGGGCCGAGGGGTGCTCTGCGCAGTGCCATTTTTCAGCTCAGCCATGAAAAGCCTGGCGGCTGTTGGCTTTTAAAGATTCCATTGCACGCTTGAGGAAGCTGCTCCCTGAGGCCAGGTGTTTCTAACGTGGGTGAGACACACGGGGGCACTGTCTGCAGACTGAACTTCCTGGCTCTAGTCCCCTAAGGGGTCAGGCTCCTGCAGGCAAGTGGCTACTCTTACAGCTGTAACCGTTGTCCTGCTACCTCCCTCGTGGGTAGTGACCCTAGCCCAGAGCCATACAGGTATGTAGGCTCCTAATTTCAGCGAGATCAATGCAAGCTTGGAATACCTTGGAGGAGCTGGGCCTTTCTGCCTCCACAACTCCCCCCCTGCAGTTCATCTCCCCTCCCTTCAAAAAAAGAGAAAATTGGTGGCTCCCCGCAGAAGTGGCTGCATTTCAGAGGTGGGCGAGTGCGTGAGCTCTGTTCTCCTGGCCTTTGCAGCACATGGCGATGGAAAGGGCTCTAGCAATGGAGAGCAAGGATAGGGCCCCTGGAGTAACTTAGCCCTGAACACATGTGGCTTCAGCTCCCCCTCCCCTTCGCTCTTGGTATGGGTGGGAGTTGCCAAGCTGGCCCCTGCGGCCCTTGCTTAGCCCACTTTTTGCAGCCGATACTGATCGAACGCTCTCCCCTCCCAGCCAGGCAGCGTGGATGCTGTCTGGCGCCTCCTCCTGACACAGCAGGCAAAACCTGCGCAACACAGCACAGCAGCTGCCAACTAACTCTGTAGGGAAGCAGGGGGACGAGGCCAGGAATCTGGCCCCAGCTGCTTGCAGGGACATGCAGATCCCTGGGAGGAACAAAGACAATGCAAGAAGCATGAAGGCCCTGCAGGGGGACGTGTTCCTCCCCTTCTTGGGTCCCTGCAGCAGGCAGAGCGTCCTAGCGGAGACCAGGCTGTCTGTTACTCATGGAAATCCATCTTTCCATGAATCGCAAATTGGGAGCAGAGACTATCCCTGCCCCTCTGCCGAGCCCTAGAGAACTGACCCTGCTCCACAGCTCTACCTCTCCCACAAGGCCCCTACAAAGCACGCCATCTCCAGGGGCAATTAATTGGCCTCCAATCCCCCTGACTCCCAGGGAGGCACACTCCATGCCCAGCCAGCTCCCTCATGGTGGTTTCCAGCCAAGTGGACCTGAAACAGCAGTAGGGAGCAGGCTGCATGGGGAAGCTCAAGGCTGGGGGAGGGAGAAGGTTTCCAGCAGCCAGGAGGTTGCCAGATGAGCACAGACTAGGGAGAACAGCTGGTAGCAGGGAGGTGGGTTGTATGGGAAGAACAGGGAGGGTTTCTAACATAGGGGAGTGCAAAGTGGGGAAGGGGTCATGGCTTTATCTGAAGCATGCCCGAAGGCTACAGAACAAGGCTTTTCTTGCCTGGGAGAAAATCCCAGCTGCAGAGGCCCAGAAAATTATGGTGACTGACTCTCGGGCAGTCTCCTGCTTTTGGTAACTTGAAATGACTGGAAGGACTTACAGATCTCAGTTATTTTGAAAGCAGTTTCTTTTTTCCTCTTCAGCCCCTAGCACAGTCAGCCTGGCCCACGCTGTGGACAGCCAGGGGGAGCTGGTGGCCAGGACTAAGGCCAGAAGTGGAGTGGCAAAGAGCGCTGCAGGGCGGGGCTGAGTTGCGTGGGAAGGAGAGTGGCCCAGCTAGTGTCCCTGCTGCCTGGCTCCCTCTGCACCAGCCAACTCCCCCCTTCATCCACGATTCACACGTTTGCTGGGCTCCTCAAACCCCTCTGGCAGGGGCATGGGGAGCAGCAGAGCCCACCGTCCTCAGCTTCGGCCCCTGCTGCAAGCATCCCACTGGATCGGGGCAGCCCTTTGATGTGGTCCCACTTTGATGGCTCAGACCCTCCCCCTTGTCTTGGCACCGTCCCTTGGAAGTTGATCCTGGAAGAGGCCAGAGAGCAGCTGGCAGAGTTCAGGATGCAGAGGCAGGAAGCCAGTTGCCGGCCCCTCATAGGACAGGTCAAGCAGCAGAGACAACCCTCTCACTGCCTCCTGCTTCAGCCCTGCCAGTCTCTCAGGCCAAGATCACAGCCCCCTCTAGGCTCTCCCCACCCCAGGGCACCCCTTGAAGCCTCACACATAGATTCATTCTGGGGAGGTTTGGAGCAGCTTGCCCTCATTAACAAGATTCACTGCAAAACCTATGTTTCGTTCAAGCCAGGCTGACCCAGCGTACAAGGCCTGCCCCAGCCTGTAGCTGGGGCACAAACCAATCAGGATCTGCCCTAAGAGACCCTCACCCCTCCTCTGATTAATTAATCCCACCCCATGGCCCAGAGAAACAGGAATCCTGGATTCCTTAGAGAGCCAGAGGTGGGCCCCTGCCTGCTCTGGGCCCTGCCGGATTTGAGCTATGCGAACACAACAGAGACAAAGCCCCATCCTGCTGCACACCTCTTGTCTGATCAGGAAGCTGCCTCAAAACACATGCTGGTCACTGTGACCCTGCCCGGAGCTCACGAAGAGCAGTTCAGCCACTGCAGAGAGCAGCTAAACCCTCTGCAGAGGTTCCCATCTCGTTTAACCACAGGGTCTAACACAGCAAGGGTCTGGATACATTCCCTTCCCTTCCCTTCCCACAACTAAATACCTCCCCAGCCAGCCACAGCTTCCCCCTAGGAGAAGCCCAATGACAGCAACCTGGCCCCTTTTCTGAACCTAACCAGGCTCACCTGCACCTTGTCTCCAATCCGTCAGGCTCCCAGCAGAACCTCACCCTAGGATTTAACCCCCGAGGCTCCATGCCAATCAGCCTTGTGTCTCTTGGACTCGTGGAGTTGCCCACGTGGCTCGGACAGCTGGTACAAAAGGGAAGGTAGCCCGGAGAGGAATTCCCCAGCATCCCGCTCTGTTTGTGCAGTACATACCAGTAGGGGAAGGAACTGCTGCCAGAAACGGACACATGAAAAGTCGTCCTCCCCTCCCCCCCGGTGTGTTTTCTGCTCGGCACAGGCTGGCCCGGCTGGCACCGAGCGGCTCCCTTGGCCAAATGTCCAGGAAAGGCACGAGAACATGTCTCCCCATAGCACATTCCAGGGCCTCTGCGGTGCCAGGGCTGCCCCGTCCCGGTGCACAGGGCTCTATGCAGCTTTTTCCTGCATGCTGAAACAATAGAGCAGGGGACTCAGTGTCTGGCCAAGGAGCATCGTGCCCTGATTGGCGGATTGCCAGGCACGTCCTAGAGACACGGAAACAGGGAGACAAGAAAGTGACTCTGATCAACACCTTGTGGAAACAAAAGGTGGCTGAGAAAACAGCCACAGGTGGGACAGGGGCTTAGGTTGATGGGCAGGGAGCATCTGGATGGCAGCTTCTGCTCTGCCTGGCACTGATGTCTAGCCCCACTGGCAGGGCTGTGGATTCTTTCTCAGTGCCCAGTAAAAAGGTGGCACTGGCTCCATGGCACCTTGCTCCCAGACCTAGCCGAGGGGTGCCTTATGCAGAGAGGAAGGGAACAATTTCCTTGGTTGCTTGAATCAAGTTGGAGCGCTGCGTACAGGGACCAGCAGCATGAAAGGCAAGGGCAGCTCCTATGCAGTATAGGGCCACCACCAGCCTTTCAGAATAAGGTGACGGAGTCTAGCACCCATTCCAGGGTGAGTCCTCAGGAATCAGCTACCATAGCAACCGTGTGTCCGGGTGCCGGGGAGATCTAATCAGGCCCTCATTGTCCCTCTTTAGCAAACTGATTAGCAGATAACACCAAGCAGAATGCTGGAGGATTAACAAGCAGCCACCCGGCAGCTCTCCTGAGCACTTCACGCAGGGCCTAGTAACAAGGAATGGCTTCACCGACATAGGGAACGAGGGTTTCCCCAAATCCACGCTGTCAGCTAGATGCTGACCGGGCAGGACCAAGCAGCAGCCCTTCTGTTCCCCGTGGGCACGTGGAAGTTGCTGATCAGGAATCTGCATCAGACGTGGGTCCTGGGCACCTGACCCAGCTGCGCCTAGCGTTAAGGCTCCTCTGAAGTTGAGGCAGGGCCCAGAATTACAGCAGTGAATGAGGTTTGAGAGCTTTAGCTCGGCCCTGGCTTTGAGAGCACAGGTGCTCCCAAATCCTTCTGGAGAGTGGCCTGGAT
The DNA here is from genome assembly GCA_007922155.1 of Mesoclemmys tuberculata. Lineage (NCBI taxonomy): Eukaryota > Metazoa > Chordata > Testudines > Chelidae > Mesoclemmys > Mesoclemmys tuberculata. Next base: position 10,114,651 of record ML675644.1, read on the forward strand.
CCCTGACTTCCACCAGAGCCTCTGAGCGGCTGGTAGTCAGGGTGGACGTGACTCCGGTCTAACATCCCCCTTGAAAGGCAGCCCCTCTGTCCATGGCCTGGGCTATTGAGCTGAGCCTGCCTCTGGCTGGAATTGAACCCCCAAGCTTAGAAGTTGGACTGCTGCCCTGCCACCCACACGGACGCTGCCACTAGCCTGACTCACCCCATCTAGGTTCTTAGGCCATCTTTCTTCCCTGTGGTCTTTCCTTCTGTCCCCTGGTTAGAAGCCACTTAACCAAAGTCAACACAGCTAGATAGCAGCTCCCACGCCTTTTCCCACCAAGATCCTGTATCCAGATTTCCCAAGGGATGTTTTCCCTACTTCTGACTTATCCAGTCATCTTCCCCACGGCACATTGGAGGCACAAGGCACTGGTGTGCGGGGGAGAGAGATGTGCCTGCACAACGCGTCTGTCTGCCCCGCCGCGTGCCCACGTGCTGGCTTACAAGGTTCCGGACTCGGCAATCGATCGGATAAACTCGGCAACTGCACAAATAACACCAACAGCTCGCAGTGAAACAGCAAGGTGCCCCCCGGCCGTGCTCTGCAGCTTGTTCCACCCTGAGTTGCTCTAAGCAGGTGGTGGGAGAAGAGGCAGCGAAGGGACTTGCCATTTTGTTCAGCCGTGTACACATGCAGGGGGGGAGGCCATCCCTGACCAGTGACAAGCCAAACTGGAGCACCTTGCTTCCCATCACGGACTGCCTGTCGCCTTCCTTCCCTCTAACGATAGGGGCCCCGCGGGCCCAGATCCCCATATCTCTTGATCCATAGGAAGGGAGCAGCCAGGTGGAGAGGTCGCAGCATCTATTCAGTGCTGCCCAGCAGGGCTTCCCATCCAAGACGGGCTATGGGCTCATGACTGGCAAAGAGAGGGGGCTGGCCCATAAAACCACTTCCGGGCATGGGGGTGCAGTTGGCCTAGCGCCTCTGAGAGATCCTGTCGGCATCACAGGATCAAAGGAGATGGCACAACTTGCAGGGAAACAGGATCGCACCGAACACGCACATTCCGGCTGCAAAGGGCGGGTCGTGTAGACAGCAGCTCATTCCTTACGGCCTACTCAGGCCAGGACATAGACAGGCCCTGGGTAACATCGTGAAGCACAGGCTGTATTCCTCAGGCCCAGTCAGAGCCAGGGAGTGTCTGTGTGATCACTGTGAGGGTTGCATAGTCAGTTCTAGCTCCTACAGCCCTTGATTCTTTTGCACATCAGGAAACACCCCCTTCAGCCCCAAGGACCAGCTCACCCCAGGAAAAGCTGCTCCCCCCAGCTCCGAGGCCCGATCTGCCATGGGAAAGGCTGCCTGGCTGGGAAGAGCTAGTGGTTTGTTTTTGAAAGAGTTGTTTTCTTTCCGGTTTGAAGGAATCGTGGTTGGAGGGCTGAGCTGGATCTGCGCCCCAGTACCTCGCTCGGGGCAGCTCACTTCCTCCTCATAAAATAACAAACCCAAGATGTGTGGCTGCAGAGCCCCCCAGTCCAGAGAGGGTCAAGGGTCAGAGGGGTCACAGCGCACACAGCTCTCTCATTCCTCTTCTCAGTCACACCCTGCAAATCTGTCAGCATCGCAGAGCGATAAACAGGGACTCTGGAATCCCTGGCCTAGGGGAGTCTGAGCGGGGATATGGCACATCCATTCTCTGTCCCCCCAAGGGCCGGAGCCCGAGGAATTTCACCCCTGAGGCCACCGTGCGCATGCACGTGTATGCAGTCACGTGTGTGCACACATGCATGTGCGTGTGTGGATGCAGACCTGTAAAACAGGCGAATCTAATACCCAATCGAATACCCAAAAGGTTATTATTGTGGCAATCTAAAACCCCAAAGGGCCAAGTTGTTGCCATCAGCAGAGCCAACAGGATCCCCTCCCCCCTCCACCCATTCAGTGCAATGATAACAACCATACCCCTCCTCCCTACCTGACCTTCGCTGGTGCCCTTCACTCACACAGCCCTTTCCCAGGCCTCCATGTAAGGGGTGACCTAGTGATTAGGCTGGCTCCCCTGTGAAACCCAAAAACAGGCTTGTGGGGGCTGTGTATTTATTGATGCTAAAGGCCACGGGCTGCACATCATCACCATGCCCATGCATTGAGCAAAGAAATATTTATTTGTGCCAGTCCCACCTTCTTCTCCGGACCCCCAGCAAAGCCCGGGGCTCTGACTATAGCATCCTCTGCCAGGGGGAGCACAGGGCACGCTTGCAGAGCTCCCCAGCCCAGCTGCTGCTCTGTCCCTGCCAAATTCTCCTCTCAGAGCCTCTTGTTTCTCTTCCTCTGCCCAGGAAGCAAAACCCCAAAAGCTGAGTTTTGGCTGGGCACATGCCTTGGACGGGCAGGATTACGTGCCCCCATCCAGACTGTGATCTCAAGAGATGCTCTAGGTGGAGGCTGCCAGCAGACCCCACTAACCCATGCCCGCCAGTGCCAGGCTGTGCAATGGTCTCCTTGACACAGTGCCGCAGTACATGGGCCATTCCCTCGTGGGGTCTCTTAAAGAGCCTCACCCGGCAGCAGGAAGGGGGCTGCTGCCCGTTTGACTTGACGACAAGCTTTCTTCGCTATGGCCCAAGCACAGGCTGGACTGACAGGAGCTGACACACCCGACCAAGGACCTGCCTGAGATAGGGCATCATGGCAGGGCTTGGATCCCCCGGTCAACCCTTTAGCTCCCATCTGATGGTTGTCACAGATCTGGCCTTCCTCCTTTGGGCAATGGTTTCCATCTGACTCCTTCTGGGAGCCACCCTAGACAGATGAGATCCTTCCCCATGTTCCTGCGCAGAAAGGCTCTGTGGGGCACTGGCCAGTATCAGAGATTCACAGGCCTAGGGTGACAATGGAAATTCTTTGACCGTGTGTGGAAGCCCTGCCCTAGCTCCCCTTCCTATTCTGCACAACAGACTCGCAAGTGACCTTCATTCTCCAGCCCTGCTTGGCCCCCACTCTCGGTTCTCCAAGGCATGGATGGGAAATGGAGTGTGTTTCCCTTTAAGAGGCTGGCTCTGGAGCAGTGAGGATTGTCCCGTTGCTGTTTCTCTTTTAGCCCATGCATTTCACTCCAGCCTTCCAGCCCGACTTACTGACTGAGACAGAGGGACCAGCAGCCTCCCTGACTTCCCAAGGACACTGACTGGCTCCCACGTGTAAGTAGGGGATGACTGTAGACCCCAGAGCTTTTCTCCACATGGGGCAGGGTGAGAGAGCAGGAATCCTGCTTTCTGTGCCCCTTTCCAGGGGGATTGAGTGTGGATCCGCTGGGGGGGACAGGGAGCGTCTGAAAGTTAGGGGTCTGCCAAGGAAGTTAGTGGGGGGCTGCAGGGACCTTGTTAGCTGCATGAAATATGCCTGCTAACCACGTCCAGAGGTGGGAGACCCCTTGGGCATGTATGTGGCTGGTGTTGGAGGTTCTGCTGGGACAAGGCCAGTAGCACAGGCGTGATTGCCCAGGGCTTTAAACCAATTGATTATCAATCTCTGAGAGCGATTCTTGGGTAAGGTGAATGAATCCCTGGCTATATGGCTGGGGTTAGCAAATGCTTTGAGCAGTGAGGCTCTGATCATACCAGCCCATCCCCTGGCACTCTGTCTTGCGGGGCAGCTGGATCCCAGCCACATTGCAGAGCAAAATAATGGTTACAAATGGAAAGACAAATAGCTGGGGGCAAGAGGAAGAAAGCAGCAGAGGGGAGGAGGGGTGAGGGCTGATGGTGGTCGAGATGAAACACAAGAGCGAGATAAAGGGAGCCCCAGCTTCAAATGCATCATCCTGGGAGGCTCTGGTCAGCACGTGGGTGCGTATGTACCTTGGTGTAGGCAGCAGCAGTGGCATGTTGTGTTGGGACGTCCCGGGAGGATGCCCACGCTGGAAGGACGGGCTAGTGGGATCTCTGGTTGATTTGGTTTCAGCTGTGTGTAAATGACAAATTGAGCTCGTGGACTGTAGAGCCATGGGGCTCTGCCTGCGCCTGGCTCCATCCTTCAAGGCTCTCAGGCCAGTATCTCCCTCTGGGTTTTGCAGATACAAGAAACAGAAGCTGAGTGAGGGAAGTGTCACCCAAGGAGATGGTGTCCGAGGTGCAAGTAAAACCCAGGAGTTCTCACTCGCCGTCCTGAGCATTGGCCACAAGCCTCCTCGCTCCTAGAAATGCGGCTGGATGTGCAGCTCGCTCGGACGCTAGGAGTAGAAACCCCCTAGCCGCACCCTGGGGGGCTGGTTGAGGCATTTGTCGGGGAGCTGACTGTGTGGCTCTGGCATGCATCATTGTGAGGGGAAAGGGCTGCAGGCCTGCAAGCTGCCGGTCTCTGCACGCCCCCTGCTCTCACATCCCCTGGATGGATGGTCGGGGTTTCAAAGGAACTTGTAAACCCTGTCTAAGCAGGGGGCACCCATGTCACATTCCTTCCACCAACCTAGGGGCAGACTGGAGAGCTGATGCGTACAGGGTGCCCTCTGCAGGCTTGACGTGAGCTTGCAGCCACCCAAACATTTCGGGAAGATATGCTCTAATTCAAACCAGGAATGATTTGTGGGAAGTCCTCTGGTCTGCGGTATGTGCTGCAGCAGGCAGGCAGGCTACATGATCACAGTGGTCCCTTCTGGCCAGAGAATCTATAAATCTTGGGAGCTTCACCTTGTTAGTTTTGGGCTGGCACCACTTGGTTTGGTTCTCTGTGGGCTATGAAGCCCTAAGAAGTGTCTGCCCATAAGCGCTGGCAAGATGTGGGGTTTGCAAAGCAATTGTTCTCTTCCCGACAGACTGTATTGTAGTTCAGCTATAACGTCTGACGCTTACCGTATGTTAACGGAGCCACCCGCTGGACATGACAAACCGGGTCACTTTTTGTCTTAGTGACAATGTGGCCTGGTCTTAGATGTCGGAGCGGGAGAATCCCTCGTCAAGCCCAGCCCCGGGGCATGTTTGCTCCCGACAGGCCTTGCAGGGTTCTGTCCAGTGGTGTTAATAGACCGAGAGAGTGAAGGAAGTTACCAGGAGACCTGGCCAAGTAACAGATTTCGGGGGTCGCGGGCAATCCCAAAGACTGAAATGAAAACAATGGTTCCGGGCCAGATGAAATGGGAGTTCCAGATCTGACCATTTTACAAGGGCTGTGAGTGGTTTTAAACGAAACAGAAGGAAGTTGCAAAACAAAAAGTTGTTTTGATTCTCTCCCCCGCCCCCCCCCCCCAAAAAAAGTTTGAGCTTTTTCAGAACCTTCATGTGTTTCTGTCACAAATTTGCAAAATGTTTCCGTGTCGCTGAATCTGCCGTTTTCGATGAAAAATAATTTTGGACAAAAAGTTTTGCCAAGCACCAACTCCAGGTTTTTCCCTCAGATTTTCAACTAGGGTGTCGCACCTTGTGGTGCTTCTGTTGGATAAGCTCATTGCACACACCAAGGCTCTCTGGATCCCTCCATTCCCCCCACAAGTCCCCTGTGTGCCACCCTCCCATCCCCTTCTATTTCAGGGACTCTTTGCAACCCCCCTTGCTACTTCCCTCGTGCCAGGAACTCTGTCTGCCCCCCATTTGCCCCTTCATCATACTGGCATCATCCATTCTCCACTCTACGGGAGAGCTGTGTGCCTCCCATTATTATTGTTTGTATTACCATAGCACTTAGGATTCCCTGTCATGGATCTATTGTGCTAGGTGCTGTACAAACCCAGAACAAAAAGACAGTCCCTACCCCTGATGCCCCTTTCCTCCTACATGCCAGGGACTCTGTGTGCTCCCAATCCTCCCTTCCCCCATGCCAGGGACCTCCATTCTTCCCCCATATCTTTCTCCCCCATACCATTTTCTCTCATTCCCCCCCTGCGCCTCACCCCATCCCATGGGCTCTTTGTTTCCTCTCATTCCTCCCCCACGCCTTGCCTTCCATTCCTCATTTTCCACACCCTGGCAGAGGCTCTGTGTGCCCCTCATCCCTACATATCCATGTCCCCGATAAGCAGCACTCAAAAGTTCCCACATTATGTGCAAGCAGAGAACGCCACCAAGTGGACTGTAAGGCCTCGCAAACTCCGTCACTGACAAGAGAAGTGTCACGGTAGGTGAGAATATCCATGGACTCCCTGAAACACCTATTTTCTCATCCTGCCCTCCCCTGCTTTCCCTGGAAAGCTCAGCTAGTGGCGAGCCAGGGACTGTGGGCATCGAGACAGGAGAGGAAATAAGGGTTTGCAATGCTGCTTCTGTGGCTATTCTACAGACACGTCCTAGAGTCCTTGGAGGGGCTGAGCCAGCCTCAGGCAGAGACCTCACTGCATTTTGACTGCTGGCAGACAGGTAAAGCTCCATTTAGCAAACTAGCTGTGTTTTGCTTCAGGAATGGGGTGAGAGCGCTGGCTGTGGGGATCCCCTGCAGCAGTCGCTGTGGGGGACGGCAGGAGGAGCTCTGGCTGTGAAATAGCTCCCCGCTATAGCAGGCCCAGCCGGTCGCCGCAGGATATACTTTAAACGGTAGGGGACTCTATTTAACCCGTGCATGCGCAGTCCGTTGCCTGCGCAGCGTGTGAACCAGCTCGGTGTGCGCCAAGGACAAAAACCTGCACGGGTCAAAGCCAGCGGGGGGTGCCAACCAAGCGCGGGTGACTTTTGCCCGTGTAAATTCCATCATCTGTGAGGGCACAGGAGAGTTGGCGAGACTGGCCCACAAAGTGCCAAGCCGCCCGTGCGCTAGCGGGGGGAGACACCCGAGCATTGACACAGCCTGCTTGTTCTCTGGCCAGGCAGGTGTTCCTCCGCCCCCGGGAGCAATGCTGCTGCTGTGCCTGCTTGTGATGCTGCTGCAGCTGGGCCGAGGCTGCTGTGGGCTCCCCTTCTACAACGGCTTCTACTACGACCACGTCATGAACGACAAGGGCAACGGCAACGGCGAAGGTGCGTGTGGTGGGAAGGCAGGGCTGATGTGGGGAGGGGCTGGCCCGTACTCCCAGCAGCTAGGGCTGCATGATCCAGGGAGGAGACTGCCCAGGCTTACAGGTGGGGAAGCTTGGCCTGGGGGGGGGGGATATGGAGGCTGGGTGGGCGTCGCTCACCCTCTGCCCTTTCCCAGTTCCTGCGGGAGCGGGAATGTGGGTGTGAAAGATCAGAATGTCGTCAGTATGGGTAGACTGGTGTGTGTGTTTGGGGGGGGACTCTTGAGGAGGCCAGGGGCAGCTGGGAGCCTGAGGATGTGGGTATGCATGGGGGGGTCTTTTCTCCTAACTTTGGGGGTAATTCAGAGGGAGAGGATGACAACGGCTAGGCACGTTGCATCTGTTGCTCCCTGCAGCCAGCTGGCATCACCCCCACCCTTTCAGTAGCCCATAAAGCTCCCCTCCTCCACGTGGAACATAGGGGAATTCCCCCCCCTTCACCTTCCCTGGAAATCTCCTCTTGCCCTGCTCTGCCCTCCAGGATGCCCGGACTGCGGCCCCTGGGCTCTCGCTCCAGTTGGAAGATTCCTGGGGGAGTAGCATGGAACGGATTTGAATCTGGGCTGATGGGACCTCTCCCCATTTCTCCCGTCTCACTCCTCCAGGGCCCCTCCCTTTGTGCAGTCACAGAACTGGAGATGGCAAGGGTGAAACAGCTGAGGTGCTCCCATCCTGTCCACCCTCTTCCCCATGGGGCTGGGACCCATCCACTCCACCCTCTTCCCCATAGGGCCGGGCCAAATCATGCCCCACAGCCCATTCCCTGGAGATTCATCTCGTCCAGTTGCAAGCGTTACTCGCCCCCCTTCCCTTGTCAGGCGACTCTGAGAGCGAGACCGTTAGTCTGGGCAAAGGGCTACCTGAGATGCAGGCCAAAGATCCCATCCCAGGGCTCCCAGTTCTACTGGGAACAACTCTTCTCCCTCCCAGGGGATCCTGGCCAGCAGTTCTCATGTTCACATGCTTGTGCAGCTGTGCCCCCCGCCCGTGGGCCCTGCGTGCTGCTCCTCAGGGAAGTTGCCCTCTGCGGGGCACTGGGTAACCCCAGCCGCATCTGGGGCCGCCAGTCCCCCTTTCTTCTCCCACCTTCACGCAGGCACAGCGAGCTGAGCAGGCGCCTGGGATGGAGCGGGAGGAGGTGATGATGGGGGTTGAGCCAGTAGAGGAGGAGGAAGGGGTGCGTGGCAGGAGAGAGGGGGGCAGATTACCCTGGGGGTGGAAACAAGAGTGCAGGACATGGGGCTCACTGGGCCAGATTGCTGTCAGTCATGGTGCTGTCAGTTGCAGGAGTTAGCATGCTCAGAGCAGGGCAAATTGCTCCATCTCCCCTTCCCCCCCGGTAGAGGGTCCCTACATATGTCTAGCGCTTTCTAGGTGACATTGGCCACTGCAGGGTGTTGGGTTGTCCGGCTGTACAATAACTGCCTTAGATTCCCTTAGTGGGGATGCACATGTGTTAGGCTGCCCGCTCGTGTAGCGTACGTGGGGAATCCTCTGTCCCCGGGGTTCCTGGCTCCTGGCAGTGCTCACTCCCCCACCTTGACCTCTCTCCCCCATCAGTTCACTTCAATGGCGTGAAGCTGGTGGTGGAGACCCCGGAAGACGCCATCTTCACCTACCGCGGGGCCAACATCACGCTGCCCTGCCACTACCGCTACGAGCCCAAGCTGGAGAAGCCGCGCAAGATCCGCATCAAGTGGTCAAAGCTGCGGGAGGACAACACCAAGGAGCGGGACGTGCTGGTGGCCATCGGGCTGAAGCACCGCAGCTTCGGCGAGTTCCGGGGCCGCGTGCACCTGCGCCAGCGGGGCGAGCAGGAGGCGTCCCTGGTGATCAGCGACCTGCGCCTGCAGGACTATGGCAAGTACCGCTGCGAGGTGATTGATGGGCTGGAGGACGAGAGTGGCGTCGTGGAGCTGGAGCTGCGAGGTGAGTGGGCCGGCGACCAGCACCATGTTGGGCAGGGGAGAGGGCGTGGCCGCACAGAGCAGGCAACTTCCCCTCGCACGGAGATTTCACTGGGGTTACAGTCAGTGGGGATAGTAAAAGGCACCCAAGAAGCGGTCTCCTTCGAGGCCCCTGAGCGGGATCCGTGTGGGTTCTAGGACCTTCTGCAGCCACGCCGCACTGGGGCATTTCCATGCCCAGCCAACACTGGGGTTATGCGTGTGCCGTGGCCCGGCAGCTCAGCAAGAAGCTCCCCCCCCCAGATGCTCTTCCCCAGGGTGAGTCACAGTGAAGGAAGGAGCCCCTTCCTCATAAAAACTGCCACTAAATCCCGTGGTCCTGGGACTGCCCACCTAGGTTAGCATCCCTGCCGTATTGTTGCCACATGCCATCGCCTTGCATTGCACTATGGCAGGACAGACTCTCAGGAGCTCTCCGGGGCAGGGAGAAAGAAGTGAGGTCTTTTTGTTCCTCATGTGTACAGCACCTAGCGCAATGGGGCTCTGATCTGTGACAGGTCTTTTGGTACAACTGCAACATGCAAATACCAGCGCACTAGATGCCTGCGGGGCCGCCCCCATCCAGTGCCCACAGGCGCCCTACAGCTGTATTATGATGTGCGCCTGTAACCTACAGCCACTCAGTAGGGCTCCCGCTAGTGAAGGGTTAGGAGTCTGCTGCTGGCTTTGAGCTATCAGAACTGGGTCTTTTACCTCAAGCAGAAGAGGCTTCTGTTTAGAGACCCAAGGGCTCCACGTTCACATCCCAGGGGTGCGGCGTGAGATCCAGTTGTGTTGCTGCAGGACTTGGGGCCTGTCGCTATACCATACTGTAGTATATTGTTTAATGTGGTAGCCCTCACAGGTGAGAAGAGGGCGTGTGCCTCTCTCCCCCCTCCCTGGCCTAGTTTCTCTCTGCTGAATCTGTGCTGTGCAGGGCACAATGCACAGGGAACGGGTGCTGGAGAAAGGGAGTAGGGAAGGTGTGAAACACTCCGCCTGTGGTTCTGTGATCCAGATGGAAAGTCACCCACTAGGATGTTCTCCTTCCCCATAGGCTCGGACCCCAGCTCCGCATCACGGTCTCGGACTCGTGCGTGCCCCTCCCGGAACTGTGGGAAATGTCCCATATCCTGCCACCTTGTCGTGGTCCTGGCCCCATTGCTTCCCCTCCCTCGTCTTCAGCAGAGAGATTTGTACCAAGCCGCCTTTGGAGGAGGAGGGAGGCTTTGAGCAAGGGGCAAGTTGCTGGCTGCTCAGACCAGCCGTCAAAGCACTCCCAATGAGCTCTGAGCATGCAGCCATCATGCCTCGCTCTGGCCACCAGGTGTCACAACTGACACACAACATTGCCCCTTTGGGCGGATGCTGCCCGTTCCTTTGGTCTGGCCGCTGGGTTCCAGTAAGACGGGCTTCTGACGGGATTCAGAAGGGATGTTGGGTCTGAACTTTGAGGCACTCTGGGGGGTCTTTCCTTCTCTAGCGATCCCATGAGCAAAACCCCAGGAGAGGCTGTTCTCACAAGGGGCTTTGGAGATGCTTCTGGGACGTCTGTGAGTCTCAGCATCGCGTGGGGCTCATCTGTCACTAGTTCTTGCTCCAGTGAGTTTGGAAGCATGAGCCTAGGAGGGGACAGGGTTCTGCTCTAACACCCTCTGCTTTCCGGGGAGCCCCACATTGGCAGTGGCTGGGGGCACCCAGAGGTGTGGTCAGGCTGCGGACGTAGCCAGAGGGCAAACAGTGGCTCTGTTTTCAGCGGCCCTCCCTCTCTCTTCCCCTTCAGGGGTGGTTTTCCCATACCAGCCTCACCATGGCCGTTACCGACTCAACTTCCATGAAGCCAAAAAAGCCTGCGAAGAGCAGGATGCTGTGATCGCGTCCTTCGAGCAGCTCTTCAAGTCCTGGGAGGAGGGGCTGGACTGGTGCAATGCCGGCTGGCTGCTGGATGGCACAGTGCAATACCCCATCACCCTGCCCCGGGAGCCCTGTGGGGGCAAGAGGCTGGCCCCCGGCATTCGGAGCTACGGCGAGCGCCACAAGAACCTGCACTACTTTGACGTTTTCTGCTTCTCCTCGGCACTGAAAGGTGAGTCCGGCTACCTGGGGGAAGTCGCTTCATCTGCAGAGCTGGGGGAGCTGCCTGATGCTTCAGAGAAGGCGGGGTGATGAGTAGGAGGGCGCGCTTTTCTCAGGGCACAGCGTGGGCAGTGGGCACTGCCTGTTGGAAGGGACACCTCTCCACTGGAAAGGAAAACTGAGTGCCTGTTTGCTTACGGTTATTAGAGACCCAGCAGAACATCTCTAAGAGCTGGGACGTCGGATGCAGCCAGTTCTAACCCGGGTAATTCCATCCATTTCCCTAATTGCTCAGTGCACACTCAGGTAGACCTGGGATTTTCCTTTATTGCCCAGATTGATGGTGGTATGGAGCGTCGCTGCAAAGGCGAGAGACCGGCCAACGTGTATCATTCAAATACAGAACATGGCACCAGCCTCAGGGGAACCACTGCTTCTGTAATACAGGGCCCGATTCCTCATTCTGCAGGCACAAAATGGTCGTGAACCCAGGAGAGCCAGCACCGAGGGAACTCCCCAGGCTTGAGGAGAGTCCTGGCAAAGCCCGCAAGCGTAGCTCAGGCTGTGTGGGGAAGTGTTTAGATGGTCTAAAATCCCCTTTGTCTCTCCCCCATTCCTGCAGGAAGGGAGAGTTGGGCCCTTAGTGCCCGGACCTATTTTGAATCCAGGCTGAGATGGGTGATCCCCCATTCCTAGCACCTTCTGCAAGCGAGGGGGTTTTCGGTGCAGGGCAGGCCATGTTCAGTGTCCATAGCCCTCCCAGTGACCCCCCTGCCTCTCCCCACCAGGGAAAGTTTACTACCTGGCTCACCCGGAGAAGCTGACCTTGGAAGAGGCCAAGCAGGCCTGCCAGGACGACGAGGCTGAAATAGCCAAGGTGGGACAGCTCTATGCCGCGTGGAAGTTCTTCAGCCTGGATCGCTGCGATGCTGGCTGGCTGGCAGATGGCAGCATCCGCTACCCCATCGCCTTCCCTCGGCCCAACTGTGGCCCGCCAGAGCCGGGCATCAGGAGCTTCGGCTTTCCTGACAAGGGCAAGTTTGGGGTTTATTGCTACAAGCTAAGCTAAGGAACAGGGAGGGGCTCCCTCTTTTCCAGTGGACGCTTCTCTGCCTGGCGCTGCCTGGATTTAAAGGGCCAGGTTTCCTGGGGGGTGGGGTTTTTTATTTCCATTTTAAAAAAATTTTTACATTTTTTTTTCCACTAAAGGGAAACTTCGGTGGGTTCCTGGGCTATGGCATCTCGTTAATCAGCCAAGGGCTGCCTCTGTGCCTCTCTTCTGGCTGGGAATGGGGCACCAGAGCACCATCAACCCAAACAGTGGTGAGCGCCGGAGGTGGCCTCTCAGGTTGGGGAGCTTGGTGTCTGGTACCAGGTGTCTCTGTCCCTTGGTCCCAGGGGCATCTAGACGAGACGTGACAGGTTCCTATATGGCCCTGTGGGCTAGATAGTCATTTCCCAACAGTGACGCATCCTGGCATCGCGGGAGCACAGAGCTCATGACTGATTGATGGCAAAGGCAGACGCCCCGTGGACGTGCTCCCCTCCAGCTCCAGTTTCATGTGTTCCAAAGGGGAGCAGCTGTCTTTAATGCACAGACGGCTCTGCCGTCCCATCCCAGCCAGCTCAGAAGGCATTGAATCACGTGCAAGATGGAAAGTAGAGTAAGACGGGTCACTCTCCCCCTGCCCCTGGTTAATGTGAGCGAATGATCAACACCACACAAGTGATTCACATCTCACCAAAGTCCTTCCTCTGCCCTCAGGTGTGACGGCCCGTCCCATGGAAGCACAGAGGAGGTCAGAGATATTAGGCATAGGTCTGGGCCTCTATGCTTAGAATTAACGCAGCTTAGCCCTTTTGTGTCCCCAGAGACTCCCATTTCCTCCTCAGCCAATCTCTTCTTTCTCCTCCCTGCGGGATCCGGACGTGTCTAGACTGGCTGAGACTCCAGTCTGAGGTTAGAGGTTTCCAAAGGCACTGAAAGGTGCTATGCTGTGTATACAGGGTGGAGCTCCCCAGTTTGCGTGCCTTGTTCTCCATGTGCCCCTCTCCCGGACACCACTTGAATCCCAGGGGCTCGGTCTTTGTGCGTTTTGTTGTGAAAAGATGTATTCTCCTGAGCCTCTTCAAATAAAGCATTGGAGAAAGCCCCAGAGGTGTGCAACTGCGTCCTGGGCTTTAGGACAAATTCTGCTGTGTTCTCCCTGGCCAGCAGCAGCAGCTCTGGGAGGGAGCCTGGGGGATTGGAGGGGGGGTGCTCTGCGAAGGATTTTAGAAGGGGAATGCACTCAGGGTACTAACTCAAAGTGGAGCACCCAGGACTTGAAAGAGCAGAAGGTGTTGGAGATAAGACCTGAAGGGCATCAGCAAGGCTGTGTATGAACAAAGCCTGGGGGGGACCAGATAGCAAGTGTGAAAAATCGAGATGGGGTGGGGGGGGTAATAGGAGCCTATATAAGACAAAAAGCCCCAACTAGTGGAATAAAAATAAAATCAGGACATCTGGTCATCCTAACAAAGCTGTATGGAGTAGCAGGCCCCGGAGCAGGAATGGGGGGGGGAAGATTGGGGAGGAACTGAGGAGCCTCAGTGGAACTGGGGGAAGTGGGAGGCAGGACTGGAACTGGGGGAGGCAGAATTAAGGGAAGGCAGACACGGAAGAGCAGGGTAGAAGGCTGCAGGTCCAGGAGCACTGGCAGTTGTGTTTGGGGAGGGGAGTCCAGGGCTGGAGTAGCTCTGAGGGCAGGACTGAGGGGCTGTTCCCAGAGAGGAAGCGGGGGAAAGTTAGAAGCCAGCTCATCTGCTACCTGCATTGTGTGACTGCAGCCCATCATTCTCCTGGCAAATCAGTGCCCCCTTTCCCCTGACAGTTGGGGTTTTTTAAACAGCAAGGAGATTTTCCAGACAAATCACCCAGGTCAGTGCTGGTGCCCCCCTAATATATCTGTAGGTTAGGTGCTCTCCCATGCCCTTAAAATACCATTTCTATCACCGGCCTTAGAGCCCTTGACTCACCCTCTCATTGGCCTCCGACTCCTGCTGAAATGTGTCAGAATTTGTCCCAGCTGTGAGCTCCCAAAGCTCCTGGCACTCTGGGTACCTGGTACTCCTGGGCTACTCAATATTTGCAGACTCCTCAGTTGTTTCTCTAATTAGAGCTAATGAACTGCTGGCACCAGGCACAGGCCAGGTAGAAAATGCTGAGCCTCGTTGATCTTGACAGGCTGCTGAATCTTCTTTAAAGGCTAATGGGGAAATTCCTAATGATAGGAAATTGGTGTGGCGGGGATGCTGTGCTACTGCAGTCACGGGAAGGCGTGACCAGGGGCTCCCAAACAATGGCCCACAGCTGAGGTGCTGGTGGCTGGCAGAGAGCTGGCTCCACACGTGTCTCCTCCTTGTTTCCAGCTGCTAAAGTATAATAAAAGTGCATCAAACCCTTTGCTGCTGTTGATTTTCTATGGGAGTGGTGGCTGTGGCACCCGCAGGGGTGTTAGATGCGGACCCAAGGGAGTGGCGTGACCCTGTAGGCTCATGAAGGGGAGGCAAGAGAAGGAAGAGAGGGGCCAGCTGCTTGCAAATGGGAGGAGAAGCGGGGTGTGCAGTGGCCTGTGGGAGGTGGTGTTCTCCGCTTGAGAGCGATGCTGTGTTCTGTAGGGGAAAAGGGAAGCTCTAACTGTGACTGGCTATGCCCTGGAGCTGGGGCAGTACTTCTCTAATTCATCTGCTGTGCCCTGAGGACCTAGGTCTTGCCCCCCAGATTCTTACCTGCAGTGGAGAGTCTGGATGAGGGTGAGGGATGCTAAGCTGCCCCTAATAAGACGATTGCTCCTATCACAGCTCTGGGCCTTCCAAGCAGCCCAAGAGCGCCCCCACAGCAGGAAGCAGCCTGAGCGGGGAGTAGTGTAATTTGCCGTTGTCTGCTGCCTGGGTAAACAGAGCCCCCTGTCTGGACGGGGGTGGGTCCCCCCCCGCAGCACCTTTTCCCAACACTGAACTCCCTTTCCAAGCAAGAGAACCCACCAGGCTCATGCCCAGAGTGCTACAGCGGCAGCTGCATCTCCAAAGCCATGGTGGGCCATTCAGGAAAGGGCGCCAGAACCAGACAAACTCTGCGCCTGCCACTCTGCCTCCTAGGCGTCGCTGCCCCAAGTAGTATAAACTCTCCCGCTCCACGGGCGGCCAGAGACGTCCAGGCAGGTTTAGAGAAGCAGCCACGGCAGGAAACCAGGTCACAGCCACTTTGGTCTCAAAGGCTCATGGGAGGCTCATTTGCATCCCCCTCCCCCAACAAGAACACTGCCTTCTGTTCAGGACGGCACCTGTGGCTCACGTTTTTTAAAGGTATATGTAGCCAGTGCTGAATGACACTGAGCTGCAGGGCTGAGCCTGGCTTCCACTCATATACACATTCAGCTGGGCAGGAGACCGCCCCCCCAGCTCACCCAACCCACACACTGCGCCCAATGGATAACACACAGCACCACATGCACACTAAGTGTTCACACAGCCGGACACCCAGGTGCCTGTGTGGTGGCTGCCATCGTGGACAACACCAGTGTATTG
The DNA here is from genome assembly GCA_007922155.1 of Mesoclemmys tuberculata. Lineage (NCBI taxonomy): Eukaryota > Metazoa > Chordata > Testudines > Chelidae > Mesoclemmys > Mesoclemmys tuberculata. The sequence goes on from ML675644.1 coordinate 10,130,209, forward strand.
ATTGGTGAGGGGGTGTCAGAGCTAAAAGCACCAGCAGCTACAGCTTGAGTTAATGAGCCAAGCTCTGGAGCTGGCTCTGCCCCCCCCATCCTGTTTGAATGGGGCACAGAGGGGCTGCTTGACTCACGCCAGCCGTTGGGGTACCCCTGCATACAGACACAGACCCGTCACGAGAGCATATACACACACACACACACACGGCGGCATACGCGCAAACGTGCAATGGCACACAATCACGCAGCCGCCTACACGCAGTTCACCAGGTAACAGGAAGAATAAAATACAACCGGTTTTATTGTCCAGGTTTCACAATAGTGCTGACAGCAGCAGGCACTGCCGTGCGTCAGGTTCTCATTTTAGGCACAAGACTTATAATAAAAGATTTTTTTTTTTTTGCTTTTTTACAAGAACAAAACCCCAAAGCGTCCCCTCCCTCCCCCAGACTCTGTCTCCCCCCTCCCATCATGAGTGAAAGTTCAATTCAGGACATGCACACACAGGCTCCTACCAGCATCCCGGAGACTTTGGCAAATCCATTTAAATTACCCCTCCAAAAAAAAAAAAAAAAAAGGCTATTCCAATTTTTCTCTCTTTATTATGATCATTTCTCATCATTATTTATCAGCATCATCATGGTTCAAAAATATAAATAGGTGCAGGGAACTCTGGTGCCCTGCACGGTCCCCCAGAAAGAGTGCGCCATCACAGGATGGGAGCTGCATCACATGCGGCCTGGGAATGGGGAAACGTGGCATCTGGGAACAAGCCGGCGGGAGAGCGGGGAGAAGCCAAAACCAAGAAGCATCTGTGCCCAGAATTTTAGCTTCCCGCTCCCCTCACGCCCTCCCCCCATATCACGCTCTCCCTTCTACTCCCCCACTTCACGTGCCCTTCTCATACATTCAGCTACACTTCACATCGGTTCACTGCCCCCCAGACACCTCCCTGCCATACTGCAGCAGTGGAAGGCTTCATTAAAATAAAACAAAGGTGTCATCCGCCCCAGAGATTAAATAACAGAAATAATTACATTGTTCGTGGATAAAATCAGGAAAAAATAATCTTCTTTATTATTTAACTTAACCCCCCCTCCCCCTCTGCAACCCTCCCTCCGCTTCCCCAAAGGCACAAAGGTATTTGGAACCGGATGGTTAGTAAAAATGCTGGCATCTCATTCACTTTGCTTTGATGCGTTGAGGTTTGTTTGTTTTTTTATATATATACACAAAGGTGGGTTTTTTTCTTTAATATATTTTTTTTCCTTATATGACAAAAAGCAACAACATCAAGAAGAAGAAATTGACTCTGCTAATGTAATTTCCGTAAAATCTCTTGCTCCTCTCTCTAATGGGTGGGTCTCTGGGCGGCTCGGCCATTGGTTCTCGACCGATTCCTTGGGCTTCGCTTGTGTAGTCTGCGCTTGAAGATGGAGGCTGTGGAAGGAGGAGGAGAAGAAAAGGCACCTTGTTACTGGGAGAATGTTACAGAGCCCCTGCTTGTCCTTAGCTGGCTCACCCCCGGCCTCTCGCTCCCTGGAAAAACATTGCAGAGGCTGCTATGCAAGCTCTGCCTCTGGCCATCCAGGCAGAGCGTGCCATGGCGCCAGCCCGCTCGCCACCAGACAATCAGGCCTTCTCTTGCCTCTGGCGCTCCGGGACCTGATGAATCAGCGGGACGTTTTCAGTGCACTTTGTAACAGCCTCTGTCCCCCCACAAACACCGAATTTAAAGAGACTCTGGGACCTCCTGGGAGCCTGTTAAAAAGCATCCTGTTCATAGACAATTCTGCTGCTGTCCAGCTGATATTTTGTATATTTCTTTCCCCTCCTTGTGAGCAGACAAGCATAGAGGCAGCCGAAGCAGTTCAGACCAATGTCCCAGCAGGGCTGGGATGGCATCTCCATCAGTGCCCATGTCTGATGAGTCCCAGGAAGGAGACCCATCTCCCACAAGCACCCATCATACACCCAAACACTCTGCTTAGGGAGGCAGGAAGTCTGAGGTCTGTCCACAGCTTTGGCACTGAGGCACTGGGCAAATCCCTGCCCCTGTCTGTGCCTCAATCTTCCCATCTGTAAAAGGGGGATAATTCCAATTTAGCCCAGGGGGCTGAGAGGGGAGGCTTAATTAATGTTTGTGAAGTGCTTTGAGATCCCCAGATGGGAGAGGCTAGCAGAGGGTAATGAATTATACATGTAGTGGGAGAGTTTCTTCCTGCCCCCGGCCTGATCTTCTTATTTCATGGCAACATTTATTATCGGGGCAGGTGGGGCTACGAACCCAGCTCACAGGATGGGAACTGCTGCTCCTTCCCCCACCTGAATACGGAGCTTTCCACTCAGGATATCTCAGCTGGCTGCTGTGGAGGCAAATGTGACTGCCATCAGGTGGGGAATGAGCAGCAAGGACAGAGGGGCTAATCAGGAACAAAGACCCTCCTGCCACACCACTGTTCCTAAATGCAGACCCTTCCTCTTGGTTTGATTGAAACAAGCGGCAGCTGTAGTTCTATGGGCCCTAGATCTATGGGCTTGTGCAGTGCACGGCAGAGCCTGGAGAATTGGGAGCTAGGGCTGAATAATGCAATGCAGTTGCATTTTACTATCTCCTGGCCCCACCCTCGGGCTGTTTCTTTTTCCCTGGCTCAGAATTTTGTCCCCTAGTTTCTCAATTCAGTGACAACTCTCCTTAGCCCTGGATTGATTTACCAGATAACTCCTGCCTGGAGTCACCCAATCAGATCACAACTGCGGGAGTGGCTGAGTTATTCTGGTGAAAGTGATTTGGTGAAAATGATCTGGGAGCCAGCACATCAAGCAGAGGGGCATTTTGGCTGGGCGGGAGCTTGCAGGCTATGGCAGATGTACTGACTCAGACGTCTCCAGCTGGTCCTCGTGATCCAGACCCACCCGGGAGACGTCAGATCCAATAATCCTGGTAACAGAGAAGCTTCAACTGAGACAAAGAACAATCTTGACTCTCTGGCTCAGAGAAAGCGTCCCCTCCTACTGGCCTGGATGGCAGCAAACCTGTATCCCCTGTGAGTAGGTAGTGGACAGGGGTGGAGGACAGTCCTGTCTTGGATCCATAAGTATCACCCCTCCTCCTGCACTTTGGCTGTCACCCATCCCACCCCCTGTTTCATTTCCTTCAAGTCCCTCTAGCCAAAAAGAAATGGAAGCGGATCTCTCCAGAAGCCATCAGTTCTACACCTGGAACAGCCTGGGAGGCTGGGGTGAGTGTCAGGCAAAGCCACCGCTTTCCCTGGTTGGAATGCCTATACAGCTCTCTCAGTCCCCTCTGGGGGCTGAACTCAAGTCCCCCCTGCACTGTATGGTGTGGGTCATTTCCAGGAATCAGTCCATGGGCTCCTAGAGCTTGGCCCTGGGCTGAATGCTGCACTGGAGTCTCAGAGACCTGCAGGGACCTTGGTGCAAACAGTAGGAATGAAGAACAATACATACGATCTATGCAGGCTATCCGTGGTTCCTCCCAGTGGCCATTGGGCTGGCACCGAATTGTGGGCACGTGGCGTTGTATGTAGCCTGGGTTACACTGGTACCGGACCATGGAGTTTATTTCATATCGGTCCTTCTTCCTTCCAAAGGTCCTGGCATTCTCTACCACAGGAGGGTCCCCACAGGCAACTGACAAAGACAAACAAGATAATGAGCAACTGGCAGCTCCAACCTCCATGTGTGCCTGGTAGGAAATCGGCCCATGACAGCTGCAGACCAAGCAGCTTGCATCTAACCATGCTGCTCAAGGGGTGCTGGCCATCTTCACATGCGTTTCCTGGAATAATAACCATTAAACTATGTTTCCCTGGTGCAGTTTGTCCCAAAGGATCCCAGAGCACTTTATCGGCTGTACATACGATAACTGCTTCACCTACCACTGAAATGCAGCCACTTCTGGGGTGGAAAGGGGCAACTGCATATACAGGGATCATTTCCAACCATTTAAATTCAGCTGGTGAGACTCCCCCGCTCCATCAGAAATAGGCAGAATGACTAGTGTGCTGTTCACTGCGCCCGTGCTACACGGTGCGAAGTCTCAGCTGCTTTGTGCTGAACATGAGTGGCGGGGACCTTGAATGCACATTGCTCTGAAACAGAGCTAAAGCATCGGCCTGGCTCAGTCACTGCATCAACAGCAGAGGCCTCCGCACTGCAAGGCTGGTGAGCACACACGGCCATCTCCCTGCGGATGCCTTGGCTCCAGACAGGGAAGGGGATTCCGCCGTGGAGCTTTGTTTGGCATCTATTACAAGCCAGCACTCAATGCCAGTGTTGCTAAGTGGCTGCCATCACCCAGGCCTGACTTGCTCTATTGCCATGTCCATCAGCCAGACTTTGGGGCCACGGAACTGGCTAACAAAGGAGGGATCATTTCCTTTGTCTGGGGGGGCTAGAGACGGAGGCACTAAATAAAAGGCAGTTAATGACAAATTAGACTCCTTAAAAATTCTGCTGCGGTTGCCAGTGTCTCAGAAATTTAGTCAAGGGGGATATTGAAATTCTGCAGCAGGCCGGGAGACTTAGCAACCACGTTCCAAAGGGCTCCATCCCTCCCGTCTAGAAAGGGAGGACCCCAGTGAGTGTCAGACACAAGAAAGCTGCCGTCAGGAAGGTTTTTGTTGCTTCTGTGCCTTTGGGGGTCCCGGTGGATGGGAGCAGATGGCTTGGGGAAACTAAACTTTACTGGCTGGCTCGGAAGAAGGGCAAAAACTGGCTCTAAATGGTGGGTGTGGGGGCTGATGGTAGGGGAAATGGGAGTGGTAGACAGCTTGGGGCCTTGAATTGGGATGGTTTGGGGGACGTTATTTCACAGGATGAAAGCGAGCTATGAAAGAGCATTCCCACCCTCCATAAACTTCCTGTTATTCCACTCCCTCGGCAGTCACACCACCTCCTCAGCTCGATCCAGGGTTGGGTCCGATCAGTGCGTGGCTAGGAAGCCTCCACGGAGAGCCCAGGTGTGGCACGGAGCAGTGCGAGAGACTCAGCGGTGGGCGCGCTAAGTCAGCACTTACTCAAACACCCCAATGCAGTGCCCAGGGGTACTCTGTTGCAGTGCTGGGCTATAGAGATGGGTGGGGTAGGGTGTCCGTAGGGGCGCTCTCCGTTCGGAGTAAGTTCAGACTCCAGTGGCCTGTACAATGCTAGGGGGTGCTGTGGAATGCTAGGATGGAAGTACCATCCTTTGGATGACACATAAAGCCAAGCTCCTGACCCTGGGTGTTTGTTAAATAGTTTAGGGCACTTTTCCCCAAGACTTGGGGTGCGTCGATACTAGTGTCTGGTCAAATTCTAATTCTGCCTCCATAAATCCCCTTTGCTGTTTCAAATCCACATGTGATTTGTCTTCATTTCCTGTACTAATCTCTTCCGCAGGGTCCCTGTGCGGGAGTTCAAGTTCTACAGTGTTCCATCAAGGAATGAGGGAAGCTTCCTGGTTTTACGGCCAGGATTTATTCCTGTTAAAGCCAAGGGGTGGCTAAAATATAGGCCACAGAGTTCTACATCATGTCCCGCAGTTGCCTCGGTGAACTCTGTGGAGGGTACGTATCCTAGCCTGCAGTGCGCCATCTTTATTGAAGCAGAAGCCACATTGCATTCTGGGACTAGTCATCTCATAGACTGCCCCTGTATGTTAAAAAGGAAGGATCTTCAAACTGCACTATTTGATTCACATTATGTACGACCCTTGGCACCCTAGCAAGTTGCCAACGTGACCTTTGGTAGGGCAAAGTTTGGATTCTTTTGTGCTATAGATTGAATAGCTGTAGCCTAAGCCTGGCCATACATCCCAACCCAGAAACGAGTAGGGCCAGGTCTCACCTGTTCCTTTCTTGCATGTGAAAGGGAGGTGATAGTTGCATGGGACGTCATTCCACTCGCCTTGCTCATGCCAGATCATCACGACACAGTCCTCTCCTGCGGCAAAGAAGTTGTCGGGCTGGTTGGGCCGCCAGTTCTCATATTGCTGTGAAGAGATAAGAAGCCCTTCCTCTAAGTCAGGGATACACTTGCCTTGTCCTCCTCAGCCCTCCCTTTCCCTTTACTTCTTCTCTCTCCCTTTTGGCTCTCTCCCTCCTTTTTCATTCTCTCTCTCCCCCACTTCTGTTTTTCTGACTGTCTGGTTCTCTCTCATCCGCCTGTGACTGTCTCTCTAATTAATGGAAACCATGTATTTTTATTATTTGTATTGCGGTAGTGCCTAGGATCCCCAGTCGTTGACCAGGACCCCATTATATGATGCTATACAAACACAGAACAAAATGACAGTCCCCCCCAAATAGCTTCTGGCTGGCTCCAGTCATCACTTGTGCCAGCTCCTCACTCCCTTTACTCTAGGGTTTTGTCCCCAGACAATAGCCTCACGTCCTTACACAGCACAAAAAGTCAAAGCTGGCTTGGAAGAGGGTGGTTCTTTCCTGAAATGACTCGCAATGAAGAAATATTTCCCCCCTTCCAACTGCCTTCCCTCCCCTGCACACAACTCACGAAGGAGTTTCCGTCGGACCAGCGGAAGTCGTGTTCGATGGCCCTGTCACTGAGGCCAATCCACTGGTAATCCTGTGCATAGTCTGAAAAAGAAAAACAGAGAGAGAAGGATAATGAATGGGGAAGGGAGTCCCTCCACCACACACCTCCCACACTCTATCCCAGATGACGCAAAAGGGATGTCCTGGGCTCTGCCAAGGATCTGAACAATACAGTGACATGGTCTATGCCTGGGCCACACCCAGGGTCATCTGACGAGGGGTGGCTCTGATTGAACAACGCCAGATTGGTTAAAAGAGTGGTGGATAAATCCCCTTTCGGTAGGCACTGAGAGCGCTGGAGCTGGCAGTGCTCTGGAATGTCACAAAAATAGTGGCTCCAGTTTGCCACATTAGTCCCATGACAGACTGCTGTACCTGGGCCAGGGGCTGCCAGGCAGCCACAATGGTTGGAGGTGTTATTAGTCCTAATGCGGGTGGAGGACAGTTCTTACTTTGTGGTCTGTCGCCCCTTCAGATTCAGGCCACAAGGGAGGGTCAGCAAAAAGAGAAATGTTCAATCTCGATGCATTGGGCTCAAACTGGTGCACTTCTTCCACATGCCCCACCTCCCCGATTCACTAATGGGGCTCAGAGAATTGCACACTAGCATTCAGGTTGGTTTAAAGAGACAAATGGGTGGCGTAGGCCGTCGGAAAGTCCCCAGGCCTCCCAGACAAGGCTCTGGATCACAGGAGGCGCTCCACCAGTCCTAATCCCTTTAGCCCGAACCTTGGTTGAACAGGGTCTTGCTTCCCACCCCAGCTACCTGAGGATCACACTCCACCCAGATCCATGTTGCATGCCCACATCTCTGAGCACAGGGGCAGGGAACACAGCTCCCCTGCTCTGGTACAAGCAGAGGGGTACTCCCCTCCTTTCCTAGCGTAACCAGATTCTTCCAGCGTCTCCTCCTCCTAGGTGGTGTGGCGAGACCGGCTCCCCCTCTAGGAGGCGTGGAGCTGTTGGGAGCTGCTCCCTGCCCTGGGGTGTGCTCTCACTGACTCCAGTGTAAGAAAGATGCGGCTCCCACCCCAGCCCACAGCCAGGCCTGGCTATTTCTTCCCAGACTGACTGGAAGTGGCAGGGTGGTGTGGGGGACGGACAATCAGGGCTGCCATGTGTCCTGCACAGGGTAGCCCCATGGACCAAGCCTGCAGAGTATCCCATAGCCAGCAGGTCTTGTTCCTTCTCCTAGCTGCCGGGGGTGCAGTGGCACCAGCACTGAGGGCAAGGGGTGACAGGCTCCTTCTGCTGGCTGGCATGGGTTGCTCCCCATGTGCCCTGACCCCGCTTAGCCCCCTCCCTCAGGCCCCTGCTCCCCACATGCCCCCCCGCCTCAGGCCCCTGAGCTGCAGATGACACCGCCCCAAACTCCCCTCCTCTGCCTCAGACCCCCACACCCCACATGCCCTGGCCATGCCAAGCCCCTCTCCCCCACCTCAGACTCCCCCTCCTTAACAGCCTCCCTTTCCTCTTCCCCCTACTTCATGGCTTCCCACACCCCAAACATCCCCATCCCAGCTACCTCCCACTCCCCCATCCCTTCCCTGCCTCCCACACAAGCCATCAAGCGCCTGCCCCACAATGACCCCCACATCCTCCAACACCTTGCTCCCTACACATTTCTGTGTTGGCACGAACCAACAGGCCAACTATATGGTGCAAATGCCTTGGGAAGTGGCTAATGTGGCAATTGGAAAGCAAGACAGATCTATATGAGCCACGGACCTATGGAATGAGCTGGCTTTGTGTTTCCCTGTGGTCCCAGACATGGAAAATTCCTTCTCCCCCGCAGGATGAGAGGCCTTGATTGACGAGAACTGTGAAAGTCAGAGGAATTCACAATCCACTGGTGGACTTTTAAGGCCCAGATGGACAGATTGATATGTGCTCGTCCACCCTCAGATCCTAGCCATTACCCCCAGCACTCACTGTTCACAAACTCTTGTTCTTCTGGGGTGATGACACTGCTGAGGTGGGACTGGTGTTCTCGGCACCAGGTCTCTGCGTCCACCCACGTCTCTCTCTGTTCGAAGTGCTTGTAACAATGGCCCTGGAACTTGGTCCAGCCCTCATCACAGTCCTCCAGGTCTGAAAGGCAGAAGGAAGGAATGGAAGAGAACTACATGCATCAGGGCAGCGTTCCTTCCAACTCACCTCTTGGCAGCCCAGGCATTCACGGAACAGAAATACAACACACGGTCACGCCCACTAAAGAATAAACCTTGATATTTTTGTATGTTACATCCAAGGGAAAATGATCAGAAGGCCACCAAGGAATAGTTAATGGAGGGAAGATAGCTTAAGGGCCCTGCAGTTGACGTGGTGATGTTTTTCAATAGTGCCTAACACAGACAGACAGATTCCTGAACATTTCAAACCCCAAGTCAGGTTCTGGAACTCTGGCTTTGAGAAATAGCCCCAAACAGAACCACTTTCCCTCCAGTGCTGTCCTGCTTATTTGGCTCGCCTTGGAGAGCAGCTTTCTTCTTTGAAATGTGCATTCTGCTCCCCAGAATCAGCGCTTAAGCATCAGAAATGGGAGAGAGGGGCAAGAGAGGTCATTGCGGATTCGGTTGGCTACATCACTATTGCGAGTCTTCTCAGGTGGAATAAGCAACCTGATGAGATCACAGAAAAGGGAGGCAGGGCAGGACTTTCCATATGGGAGACAGGAACAAAAAACCCTAAAGAAAATATTTTGAAAAAGGAGTAGGAAAAAAAAAAGCAAAAATCTGTCACCTGGTTAAAGTGGGTATTGCTGGTGATTACTGAGAAATGCCATCAAAGCAAATTAAAGGCACAAAATATTTGACTGTCTTTATTTTACAATTGGAGTCAGGGCTTGAAACGTAAAGCCTTTAAAAGGGAAGTTAGCTCCTGTTCTCTTCCCCTTAATTAACCAGCTTAATTTATTTTAACAAGGGGAATTGTTTCTTTTGAACTGAAGCCCTAGTTCCAATGAGGAGAGCATGTAGATGGGAGATTTTCTGAGGGTCATACGAAGAATAGAGACTCAGAGAAGGGAATCAGATGGTATATGCATCCTACATCAGGAAGTGTGGGCCCTGGAAATGAATACTTGAAGACAGAGAAACTTTGGAAACTGATTCATGGGCCACAAGGACTATGGGACTTGCTGTGTGGGCCTTGAGGACATAGGAGAAAAGGTAGGCAAGGGATGTAAGACAGAAAATACAGAAAAGAACCCAGTAGTTTTTAAAAATAGAAAAGGGTAGAGCAGGTGCAAAGAAATAAAGAAAATATGCTGCTTGGGGGAATCGTTTGTTCTTTGCCATCAGCAAAGTCATACAAATGCCTTTTGTAAACGAAGAAGAAACAGGGACAGATACAGAAATGGCAGCACTGGCGGGCAGATGCTATTATGATGGTAAACCATCTCCTCCAGATAGACACTTGCATTGCAGGCAGTTGCGCTCAAACCATAGAATTACTATGTCTTTTGGGCCTTGAAATTACTATGTCCCATCATCTCTTATCACCTCCTCCACTGACAAGCACCTACAGGCAGACCAGCCAAAAAAAGGTACAAAGTTAGAGAGGAACTGTCACTGTGAGGCAGATGAGATGTGAGGAGCCCATAGCTGAGGCAGAGGAGAAGCACGGATAACAAGATGGAGATTTATTTAGTAGCAGCCTTTCAGTGACAGAGAGGGTTTACCTATCATCCTTTCTCAGCTCCTTATTGCTCTAGAGGTGGAGGGGTTTCTTTATTTCCTTTGGCCACTAAACAAATGCCTCTCTACCCCCATGCAGGGCAGATATTCTATATTCCACTTATGTGAAAAAATCTCTCACCTTGGCTACAGTTCCCCTTTGCATCCCAGAGTACCTCATCTCCCTTGAAATCATCAGTTCTTCTTGCTCCATTCCTGTGAAACTCTTCAATCAGGGTACACACAGACCCCATAGAGACTTCAACTGGTGACTCACCCATGGCTGGTTGGGGGGTGGTCCTTTGAATTCTCTTTTTCTGCCCTCTTCTTCTACAAAACAGACCCTCTCTGCTGGGCCAATCTTGTGGGGCAGGAGCTGTGAGTGTGCTTACAAACCTGGATCTTCTCCCCCACATCTCCAAGAGCAGGGGAGGGGGAAATGCAATGTGCCTTTCTGAGACTCTTTTTCTGGTGGGTTCTGTCACACCCCTTTATAAGCAATCACAACCATGAGTTGGGATGGAACATGACACACAGTCTCAATAGGACATTTTAACAGAAAACGCCAGGCTTTCCTAATATAGCAGTTACCTATGCAAAAATGTGGAGACCAGTTGTCTGTGAGGAGGTAATATCGAATCCTTTGAAGTGGCACACTGTTCAGGCGTTAGAGGCATTTAAGAATGACTGACGGTGTGTTTGGCACAGAAGAGCTCATCTAAACTGCCATTGAGCTCATAGATGTTCTTAGGAAATCAAAGAAGTTAGAGAATGGAAAGTACATCATTCATTCTACCTTGGGGATAATGTTGGGCTTTAAAGGAGGCTTTTTTTTTACGGATATTTAGGGCAGTAAACTGCTCTCAGATGCCCAAAGGTAATCCAGGGTAAAGATACCCCCCGATGTCAAGATCCCATTAATAGATGAACTGTTATGAAGAGAAGAGATTAAACTAGGTTTGGGTCAAACATCAGAGTGGTGTTTAAATACATCCATTAGAAGCAATTACTTGGATTCACCAATCTACCGTATTATAGGAGGGCCTTTGCCTCCTCTCTAGTGAGGCTCCTACGCCAGAATAGCAGGAGGTGCTAAAGTTGAGTATTGAGATACCCTGGAAGAGGTAAGTGAAGGAAGCGTGCACAGTCTCTGCTCACAAGATCCAGCCATTCCTATCAGTTCCTCTCCTTTTATGAGATCTACCACACACTCATATTAAAAAGAGAAAGAGAGATGCAGAGAAAGAGAGGGAGAAGATCAAATGTACTTTCCTATTGCCCATTTGAAGGTGAACAGGTAGTATTTTTCAACCTGGTTCTTCTTGGCCTTCTAAAGCAATGCAGGAACATTTTTCCTCCTTGAGAAACTGACAGAAAACCAGGCTTTCATGGACTTGCAGTAAAACAAAATGTTCTTTTGTTTTCACCCCAAAACAAACAGGACATTTGTGCACATATGAAAATGTCATTTTGATGGAAAAACAGGATATATCCTTCTTTCCTCAAAGATGCACACTGCTTGCCATTGTTATGAAAATCTCATTCGCTCGAGGAAACAACTTCCCAGGTGAATCCTCACAAAGTGAAACATGGTCATTTCACATGGCTCGATTCATGCATCTTTTGCTGAAATTTCAGAGGAGCAGAGAAGGTTCACATGGCATGAAGATGTGCCTGGGACATTGTCCTCTTATTACAGATGGATTATTACAGGTGGATTGGAAGGGTTTTCTTTGACCCAAAAGCACGTTAGTGCTTATGGCAAACAGTATCACACTATCATGTCCTTTATGAAATTTTATTAGAGAAAACTACAAGAGAATAATTTCTCTCTCTCAGAAGTCAAGAAGGCACCAAGTTCCAGAGGAAGCCTAAAACTGCCACTGTTTCATAGAAGCTAAGAGGGATTTCCTAGAGAAACAAGATGCTGTGATGGAAAAATAATAATCACTTGTAAGCAAACAGCTCAACCTCTTCCCCAGTAAGATGTATTTTATCTGCTGTTAGGAGTTAGCTTATTGAGATGAGGGTGGGATTGGTGGGAGAACGGTGGGGGGGTCAGGTGTTTTTTGGGTGCAGCTGTTAGTAAAATTAGCTGAAGCCAGGTAGGCCGTACCGATCTCACACAGGTCCCCTCCGTAGCTGGGAAGGCATAAGCATTTGAAAGAGTCGATGCCATCAGTGCAGGTAGCTCCATTCAGACAGGGGCTTGAGTGGCACTCATCAATGTCTGCAAGAAATCAAGGGCTGCCATTAGGACTCCGGGCAGGGAACTCTACCTACAGGAGAATTGGTTTCTTTGCTTGTTCAGGAAGGAGTATTGATGATTTTGGAAGAGCTCGGGAGGGAATTATGGGTTTATTTTAAAAACTGCTGCTGCTGCTACTGCTGAGGAAATGATCACAAAAAGCCTAACCCACTCTAGGAAGATGACATCATTTTCGACGCAAATTTCTGCCACTTGATGGCTGTACAACACTATGGTGCTATCAGGGCAACATCAGGAGAGGTCAGAGGGATGACTTTCAGTGTATTCTGCACAGTATCTTTTGATATCTGTTGTGTCTCTTCCTTGTCCATCTTTTTTGCCTAACTTGACCAAATGTGCAAACTTGTGGCTGTCTCAGCCTCCATCAGCTACAGTCTAAAAGACAGTCGTTGGACCTCTCTTAAGCATGAGAAACATCCTCAGACAGGGCTTAATCTCCTCCCTCTCCCTCCTTGATGCCTCATTTTTTACTCTTTCTAACTGTCGTCCAGATGTCATCCTTGATCCTGAACTCCCACAGCTAAATCTTCACCTGTTCCAGAGCACAGCTGGTTCTAGGGGTCATTTCGCTGGAAAGGATTGTTGGAGTGCAGTGTGTTCCAGCCCTGACTCTAACATGCACCCCTGTAAGATTACTAGTGATGGGGCTATCATAAAGCCAGCTGTACCAGCTTTACACCAGTCAAGGATTTACCCACACTGGGGGAATTGTTGGCTGCCCATTTAGGACAGTTTTAAGGACTCTTTGTGCTGCTCCATTGGTGCAAAGAGCCCCGTGGGTGGGTCCAGATTTGGCTCCAAGTCTCCTGTCTCACAGTCTGTCAGTTACCTCAAGGACAATGCATGTTATTACTGCAATGGCATGCCTAGCCCCCCACCAGTTCAGGAAGAGAAGGAAAGCAGCTTGGATCTCTTGGGTACCATGTTCAGAATAAGACCACAATGGCTAGTTTGTAACTATATGCTACAAAATCCATCCTTCTAAAATTGTTTTTTAACATCTCTCCAATCTTAATCCTATTCCTCAGTGAATATTCTTGAAATCAGAAGGAAGAAATAAGTTAATCAGAATGAAAAGACTGCAGAGATGAAGTCAGCTCAAGTGTAAGAACATAACTGACATAGACAAAGAGTAAGAACGTAATTGTGATCAAATACATACAGAAAAGGTTGTAGGCTAAAAATAGTAGGTGTTGGTTAGCTCCTTTAATGAGACTGTTTTTTTCTTTCAAAGTCTCGCTTCTCAGACTCTGAAGTACTGGAAAGCCTTAAAGATGCTGACTTTAACAGAAGTCATCTGACTGACACCTCCCACGACATGTCAGTACTAGGGTGGTTAGTGGGAAAACAGACTCAGAGAAGATGAATCAGAGAAGAATGTGGAAATGGCCATAATGGAGCAGAACAACAATCCATCATGTTCGATATTCTGTCCTCTGCCACACTGTATCAGACTAATTGTCTGTCTAGCCCAGTATCCTCTCTCCTGCCATACCAGAATAGAACAGTGATCCATCTACTCAAGTATTCTCTCTTCAGCCATAAGAAAGCAGACAAGCGTTTCACCTTGTCTGTCTGTCTAGTCACCTACAGTGGCCAATGTCAGATGCTTCAGAGAAAAGTGTAAACTCCTATAGGACATCAAATTGTAAAGTATTAAATGATGGGGGAAATTCTTCCTGGCATCAGCTGGTAGCCAGCTAACACTTCAAAGCATGAAACTTGAGAGCCCTTGTCATTTGTATCCTAATTTGTTTCCCTGGAAGTATTGCAAATATTCCCCAAATGGCTTATGAACTGTTTAAAGCAGTTTTGCACTTGGCTCTTCATGCATGCAAGACCTGCTTCTTTGGACTGTTCATTGAAATACTAATTAATGTTTTCTGAGCTATTATTTTCAGTGTGATGGGAGGGAAGTGAAATGCTCCACTTTCATCAACACTAATAAGCATTTTGAGACTTTCCAGAACAAAAAGGGAATTATTGACTTAGTAGAAAAGAATGGATGAGTCAGGTTGATTACTACTTATCTAGTAACATCTTTGGATCTTAGAAGATTTAAAACACGAAAAGGGAAACTGAAATGTGTGGAGGGGTGATTAAAATCCCAGTACACACCAGGTTCCCCAGCAACAGCAGCAGCAAAAGTTGACACCAATCACAGTTGTCTTCACCTGAACAAGTTAGGAAGGGTTCTCCTTTGTCCATTAGCTTCTATTAAGTGCAAAGCACGCTGTAGAAATGGAAATAAAGCATGTACAGGCGCTAAAGCAGAATGTTTAGCAGGGAATAATGGGCTCTTCATTTGTCTTCAGTGACAAGGACTAACATTTTATGCACCCAAGATCTCTTTCAGACACAGTTGATCTGCAGTGGTCACCTACCCAAGTCGTGGAGGAAGAAGGGCAGCAGATACACGTGTGGGCTAGTGCACTGCATCAAATCTCAAATCAGGAAATAACATTAGAACAGAACTTGCTTTTGTGCTTGTATATAATATGCACTGTATATATTATATATACTATATGGATACTTGCTATATATACATATATAAACTCTTGTATATATATATATATATATATATATATATATATATAGACACACATGCACACACATTTTAACAGTGCTGGTAGAAATAATTCAAGGAAATCCAGAAATGCATTACTTTTCGAAATGCATGCTGCAAATATTTTGAAAGATGACATTTAAAACACAAGGATAATAAATATCAAACTACCCATTTGGCATCTTAGTTTTTTGGGGCAGGGATTGTGCCTTCCTCTGTATTTAGAAAGTACCTAGTCTCAACATTTCTTAGGACATTCAGGATCCCACACATCAGGACTTTTGGAGTTGGCGAAGCTGATTCTCCATTCACCCTGTAGTTCTTGGGTCTTAGAGATGTTTCAGAAGAGTAAATAATCTCACCTGCTAGCATCAGTCATGATATAGTCCCTAGATACACTGGAGAATAGATCTATGATATTGATGTGAGCTCTGGGCCTGGGGCTTTTACTGAATCCTCCTTCTCATGTAAAGAAATGTTAAATCACCCACCCACATAATGCTTGGCATTTTTCATTATCCTTTTAACTGTCACAAGCATATATTACACATCCATAGTCTTGCTAACCATTCAACCCTGCACGACAGAGACTTTCATAGGTGAGGTGAGGGTGCAGGGACCCTTCAGCAGCTGGAAGCTGTCATGTATCTTAACACTGAAGGAATTTACAAAGCTCCTGTTATTAGATATTTGTTATTCTATGTAAATTTTCCTAAAAATTCATGTTTGTCTTCTGATGGCTCCCATGCTAGTCCCTCTCAAATAGCTTCTCTACAAGGACAGGAAGAAAAGATTACTATTATTTCAGTGTCACCAATGTACGTTGTATATTGCAAGACAGAATGAGACAGCCCCTGCTTTGAAGAGCTTCCAGTCTAAGAGACAGCCACAGAAGACAGAATGCATGGGGGAGCCAAGAACAGGGAGTGCATTTAAAACATTAACTCATTTCTGAAGGGCATCACAAAAACAAGGAGTTTTTAGAAGATGATTTATTCTTACCTTGGTATCAGCAGAACATTCAAAAAGACCATTCAAATGCTTTGTCACAACATGGGTTTTCTAGCTGATGTATTCTTAACGGGACTAGCTCTTAAGGCCTCACTTTTAGAAAAAATATTTTCATGTTTACAAAAAAAATGAAAACAGGGTTTCCTATTTAATAAAAGTAAACTGTTGGTTGACGAAAGCAAGGAGGTGGCAGGATTACACTGTATACTTCATTTAGACAAACACAAAATAGCTTCACCAGCTTGTCATTTCCTTTCTAACTCTAATGTTCCCAAACATGTACTGCATTTACTCAGCCAGACTGGTCTCTTTTCAAGTAGCATTAGATAACTTAAACACAATAGCTCTGTACTAGAAAGAAACACCATTTATAAACCAAAGTGAAATTGACCACTGTGGTATAATTTCAACTGTGAACCAACAGCATCAGTGGTGAAAAATACATTAGAGCTTCAGAACTGTTTCCCTCTTAATTATCTAAGATGGTTTTGGTAGTAACAGTGGTACGAACTTTAAAAAACCAACAATATATGTGTTTTATTAAAAAGACAGCCTATATCACTGATTAAACAAGCTTAGTTTTGTGTTTAAAACATTCACTGAGGAGGAACAGTGTGCAAACAGGAAGGAGGTGGAACATTACTGTAACACTGATAAATTCCTACTGCTTTCCTGGGATTGAGAGTAACTTGTTTGGAAATACAAGCTGGCATCTAAACTGCTGGCTCTACGCTGCATCTTGAAAAGCAAGACATTTTCAAAGTGTGCAACAACCCGCACACTGACCTATTTTCATGGGGTTTCCTAATGTGTACGAACCATAATACAGGGACTCAAAAGACCAACTAAACAATAATCTTTTAGAGAGCCAAGAAAATCTAGTCAGAAATCGTAACTTCTGTTTTCCAGGAATTCCTGGGAATATTATGAACATTGATCTAGGGTTAAGCAGAGAAGAATATCCCAAAGCAGGTAAAGTGGCACCTAAAAGTTAACGCCATTTCCACTGCCTGTTACCAGATCCCGATCAAAGCAGAAAAGAAACAGCTGGAGAAAACAATTCTCTTAGATGTGAGAAATAAGCAGTGGCTGTTGGCAATAGCACAGCCGAATAGTGACTTGACAGCAGATGGAAAAAGTCTAATTTCTCTGACGTAAACCATAAAAATGTATATATAAAATAATGAAATTTAAACCTCAGGGTACAGAGGAGGAGAAAATAACCTGCCACAACATAGAAAATATTCTATTAAACTACAAAACTCAGACACTTATCAGGAAAACATATTTATCTTGTGGTACTCCCTCTCGGTGTTATGTTTACAAGTGATAATTTGATTACAAGCATTGAGAATGCAGGAACCTCAGGAATCTTTGGCTCTGTACAAACAGGCCATTCTTTTAGGTTATATCTTCAGAGCTGATTTTCCATTAAGCAAATAAGCCTTTGACTTAATGTCATAAAACAGTCGAGAGACACTAAATAACTAGATTGGTCAGTAAAGATATCTGCCAGTGCCTATATCTCAGCTGGAACTTGTTAGCGCTACTTTACCCTCCTTCACAGCCAGACTCCTAGAAACACATTAAATAGAATTGTATGAATCACCTGCCTGATTTTTTAAAAGGTTTTTCTTCTGTTGCTTTCTTTTAACCAACAAAAAATATCCTTCAGGCTTTCAGGCCATCAAGAAGCATGACATCCATCAAGACACCTTCAAAATCACCTAATAGACTTGAGCTGTATTGGCTGTATGGGCAGCAGATCCTGTGGATTTGACACCCTCCAGAGAGATGCAAACCTTTTGGTAAGTTGCTGACATTTCAGCAAATGTCAGTTTTCCCCTTGACCTGCCTGAAGTCTTTAAACCCATCAGCTAGTTCAAAAGATGCAAACCAAAGCTTTTTCACTGAAATGCCGGTATGGTATTTTTGCTAATATTTGTGTGCTCTCAAATTTTGCCAGTTGTAACAGGCTTCTGCACTGTTGCAAAAGTGTTGCCAAAAAACAAAAAATAGTGTTACCGTTGGCAAAAGTCTGGATGAAGAGGCCAGTTGTGTGAACAACACTTCAAATCTGAGGCTCTTGAGGGGCCCTAACCCTGAGGGGAATATATAGATTGCTGACTACAGACATTAGCATTCCTTGGCTAGAAGGCTGGAAAATGCCAGCATCCCAAGAGTTAATCGCCAGTTCACAGGCTGACACATCTCACGCTTTGGCTTCTGGTGTTGATGTCTTTCTGGGGGAAAACATACGGTGTGGCACAGTAGAGAAATTTTCATTTTGAAAAAATGGTGGGAATTGAATCCACTTGAAAACCTTCCCAAGATAGGCTTAGTAGAAATTAGCGCTAAAACCCCACTTCAGCTGGGTCTTTGCTTTGGGCTCCTTTTTGTAAGATGAACTAGATTCTTTCCTGCTTTATTATCTTTTTTGATTATTCTTCAACAAATGTTCAACACAGCACAAGACACAAGACACCAAGATAGTGCCTGTGCCAGAGAGCTCTTTTCTAGATTAGGAAGACAAGACACACCAGTAGAACCAGAAGAAGAAGGTAATATAGGTCTATTATGAAACACTATTATTGTTCTCATTACGCAGATTCCCCCCATTCATTTCTCTGGCATCTCTCATCTAGAAGGATCCCAAAACTCTTTGAAGACGATTGTTACAGTAGAATTGGGCTAACACTGCCAAACTATTTTTGTGAATATTTGTTCCATTAAAAAAAATCACTTTGTTTACACATTTAGGTCTTATTTCTAGATGAAATTGACCCTTTTGTGGAGGGCTGGTACAAGAACCAGGCGTCCTTTAAGTTCTGTTCTGAATTAGGACTTGTGCAGGCACTTTGCCCATGGGTGAATTTCACTCTCCATGAATATGTTCGCAAATGAGCTTTGTTAGCATAAAAGGCATGCTTTCAGCTTGAATGCCGGAATAGTCACTGAACACAGATTCGAAACCACATAACTAACCTGTCATATATATTCATTTGAACTTTATGCTATCGTTGTTTACTTACATAAATTGTCCAATTAACAAACGGAAACAATGCACTGTGATTTTCGTTAACTTACCACTACAAAGCACATTCCAGATTTTGAAAATTTGCAGGGAGCCGTTTGCAAATGAGATGAAGATCAGAAACTGTTCACTGAAGATATTTGTCAAGAATTTGGAACAGCAGGCGAACACGAGAATTTTGCCATTTTGTGTGGGTAATTTACGGACGGAAAAAGAAGCAAAACTATCAGACAAATTGACAACTTATTTGCTGAGTTCTAATGGACAGTCATATAATCACTTCCCCCTTCATTGTCACACCACTACCTCTGCCGTGGAATGTGTCAACGGTTGTAGGCCAATGACAGTACCCATTACTCTTGCACAAAGGGCTGTGGCATATTTAATGACCAAGACAATGATTCCATTAGCACAGTGACATATCCCACACGTGGCATCATGTAAGCACAATGGTTCACTGATGCGCCTGTGGAGTCTTCACACAAACACAGTATACCTAGCACTGTACTAGGGCACTGGGGTAAGTACTGACTCGGAAAGGAAAGGATCTTTTACATTCCCTGCATCATAGGACACCCTAGAACTGTGCTGGGGTATCAAGGTCCATACTGAGAGGGAAGAGTGCCCTCTACAGAGTCACCCACACCACTACTATTTCCCTGGGGTAGTCAAGTCAGTCCTGAATGGTCCCCTCAGTGACAGAATAAAGAACGACTGCAAGTGGGATATTGGCATCCTTTGATTTCACTGGTTCATGAGCAAAGGGAAGAGACTACAACTCAAAGGAGATGGTGACTCCAATGAGTCACGTAGCCTCCACAACCCTGAAGCTTAATGACGACTGAGGCTGGATCCTGTCACCTGTTCTCCATCTTTGCATATGAAGATGTGAGAAGGCTGTGATTTCAGGGCTTGTCCCTTCATATGTGACCCGTGTCTGGAGCTGTGTTGGTAACCTTGCAAACGAGGCGAGATTGCAGCTTGATTGGCCACTGAAGGCGTGGGCAGGGTTTGAAGTGACAATCACATGCACGGGATACACCATCAAAGAATGTACCAGACAAAGTAAAAGTTTTATTAGTAAGACAAAAAGAGAAGGAGGTGGGGAGAGAGCAAGAGAGCACTGACATATCAGAAATATAATAAGCTTGATGGCCAGCTGAGACCTCACAGACGTAATAATACGTTGTGTTACAAGAGTACCATCCAGCTGAGGATACCAAATGCATTACGAACAGAAATGAATTAAGTTTCACCACCTACCTCAGAGGTAGGTGCTTATTAATGGCTCTATTTTATAAATGAGAAAAGTGAAGTATAGAGATGTAAAGTGATTTGCCCAAGACCACTCAGTGATTCAGTGGCAGACACAGAATTAGAACCCAGCTATCTGCTCCAACCAGTATGACTTCTAAAGCATGACTTCCAAAAAGCCCCTCCCTCACCCCAAAGCAGCCTGCACAAGTGGTTTAATTTAGTTAAAGTGAGACAACAGTTCTGGGGGTTATAATGATGGGGTTTGGTTTTGTTTTTTAACTGGAAATGATGGAGCAAGTCTGGTTTCATTCATGTATTGGACCATATATAAGCAAATATAGATGAGGACAAAATGTCAGAAGTGTAGAAGCACAGATACGCATGTAAACTATACACACAACTGCAGAACTAAAGGTTCGTTAAAAAAGACCCATATTTTATACAGAGTGCACGTGCATCCTTGCATATTGCAACCTTGACTTGGGCTGGAACAGGCTGCTTTCTGTTTTGGTAGCAAAGTGAAACTGAGCCAGGAATGGGAAATGCCAAGGAATTCCTTGTTATCCTTGACTTAGCTCTCCTCACCCTGGGAGGCAGCAACAGCCAGGTAAGCAATTCTTATGGAAGAAAATTCCTGGCTAATTGCTACGGGAAGGCTTTTTCACTGTAACATGCCAATACATCAGCTTAGGCAGCTTACACACTCACTGTATGAATAAGATTGAGCTGGTTATCTACCATGAAAGGTACATGATGTTTTCACAATCTTAAAAATTGTAGCAATTTATACGTCCACTGGTGAATGAGCCTACCAGTCTACAGATTGAAAAAGTATAATGAAAGAGACATATGCCAAAAGAGACAGTAAAAAACTAATTTGATCTAGCCTCTGTAGCCAGTTCCAGCAAACACAAGACACAGTGCATCAAACAGAACCTCAGTTCATTTCTTTTCCTCTAGAGCCTCAAAGAAATATATTTTCTTTCAATCCCAATGCACAGCTGGGCCCAACAAACTGATGCAAAGTGACTTGCACCGTGGATGGGGATGAAAGCATGGCCAAAGGTGCCTTTTGGATATGGCAACTCCTACTTGCCATCAATAGTGACACAACAGTTGGATTCTGGTGGCATAGGGCACGCAGGCTAAGTTAAAGGAGGTGAGGTGTTGTCTGCCAATACATTGCCAATGGATAACGCAAAGGGCTAGGAACGTGATTTGGCAGGTGCACATACTGCATCCAGCAGTGCAGCTCAGAGAGCAGAAAGTTCTGATTTTCTTGCTGGCTTGTTTTTGACCTTTGGACTTCCTTGAGTGCCACAGAAGAAGCCAGGAGGTCCACAACAGCAGACCTCCTGCACCGTAACAAACATCACGAAACACAAGGCACCATCCATAAGTACACGTAGATCCTAATGCTCTGGATGGAGAGTACATATATGTAGGTCAGGATAGGGGATAAGGAAATAGACAGTGGTCAATATTCCATGCTACAGTGCTTCTCTGGCTCTCAATTGCCAGGACAAAATTCTCTTATTGATCCAGAGTGGAAGGAGCAGCTGCCATATCTAGGGCTTCAGGAAAGGAACAGAGCTGCCCCCCACACCGTTTTCTCTAGACCGAAGCAACATTTAACAATGATGGTGAAAGGAAAGTGAACTCCCCATGGTTCCCCCCAGATATGCTGTGCTCATGGACATGTCCACAGCAGCTCTCACTTCAGGTAAATAATTATTCTCTCTCTGCTCCACATCCCCAACAAAGCAGAGGACAGAACTTACCTATATCACAGTGGGCGCCCACGTACCCAGGCGGGCATAAGCAGGTGATGTTTCCGTCTCTTTCCTGGCAGGTTCCAGCTCCACAGGGCTTCTCATCACATGTCTTGGGTGTAACTGTAACTCCCAAGAGAGACGATGTCAGCCAAACTATACGGGTACCTTTTGCTGTTATGCAGTGTGACTCTAGCTGACTGCCATCACTGCCATCCACTGCCGCTTCCCTCTCTACTTGCCACATTAATCTGCAGTTATCTTTGGTTTAAGGCTACTTTACTTTGGCTACACTGTTACAGAAGGTCAGAGTCAAATAATGGGATGGATGAGGGCTGGATAACTGTATGGCACTGATGGTTGTGCTTGTTAAGATAGAAGCAACTGGCTATTTGTGTTTTGTGGCATCTTACCTGATTGCTGCATGTGTGATAAAGGACTGGCCCCTCAAATTCCCTCCATGTGCAGAACTGCACAATTGGCCAGGTGTACAGGGTGAGCAGCTAGTAAACGTGAAAAATCAGGATGGGCTGGGGAAGGGTAATAGACACCGATATAAGAAAAAGCCACAAATATCGAGACTGTTCCTATAAAAGCAGGACATCTGGTCGCCCTACAGATGCATTAGGAGTGTTCCATCATTTATCAGCCACTGTGAGAGGCAGGATACTAGACTTGAAGGCTCAGTGCTCTGCTCTGGTGTGGCAAACCCCACCTCCCTACCGCTTTTCATTAAGATAACATTTTTCTTAAATACCCTTTTCCATTATGTTCTCTTCGCTGTATACAAAAGAAGAAAGGGCATGCATGTAGAGGTGGATTGGAAAAGCAATACACATTTTTAACAATACCTTCTGCAGCGGGTTCTGGCAAATTGGTGGCTTCTGGTGAAACTTGAGGCAAGATAGCAGTGATGGTGGGTGATATCTCTAGAGTTTCTAGAACAACAGCTGTTCCGGTTTCTTGTTCTGATACAATGGGAGTAGAGGACTGTATTTCAAGCTGTGCCTCTTCAGGACTCAGGGGCTCTTGTGTTAATTCAGTATCTGGAAAACTGGTGCTAATTACAATGTCTGGTGCAGAGGTTTCCCCTGAAACATCTGGGAGTGGGTGTGTGGGTGTTCCTGAAGACTCTTCTCTCCTCTCTTCAGTTGCTCCAGGAACTTCACCACTGACCACAGCTATACCAGATGTTTCTATGTTAACTTCAGGCAATACAGATGTTTCGCCATTGGTTTTGTAAACTGTAGAAGTTTCTATGCTAATTTCAGGCAATGCAGATATTTTGTCACTGCTTTTGTGAACTGTAGAAGTCTCTCTGCTAATTTCAGATATTGCAGATGTTTCACCACTGGTTTCGTGAACTGTAGAAATTTCTATGCTAATTTCAGGCAATGCAGATGTTTCACCACGGGTTTCAGGAGCTGTAGATGTTTCTACACTAATTTCAGGAGATAAGGATGTTTCTCCACTAACTTCATGAAATCCAGATGTTTCTACAGTAATTTCATGAAATGTAGAGGTCTCTCTACCAATTTCCCCAGATGCAGAGGCATCCCCACTTGACTCAAAAATAAGGGGGAGCGTCACAGCTGTTTCTCCACCTAGCTCCTGTGAAACTGTCGGTTTTGTCACAACTTCCACCAAATCAGAAGTGACCAAGGTGACCTCTGGAAATCCTGAGGCCTCCCCACTGACTCCAGTCATGGCTGTGGATTTTCCACTTAAGTCTGTGTCTCCAGAAATTTCTCCACTCAAATATGGAATGCCTGACGTCTCTCCACTGATGTCTACTGTCCCTGACGGTAACCCACTAATATCTGTAACTCCAGACACTTCTCCAGATGTTTCTCTTTCCCCTGAAGGAAGCCCACTGATTTCTAATATCCCAGATGGCCCTCCTCCTGCCTCTTGTTCAACAGATGTCTGTGTTACAACTTCCACTAAAGTTGCATCCACAAGAGAGATAGTGGGAAAGCCAGATGGGAGTCCACTGTAATCATAAACTCCAGATGGTAGGCCACTAACAACCTCAACACCAGAGGTTTCTCCACTGACGTCAGTTACACCACTTGGAAGTCCACTCATGTCAGGGACTCCAGAAACATCCCCGCTAAAGTCTATTTGCCCAGAAGGCTGACCACTAACATCTAAAATTCCAGACACTGTGCCTGAGAGATCTTCATCCCCAGAGGGCAATCCACTGATTTCCAAAAACTTTTTTGCTTCTGCTTCTGTAACTGATGGGGTTGTCACTTCAACCAAACTGGTATTTAAAAAGGTAATGCCTGAGGGTTCACCACTTGTATCAATGCCAGAAACTTGGCCACTTAGGTCTACAAGGCCGCTGATGTCAGGTATCCCAGATGGGGCTCCACTGATATCGATTCCTGAGGGTAACCCACTGATATCAGGTATCCCAGATGGTACTCCACTCATATCAACTCCTGAGGGCAACCCACTGATTTGTCCGCTAATGTCCCATTCAGCAGATGGTAACCCTGATAGGTCTCCTTCACCACTGACCCCAATTGTTCCTTTTCCTTCCAGTTCCCTTTCTGTTTCCGTTGTTACAACTTCCACCAAAGTGGTATCCACAAGAGAGACAGTCGGAAAACCAGATGGGAGTCCACTTTCATCATACTCTCCAGAAGGCAGCCCACTGATTTCTGGAGTCCCACTGATTTCTAGCAGTCCTGATGTTATCCCACTGAGGTCCGGGATTCCAGAAGCAGACACTAAGACGTCTTCCTCACCAGAAGGTAACCCACTGACTTCAATAATGCCAGAGGGCAGCCCTCTTCCATCTCCTGATGGCAGTCCAGAAGGCAGTCCACTGATATCCAGGTCCACGGATGGCATTCCGCTTTCTTCAATCCCTGAGGGCTCTCCACTAGGTTCAAATATTCCAGAAGCTGATTCTCCACTTAATGGGCTTCCAGATATCCATCCAGATGCTGATGGCTCACCACTGGTTTCAGGTACTCCAAATGTAGATATCTCCCCTGAAGGCACTCCACTGATAGAAGCCTCTGCACTTGGTTCATCTGGTATTGCACTAACAGGAGGGAAAGCTGATGGACTCACTGGAAAAGAAGCAGGGGAAGTAGGAGGAGAGAGAGAGAGAGGGGAGGAAGGATTTAACAAATAAGTTTCAAGGAGCAATTGAAAATTTCCTGTTTGATTGTGCACAAAAACTGACATCTCATAAAATAAAGTGATGGACTCTGAGGATGAGGCAGAAAGGCCTATGCACTTTCCAGATTGCCCTCCCTCTGCTAAATTCTGTTAATGAGGATTATCTCAAATAACTGGAAGACTGATTCAATTCATCCCCTCCTGTGATGGTACAATTGCAACACAAATTCCCAAAGGATAGTCATCAGAACAAAGCCAGCACTCCAGCAACCATTAGTGGATGGAAACTGCTGCTGTTTCTGCTCATAGTACATAGAAGAAAAAAAATCCAAACTCATCCGGCTAATGTTTATGTCTCAGTGCTGCTTCCAGGTAAGCCTGGAAAGCTAGAGGCTGAAATCTGTTTCTTGACTGATTTTCCCTCTTTACATGCACATTGATGTGTTATTGTAGGGTAGCTTGCGAATGCTGAGCTGTAGGCCCTGGTTTGTTAGTGTAGGGTTGGGTCAGGAGTCCAATACACTGGCTTTGACTATTTTTGTTTTCAAAAGAAGTGCATGGAATCATTTGTTTTAAAACACAGAAAAATGTCTAAGCTCAGGTTCCCAGAACTGTGTCTGCAAAAATGCACGCACAAACCTGGCACCTGTGTTTATGGTAATTCTCATTGCAGGCCGGTTTGAAAATTCAGGCCATAATGAGCTACCTGGGTTTTGCTAACAGGTTACAAAATGCAAAGGTGCCTCAAACTTTGGGTCATCTCACCTCTCCAGGCCCCCTTATCAAAAAGCTTGTCACAAGCAGAGCTGGAGCAGTGGGGAATCCCTGGTTTGATTTGCAGTAAAAGCCAGCAGAGCTCACTCTTCCTTGTCACATGATACCCTTTCTCCATTCACATGAAGCCCTGTTTGCCCTGGATTGCCTGTGAATGTCGTGTCCATGAGGAACACCAGGTTTCATTCAGTTTGATCCAGGGTCAGTAATGCCTTGTGCTTCATGCCCCAGAGCACAGCTCAACTAAAAGGTGCATGTGAGGTGAATCTAGAGAGAGCCGGAGAACTAGCTCTCCTGAGGAGAGAGCTGCTGCTCAAAGCTTCCTCTTCATCATGCTACCTTCCAGCTGGATTCAGACAGGGATCCTCCTTAGTAAGGACACAGTATTTTTGTTTCTAGATTGCCCTTGCCCTAAATGTTTCCTCCGCTAGCCTAGTTTGCCTCTGGGCACAGGGAACAGCCTGACCCACCTGATAGTAATGAAATGTCAGTTGGAAAGACTTCTGTTCCCCACTCGGTCTGATTTGCAGGTTCAGTGGTAAACTCCGTTTCCACAGTTGTCTCCTCCCCAGAGGGTACTTCCTCCACGCCAGGAATCACCTGGGTTACAATCAGATCCTCAGCAAAGAATGGGGTGGCCTCTTCAACCTCGTCCAGAGATGGCAGTGCTGGACCAGAAAGATATTGAAGAGAATTTCTAAGAATGCACCGGCTCTCTCAGAAGCCTGGTGCTGCTCCACAATCTATCCTGATATCATGGTGACAAGCAACACAGAATTGTTTATAATTAAATACATTAAACAAATAGAAATAAGCCGTCTAAATTAGACTGGAGAAAGCAGGGGCATAGGTTATTTCCATCTCAAATTTTCTGATTCTGTTAGAGTAAAACGAATGCAAAAGAATGAGCAATATGGTGTCCCTGTGTGTCCTTGGGAGGAACAACTCCTTTTGCTAAACACCAGTTAACATACAGTGGATTTCCCGTGCGAAATCTTTCCCCTACAGAATACAGTTTCCCCTGTGCTATGAGCATTGTGTGCTATGTCAGATGGCTCTGAAGAGTGTGTCAGTACCTCTGAAACAGAATGCATGGTGCCTTGACAGTGGGTCAGGGAATCCCGTCTGGTTGGGATGCAAATAGATGGTTCTCACACCAGGCTTGTCTCCCCCACAGGCAGGACGTGGGGTCACAATAGGATATCGGATGCTGCCATCAGCAAGCCAGCCAGCGTGGCATCTATCCAGGCCCAGCTTCCAGGCAGCATGGAGTTGCCCAACAGAGGCCAGGGTGGCATTCTGGCTCTCACAGTATGCCTGAGCTTCTGGGAGGGTGAACTGATCTGGTTGGGTTGCAAAGAACACCTCACCTGGAGGAAAACATCAAGTGTGAGTCACTGACACATAGAAACCATGGGCATCTCTGCCCCTCTGCTGCACATTACACCCCCCGCCCAATGCTCATGGCAGGCATGTGGAGAACGTACCCTTCAGTCTGTCAATGTAGCAGTACACGTCGTACATCTCAGAAGCTGGGCGCATGCCGTATGTCCGCACGCCGGGGGAGCTGTCCTTGTCTCCGACGCATTTATTCCGTGGGGACACGATCGGGTACCTGCCGAGACAAAAAGAAAGGGCCCTGCATACACTGTGGTTGAAGAATCTCAGGGGCTGTTCATGTGGAAGGGACGTAAGCTCTCCATTGAATAGTGATGCTGCGTAGCATTGAGAGGTGCCCAAAGGCCTTAATAACAACAATGGTAATAGGTAGCTCCTGGCTTTTCTTCAGGATCCTTGGAAACATATTGTGGACAAATGACGTGGGGAAACGTGGCACACGTAGGGAGCATGGTCACAATTCAGGAACACGTTATGCTACAGACCGACCTGTGTTTTACCCACGTCAGGTGCTGCTGCTTCACTGTGTTGCCACTGGGTGCTGCTTCCACGCGGGGCCGTGCGGCAGGCTGGCTGTCACCCAGGTGGCTCGGTTTCATGACTGAATGTTTCTTTCACCGTCATTTTGACCTGACCTGACCTAACCTTACCTGACCGTCTGGTCCCGCAGCCAGCCGGCGTCACACTGATCAAACCCAGTCTCATAGGCAGCCTGCAGCTGTTCCGACGTGGCAATGACAGCATTGTTATCCAGGCAGGCCTGCTGGGCATCGAGGAAGGTGAGGGAATACCTGCTGGTGGCTGGCCGGTAATGAAACACGACACCTGTTGGGAAAAGCGAGAGAGCAGTGACACATGGACACCAAGATCCCTGTGCAGCCTGGATGGATATTCAGGAAGGGCCTTCATAGCCAACCTGGTCGGAACAGTATCTTCTGGAACCACATTAATTGAAGTCCCTTGTTTACTGGTCTCTGCTGTTATTAAAGAGGCTATAAAATGGGGGTTATCTGAGTGGGGAGGTCTCCCATTCCTCCCCCCAGTGATTGCGAAGCAATGACCCAGCTGCAGGGAGATGAACACAGACAGGGCCCAAGCATAATTTTTCCCAGCCCAGTTCAAACTTGTAACATGGGACCCCCTCCCACACACATACCCATGGGGGCTGCAGTCTGGGCGGGCCCCACAGGGCCTCTTTTCCCCCCATGCCCCTATGTGGGGGCCCTGCACATAGAACTTTGGACCTTGGTGTCTGACAATGCAGCTCTCATCATCAGACAGAGGGGTCATTCTGCAACAACATGAGGTGCCCTCAAGGCTCCCCCGCCCATTCCTGTGCCATGCACAGAAGGAGATCTGCTGGCAGCGGGCAGCTAGCTATTCCTGTCAGGAGATGCTAGGGGCAGAGGAAAGGCTGGGAGTACGTAAACCAGACACATTTTCCCCAGGTAGAACCAGATCCATTGGTAAATGGACAGTGTTCAGATTTTGTCAGCACAAGCAGCTGTGTGGCTGGCCCTGGAGGAAACGGATCTTGAGGTTTCTTGTTGACTTACCAGTAGGAGAAATGGGCTGCTCAGGGATGAGACCGATGCCAGGAACGGCTGTCACCTGCTCAATCTCCTCTTCCACTGAGGCAGACTCTAGTTCTGGTGTGGCAGTCACCCTCAAGACCTCCTCCACTGAGGTCACCTCCGGTGCCTCACTGGTAAAAAGAGTGTCCAGGACTGAGGTGGTGACTTCTTCAGGAGTCACCCATACAGCTGTGACCCCCTCTTCCGTCGCATTCTCTGCCTCCGGGAAAGCTGTCTCGGCACTGATGCCAGTGACAAAGAGATCTGGCGTCACTGTGAAGCCTTCATCCAGCTCTGAGGCAGTGGGTGTGAAGTCGATTGGCTCTAAAGTTGCGATACTGCCCCGGGCTTCCTCCTCTGTGACATTGCGTGGGAGAGCGAACTCCACATCGGTCTGAGTGACTGTCTGGACGGTGA
This sequence comes from Mesoclemmys tuberculata, assembly GCA_007922155.1. NCBI lineage: Eukaryota > Metazoa > Chordata > Testudines > Chelidae > Mesoclemmys > Mesoclemmys tuberculata. The sequence continues at coordinate 10,159,646 of ML675644.1, forward strand.
AGTTCTCAGGGATTAAAAAGTCCTCGCCTACAACAGGAGGCAAATGTTTCCTTTACTAGCACCTCCCAGAGACACAGGCAGGCTAACCAGGCCCAGGCTTTGGAAACCAACCTATGTGCGGACACTCCAGAAAGGGGCTGGGTATGTGCGTGTGATGATGGGAGATAGAGAGGATGATTGGGTGGGTCTGGGGGACTGTGATGGGAACCTGGGTAGGTGATAAGGTGGGTGTGATGGGAAATGGGGCAGGTGATGTGATCTGAACAAGAGTAGATACTAGGGTGTGTATATAGGTGTTATGAGGGGATATGCTATTGCACAAGACATGTGTGTGATGACAGATATAGACCATGAGATGGGTGATAGCATGTGGCTACTCTGGGAGCTATTCCATCTTGTGAACTGATTCGCTGGGCCTCTGGGACGCTAGCATGCTGGGTACTGGGTGCCTCTGTTTGGAGGGATAACCGCTCCCTTTTTGAAAGTAAAATATTGACCATTCCCCCTCCCTCCAGCCCCCATCCACTAAAACACTCTACAGTGGATTTTAATTTTCCTTCCCATATGTTCTATAGCTTTCACATAAACCAGGGAGTCAGAGCTCTCTTCATGTTCCCCCGCCCCACCCCTTATACTCCTGACTCTAATCCTCTAGTGCACCTCACACTAAGTCTAGACTTTGGTGACCTCAAGCACCAGCATCAGGGAATTTAAAATACAAGGCCCAAAATGGGGAGAAGAAAGGGGGTGCTCCTATAATGCTACACTGCAGAGCTAAGCCTGGGAGAGGGGCACAGAGAGATGCGGGGAACCAGCGAAGCTCCTGTCATGCTTCAAGGCAGGATGGAGCTGGGAAGCAGCGCGTGGGGGGAGCTGAGAAACCAGGAGTGAACACTGCAGAACAGTGTTCTCCAAACTGATGCTGCTTTGCCTTCTCTCTTTATGTATTTCAAATTCCGTTTCCTTTACCCTGTTAGTTCATTGTACCTTCCCAAAACCAGGCATCACAGCTCAAACACGTGCCTGTTGTGTTAAGTGGTTTAATAAGTAGCACCTGAGAGATACATGTAGGGCCAGGTGTGCTGGTGTGGTGAGGTCACTTTGTGCCACATGGCTGGCATAATCTGGTCCTAAAGTGGACTTCATTGGCCTATACCTGGTGTAGACACACTCCCTGCTGCTGGCAATTGCATAGCAGGAAAGGGGTGCAGATTGCGGGTATGCCTGAGATGCCCATGAGCCAGGCCAATCCTTAGCTGCAATTTTGCCCCCTTATAGATGTTTGCAGCCTAGGCAGCCCTCTAATTTAAAATGGGGAGAGGATGGGGCAGAGGCTAGTCTAGCACAGCAGCTGCATCATGATCAAGGAAATGCAAAAGTGAACTTTATGGAGCCTGTTGCACGTGTACCCCAGGCACTAGGAAAAGCACTGCTACCCGGATCGGACCCATTGTCTTTTTCCTGCTCTCTTATCTATAATACTCAATTCCTTAATATGTAAGCACCTGGTCTTTGCTGTGTAGGGTGACCATATGGCCTGCTTTGGGGGGCACAGTCCCCTTTTTAAGCCCTGTGCCAGACGTCCAGACTGGGCATTGGTCCAGTTATGCCAAAAAAGTGGGGCATGGAGGAACATTCAGGGGAGGGAGCAAGTGGTAACACCAGCCTTGCATGGCAGGACTCGGGAAAGCAGGGACACAAGGCTGCTCTGGCCTGCCTCACAAGAAGCTTCTTTCTCTGCTTGGACAGGACTGGAGGGGTCGTGTGGGAGTCCTTGTTACTTTCTTGAAACAGTAAGAAGCTTTTCTGTGTTAATTCAGAGGTGGGGCTAGCAAGAGAGTCAAAGGCATTCAGGGATGGGCAGCATAAATAATCAATGGGGAACGATTAAAAGTTCTGTATCTGATTCTTATATTGGAGCTATCGCCATAACATCTGGGTTAATTGTGTACAGCTATGACACAGAGGGGGTCTCATAGCTATCTACATGTATTTGAAGGAAATAACTAACTATTTAAAGGAATTAACTAACTATTAACTAACTATTGAAGGAATTAACTAACTATTAATATTATTATTCGTATTGTTCTTAATTTAATTAATTTTAATAGACTAGACTGTGGAAGGACTCCCAAGGGAAATTATGGAAGATCTGTCACTTGATTCACTAAAAATAGGAGTAGACACAACACTGAGGAACAGACCACGACAAACAATCAGACACTGAACAAGATGGGACTTAACTGGGTTTTTCTCTCTAATTTCCATGGTTATACGATAATTCCGCTTCAACTGGGAAGCCCCTTGAATTGCTGCTTACTAGTACTGTTGGAGGCACGGTACTTAATTAAATGAAAACCATGCAACTCACCTGCATAGCAGATCGCATCATAGCGAGAATGGGGGTGAGGGTATCCAGTCTGATTGACATGGAGGTACACCGTCCGCACCCCCACCAGGTTCCCGCCACAGTTGGGACGTGCTTTGGAGATGGGATACCTAACGCTCTGGTCTGCCAGCCAGCCTGCGCTGCACACATCCATGCCACCCTTCCATGCCAAGTACAGCTCTCCTGTGGTGGCCAAACGGGCTCCGAGACTGAAGCACATTTCTGCAGCTTCTTGAAAAGTGAACTTTTCTTGGGAGGTGGCATAGAAGACTTCACCTGCAATCACACAACCATTAACTGGCCATTAACCAAGGACTGACTGTAGTGTTTAATTCCTCTTCTGTCTACCTCTCTTTTTCCTTCCCCAGGAGCTGGCAGGATGGAGGGAAGGTTAAAAGTACTGGATGTGTACAGCTTGGATAAGTGACAACTAAGGGTGGGGGGGACACACATGATAATTGTTTACACATATTAGGAAGGTGCAAACCTCAAGGAGGGAGAGGAATTTTCTAGGGTGGAACAAGGGGGCCTACGTTCCACTTGGAGTCATATGATGACGTTAAGATAGGGAACATTTTGGGGCCTGGTTTTCAGAGGTACTGAACACTCACTGCTCCCATTGACTTCAGTGGTAGGCAAGGGTAGTCACCTTTGATCTGTGAAAATCATTTCCTAATGAGAGATACCAGAATGTGGAATCATTCCCTGAAGTACATAACAGGAGCCCCATTGCTTTAGTCAATTAAAACCAGAGGAGGACAAAAGCCCTGAAAAATAGGCTTTAGTGGATAATCCAGCCTTGGCAGGACCATATGGAATCTCACACGGCTTTGCATCTCTAACGTCTCTGACTTCTAGCTGCTTTGTCTCTTGTTTTATCCTTGCCTGCACTGAGGATGCTCATGCTGCTGCTGGCTCAGTCCCTTGTGAATTATATAGAAGAAACCGAAGATCACCTTGCATTTCCTCTGCGTAACAATAAACATCGTATGTTTCGTCTGTCTCCCGAATGCCATAGGTCCTCACTCCAGGAAACTCATCCTTGTCACCATAGCAACCTTCCCGGGGATGGTGCATTGGGTACCTGAGAGCAAGAGAGAGAGCGTGCACAGTAAATGTCTAGTGAGCAGACAGAAGCTTTATTGGAATGATGACTGCTGCATGGCTCTGTGGTGCAGGAGGCATCAGGATGAGCTGAACAAGTGGTGGAGAATCATAACTTGGATCTGACATTCTGGAGGGAGAGGGGAAGTGAAGGGAGGCCAAACCCCCAGAACTTTTCCTGGACAGAAGAAGAGGAAGAAGTGGTCTTATTCCTTTCCATTCCTGACACTGCAGGTGAGGGGAGAGGACCCATCTGGTGTCCTCCCAAAGATACTGGTGCAAGGGGAGTTGCTGGTTTTCAGACCTCCCTGAAGCCCTGCTAGATGAATACTTGACACGTGCAAAATACAGCCACATTTGTTGAGCTTGGCATAGCATTTATGCAGTTCGCATGGGCAAAAGCAGAGGGCCTGGGGACTGGAATTAAACCACCACTCTCAGGTTTCTGGGCCATTCAGTCCTTAGCCTATCAGCTGTGACTGCCAAACAAGGGGGCTGGTTGTATGAGCAGTTTGGTGATGTGGACATCTATCCACAGGGGGATGGACTGCGATCCACCAGCTCATTCCATGCCAAATGATGATCAGATAACAACAGCTAGTCGTCACTGAACTGGGATGGGATTTAAACCTGTTACCTAGGTGTGAAGGCTCTGTATCCCATTTCCAGCCCTTTCCTGCTTGTATAGCCCTCTTTTCTTCCCTCTTGGCCACCTTCCTTCCCCTCTTTCAGCTGATTACCTGACAGTCTGATCAGCCAGCCAGCCAGCATCACACTGATCAAACCCATCGTCATAGGCAGCTTGCAGCTGTTCAGGAGTAGCGATAACAGCACTGTTCTGGATACATGCCTGCTTTGCCTTCTCAAAGTCCAAAGTGTACCTGGTGGAGATGGCTCTGTAATGGAACACGACTCCTGGAAAACACATCCACCAGCACACACATACGCTCACATCAGTCAGTGAATAACCAGCCCCTCACCAGTTTCCCTTTCAAAGGGGTTAGCAAGTCAGAGAAGTTTTTCCCAGGCTATATTCCACCATCCCCAGGCCACCAAACTTCAGTCTAAGGGAATTAGATGGACTGCCTTCAGCGAACAGAAAATCTACTGGAACAGACTGTCCAGTCCAGGTCTTTTTTCCTGTGATGCTAGAGCACCCCAATGTTACATCTAAATCCAGTGTTTGACTGCTTCAGAGGAAACAACCCCAGAATGCAACAAATACCTCACTGTCAGAAGGATCCAAACCTTTCAAGACATTGAAAGTGTCTGGCATGGCACTGCAGTGTTTTAAAAACACTCTGTGGAAATTGGCCAGTTGTGTGTTATCAGAACATTGTTGTACTATTATTATAGACTTGAAATGTGGTAATGCCCAGTGGCCCCATTCAGGATTGAAGTTCCAGTGCACTGGGCACTGTCCAAACACGCAGGAAGGCACGGCCCTTGCCCTGATGATACATACATTTTATACTATAGCAAATGTGCTTTGAAGAGCTGTACTGCACATGCGATGAAGACATACTTTCCCATGTAGAGTGACCTTTAAAAGGAGTGGCTGTATGCACACTCAGGCCTGGCATAAGAAGGGTTAAACGTCTTGCATGCGCTCTTCCTCTCTCTTGACCCCTTTTCTCTTCTCACTCACCATTTCATGGATGAGAGAAACAATGTTAACTGGGGGAAAGTTAATTGTGTGTTATGTTGTCTACGTATTAGCTAACTAAACCACTTCCACATTTCTTGAAAGAACATTAGAACAGCTCTACCAGAACAGACCAACACTCCATCTGTACAAGTACCCCCTCTCCTAACATATTAGGTGAGCCCCGGGGTCCTCAGAGGTTCAATATCCTGTTTCCTGCTGCACATCGTCAGACTCCCAGTCCGTTTCATCCTGTGTTCCATTTCCTGCCTATCAGAACAGATTGGTGCCACCTTCTGCCACACAGGGTTACACTGTTGTTCTGTTTAATCTGGCATTCCAGCTCCTGCCCACATTAGAATAAATCAATGGTCCGTCTTGTTTGGCTTCTGCTCACATACGAGATCAGCCCAACGATCCATCAAGTCTGACATCCTGTCTATGACAGCGAGCGATGCCGGATGCTCATGGAAAGGGTAAAACGCCCCCACTCCTACTCACACTGTACCTTGTCAGATTTCTTCCTGCTTCTTTCTCCCCAGTCAGATCAACGTAAGCATCAACGCTATCACCGAGAAGAAACATTGAAGTAATGACCTCACCTTTCACTATGACCTCTATCGTATCCTGGCTGTCCTCAATACCATGCATCACCTCACAGCGATAGATCCCAGTGTCGTTGGACCTCAGCGCTTTGATTTCCAAGGTGGCGTCGGTGGGGATGGCAGGATAGTTGGGCAGAGAGACCACCTCCTGGTACTCAGTGTTAATTCGAACTTGCCCCTCTGTGGCCACCAGTAAGACAACTTCCTTCCCGTTGGAGAGTCTGCTCCATTTGATTCTTGGGGTCAGAGGAGGGGCAGAGAAGGTTGTGGTAACCTGATCCAACGAGTTGATGAAGTAGCAGGGGATGGTTAGAGAGTTTCCCAGGATGACGCGCAGGGGAGACCGTTCAGGTATGCTCACACTCAGTGTGTTACCATGGTCTGCCGGTCCCGACGTGGAGAGAAACAAAGTGAGGATGAATCAGTGACACGCTTCAATCATAACTACCAACATTTTCACAGTAGCCTCACTCTGGCTTGTCAGTCTGCACCCACAATATTAGGACATCTATTTTTTTGTAGATTCTAGTCAATAGAATTTGAAGTAATGGATGTTCCTAAAGCAGCCCTGGAGCCTTAGTAGCCATTCTGGTGGAATATTATACTATTACACTGAAGGTAGGTGGGGGCTTGGCACTAGTTTATAAACTGGGACTATCTCCCGCCCTTCCAAGTGCAGCAGCAGCAGTATGTCATGGTGTTGTAGCAGCCCAGACAGGAGGCCTTTGGCAACAGTGGGCAAAATTAGTGAGCTCCCAGGTAAGCCTGGTAACGTGCAGGTGTCTTCTGCTCTGTGTGGGGCATGTTGGCCTGCTACATGTATGGTCCCCTGCATTGAACAGTGGTCCCGGCGACTGTACATACCTGAAACTTCCACAGAGATGGCTGCAATGATGACTCGCAAACACACGAACACTAATAGTAAAGTGGTCATAGTTTACCTGAAATAAAGAACACATGGAGACAGGGGTTAATTGCTGCTGGATGATCATCAGGGAAGGAGACCCTACAAAGAGGCAACAAGTCCATTAACTTACTTTATCTGTCCTAAACACACCCCAACGTGGTGTTTTTACATCTGACCAGCAACAAGAAAGAGTTTTCAGGGCAACACCTCATTTAATAAAGGGAGGGGCAAGGCATCTTGCTCCAATGACCCAGCCCCTCCAAACGAGAGAGTCTGTTCTGTGTAGTAGTGTTACTCTTCTACTTTCACACTCTCTCTTGTGATCTTCACTTCTGGGCAGGAAGACAATTTTACCATGGAGCTTCACCATGGAATCACATGCCCTCTCCACCTAACGCTACACCTCAGCCATTGCCTGGAACACCCAGAATAGAAGTTTCTTCCTATTACCAATAACTTCCTTCTCCCAAGCCGACATGTAGTCCTTGTCCAGCCGCTTGGATGTACTTTGTACAACTGAGGCTATTCTAGCAAAGGTCTGGCCCCTTCAGGGTGAACAGGTCAAAGGTCACAACACAACCGATAATCCTGCCTTTACAGTATATACCACTTTAAATATCACTCTTTAGCAATGTCACTGTAAAGACTACATGACGTATACACCCTGTAGGGATCCCTTTCACCAGGGGAACTCACCATGTCAGAACAATTTAAGACAGGAAGTGGTGGACTATCCTGTATCCTGGTGAAATGGCAGAAGGAATGTAGGGAAGCAGAAGGGAGTCTCCCAAAGTGGAATTTGTCCAGGAGAGCAAGGTTAATGCCCCTAGTCCTGTGTCTAATGCCATAGGATTTTAAATGACCACAAATGGGCAGGTCCTCAGTTTAATGTTTCGTTCAAAAGAGGACACGGCACCCACTAAATCTGCACTGCAGCAGACTGATTCAGTACCAATTCAGAAGGACGAGCCCCACCTACTGAATCATTTAGGTTTTCCTTGGAGGTCACCTATCCAAATGCTGGCTGTTTGTCCTCTGAGAGCTAGAGAGATCCCAGCTGGTGTTGGTATGGCTGCAATCAGAGAACGTTAAAAGGGATAGCATATAAGCCTATTGGCTCATTAGTAAAACTCATTAACAATCATACTTGAGAGCCTGGCACAGGACGAGTGAAAATACACATGACATCTTATAAAAGCAGGTCATTAGCCCTTCACTTCTGAAGAAGTGGGTTCAAGTCCTACTTACGCCAAAGGAGAACATGTGTTTGTAAGTTTCAACCTGGTACTCAGTGAATGGTTATCTACATGAAAAAATATGAAACCCTTTGGCAATCTCTACTCAAGAGAGGCTAAACACTGAATTAGCAGGGGCTGCTGCAGGTCTGGACTGCGATGCCATGGCAGAGACGTGTGTGTGGGCTCGGGTTTGGAATACTTTGGATGTCGCAGATCAGGACTGATGTGCATTGATCAAGCTGTGACAGGGAGGACCCTGGACTGAAATAGCAGAGGGGCTTCTAGACAGCAGTGAGGAGAATCAGCAGAGCCATGTGGGTGTCTAGGACTGGAACAGCAGTGGGGGCTGCAGGGTAGGACAGAAATATGTATGATAAATCTCAGTCTTCCCTCTTGTATTATTTATTATGTCTGACTCTCGGCAGTACAAAAAGTCATTTTTATGAATAATAACTTCACATGCATTTTTTTTAAGTATCTTGAAGCATTGATGGCAAAACGCACCCTGTAAAATAAATAAATAATAAAAGCCAGAATAAGATTGCCATCGCTCAATCTGCACAGTATCCCACGGCATTTTGTCAAACAGCAATGCAGCGGCTGGGTAGAAAGTTAACCAGCAAGAGACAGGGAGAAAGATATTCATTTGTATCATGGGGAAACATTACAGTTTCTCCCCGGCTGATAAAGTTACATACCCATCACTGCTAAATTTTAAGATCAGTGCTGGCTATTAGTTATTTATTTATACGACCAGAGGGTTGGCGTCCCGCTTTACTAGGCACCACAAAGACATAAAAGCAAACTCAGTCCTGAGCTATAGGGAAGGACGTTAGCACTGGGAGAAAACTCAAGCCAAATGTCTGAAATGTATTCCTGGTTTGTTAGAAAGAGCAAATCTCAGGAAACTGCATGACTCAGGAGATTGTTTACTTAATAGGGAGACTTTACCAGCAGGTCACAAGTTTTCATATAACCCTGGTCAGTGGTGATCTATAGGGTACGTCTACACTGAGAGCTGGAAGGGTAAACTCTAGCTCCAGGAGACAAACCTGCACTAGCTCTGATCAAGTTGGTGCACTCAATATAGAATGCGAGTGTGGCTGTGGCAGAAGGAATGATGGGAGGTGTTAGCCACCGTGTATGTGCCCTGTGTCCCAGATGGGCTTGTGCTCAGATGCTCAGTCCCTCTTACTACGTGTGCTGCTATGGCTGTGCGTCTACTTTTAGTGTGCTAGCTTGATCAGAGCTAGCATGGGTTACATTTCCTCAAGCTGGAAATTACACCTTCCAATGTAGCCATGCAGAGCTGTTCCCCTTTGATGAGCTACTATACATTAAATGGGTGTGTGTGCGGGTGGGAGGAGTCAGTCCAGTTTCTAATGTGGTAGGTGTGCACATCATGCAAACTATGAAATTACAATTAGAATTCTTGGGGACTAATTGGATCTCTTGATGTGAAAATCAATGGAGAAGCCAAGGATTGAGCGGGCCATGGAGATGGAATTCCCCTGGGGTGATCCCCAGGTGTCGTGATGGAAGGGAGGAGGTGGGGCCAGGGCAGAAAGCACATTGGTGGAGTCAGCAGATGGGACACTTGTACTGTCACAGCTTTCATTGTACCTGTTCTAGCTTTAAATAAAAGCTGTCACTTCTCCAGAGTCAGCAAATCTGGTACCTTTCAGCAGCGCCGGTATTATGCTAAAAACAATTTAAAATAAATAGCCTTGATTTAGTTCATCACATGCTGTTGAGCAAAGAGACAGGCCTCTTTTTGTCTGATTTTTCTGCAGAAGAAATCTGGAATTGAACATCTTAGAGCACTGAAACAGAGAAATCAAATATAATGAGCCCCGGCTGTCTGAAAACACCTCCAGGGCTTTTACTTATTATAGGCTGGTATTGTCACTGAGTATTAAAAAGTTGTAGTAAAAAAGTTGTTTCTATGCCTGCAAGAATTGCCAATGAGACAAATGAAGCGAGAGAGCAGGTTCATGCTAACACTGGTTAGACTTGGCAGCGTATGGTTATTCTGAATGGGTGAAATTCACACCTGCATGGAAACCCAGCACAAGCCCCATGCATCCCTGGAGGATCGCTTAGCTTTGTGCTGGTCCTTCACACAGTGGGTTATTTCATCATACAGTAAGAGCAAGCACGACAGGAACATTTCCAAGTTTGGTTTATTCATGGAAAAAGAAATGCCCTCCCTCTGTCTCCCGTCTCCCACAGTATCCCACAGACAGTGAATTCTTTCTCTCAATGGCAATTGAAACACATTAGAATAATAATATGTGGAGTGCATTCTGCCAGCTTCGCAGTCCTGACTCCCTGCCAGTGAGAAATTCAATCAGGTGCATATTCCTCATGGTCATGTTTGCAACATGTTCTCCATTTCTCGCTAGTCTAACTACTGCAGGGAAATCTTATCCTGTAGCTCTTACAAAGCCCTGCTCTGTGCTGCATGGATCACCGTGCCTAGACTGTACTGGATAATTTGCCTCATTAGCAGCAAGGATTTTATATGTTACGATTTGATTATTCCATTGTGTTTCAGTAGGGATGTCAGAGTGCCTGGCACTCTACAGTGGGGGGACGTCTTTGTTTTAAAGAGCGCGCCTGTAACAACAGACCCTTGTCTAAAGACCTCACCATGTGAAGATACAGGCCAGTATAATGTTGAGCAAATCCAGAGTTCTGTTCAGTTTCTACGGCTGGGCCATTAATTGTGTGATTTTTCAAAGTGTAAAGTCAAGGAATCCGGAGGGGGTTAAGGAGAGAAGGGAATGGACCCTCCCCGGGACCTCAATGAGGCCGCACTTGGTGACCCCCAACTGGAGCTCAGTGGTAGCAGGAAAGTCATTTGGTGGCCTCTGGCTGTGCGGTGAGTCGGCCAGGGAGTGACTCTAGAGATGGGCTGGGTGGACAGTTAGGAAATGGATTCCCATTGGCTCTTGAGCTGGGATACGGGAGTGCAGGCCTCCCTTGCATCAGCTGCATTTTCAAGGCTTCTCGTAAAGAAAAAGGGCTAGAGACCGAGTGCATTAACTGAAAGCTTAAAGCCCCTTTATAGGGCCCGAAAAACTGTTACAAGCTTCCCCTGCCACCGCAACTCCCCTCCAGTTTGTCACGGTTCTTAATCGCTCTGAGTACATAAAACATTATTTGAGGGTTAGAGGGGGTTACAGTTAAGGTTGTGGTTAGGGTCTATTACTCTTACAGGTACAATTACAGACAGTCAAGGTCAGTGTTAGCAGTTAGGGTTATAGTTAAGGTTAGTGTTATGAGTAAAGATGAAATTTAGCAATAGAGGTAAGGATATAATTGAGCTGCCTACTATAGAATGCTTTAAGAAGTGAAATAAGCAACACAGAAGTTCTATAAAGGGACAGATGCACTTATGCATGTACAGGATATACACTTACACACCCACAGGATCTCCATAAAATAGTCTTAAAACTACAGAACCCACCTGGGGAGGTGAAGAAACAAATTGCCAGAGCCAATTTGCCAGGATACCAGAAGTCACCTACTACAGGACAGACCCAACAAAGAAAACAACAGAACACCACTGGCCATCACCTAGACCCCCCAGCTAAAATCTCTCCAGCACATCATTAAGGATCTACAACTTACCCTAGAAGATGATTCCTCACTCGCTCAAGCAGTGGGAGACAGGTCTATCCTTGCTTACAGACATCCCCCAACCTGAAGCAAATACTCACCAGCAGCCATAGACCATATAACAAGAACCCTAAACCAGGAACCTATCCTTGCAACAAACCCCGTTGCCAGCTCTTCCCGCACATCTACTCTAGTGACACCAATACAAGTCCTAACCGCATCAGCCACACCATCAGGAGCTCATCTACTAATGTAATATATGCCATCATGTGCCAGCAATGCCCCTCTGCCATGTACATTGGCCAAACTGGACAGTCACTACGCAAAAGAATAAATGGACACAAATCAGACATAAAAAATGGGAACGTCCATAAGTCAGCAGGACAGCACTCCCAGGACACTCTGTAGCTGACTTGAAAGCTGCCATTCTTCAAAAAAACTTCAAAAACAAACTTCAGTGAGAAACTGCAGAGCTGGAACTCATAGGCTAATTTGACACAATCAGACTGGGTCTGAATAGGGACTTGGAATGGTTCTCTCATTAGAAGAAATAATTGTCACTGTTCACGCATTCTCACCTTCTAACCCTAACCCTAACCTTCTAGTCAACGGGTGTGAATAGGCCTCATCTACCCTAACTGAACTGACTTTGTTAGCACTTGCCCTCCCCATTGTTATTTCTTACCCTTGGATTTATATATATGCTTCCTATCTGTGATTTCCACTTCATGCATCTGATGAGGTGGGTTGCAGCCCACGAAAGCTTATGCCTGCGGAAATTTGTTAGTCTTTAACGTGCTACAGGACTCTCGTTGTTTTTGCTGTATAAAGACGAACACGGCTACCCTTCTGGAACTTATGCATGTGTGCAACCTAGCGTGTGTTCATGCAACAAGGATTGTATGCAAACAGTCACATGTGGACTGCAAATAAAAGTGCATATTGGAAAAATGTTAGCATTTTGGGGTTTTTAAACCCCTCTCTCCTATTACCCCCTTCCCCAGAATTTCACAGAACTAAAACATCTTGTGAGAGTAAAAATTGCATTTTAGTGGCAAGGAAAATTCTAGGTCCAACAAAGTGCCCCCCCAGTAACATCCCAGGAAGCAAGCCACCATGGGGCCCATTTACAGCTCAGTCTGTCTATCCAATTCATTTATTTCTTGGAATGAATTTTCTATTCTTTTTCTAGCTTGCTTTTGAATCTATAGCCATCTGCAGTTTCTCCTGCTGCTTTTGATTGTCCATTTCACATTAATCACACTTGCAGTAAATAAGTTTATTTTAATCATGCTTAATGCCATCTTTTTTCTTGAGTTCATTTTATACCTTCTTGCTTTTGAGCCTGTTACCCTCTCAGAGATTTGCCGATTTTGACACTATAAAACATCTCGATGCTACATCATTGTAGCACAACATCTTCATGGCAATACAAATGTCATCTCATTGCAAAACATCTGAGCAAAACTCACCTGAAGCTACCGTGCTCCACACAGCTTCCATACTTTGGTTTGATCCAGGTGCATTAAAAGGTTTGGAAAACTTTTGATAAACCTTAGTAGGGTTTCAGGCTGGTAATCAAATAGCACTCATGGCTCCAGGAGCCTTTGCCAATAGCATAATGGCATTTTCCAGGAGAATATAGTCCTTAAAATTTGGATATAAAGAGGCAGCTAATAAAAGAAAAAACCAGCAATACTTTTTTAGCTTTGGGCTTTCTTCCCTGGCTCAAAGATTAGTCTCTCTTCCTTTCTTACCCCCAAGGAAATGCCTCTCAGTTTCTCCAAGGAACCCCAATTACCTCCATCAAATCTTGTTTATTTCAACTGTCTAATAGTTCAGTTATTTCCAAGATACAATAATGATGGCAAAATTTTGGAGGAAGGCTTAAGGAGAATTCAGAAAATGTATCTCCTCTTAACAGAGAAGGCTATTGGGTCTTTGATCCCCCATGGACATATCTACAGGTTGCCCCAGGTTTCTTCAGTCCTCAGAATTGTCAGTGGCCTATTGTTTCAGTGAGAATAAGGAATGCTCTTTAGTCACCTCCATGAACAAATCCCCCATTGTCTCCACATGCTCCAAGCTCTTTTTCAGGACTGAGAGTTTTTCTGTTCAAATCTCAGCCTGCTCCAGGAAATGGGAGGGGAGGAAGAAAAAAAAAAAGGGGGGGGGAAGGGAAACAATTTTATTTTTTTTTTTAAATAAGGCAAATTTTGGAATAGAAATATAGTAATACATTTACTCCTGTGACTTTTTGTGTTTTCTCAGCTGTAAAGAAAATAGGAGAGCTATTCCATTCTGTCTGGCTTCCAAACCATTCTGAGACTAAGCCCTTTATGCAGTGGGCTGTTTGGACGTTGCTCCTGCCAGGGCTGGTTTTGACGCGATTCCTGAAACAAGAAAGGCCCTTTTGAACCAAGAGTGAAACGTGGCAGCGGTAGGATTGTGTCACTGAGGTTGTTGCCCACAGCTAGAAGGGGCTGACATTCACCGCATCACCTCCCTGCTTCAGACAGCAAGCTGGAGGCATGGAAAGAGATTTTTAGTAGTGTGAGGTTAGCAAGAGAAAGAGGGGTTGCTTCGGACTCAGGAAAGCAACAGGTTTCCTCACACACCTGTGCCACTTATCTCACTCCTGTCCTGAAGTGCCCCCCGTTATTGCGGTCATGGGCTTTCCTATACACAGCTCAGCTGACTGGCAGGACTTGGCCCCTCCCTCCCGACTGACAGGAATATTGCGCATCTCTGTAAGAAGAACACCTGGCTCAGCCCTTCTCATTGACAGCCCCACTCTCAAGGCGGTAAATGGAATGGAAATAACGGTATCAGCTCTAATTCAGAGCCCGGGTTATTTCAGTTTAAGTCTTGGCAGCACAGGCTATTTCAGTCTAAGAGCCCTGTTTCAATATAACGCAACTATAGCGACCAGCATAACTAAATCAACGTGAAGGCAGTCATGCACCAAAATAAAAGCCTTCGCACGCAGACTAAGTCCAAAATAACTAAGGGTGTCAATGACAACCGCTACAGTTATTTCACATTCCATTTACCAGGCGGACTTTCTGCGGAGTGAGATGCCAGCAACGACCTGGACAACTAACGACCTGCTAAGTTTCAGGTAGTGGAGATTGAAACCCCGACGTTTTGCCTGCAGCACAGCACGTTTCCTGTTGAACACATAATACCACATAAATGACTACTGGCAGTACCCGCCACACAACGGGCCTACTTCCATCTCTCACTTGCACCAGTCTCACACCAATGTAACTCCATTGATTTCAACAGAGTTGCACCAGAGCCACAGTGGTGTGAGCGAGAGCAGATTCAGGCTAGACGTACTGTCCTCCTGGCCCTCAACAGCACAGTCACATCTTCCCATCAGCCACTAAAATTAATTTTCCAACTAATCACTAGTGAAACTAGTCGCAGAGAGGATAATGTCCTGCCACCTGCAACAGGCCACGTCAACCTTTTCAAGAATGGGGTGTAATATATCTGAGAATGAGCAGGACACAAGTAGCAGTCTTCATGCTTGAGACAACATCAGCACTAAATTACGCTTGAGATGCCATGGTTCCACCAATGGACACCAATATCTCAAAATCTTGCTCAGCAATTTAGGGAAGAATGCTCAGCCATGTGAGCGTCTACTTGTGTTGAATCTGTACATTTCTTAGACTGTCAGCTAAATGAATGCTTAGGAGACCCTATCCCCCAGCTTCCCTGTCAGGTCCCACAACACAGTCACAGCATATGGGTGGTAAATAAAGGACACCTCTCATTCACTATACTTTTTTACCAGGAGGTGCTCAATCCTAGGCATGGGTTCTAGGTCTCAAAGTCCTTGTGCTGCCTGCGTGCCTATGATGAGAGCATCTGCTATCTGTTACACCAGCTATTACACAGGATGAGAATATCATTCTCCTTGTAAACTGAAGAAAGAGCATATTCTTCATATATCTAATTCTTATTAGCAAATGGATGAGCTGGGATAAATGCCTCCAGTTATCTGGATCCTGGCCCTCTCTATATGTTAGTTTATCCATCTAAGCCTTAGTACATCCATGGGTGCCAAATACAAGCAACCATAATAGTCCGCTGCTCTTCTCTAGCATGTGCCATCTAAGGATTACAACACTCTCTGCAAAAGTTAGTTAACTAAGCCTCACAACATGCCTATCAAGTATGCAATGATAAAGACCACCATCTCCATTTTGTGCATGGGGAGACTAAGACACAGAGCAAAGCACTGACGTGTACAGCAAGTCAGTGACAGAAATGGGAATAACACTCAGAAGTCCATTCAACTAGCCATGAGACACACTGTCTCTCTAGAGCTGGGATGGGTCACTTATACCATGAGGTTCTCCTTTCTCTGAAATAAAATTAACATACTTTTGCTCTAAGATCCATGACTTCAGACTAGAACTGACTGGGAATTTTCTGGTGAAAAGATTTTTTCCATAGAAAATGTTGTTTCTTGATGTTGCCTAAAATTTTTGATTTTCTGTTGGGAAAATCAAAATTAATTTTTTTGTTTTGGGTCTGGTCAGCCATAGGCTGTGGCCACCTGAGCTGCTTCATGCCTCATTATCCTCTCTGGGCCAGATTCCCTGATTGATTGTATCTGCCATGATACATGGCAGGCTTGCCTTTTGTTGAACTACCAAGATGCTTCATGGGAAATACACTCCAGAACAGGGGCATACGATGTCCAACTCTGATGAAGTACCGTGATAACACAGAGGGACACAGATTAATGCTGAACTGACCCCAAATGAAGTATTTTGATATTTCTGAATCTAATTTTGCTGTATTTTCTATTCCATGAAAAGTTTTAATGTTTCAACTTTCCATCTTGATTCTGGACTGTAAAGGTAAAAGAGGCCACCATTTCTCTGGGGTCAGAGGCCTGCAGCTGGCTGCATGGCAGATTAGCTCCTCCTACCGCACCTGGGGAAAAGACCTGCAACTTAATTGGGTGATCCTCATAAAAGGAGACAGCAGGAAATGGAAAGGAGGGACTGCAATTCCTGCCAGAAAGCTGCGGGGCTAGCGGTTGTGTGCCCAATGGACTGTGGTTAGAGGAACTGCTCCAAGGACCAAATGCATGGGTGGGTGACTGCGTGAAGTCCTGTTGCCACTGAGGTGAGAGCCAGGAAATTTGGGTTGCTGAACCTACAGGTGTGAGGGACAGACTTGGGGAAGCGATTCCTTGGCCTGCATAGACTTTGAGGGAAGAGTCTGTGAAGCTTTGATCTTGCTTTGTTAAGAAGGCTTGAAATGAAAAACAAACCAACTAACCCTACTGGAAACTGCATCCCTGGATTCCGTGAGAGGGCTCCAGACAGATTTCCCTAGCGAGAGAGCTGACTCAGCCAGAGCAAACTTGGACCCAAACAGGAGGAGGGGGGTAGAACATAGGCCCGTATCCTGTACAAGGGCAAAAACAAATTTTGAAATACTGGATTTTCCCACAGGGTGAAAATTCTGATTTTCAACAGCTTCAAGTGGAATAAGCATAATCTAATACCCACCTACACAGCCTTTGAAGTCTTTTGGGAATGAAGTTCAGTCCTGTGAAGTAGAAAGACAACTGCAGCTGAATGGAAGTTGTGTTCATATGGACTGAGGATAAACGGTACGTTCAGAAAACCGCTCAGAAATTTCATTTCTCACCTAGAAGCTTGGATGCTTTTTTGAACCTTTCTGGTCTGTAAACCAAGCTAGAAATGCCCCCACGATAGGTTCTGCCATGAGATTTCCAGTGCTTTCTAGAAGTATCAGGAGAACAATCTTTGCTGTGGTATTTTGGCAAGGGAAATTGTTTCTTATATAACCAACTTTTCTGAAACTCTAAAATGTTCTGGTTCTGTTAGAGCTCTCGACAAAGGTTTTGGAGCCTTTGCCTGTTACTAGATACAGTCCGCTAAAAATATCTCATCTCCACACTTCTTACATTTCAGAAAAATCTTCATATAGAAAAATCAATTTATTCCCCCCAGAAGGAGCAATCTCCTAGAAACAACATACTGTTCCAAACAATCAGGTCACAGCAGAATCTACACCAGGGAAACAAATTCCCTGCAGAAGAATGGATCGATAAATAAATGAACAGTGGGAAATAGTCTATCAACACTAATTAACTGGCCCATGGATCTGCAGAAGTGTAATGCATTAGTTGCAGTGTGAATAGAGAGAGAGAGAAAGGGATGTCTGGATACAATGGGATAAACTACCACTTAAGGAAACAACAAACAGTGGCTGTTTAACAGTGCATGGTCTGCTAATAGAAGTGTTACAGGACTGCATTCGATGCATATGGGGATACTTTGGGGCTGACTCTTAAAACAAGAGGTTGCTTAACAGGTCTGATGTCTTGTGCTGGCTTCACTGTGTTCCTAACATAAGTGCACTAATGTTAAGCAGGTTAAATTAGTGAGAATCTTGCAGATAGTCTTCAAATATCCTAGTCTCCTGCTTGGTATATGACACTTGCCAAAGAGTTTACAGACTAAATCAAATGGATATAACACCCTGATTAGTAATGAGACTATAGTAGGTAGTGTCAAAGAGCAGATTAGAGATGGTTGCTCACTGAGGGAAATGAGCACTGAGGAGAGAAAAGAGGAAAGTGTGCACAAGAGGGGAGGCTTGTGCTTTCTGCACAGGGAGAAAATACTGCAAATGTTCAACATGGCTGAATTAGCATGGCAGGGAGAAACTGAACTTTTGGGGTTTGAGTTTTGGGCACTTGAGTTCTCATTCTGCAAACTGCGTTAATCCCTTTTTTGTTTATCACTGTTTAGTTCGTTCATTATATTAACTCGGTAGCGTTGCCAGTGGACCTTTAAAGTTCCTTGAACTGTATCTATTTGGCTGACACAGCTCTTCCCCACCTCCACCCAGGCTCGCATCCCTTCCAGTCTCTCCTGCTTAACTAAATACAGACGAACCTGAACTCATCTGTTACCTGGATCCTTGTTCTTATTCTGCTTTCACTGTCACTGTTCGCAGTTCTGTTATTCTTCCTGTCAGTCAAGCTTGCAACCTTGGCGTTACAGAATCGTAGAAATGTGGGGCTGGCAAAGATCTTGAAAGGTCATTTAGTCCAGGCCCCGGAACTGAGACAGCGCTAAATTTTGCCCTGGTCTACACTTACCTGGAGGTTTGGCGGCAGTTGACAGGAGTTACGCAAAATACGCAGAGTAGCCTGTGTGACTCCCATTGACTGATGTGCTTCCCTTCTGTGCACTGTCTCCACTGCACTGCGTTCCCGTCGACGCAGCGCCACACTGCTTGAGGGGGTGGCTTTATTCAGTCGCCTTCCTGCTTGATGGAGTGGGTCTGCACTGAGCGCTCAATTGATCCCAAAAGATCGATCTGGCGGCAGTGACTTGGCCGCCATCAGTACAGACAGACCCATACACACACCAACGCTGACAGGTGTTTGTCTAACCGGTTCCAATGACAGAGTCCACACCCTCCCTCGGAAGCCTATGCCTGAGTTTAACTATCCTTACAGTTAGAAAGGTTTTCCTAATGTCTAACCTCAATCTCCCTTGCTCTAGATTAAGCCAATTACTACTTGTCCTACCTTCAATGGACATGGAGAACGATTACCGTCCTCACTGTAACAGCGCTTACCAAATCCCCCCCCAATCTAAGACTTTTCTCAAGACCAAACATGCTCAGTTTTTTTAACCTTTCCTCATAGATCTGGTTACTTTTGACTCCCTTTCCTCCACTCCTCACATCCAGGCTGTCTACTCTTGTCTTATCTCCTTCTATATTTGTAAAAACTCCTTCTATATTTGTAAAACTCACCCGTCCAAATTCCAGATCACATCACTGCTTTCTGTCTAGGGTGACTAGCTTTCCCCTCTTCAGCTTCCATAGCTCTCATTCCCCGTCTCTTCAACCTAACCAACATGAATTAGATAAAATAATCTTCCTCTCCCGCCACCCGTTATAGATTTATGTCTATATCTATTTTGAGGGCGTCCCACAGGAACCAGACTCTGGAACCACTTGGGGCAAAGCCAGTCAGGACTTTAGTGTTCAGAGTCTGCCCTCAAGCCCCCTCACATGGGTGCAACCGTCTCCTGAATCTGACCTCGGAGCATTCAGCACCCCTGTTCTGCCTGAGTTCCCCCGTTAGTCTCCCTGGATGGGATCCTGGGTAGCTTGTACAAGCTCGGCTCCCAAAGGGGCCACATATATCACCTTGCAATCAGAAACAATTCACAGCCCCTGTGTAAGTCAGAAGGGTTTATTGGTTCTCAGGATCACAGAGCAGGAAGACTTTGTTAGCAGGTTAATTGGAAGTTACAGCAGCGACTAACTAGGGAGCCCAGAGCCCACATTCTCGGGCCTTGCTCCCGAGGCCCCTTATGGGGGACTGGCCCTTCCAGCCAGCCACCTCACAGACACATCTCCTTGCCCCTTCCCAGTCCTTTGTCTCTTTCCCAGGCAAGGTGTCCATCCCTCCTCGTTTCCACCTGCCTCAACCTGTTACGACCTGTTGTGGCTGGCTGACCCAGGGCAGAGGGGTCCTGGCTATTGTCTGCCTCCATGTGGCTGGGGAGGGCTCATATCACCTCTAGTGGTCTCTGCAAGGATCACACACCCAGGTCCCATCACCGAAATATGTAACACATGGGGGAAACTGAGGCACACACAAAGCACTCAGAGAAAACCCCAAGAATACCTCCACTTCATCACACCTATATATGTGATAATGCTTTAAAACACTGGGTACAAAGCTTCTCCCAAAGAGAACTGCCTAATAAGAGGAGCATCAAACTGGTTCTCTCTAGGACCAGGCCAGGTCAGAGTTATGGGAGAACCATCTTGGATTTTACCTGTTCTACCCCTAAAGGCATTAATTCCAGCAGTGCCATTACAGTGGGTGCGTCAGCTACAGCAAATTCAACCCAGTACATTGGCTCACCTGACAGCTGCCTTAATGATCCATACATACAGAGTGAAATTCATCCCAATGTGGAGGACTGGCAGCTTTCCTTAAATCCTGTTTTGAGGGCCTAGGGGACACTTAAATGGTGCATAGGCCTTGGGGGGGGTTTCACCCATAAAAAAAGTGAAATTCTGAAATCTCTGTTCCATAGAATAGACCACCTCCCAGAACAACAATCAGACTCCACCTAAAGTGCGTTTTTCTGTTAGAAATTGCAGCCCAGGCACGAAACATGGATTTATTTTTTAAATCACTCCTCCTCTTACTAAAAAAAAGCAGTTTCTAGTTTCCAATTTGCTGGTGAAGAGAGAGTGAAATTTTCCCCTGAAAACAAAATCGACCAAATTAGCTAATCAGATCTGTCCCCCCTGCACGGGTTATGTAGCAAAAGGTCTGGCATCTGGTTGCAAATGGCCAGGAGGGCATTCCCCAGGCACAAAGTATCCTGCTAAAGCCACCCCCATCCCTAGTGTAGGGGACCCGTTGGGATGGATTCAGGGCATGTCAGGGGCCGGGAGGGGATGTAGCAGAATGAAGTAGTGTGACACCTATCCTCTATTGGCATAGAATCCATCTAAAGACCCTATGCCAGTCGTGTATCTTAGAGCAGCCTGACAGCCACTCTACGTGTCTCAGAGTGGAGACTGGTACTTAAAATCAGGGAACCCTAATTGGCCCTTTGACACTCTCCTATACTAAGCAAAGCCTAGGTACTGGCAGGAATGTGACCCTATATATTTTTGCTGGTGTGGATAAATAATATGGAGATGCCCTCCTTCCCCGACCTACACACTTATAAGAAAACTCCCCAAAAAATGAAGACCCAGGTCTTCTTTTGTCCCTGTCCAGTTTCCATGTATATGCTCAAATCCAGTGGATACAAAAGTGCATGGGCCTAAATATAAAAAAGCTGTAAGGAAACCGGCCAATGCAGTCCATATTGTTGCTGTTTGCTCAGCTCCTTATCATACAATGTTTAACTCCTCCAGGGAATAGAATCACTCCCTTTTTTCCCACATGGGACCATCCCACTCTGTAGGATGGGAGCCTGTGTAGAGATCTTGCACCCTTCTCTCTATCACAAAGCCACAGCTACACTACAAAATTAAGTCAGCCTAATTTATGTCGGTATACAGCCACCGCAGTCGTTACATCGCTTGTGCATGTCTACACTTTGCTCCTTGTGTCAGCAGTGCATAGCCTCACCACGCGCACCTGTATCAGTTCTTCTGTCAACGTGGGATATTGGGGCACAGCTCCTGAAAGTAACAGTCAACATAGGCAATGCAATTACACCGACACTACGTCGTCCTAACTACATCAACTTTGATTCTATGCTGCTTGTGAAGGTGGAGTTATTAAGTGACGTAGCAGGGCAGTAAACATTTAGCAGGGAGTGACATTTAAGTGTAGCTGCTTCCATAGTTAGGTTGATGTAAGCTGCTTTGCATCGACCAAACTCAGTAGTGTAGGCCAGACCTGAGCGTCACAAACTCAGACCCAGACAAGTTCTTCTTCTTGTGCCACAAACTAATGCAGAGAGTTCACTCAGTACTGAAAGCCAACACCGCCCTCTCTAACTCCCTTGTCCCCACCCCAAATTTCTCAAACCATTGCCCATTCAGAAGGCACATCCACAAACCCACAGGGGTAAAGAAGACCCTGTACTTGGAAAAATGTGCCGTTAAAAGATGAGTCCTTGGCAGGCAGTGAATCAGCCAACTAATATACATGAATGATGTAGATTAATTCTTTTATATTCTAATAACTGATTAGTACTTTTCATTAGAGATGAAATATTAGATTCATGACAATGTTTGACATTTCAAAGAGTTGGAAATAGGTCCAATTTTAAAAAAACTTTTAAGCACATTTTATTCCTAATGTTTAAAAAATATTTAAAAACTGGATCAAAACTACCAAAACAGTTAAAATTTCTCATTTAATTTTTTTTTAAAAAGTAGCTAATGGTTAATGCACTGTTTCATTTACCAAAACCTGGGTTGTCTGAAAATGAAAAATGCATAACTTTTTATAATGTTTTCAATGTTTTTTTCAATAAGAATTTAGCAAAAATATAAAGAGCACAACTTTTTTTGTAGAACACATTTTTGACAAAACTGACAAGTTTCTTGTGATAAATTCTGTTTTTGAAAAAGGTCTTGAGACCAACCCCCCCTTTTCTTAAAGAAAAGAAAAGAAAAGAGTTGACTTCCTTTACTTTTATTGAATAATTCACTAGCTAACATTAATTAACTGTCATTAACTAATTAATCTTCACAACCCCAGGGAGAAAGGTAAGTAAATATAATTGTGCCCAGCTTTACAGATGGAGAAACTGATGCAGAGAGTTAAAGGGTGGGGTCCCTGAAGTTACACAACTGATGAAATACTGAGCCTCTTGGCACCCAACTTTTAAGTGCCTAGAAAACAACAGGAACAACTCTGTGATCCACAAAGCCGGGATTAGGTGCCTATGCTCCCTACACAATGAATGGGATAACCAGGCACCTTAGACTGTGATCCACAAAGCCTGCACACAAGGCAGGCAGCTGCCTAAGCTAGCCACCGTGAGAGGGGTGCTTGGCCCTGCTCCTCCTCAGATACAAGCACCTAAATCCAGGCAGCAGGGAGGTGCCTAGCCCTGCTAGTGATCCATGAACGGGGGAAAATAGGTGCTTGGCTGCCTCAGTGGAATGTGGGACCTGAAACAGGACAGCTGGAGGGGGAGGAAGGGGAGCTCCTTTATTATCTTTAACCTCTAAGCGTACTCACCCATCATGGGAGAGACCCCTGGGTCGACTCCCTCCACATTCTTGGGGCAGGAGGGGGGAAGGAATTTGAACAGGGATCGACCACCTCCCAGTTGAGTGCCCAAATTGCTGGGCTATGGAATATTCTGATGTGGGCTCCCACGATCTCTCCTGCTGAAGTTGTTCCACTTTAATTCAACAATGGGCTATTTAAATATTAATTGAACCCGAAACAGCAGTTAGAATGACTGTATATCCCAATGGTTTGGACACTCCCTTGAGAGGTGGGAGATCCCTGTTCACATCCCTTCTCCCCCTCAGCAGGTGAAGGGCATCTACCCAGGGGTCTCTTGCATCCTAGTTGAATACACCAGAGGCTAAAGGTAATAAAGGTGCTCCTCTTCTTCCCCCGGAACCTGGAGGGGTGGAGAGGGGAGTCTTCCACATACTGGGTGAGTACAGGAGGCTACTGATTATAAAGGAGCGGCTCCTTTGACCCCTGGCTATTTTGTGTGAATGCACCTGAGGGGCCTGATCCAGTAGGCATGCTCAGAGGGCAACAGCCAGATGGGACCCTGCACATAACGTGGGCAGCTGAACACTATCCTCCCCTGTTTGTGAATTGGTCAGGGTCTCAGGGAGGATATAAGCACCTGGGTGCCTCGAGTGAGGCTGCGGTGTGCATACCTACGTAGGTGCCAACTTTGGTGCCTATAGGGTTAGGTGGCAGCTGAGTTTAATTTTGTGGATTACCATGGAGCCTAAAAACAGGGTAAGGGCCTGGGTACGGATCCCCCCCTAAGTTTCTGATTTGGTCAGTATCAGAGAGGGTCATTATCAGAGGCAGAATTTTTGTCAGTGGGAGCCGAGAGGACATTGAAATGTAATATTATCGCTTAGCTGCCTCTTGCCACCACAGATCACTGCATGCACCAAGTGAGGGTTTAGTAACAATTGGGTTCCAGCGCCCTGGACTGGAGGCAAAATGTCAAACAGTGCCAAAAAAGAAGTCAGTTTAGGAAGCAATCTGTCTGTGGTTGCCAAGTGTGGAGACAGCCGTTTGGGCTGTGATCCAGGGAAGTACAAAATGGGCTTTTAAAGAGCTTTAATCAAACAATTCCTAATTAAAGACATTGGCTTTTTAGAAAGGGCCGTAGGGAAAAAAATTGTTTGCTTAGGTACATGGCAGATCCCTGCTATCTAGGTTTAGATCAGCCAGAGTACAAGAACTAGCTGCCACTGAAGTCCACCAAAATCTAATACAGGACAAGAGGGAAGGGATGGAAGAGGGGCACTGGAGCTGGGGAAGTAGCCCCATGTTAGTATTTGCTTGGAATGTCAGATTGGCTCTTTTTGCACAGTTTGTACTTCTTGAAGCACTAATTAGTAGTGTGCATACGAGTATGAGCCAAACAACAGATAGATCTTCTGGTGATGGCAATCGTCACCGCTCCAGTGGAGACCACAAAGCTAAGTTTATTTACAGCAGCTGAGGATATGGCCCAATGACCCTGAGTGGGACGTGAGGTGCCCAGGCTCTGTGCTGCCTTCTCTGATTGGGCAATTTCACCCTCAGGAAATTTTGACTTTTCACCTGTTTCATGAAAAGGCCAAAGCAATGTCTTTTTCTGGTGTGCCTGTTCCCAGCAAACCCTTGCAATGGCCAAAACTGCATGGACAGTTTTAATTACATAAATATGAAGCCCAGCAAGCGCATGTGTCATGTTACAAAGCGTGCAGATCTCTGAAATACGTGTACACAAGTAGAAATGGGACAGAAAATATTTTCTACATATTTACCTGAGTGGCTCTGCTTTTTCCCCAACCCCACCCAGCCCTTTAGCATTACAGGCTCCCTTGCTTCTGTCTCTCTCACCTGGTTCCTTGTTCCCTGGCTCAGCCCCTGCCCTGCTGCATTAGCAGAGCTATCTCCTTCCCCACCTCCTCCTGTGCTTTGCTCCATGGCTCAGTCCTGCCTAGCAGCACAGAGGGGGTTTCTTTGTCCCTTTGAACACTGACTAGTCTCTATTTCACTCAGCTGTCTACACTCACCTGGGTTTAAGATGGGCAAAAATTAGGCTCCGAGAACCAGATTTTTAAAGGTATGTAGGCACCTAAAGATGCAGAGCGTGGGATTTTTGAAAGCACCCGGACACCTAACTCCCACGAGGGGCCTCTCTGCATGTTTGGGTGCCTAAATACTTTAAAAACTGGCCCCAAATCCCCAAACACTGGGGCTGCAGTGCAGCAGAGGATATGGTTACTGAGCTTGATAAGCGAGCACCTTCCAGCCATGACAGTTATTCATCTAGGAGCCAACCCTGTCTCTGCCCTGGCTGGGCCACCTGTTGGAACAGCAAAGACACCCACATTTCAGCAAAGGGCCATGTAAAAAAAATTAACCCATGGAAGCCTCAAGCTTCCCACTGGCCTAACATGTCATTGGGCACATCACTCTTCATCAGAGAGATGGCTTGGTTGAGGCTCTGCCGTGGTGATACGCAGACGATATATTTTAACCACTGGATGAGAGACACCAATGACTGGCTACATTTGCTCTAGTTTCTGACCACTGGTTGGGCAGCCTCATGTCCTTATGTTACCCAAGAGCGTTATAAAGAGCATGGGGATGGGGCACAGCACCTGGATGTCGGCAGCAAAGAGAACAAGGATGACTGGTGAAGCTGTCAATGTCACGCCATTACTGTGGAGGAGTTTGTTAGGTTCAGCTTGATTTACTGCCTTAGATGCAGCTGGATGGAACAAGCCAAGAAATCAGAGAAGCGAACTGGACTTTCTGTAGCACTGTTCATACCCAGGATAGCTCTAGGAAGCTTTACACAGCAGCGAGTCGGACGGGGTTGGTGCAGGAAGCATGCAGGCAGCCAGGATAGCCATTTTTGAACTGCATTTATTGAAGGTGACAGAACTATGCCAATTACCACCTGCTGCTAGGAAAACTGGAGATTCTGGCCCACGGTAGGCAAGTCACAGTCAAAGTAGACTGTAGCCGAAGGCACACAGTCAGAGATTTGGGAGACCATGTGAGCCTGGGGCCAGTCATTGACTTTGCCAGTTACTACTAAGGTCTGCATCTCATGTGAGTTCACACCTGGCATTAGTGACTTATAGAGTCACGTTAGTGCACCCCCTGATGTTAGGCACACAGGCTGCACACCTGGCTTCTATTAAGGAGACATCATGTAACTATACACCTGTTGGCATTAACAACATAGCAGGTGACTGCATACACAGATGTTGTTAATTACATATTCTATCATGTGATTGCATACACAGCTGTTAATAATCTGCTGTCCCAATATGCTGACCACACCCCAAGCTGAATCTAAGGCCACAGCATGGGGCTATCCACCAGGCTAGTGCTCATGGCATATGATTCAAAATGGCATATGTCTCCTTGCTGCATCCCAGCAGGAAAAGCAGCCTTCCAACCATCCACTCCATTTGGACAAAGGGTCTTCAGCTTTGTTACAGGTTCAGTGTCTGCCGCTTCTTGCTCCCCATTTTTCCTTTCCAGTGCTGGCACTTGAAAGTTTTCGCTGCATTAATTCCAGACATTGTGTAAACTCTGGACTTGGATTCTCTGAAACGAGGCTGTTTCAGTCCAAACTTTCCTACCAATATGTTTCCTGTCTCATAAATCCAGGGGATGAACAATTTAGCTTCATCTGTAAAGTGAAACCTCCATCCCTTATAATCTTTTTGGCAGTTGGAAGGCAATGTGTCAAATTTAAGCATCTTTGCCTGGGAGGAATCCTATGAATTTCTGGTAAATGGATGGGAAAGGGAAAGATGTTCTATCTTGTGGTATTCACTAGGCAGCGCCAATGGGTCATGCCCATGCCACTGGGCTGCTGTAAATATTGTAGAAGATTTTAGGTTAGGGTCTTTTCCCGACTACTTTCTTCACAAATCTGGAATTTCATCATACAGGGTGAAAGATCTTTTTTTACCGAGATCATTGATACTGATAGCAGATACGTCATCATCCATTACTCATGCCCTGTTTTCCCAATGCTCAAACAATGCAATCAGTTGCCTCTGGAAACCCAGCTGCACAGATATGCAATAAGCACTGACACCAGCATGGTTACTTCAACCTGGCAAGTGGCTCATTTCGGAAGGTGAGGAGAGCCCTTTGCTCTTTCATTCATGCTCTACAAGGCACCGGCATTCACCAAGCAGTTCAGATGTCTTCCTGGAGTAGCACGGGCTCCTGGCCATAAAACATGTGTCAGCTTTGCTACTCCTGACAAAGTATCCTGTCCAGCCCTGGATCTGAAAAAGGACTTGTGCCAAAGCATTTGAGTAAGTTTCTCTTTAGGGCTGTCTGTCTCTCTATGGTTTTTATAAAGGTACACCTTGGTAAGGACATCACCCAGAACAGGGTCTTTGTATTACGCTGCAGTCTAATTTCATGGGTAAGTGCATGATGCCAGCTGAGGCCACTGATGTGACATTCCAAATATAACCTGAGGAGACTCTGACATAGGAAGCACATTCCCCTTTACACATAAGGTGGAGCTTTCTCAGCTGGGAACTCATGTGGCTTGGAAACGTCTTGCTGCTTTAGGAAAGATGGGATGGAATGGTTCAGAGATCAGAGATGGGACATAGCCGTTCAGCTCTAAATCAGCAGTGCCAATCTGGCTCTAGTCTGGAGAATCGAATGCTGTGCTGATGGATTAGGAATGGGAAACAAAACCTTTCACTTTTATGCCAGTGGGTCCAGTCAGGCCTGGGTCAACAGTGACGGTGTCATTACCACACTAAAACTGTTCTGTGGCCTACAATGTGTGAAAGTAGTTGGCCATCTCAGTTCACATCCCAGAAAGCACCATATTGAGCCTCAGTGGTGTGGCAGTTTTAGCAGAGACGCCAAGGATAGAATGGGCCATGAAGAGTGCATTTCCCTTTTCCCTCCAAGTCCAGGACAGGGTGAGTGGTGTTGCTACTGCCTATTCTCTACCTACCACTATCTGCTCTCTAGGAAGACACAGAACTTCAGTCTCCAAAGCACCTTTTCCCAGCACTTCAAATTATCTTTAAAGAGAAGCCTGTTGAGCATCAGGAAGTGCTTCCTGCCACAGCTGGCCCCAGCATTTGGAAATTCACATGTGTGTTTGCTGAATTTAGCATCAATACGTTTTTAGCATATACATTTCATATACTCTTTCTCTGATGCAAATGCAGCAGTGTGCGAGGCCTTGTCCTCTCAGAGTCACATCACAGAATCAAAGATCTGAGCAAAAGACCTAGTAAGTCATATTGTCCGCCCCGCCCACCCACCATAGGAATATTCCTTTCAGTTTACTATACAGTACTTTGTCCACTTTTGACTAGCTCAATCAAAATGGGGCTTCCAACACTCTTCCTGAAAGGCTCTTCCACAGTCCAGCAGACTTCATTCTTGGGACATTTTTCTTTATATTCATGCTGATTTATTCCTTTGGTCAATATTGTCTTATGACTCCTAATTACACCTCTGCATGCTACCTCATTAAATTCCTTTCACTCCATTATGTTTACACTCTTCACATACTAGTACCGTACCCCTTCACTCAGCCAAGACGTACGGTGCATATTCAGTTAATTTAGCCTTCCTCATAAATCATCCTTCCATTTGTTTTAATTCCCTTCACATGGCCCACACCTTCCTTGGAATGAGGTATTCCAGAGTGAATCTATCTGCTTTATCATGCAGCCATGCCAACTATCCTTTAAAGGCTATTTTACCCTTACCCTACCATACATAAGAACGGACTTTAAGGGGATGAGATTTTCCGTCTCCCTGAGATTATTTTTGCTCTGAGGCATTTGAGCAGTCCAGTCAAACAGTGACTCAGCTCAACTGCACCCATTCAGTCTTCTTCAATGACTTTATCCCAAGACTAATTGTCTGTCTTTGGTTCAGGCTGTTCCTCTCTTTTTTGGGCAGAAATCCACTGGAATTATGGCCAGAAAATAAATCTCCTCTTAATTTTTTCCACTACCTATAGTGATCCTTTCAAACCATGCCAAATAGTACAACTGAAACAAGGCAGAGGACAATGAAAAGATAGTTTACAGCTGAACAAGCTTGGTTTGGGTCAGGTACAGAGGGTGCATCCATCAGAAGCCTCAAAGATTCCAGGGAAAGTCCTATTTTATCAGACTGGCTAGGAGTTGGAAAAGGAAGGAGGGAGGCTGGAAGGAAAAGAGAAAGATGCCTCAGATGCTTGAAGATGTTCTCTTCAAGATTCCTCTACAGCTGCTGATCCATCAGTCAGAGAGAGCTGGGCTGGAGATGACACATTGATCTAGTGAATGGAAAAAGTGATAGACACTGCACTGAGCTGACAGTCAGAGGAAGACAGGAGAGGGAGAGAGTAAGAGGGACAATAAGATCATTAGCCTCTCTTTCTTCAAATCCTTCCTGAAGACCCTCTTTTACCACAGCACACAGGAGAAGTTAGTCACAGCAAAGACATGTTTATTTTTTATGTATCACTTAAAACCTGCCGGATCTACCATGTCATGCACAAGCTATCACTAAGGAACCACATAAACCTAGGACTACCAACTGGTCTAGACATGAATTTAATTAGAAGTTGTTTTCTGTTATTGCTACAGAGCCCCATACAGACAGCACAAGAAGCTCACTAAGAGAATTTTGGAATCTAGAAAGTTGGGATGGAGATTCCTATGTTAAGACAGAAAAGTCATTAACTCCAAAGATCCATTCACCATGGCAAATTCCATTTGTCTTAGCAGATAAAGTAAAAATTGTATTTGATTATATAGAAAATCTGGGAGTTACTGAAAAGATAGAACAGCCTACAACTGGATCAATGCTCTGGCTATAATAGAAAAGCCACCTAAGCCATGGATGTGCATCTCTCCATGTGATTTAAATAAAGCCATGAAAATATGGACATTATCCAATCAAAATTACCAAGGAAGTGGAAACTAAACTCTCAGAAGCACAAATATTTTTATCATTAGACACAGAACATGCATTGTGGCAAATAAAATTAGATGTGTCATGCTCTAAGCTAGTGACTTTTAACACAAATGTATTATAAATTGAAATGAATGCCATTTGGTATTAGTTCTGCCCCTGAGATATTTCAAAGAGTAACTGCACAGATCTTTGCAGGCTTATGAGAAGTTAAAGCTATAGGGTAAGATCTTCACCCCTGCTTCAGCCCCGTTGGGGCCAAAGTGATGCATAGAGGCTATTAAAGCTACATATTTGGCTGGGAAAGGTGTTCCCTGCTATAGGCACTGCAGAGGCAGCTGTACAACTGCCTTCCAAGGACCCCCTTGCAAGTCCTGTTGTAGGTGGGATTTTGGAGGTGGTGCCAGGGCTGCCACTTGTCCAGGTTTTCTCAAAATCATCTCTTTTTGAGGTAGCTTGGGAAATCTGTAAAGGTGCTCAGTACATGCTGGCAGCTGTCCAGTTTTATGGGCTCAGGATCATCCTGGATGTCTCAAGTTTTTGTAGCTCAGAGGTGGAACCCTAGGTGGGGCTGTGGGTTGGAGGGCCATGTCACAAATAAGGCCACAGTATTCAGGCAGGGATGCAACTTGGGGAGGCCCTCAAAACAGGCCCTCAGGGCTGTCTAAGTTATGCCAAAGCAGCTCCTGCCCCTGGAGCAGTCCAGGATCAGGAGGTAGTAAGGTCGTTTAAAGACACCACAGCCCTTGTCCCTCACCCACTCTGAAGGGAATACCATAGAATCTCATCACTAATGTACTAGGTTTGAATTTGAGTAGGGATGTTAAAGGAGACAATGGAAGGTTTAGGCGAGGATTTCTGAGAGCAAGTGAAAGATTCTTAACACTGAATATTAAAAAAACAACAATTGGTCTAACAAAAGTCACCTCTACATGACATAATTAGAGATTGATTACTGATTCAGATATAATAATAGCAATGGCTGAAATGCATAAACTGTGGAATAAAATAGATCTACAGAGATTTATGGGGATGTTAAAGCATTTAGCAAAATTAATTTCCAATCTGGTCAATAGGGGCCAGAATTTCAAAGGTACTTAGGCACCTAAAGAGGCAGATAGGGTAGTTGGGCACCCAGGCACTTTTGAAAATCCTACTAGGCACCTATCTTTATCTGTAGGAGTCTAAACACATTTGTAAATCTGGCCCTAATCCCTTAAAGTAGCTTCTGGAAAATGGCATAACCTTGCATTGAGAAGACAGATATAAGCAGACATTTGGGCAACTAAAATAATCACTTACTAATATACCAGGTTTAAAACAGTAGGTGTAAAATAATAGTTGTACTGTCAGTAGAGGTATCCACCAAAGGAAGAGGTGCATAGTTTACACTGGGGGAATAACCAATTGCATTTGCCTGGAGGTTCCAGAATAGAACACGACAACAATAAACTGCCTAAACTGAAGAAGAAATGCTGACAATTGTATTTGGAAATCTTCAATTCTGGCAATATATATTACACAGGCATCAGAAGACCCTTAAGGTTCTGCTGAGTTTTGCATATGAGAAAGAAAAGAAACCAATCACAAACCACTTGAAATTTTGTTTAAAAAACCCTTTGTCTTTGGCACCAGCTAGAATTTAAAATATGATGCTGAGGCTGCAAAGATACGATGTTTCAGAAAGAATGTAGAGAAGCTGAGGAACAACACGTTGCAAATTCCCTTAGTAGGGAAGTAACCAGATCAATGTTTTGGTAGCTGTGTCCTGAGAGAACCATCCAGACACATGTGGGACAGGAATATACAATCACTGGCTAACTACATAATTCCCACAACTATTTCAAATCCACCAAGCCACTCTCAGCTATGTTATTTCAAAGTTGTAGGTATTGGCTTAAGAGTCTTAGGGTATGTCTATACTGACGGTGGCAAAGTCGCCGCCATCAGATTAACCTATCTGGATCAAGTGAGCAGTCAGTGAAGACCCACTCAATTGATCCAGAAGTCGATGCTGTTAATCCACTCCCTCAACTGGCATAGCGCTGTGTCGATAGGAATGCGGTTCCCGTCGGTGCAGTGCAGTGAAGATGGCATGCAGAAGGGAAGGACAGCAGTCAATGGGAGTTACGCAAGCTACTCTGCTTAGCTTGCGTAACACCCATTGACTGCTGCTGAATCGCCAGGTAAGTGTAGACTAGGCCTTAGACTGATGAATTAAAATCATTTAAAAGGGTGTGGGGGAATAAAGGCCAGGTATCAAGTTACTAGTATGGGAATAACTATGCAAATGAGATGGAGCGCAACTATATGCTGTCTTTAGTAAGTTTCTGAGCATACTCAGTGTGAACTAGATATTTCCAGTGCTGGAGAAGGTTTAAACTGTGCTGAGTGCTAGTTAAAATGGAATGCCTTCTCTCCTCTATCAAACCAGATGCCCAAAAGCTTTCTAAATGTTACAGGGATCACTTCACCCTCCCAGTAAAATGCAGCTATCTCTGGGGTGGAACACTGCTGTTGCTGAACAACCAACCTGTTCAGCATAGGATGAAGAAGACTGTGCTCAGTTTAAATGTCAGGAATCCCTTTAGGAAGGCAAAATATAATTATCTCAGTTGGAATTTGCCAAGAGGTAGATGCTAATATCCCAACTCTTTGGCAAAGTAGCAAGGGGTTTTAAGGACCTTGAATGGTCAAGGCCCCTCTTTTATGTCTTATCTGAGGGACAGAACGTCCAGCAGGTCAGCCCCACTAGTGCTGCGCTGAGGCATTGCATTCAGTGCTGGTTCAAAGGGAAGAGTGTCCCCCCTGAAAATCACACCACCACTTTCTGAAGCACTCTGGGGTTCCTGTGGGAGGGAGGGCAGAGGTGTGTCCCATCCAAGACTGATCAGGTCCAACTCTCTTCCGCCTGTTCAGACTAGTTCTATTGTAGCGAGCAGCAATCTGATTCCAAAAGCAGTGAGACCAAATGTAGAGTGGAAAAGGACCAGCTGGAAAAGGTCTAAGGTGGAAAAGGATCCCAGGACACCTTCTTGTCCCTGCAAGATCTCACACAATCACATCATGTCTGCAGAGATACAGCAAGAAAAATGACAAGCCTGATGGAAACCATCACTTCCTTTGGGGACCCTCCAGCACTGTTGTAACTTGCTTGCCTTCCTGCTACTCTGGCTCACACATGTCGCCAGGGACAGCAATGACCCTTCCAGCTCAGGGCAGAGACAGGCTGCTGCATTGACTTGGCTGTTGAGCTCAAGACCACATGATATCCCTCTCAACTGGTCATTTGTATATACATTATAGGCATTTTATGGTGCTGTGACCATAGCCTCCGAGTGTCTTTCACGACCCTCCAGGATGTGTTTAGAATAGATATCGGGCACCAATGATACTCAGAACCCTAAGTTCTCAGTGCTTAGAGGGGAGCCCTTCACCAAGTATTTGTACTCCAAATATTATACTGGCTCGGGACATTATTTATAGCCCACAAACGATCTGATGGCAGGTAGTATTCATAACTTCAGACCAAGTGCTACCCAGTCCTGGGGTATTACGTACATATCAACTACTACAGAACAGGGGGATATTATTTGTACAACAAATGCTACATAAAGCAGAAAGGTATTTTGCTTGGGGTAAGTAGTATAGAATGGAATGCTATCATTTATTATATAGCAATGGTATTCTTTGCACACCAAGTATATACAGGAACAGGGTGACATTTACATGCCAAGTTCTATACAGGGGCAGGGTAATATTTAAACAGCAAATACTATACTGGGGAAGGGTATTATTTTCAGGCCAGATTCTATGCAGCAGCAGCAGGTGTAATTTCCAATAGAGGGAAAGTATATTATTTCCAAGCCAGTTGGTATAGAATGGAAGGGTAATCACTACTATATAGCATCAGGTCTTATCTACAGGCTAAATCCTATAGCACAGCATGGTGTTATTGACACACCAAATGCTATACAGACCTAGATATTATTTATAAGCTAAGTAACAATAACAAGCTATCATTTATGTGGAAACTATCCTATAATTTCTAATAACTGAACTACTTAGTTATTGCTGATCTTGAAACTATGTTGCCGATCATGCAATGGTTATTAATTTTGGACCTACTGTTGCTTTGATATAGTGCTGTAAATCCAGAGTAATCCATTGAAATCAATGGCCCACCATAGTTAATGACCTGCAGTGACCAATCTTATGGTGTTTCAGGGTATTTATTGCGTAAACCAGTGCAAGTATCATGTAGGTAAGAGTTACAGATTACTCCGTCTTCTTCATAGATGCTCCAGGAGTAGGTGCTGATGAAGAACAAGGACTCCAGCTGAAGAGGATTCCCAGTTCAATTCCACCTTGTTCTTGAAGTGCTAGTTCCCTCAAGTTATCTTCTCATACTTTGCCCTCTTACATTTGCTTTCTAATCTTGTATTGGATGTTTCTTTGTTGTCCCCAAGTTCCTTCCATGATCACATTAAACTTTTTATCTAATCTAAAGTCCCTCTCCATTAATTTAAGGCTCTTACTCATTGGGTTGTCTCAGATAAATCTTCCCTTCCTTCTGCTTTTTCCTACATTACTGAAGACAAAGTTTCTGAGATCTCTGACTGATGCTAACCAATGTCTTTCCAAAACTAGAGGTACATCGGCATTGCCATCCCAGATCAAACAAACGATCATCTAGGCCAATATCCTGTCTCTGACAGTGGTCAGCCCAAAAAGCTTTGGAGTGTAAAGCTCCCATCATGGAAAAATATGGAATAAACTGCTAAGGAAGAAGTTTCTTCCAACACTAGGCAATTAGTGGTTGGTGCACGCCTTGGAGCATGATGGTTTTATGTTCCATATTTTTTCCCTAATGTAAGCTAGTTTATTGGCCATGATTCAGTAGACCGTTTCAATTCTCTCAGGCCTAATTATAGCCACTCCCTTCCCCACCAAAGACTTTTCTATCACACATATTTTCTCTCTACAATACAGGGGGGTTTTCTATGTTAGCATCACTTCATAAATGCCCCTTCCTTTGTCCTCCTCATACTGCATCTGTAACACAAAGTGCCTTGCCACTGTATTCTCTGTATAAGCACATAGGGTTACAGGAGAAAGTTCTGTACCATTTCTCCCAGACACATACCACACCA
Organism: Mesoclemmys tuberculata; assembly: GCA_007922155.1. Classification (NCBI taxonomy): domain Eukaryota; kingdom Metazoa; phylum Chordata; order Testudines; family Chelidae; genus Mesoclemmys; species Mesoclemmys tuberculata. Next base: position 10,195,005 of record ML675644.1, read on the forward strand.
AAGTCCTTTTGGACACCCTTCACTCCCGTCACTACCTGGAAACACTATGATAATTGGGACCATCTTTTTGTTCGGTGTTTGTTCCCTAGCACAATGGGGCCCTGATCTATCATAATAACAGACATACCTTCCAGGCCCTATAACACAGACCTACCTTTTCCAAGACACCTCCTCACCAAAATCCTTTATAATAATAAACCTTCCTTGACTCACCCCACTTCAGGATTAGCAGCGTCGATTATATCTTTTTCACACTGGTTATGTGACGATCTTTGCTAACCTGGGGAGAGTGAGGGGAGAAAGGGAGGAACCCTGCCCAAATATAGCTTATCTCAGAATTTTGCCCCTCCCCTAAGGTTTCTTTTACTGCAAGACCCCTAGCTGTTCTCTAGCTTACATCACAGTCCAGAATGGAAGGCTTGCTGTGAACTTCCACTCAGTGGTGCCATGGCTGATGAGACCAATGACTGCAAAGCAGAAAGTCCAAACCGAGAGCACATGCCACAGGTCTCCCATTCATCTCCACTGGCACCTGTTTCCTCTTCCTCTCAAAATGACATTGCTCTGTCCCCTTTGCGTAGTGATCACCGATTGACTCCCAAACACAGACTAGATTCTCCTCTCCCCAGGGCCTCGCTAGTGAGACACAGTGAAATGCAGCACCATGGAAAACGTGCAAACTCCACCAACAAAGGGCTTCAGCTGAGGACAGCAAGCATGGGCCTGAGACGCAGCAATGCCTGCGTCCTGTTCCATTCCTGGACTCTGACCCTACTCTGGCAGCCTTTGGCAAGTTACTTCACTCCAGTCTGCCTCAGATTTACCCAGCTGCTAAATGGGCACAATAAATCCACTTGCCTCACGGAGATGCATAAAGATTAATCAGGCAATGGGCTAAATCCATCTCTAGTGTAAGTCCATTAAAGGCAACAAAGGTCCAGCAGGGATGGGGGAGCAAATCCTAGTGGCTGGAGAGAGCAATCTGCCTGTCTGCCAATCAGCAGCTTGAGGGTTTCCAAACCAAGGCTCACCGCGGCTTTTGGGCATCATTTGGGATTGAAGCCAAATGGCCCTACTGTTCTCTCTCTCACACACACACACCCTGGGCCTTCTCTCATCTGCATCAACTCTGAGCAATGGTTGCAAAGTACCAGCTGATCCCAAAGGAGAGGCAGTTTTTTTCAGGGTGGAAGTGGAAATTTTTATTTCACAAAACCCAAAACCAGCCAAACAAGCAAAAAACCCAGGGAAAACCTCAACGTGAAGAGAATTTAAAAAGCTGGACTGCGAACGTTACAAACCCTCCCCTCCACCCCACCTATTCATGAGCCCAACAAAAAGCTTCTTTAGGTTTATACTGTAAGTCCATTCAAAGAGAGGGAGAGGGAGCCACTCACACACTCTCCCCTTGTCCATACAGCCCGAGCCTGCAGATCAGCTCCGCACACACAGGCTGAGCTGTTCTGCTCGTTCACAAGGAGGCCCTGAGTTTTTAAAAGTAAACTGTAAGGTTTCCGTTGTTGCACTGGGCTCAAGTATTTTTTTATATAACAGCTCCCTCTCTATCCCTTCTCTCTCTCTCTTTCACTCTTTAAATGGCCCTGAATGTTCTGAGCTGCTCCGCAGCAGCTGAACTCTGGCACTCTATGTGGTCCAGTCCCTGCATGAACACGGCTTTTGTTGCTGCTGCTGGGAAGCTGGCTGTGAACTGCACACACAGGCCGGTTTGTTCAGCGCACGGAGATTGTAGTGTGTGGAGGGAGACCAGGCAAGGCTGGCATCGTCTTGGGGTAGCAGAACACCCTGCTTCTCACACCACAAAGGCAAGGGAGCAGACAGGGAGGGGGAGGAGGGCGGAAGGGAGAAAGATGCTTCATTATGGTGAGAAGGATCTTGTTGATTTTTAAAATGGGATGGTGCAGCTGAGCAGCTGGCCACAGCCCGGGTAGCACATCACTGAAAGAAGACATGCTCTGATCTTTGAAGTCAACTGAAGCAAATGGAGCTGTGCTAATTTACGGTGGCTGAGGCTCTGCCTCACAGACAGAGGGGAAAGTAAAGATCAATACTCCCATCACATTTTGTTTCAATTTTACTGGAGCTAACAGTTGCTTTCCCCCAGACTTTAGGCTACTGTATGGATCCCTGGCTAGCTATCAGAGCACTGAACAAGCCACGAATAACTTGGGTTCCCCATCATTTCTGTATGTATTAAACTTTTCTTACTTTGTTTTATTTGGTATTATCCATTCTTTATTTCCCCCTTGCCACTTTAACTTCCCATTCCAATGAGATAAGAGTGTATTAATAATGAATTCCTATTTGTTCTGAAGCTGCAAAGCACAGCTGCCTGCTAAATATTATTTAATGATCTTTTCCAGTTAGTCACTCTCTCATGTTTTCTTTCCCACTCCCTCACTTTCCCGTCTTCCCAGCTCTTTTCCCCCATTGATTGTCCAAGACTTTGTGCTGCAGTCAAGTAACTGCTACTGTAGGTAGCAGGAGGTGATTACAGGGAACATTAAGTAGTAGTTAAGTGAAACAGGTAGACATTCCCCCTGAACCCCATGAATGTTACTGAAAGCCTTGTATGGAAATCTTCGGACTTCTTCAGCAGCCTGAGTCCAGCCTCAAACCCCTAACCTGAGAAGCATGTGAGCAAGCAACACCTTTGCTTCTACAGTATGTCTCCCTCCCCCTCCAGCACTCTGACACCAGCTTGAAATGTCTCAGTGAGAAGGGAAATAGCCACTTTGATCTGTCGCTCTAAAGACAGAATTAGTTGCACTATCTATCTACTTACAGCCAGCATGGGAATCTAATGTAAAAGAACAAACCAACCAGATTTTGTATGGCAAAACTCACACAGAGCAACCAGCAATGCCAAGGAGAGAGGAATATTTCAAAGATACCCAGGTTTTCTACAGATCAAAGTTTGCTTCCCCAGATGTTAAAGTTGTAAATGTGCAACTCTGGTGGGAATTCGGTCAGTATCTTAACTTCCAAATTTGTGTGATGCCTTTGGGTTCAGAAGAGTCTGAAAAAGCTACTCGGATCAGTCCCTAAATGATTGTTTCCTCCCTCTGAAACATTGTTTCTTACCTGGATTTTACTGATCAGTAGTTTGAAAAAACCCAAACACATAAAAAAACCAAAGCACTGAGAAACCTCAGCAAAGCCCTCCGCCCCTTGCTATTTTCCATTTTTGCAAACTAAAAACAATGACATTTTAGCTTTTCGTTCTTGGCTGGGAAGCTTAGAAGGAAAGGGTTAAACCAGACAGGCTGTCAGGAGCGCATGGCGGAAAGATTTTTTATCTGGCGTCAGATTTAAACGAAAACTTTAAAAAGTAATGACCTGATCTAAGAAGACAGTTCTGATGCTGTTCGGGGAAAGTGGGAGGAATTCCCCTGAATTCGAGAAGCCTGCACTCCCTACAGACTATTGCTCTGAACATGCTCTGTGTATTCATTCAGAAAGAGAGGCAGGTACTTGGAGAGCCTCTTAGCATCTCTGCTGCCTCTTTCACTACAGGTTGCTCAGTTCCAGCTGCCACTGTTAAACCTTCAGGATCCAGTCCCTTTTTATTCCCATCACGGAGATGAATTTATGTACCAGGCAACCCTATTCAGGGTTCAACAGCCCTTTAACTAAGTTATTCCCTTTGCCTTCTATGGAGCAAAATAATAACAAACAACCCAGGTAGGGACATTTCTAAAGAAAAGAAAAAGCAGAGGCTCCTTCCCACGGTGCTTATCATCAGTGTGAGAACTGTCCTCAGTGCTCAGCTGCCAGCTGAAATTAGTCTTTAAGAGACATTCATGGTTTAGGGGGTCGGTTGGGGGGAGGGGAAAAAAACTAACCCCTCTCCTTCACTCCCACCTGTTGATGTTGGCAGGGCTTTCTTTAAAACCAGATGCTAAGCTTTTTTTGCTAAGGGAACTGACAAACTCAACACATAGTTGCTGCTTCTGGCTGTAGGTTTAATATCCAGAAGCCTCGATGGGATCAACTGTCAGCGAAGGCCATCAGCACTGAATAGCCTTGCTAGCTGTGGAGTACTCCTGGCAACCTCAAAGAGCATTTACATTACAAACTTTTCTCTTACAGGAGCTGTGCGAGTGGTACTTGTTAGAGAAGTTTGGGATCAATCTGTTAGCAAATTCTCTCAAATCCCTCAACCCTTGCCCTCCAGAGAAACAACCAATCCACATATCCATACCCTGCTTCCTTAGGGCACTGAGGAAAGAAAAAGAAAGGTTAAAAAAATCAAAGCAGAGATGATGGATGAAATTGCTATACGTTACCTTTAACAGTTCAGTGCAGTGTTTCAAGAATCTAAGTCCCATACACCTGGCAGAGAAGTTAGGTTTTCTCCTTTTTTGTGTTTAATAAGGAAAGGACTTGCCACTTCTTACTATTACTGTATGTTTTCTTCACAGCCTCCAGATGGGTTTTCCAGCCTTTTTTTTTTTTTGTCCCCCCGAAGAAATCAAAATTCCCTGTGTGGTATGTCAGGTTCCTTTCAGACAGTGGCAGCAGGAGCAGCAGCAGGGTTGAAGAGTACTATATGTGAGTGTGAAAAAAGAGAGACGCTTTTCAACATCAGACCACGTTTAGCTGCCACTGGCTGTAAGAGAGATCTTCAGACTCCTGTCAGCCTCCTTAGATACCTCCTGGAACAGCTGGCAGATTACTAAATGTATTGGATCCTCCTCAAACTCTCAGAGTAAAGGTAGGCAGGCATCCAGGGGAAATAACACATGGGCAGGGGGAAATAGGAGGGCTCTAGGACAGAAAGAGAAGCCCAGCCTCTTGGAAAGAGGAAAAAAAAAAAGAAAAGAAAAGAAAAAGAAAAAAAGATGATTTAAAAAAAGTGCAAAGGGAGAAAACTGAATGGACAGAAGGGGGAGGGGATTAAACCTAGCTCTCTGGTTTGGAACCAGCTAGACTGGGAACCACAAGTGGTAGATAGAAAGGAAGAGTTTAGGTATTGGGAAGAGAGAGAGATGAGGGGTTTATGCAAAATAAAATAAGAGAAAGCTAATTAAAGGATGTCAACAAAGAGTGTTAGAAAGAGTGTGTCTGTAATGCAGTCGGGATCACTGCAGTCTGACTGGGGGTTAACACATTTATTCGGAGTACTCTAGAATGGAGAGAGCCCAGAACGAGCAGAAAATAAAGAAAGTTTAGTGTAGTGTTTCTCAATCGTTTTTTCATTTGCGGGTCCCTAAAGGATTTCAAAGGGAGGTATGGACCCCTTTGGAAATCCTATATGCAGTCTGCAGACCCCCACCGGTCCGTGGACCACAGCTTGAAAATCACTGTTCTATGGTAATGACAACCTTTCGTGGACTCCTTAGACATGGTCGGGGGTCCACAGATAACAGGCTGAGGACTACTGGTTTTGAGCACTTTGGTGTGGTTATGATCATCTGACTTAGGGAGCGGGGGAGAGTAAGATGGAGAGAGGTACAGGCAGTGGAAGGAGGAATTTGGAGATGGAAAACTGGTGAGGATTTCCAACACTAAAGAATGGAAAGGGCTCAAAACCTCAGCAACGAGGGAGCCACTTAAAGGTGAAGTAATGAGATACTGTCAATGAAATAAGCCAGTCTAAAGGCTGTGTGGAATAAAAGATGAGGTGGGAGAAAATGCCCAGCCAGGAAGAGCTTGGGCATGGTGGGGAATGAAGCAATGACCAAAAAACCTCAGTTAGGTTCCAATAAATAAATGCAGCCTTAGTCCACATTTAGTCTGATGACATGGGGAAGCGCTCAGGGCACAGATGATTTGAAACATTTCAATGATTGTTCATTTTACTGGCTGTGGGCGAGTTTCAGAGGCAGAGAAGCTGATCTCTGAACAGATGGAATAGATTTGCTTTTGCAGATTTAAATCTTGGCTGGTAGATGGGTGGTGGGATGTCACAGAGAGTTTCATTTCCAGATTGCCATAACAAATCCAGCCTAGGCCAATAGTGATCAAAAGCTGTTACTCTACAATGGCTGTGGGGTGGCCTATATGAAACAGTAGCTGGCTTCAATCCAGTTGGCAGGTGTCCATCTGAAAACCTCCCCAGTGATACACTTTATTGGCAGCCTCGGGAGAAAAATCAAGGGCTGATGTGGCCATGGAGCCTGACCTCCTCTGTCATACCTGCAGAGGGCCCCCCAGGTTGGCCTGAGTGTCTATCTGTCATTTTTAGTGTGCCCATCATCCCACCGCTATAGTGTCAGTGTGGAATAGCCCAGTTAAAAACACATCTTTTCATCTCCACCCTGTCCACATTTGATCAGGAAAGTCTGCGATGATAAACAGGGAGCCCCCCAATGTCATCTGTACAGCATAGAACTGCAGTTTAATGCCACTGCTTTTGCAGTAGCTGCCCTGTGGGGAAACACAGGACTTCAGAGTGAAGATATGCTGGGTTTCTTAAAGGGAAGCCAACTCTCCACTGCCACACCTCATATGAGAGAAAGTCAGTCAGTCAAGCCCTAGAGAAAGCTCCTTAGGAGTGACTGCGTGACTATGAGTCGGCAGGATGCTAAGAACAGGCACGTGTGGCAGGCCAATTGGAATCATTTTGTCTGTCAAGGAGCTTTTGAGTCCTTTCCTTCCAAAGTCCACTACTTCCTTAGCCACTGTTCCTCCTTCTCGCTCATGATTAGAGCTGAGCAAATAACTGATTTTCGACAGACCCAGAAAATCAGAAAAAAAAATTCTGTTTGTTTCAAACCAAATCTGAACTAAAAAAAAAAAAATTTCTCTTGATGAAATGAACAGCTGAAAACATTTCAACTGGGTCAAGTGAAACATGTTCAATATCAACATGAAACATTTTCAAACCAAACCACTTAGACCTCGTGTGATATTTTTGTTTTTAATTTTTTTTTCAGTTGAAGCTATTTGCCAAATTTGACCTGAATTTATGAAGTTTTAGTGCCCCCCTCAAAACACATTTTTGGGTAAATGTACTATTCCCTGGGAAAAAAATCACTTAGCTCTGCTTGTGACGGCTGGTAGCACCCACTTTCCCTCCTGGTGATAAGGACCAGGCATACATCCTTCTCCAAGATTACCACCAACCATGCTTCATCACTAGGTTTTGTGCAGCCTCTGCTAGCCAAACCTGCCACCTTTCCGCTGCCCTGCATGAAACCTTTGAAGTTGCTCTCAAACTGGTTTCCTACATGGCAGTGCAGTGGATTGCACCTCCTCAGCAATTCACTACCAGCCCCCTTTGAATGGGCCAGATCCTCCATAGACGTTGTCCAGAATGCTGACCGTCTACCACTATATCTGTTTTGAATTTCTTTCTCTGCTGGCCGCTGGACTCCAAAGCCTCAAAGCTCCTCCAGCCTGTGAGAGATGGTGAAATTATATATCCTAGGTGTGTTCCATGCACAGCTTAGTCCCTTGCATCTAACCCACAGACCTCCCCACTCAGCCTGTCTCCCTCTCTCTCTCTCTCTCTTTTGACTTGGTATTAAATACCTGTTTCCCTCTCGGTTCTCAACTCCCTCCCTTGCCTTTCTGTTTTATGATTATAATAGTTTTTCCTCTCTCCCTGAATGTTTTTATTCTATTCCTCATTTCAAATATGCCTCCCTGTCTGTCTCACTCTTAAACCTGATATCCACAGTCACAAAATCCGTGCCCTTTCTCAGGGGCCGTACATCCATCACCCTGACAGCTAATGTTCGCTGACCATGGAGACACACTTCTTTGGACGACCTGTCTACTCACAAGTAACTCATTGCATCTCAAAGGCAGATCTGGGCACAGATCTAAATCATTCCTCTACCTCTTTCATCAGCTCAGTGCTAGATTTTAATTGAAAGGGAAACCCTTTCTCAGGTGCCTCTGTGTTAAAAGTCAAAAGGGTAACAACAGAGATCTCTCTGCAGTCACTAGAAATGGCATGGCTATAGAGATACCTTGCAACTCTGAAACCTTGGTTTTCTTTGTCTTATTCCTTTACATGCCTAAGAACTCAGCCTGTCTGAAGATGGACTGATCCACCACCCATGGATGGAATGATGGGAGTCTTTCCACTGACATAATGGGCATTGGACCAGGCCCAGAGGTGGCAACCATATTATTACTCTCTGAGTTGCTACAACCTCTAGCAAGAGAGAGACATACACACACAAGAGTGCACAACACACGTCTAGTCTCTCATGGAGACCCTACTGTTCAGCTTTGTTGACCTAAGATTGTAACAATCTCGAGGGTTCATTAAAGACCACACGATGGAATGAGTAACAAATAGAACATTAATAACACAGACAGGAGTGCAGCTGGGAGAAGCCATGTTAGAACTGATGCAGGGCGCATCTCACACAACACTGTCCCATGCTAGGGAGTGTCTCTAAATCATAATCTTCTTCTACAAGCATACCTCTACATCTTCCCTCCTAAGGAAAACAAGTTAACCCTTAGATACAAATAAAAAACTATCTAATGACGCATGCACTAACATTTAATAACACATAACAGCTATCTAATAACACGTGCATTATACAATTCCATAAACTCAACATGTCAACTACCTATATTTTATGGTGTCATCCAGTTTTTGCGTGCATGTAAAAAATCTATGCCTCTCGAAAGTCACATTCCTTTCTGGCGTGCAGTATTCCTCAAATTTAGTTAGTATTATATTGAAATTCATGCAACATGTAAAAATATAGATGATTTTAGGTTTTCATCTTTATTCTGTGCCCCAATGGCAGAGAAATACAACAGAAATAGTTGCTTAAACTTTATCCAGTTCTCTGCAACATTGGCTGACATTTGCAGAGTGGAAGAAGGTTGTAAAACATGCATTCTTAGAGCTTTCACTTGTTTGCTGAAGGCTTCCTTTGTCTTTGTCTATGTTTGTCTGTATTTTCAGGTGCAAAGGCAGGAGTTTCCCGCCAAATCCTTGTAGTTTCCAAACTCATTCACCACTTCTGATATCAGGTAACAATCTTGAGGGTTCATTAAAGACCACATTATTGAATGAGTAAGGAAGAGAACTTTAATAACACAGACAGGAGTGATTCCCAGGTGTGCGGCTGGGAGCAGCCATGTTAGATCTAATGTAGGGCACATCTCCCAATTCACACAACACTGTCCCATGTTGGGAGTGTCTCTAAATCACAATCTTCTACAAGCATATCTCTACAAAGATAACTGTCAGTCTGAATGTGTATGTGTATGTCTATGAGTGACTCTCATGTAAGCAATTTAGGGTAGCATTCAATATTTCAAACATGGAGGGAAAAAGCAGGAATAAAAACACTAGATCCATCTCTTAATTGTTACCTTAGAGTCCGCTTTGGATCTCCAGGAGTTCATGTACTCCAAACACATCTCAGTTTTGGCCCTTGCATAACTCCACACATACCCACCCACAAAGTTCTACCCTTTCTCACCGAAACAGAAATAATCCATAGAGAAATTAACCAGCATTTTTTGGTTTCACCATGAAAATGTTGTGAACCTTGGATTGTCTTCTAGCACCACCTGTGGTTTGGAGTTAAGAAGCCCATTTAAACCTTTGTGGGCCGAAGCCAAATGAGTAAAGAAAATTCCACTTTAGAACTGAGCAGCTAGGAAAGTGGAATTCTCTTCTCTTCATTAGCAATTTCAGAAAAAGGACAGAAACTGTTCAGTACCTGCTAACTCCCCCAATTTCTTGTCTCTAGGGAGAACTAGTGAAGAAACAGCAACATATTTTCATAGAAATTATAATTGAAAAATATCTACTTTTGGGGAATTTTTTTAAAATGACCAATTCTATCCCCACGTTCCATCAGGAGGGTCTGGAAGAAAGGTCGTTTGACTTTTTTACATGGGAAAAGGCAATGTAGACATTTGTGAAATATTTGTAGCACATTGCCAACGTATTTCCATTTCAAGTAGGTTCCATCCTTAATTGGAAAAAGGGCCTATTTGCATGAAAAATTCTGCTTGGGAGTGGGGGGTGCAAACATTTTGCTTGCAAATGGACTTTAGTTCCAAAACAAATGAGTCCATTCTGGAGTGAAGATGGCTTTGAACTGAAAACTGCTGAACAGTCATCTTTCTCAAAACAGCCACTGCACTGGAAAAATGTACATACGGGGGGAAAAAGATTTCTACAATAATAATGGACACAATAGAAATACCTATAGAATAAGAACATAAGAACAGCCATACTGGTCAGACCAATGGTCCATCTAGCCCAGTATCCTGTCTTTTGACAGAGGCCAATGCCAGGTGCTTCAGAGAGAATGAACGGAACAAAGCAATTATCAGGTGATCCATCCTCCGTTGTCCAGTCCCAGCATCTGGCAGTCAGAGCATCCCTGACACCTTGACTAATAGCCATTGATGGACCTATCCTCCGTGTACATAGCTAAGTCTTTTTTTAACCCAGTTATAGTTTTGGCCTTCACAACATCCTGGGACAACGAGTTCCATAGGTTGACCGCTTGTTGTGTGAAGTAATACTTCCTTTTGTTTGTTGTTTTAAACCTGCTGCCTGTTTATTTCATTGGGTGACTTCTGCTGCTTGTGTTATGTGAAGGGGTAAATAATGCTTCCTTAGAATAACTCAGAAAATTGTGAATTCATTTCACTGTCTCAAAAGCACCCTGAGACAGAGCTCTGGGTGATTTTATAAAACATAAATCACACCGGACACAAGGCATAAAATTCTCAAGCTACATAACAAACCATCCAGCCAAAATGAGTTACACTGAACTAATCCTCACTCATAGTAATTATAGCTTCCACAACCACCCCACACAACTCTTCATCCTACCCCTTGTTTTAATTGGGGGGGAGGAGGGGAAGCAGGCCTTTGCAGCATCCCCAGAGGATTAATTACTCTGAGCATTGGCAGACCAAGTGGGGGGTGAGGTTTCAGAGTAAATGGCTTCTCCCTGAAATGCCCTGCCCCCAGTCTGCCTCTCACCACTGCTATATCACATTGGGTGGGCTGTGGGTATAGAACATGCAGTGTGAAACAGCAAGTTTCTGCCCGGAAATCAGTGAAACAAAAATGGTGATATTTGTCCAGCTTTAGGGCTAACAAATACACTATGCAGCCAAGACTCAAACCCTCCTGTCCCTAGACAGATACTCTACATGCTGTGTTATAGGCAATCCCTGTCTTCCTTCTTACATCCACATCCTCTTGTCGTGCTGCTGTCTTTTCTCTCAGCTGGAAATCGCTCACACAGACATCCCAGCTGGCTGTAAGGGGGCTAGTGGGAGGCAACCTTTTTAGGAGCAACCTTAGAATCTCCTGCAGATTTTGCCGTTCCAATAAACAGGATCCCGGGGACACTGGCCCTTCTGGGGTTGCGCCAAGTGGCAGAGGTGGATTCTGTCTCTGTGCCATGGGGCAGCTTTGATCTTTCTCATTAAGAACATCACCTTTTGTCACAAGAGAAGAATTATTGGAAGAGGCAGTTACCCCTTTGTTTGAAGTCCCCGCGTGCACTTCATTTACCATTTGTAGGACAGTTATTGCATGTTAAACACTAATTAGTAAGTTTTAAAGATTTACTGTGGCTAAATAAGGAAGGTAACCAGAGGATAGAGTGCACTGGCTCCACAGTCTGAAGGGGGCTGAATGGAGGACTCGAGTATTTAAGATTCTATAGCAGGTCATGGTAAAAAAAAAAACATTGAAAGTCTATGGGAAACCCAGGAGTTTGAGGCTTTCGCTATTCACTTAGCTCCTCCTAAGTACTTTTATACAGTCTGTCCTCTAAGGATCCCGTTATCCTAAAGTACTTTACAAGCATTCATTGATTATGTGCCTTACAGATTCTCTCTAGTAACCAACAATTACTGCACAGTTAGTTGGCACCTCTCACTTATTGTGAAGCACTGAGAATACCATATAAGTAATACCCATTGTGCTGATGGCCAACGAGGCAAACAGAGGTGAAGTGGCTTGCCCAAGGTGAGAAAGGAAGTCTGTGGAAGAGCCAGGAAATGAACTTAGGAATTCTGATTCCTAGTTCCACCTCTACTCTAAACAATTTAGGTATGTCTACACAGCACACTAAGCCCCAGTCTGTGGGACCAGGCTTGTGGACTCATGTTTCCAAGCCTATGCTTGAGCATCCACACTGCAAGAGGAAACCGGGCTTCACCACTGTGCTGGTGCCTCCATACTGCAGTATATGAGTCAGGACTGGGAGTGTTGTATACACGGGTACCGGGTGCCCTTGCCAGGTGAAGCTGCTCTAGTTCTTGGCTCATAACAGGTTGTGGGAGAACATGTCTCTGTGACATGGGAGTGTTTTGGGTGGTTTTAGCCTTCAAACACATCCAGCCAAGGAGTTCGTGCCTGCATGCTCTCAACAGCCAGAGCCATCAACATGGATCCTGACTCGGTGGATCTTGACCTCATGCCGTCAGTCCTGTTTCGGGATATAGGCGGAGCATCTGGGAGATGCTCGTGGACATTTCATCGGCGGCTTTTGAACTGCAGAAGGCACCTCTCAGAAGAGGATATTATTGTGCTAGCTGCCATCCAGCTGATGCTGTTCATGCCTTTTGTTTAGCTGCAGATTTCACTTGTGTAGACCAGTGCTTCTGGGGCAGGGCCACAAGCACAGACTGGTGGGATCATGTCAACCTGCAGACATGGGATGACCAGCCGTGGGTCCAGAACTTTCTCGTGAAGAAGCAGACAAAACCCTTGACCTGCTTAAATAGCTCAGGAACAATTGTCACTTCATGAGAACAGCACGTTAGCAATGGAGAAGTGGTATATTTTCTGAATCAGACACAGACACCTGTACTTAGTGAGAATGCGGCGGTAACTCAAAAAGCTCTGCCCTCTTTAATACAGATAGGAAATAAAATTCAAGTCTGGCGGCCTCCGAGTTGAGAATCTGAGCATCATTCTAGCCTCAGTTCATGGGGAGATGATACTGCAGACTGTTTAGAAATGAAAGGCCAAGAGAGTGTTGGCGCCTATCGCAGCATGAACAAGACAGGTGCTGCCACAATGAAAAATGTTCATGCTCCTTTTACATGTCAAAGACTGTCACCTCATTGACTGAATATAGAAATGAGCCACTAATTTGGGGTGAGTTGGGCATTTTGTGAATTTTCTGCTCAGTTTCTCGACATTCTTGGTTTTCACTTGTCATTAAAAAATTGGTTCAAATGACACCAGGCTAAGAATCCTGAAAACGACAAATCCATTTCCTTAGCCAAACGTGTAGGCCCTCATGGAAACTCTAGACCATGTACATGTCCCAAACAGGTGCAAGGGTGTTCCTGACCAGTGTGGTTATTGAGTAATTCATACTTCTTCAGTATTAGCCGGCGGTGGGGATAGAGCACAGGACTGGGAATCAGGTTTCTTGGGTTGTGTTCCTATTACTGTCTCACTGAATGTCCATTTCCCCTCCCTGTGCCTCAGTTTCTCCCTCTGTAAAATGAAAGTTTGTGAAGTGCTTTGAGGTCTGTGGATGACAGGGACTACGTAGCAAATACACAAGACACCTCAAAGTGCCTCTCTTTACAAGGAAGTCTCATATTCCTTGTTTGCAGTTTGGGAGCATCAGGATGCAGTGGTTTTGTGGTCCCTCTAATTGTAATTCAGAGAGCAACGTCTTCTGGGTGCCAAGTCAAACTGGTCAATGGCTAGTCACTCATTTAGTAAAACAATAGAATAAAGCTCAATCTTTACCAGTGCCCTGTTGGTGCATTCTCATGTGGGCAGCTGTGACACTTGCCTCTCGCTGCACAGGGCACACATCCCTTGCTATTTGGGCAGCATAGGGACAGGGTCCTCTCATTTACCACATGGGCAGCACTGGGACGGATCCCTCACTACGAAGACAGCCATGGTGCCGGTCTCACCAGACAGAATCACTTTGGGGCAAACAGTGGCAAGTCTGGGGCATTGTTCAAACTTTGCCTCAGCTATTTCACAGACGTTCCTTGCCCTGCTCCATGTAGGGGCAGCAGAATAAAGGGTTTATTTGGGGGCCAACCCAGTAGGGCTGTGGTTATTGCTGCTCATTGCCAGGTTTGACCCTCACCTCCAAGTGCTCATCTGGGTGGAGGGCTTGGGGACCTGCGGGGGGTGGGCAAAGGAGCCGGCTATGTCCCTGGAGCAAGTGAGTGGCTCTGCTCTGGATAGTAGAGGATTGCTATGCAGGCCATGGGGAGCTGGAGGGAGAAGCTGCAGAAATGCCTCTAGTCAACTGATAGGAGGGGCCCTAACAGGTCCTAAGAGAATCAAATCCAGCCCCCACCAGCTGGGACATCACTGTGACAGGGAGCCTTGAAGGCATGGGAGGCAAACAAAGAAAATGGGGCTGTCCTCAGGACCTAAGCAAAGACATGGTGGAGCCCCTGTTCCCTGGCCTCCAAGCTTCCTTTGCCTCCCTGGTTATACGAATGGGCAATTCACCTCCACCTTTGGGACGTGATCTGCCCCCACGGCCCCGTTTGGTCTCCTGGTTGGAAACGTTGCCTTTCCAGAGCCTCCAGCTCCAGGACAATGCACCTATTCAACCTGCAGCAACCGGAGTTCTCCCTGGATCCCTCTGAATGAGTCGCCTTCTCCCTGCTCACACTGGGCATCATTTAAACTTTTAGACATAAACAGCAGCGTTTGCTTCCCTGCCCCCTTCGCTCCCCCAGCCCCAATATGGTGGTTTATTCATCAGCCGATAAAAATAGAAGCCGAGGCCTCCGGGCGGGACAGCGCTCACAGAGTGGAGTTTGTTCAGCAGCTATTTTTTTACATTTTCCATATCCTCTCGGTGTCCTTCCAGTTGCTCAATAGGTCTGTCCAGAGGGGCTGGAACTGGCACCTCCAGTCCTGGATCCAGCACGGGGCAGCACGTGCTGCTCTGGTAGTGCCATTATTTGCATTCAGGGGACGGTCTCATTTTCTTCCCCCAGCTCATCTTTCCATCGTCTTGTTCCCTGAAAGCAAACTCAATGACACTGACGCTGGGCTCTCTTGGGGCCCCACTGGCCTCCTTTATAGGGTTAATAGACTCTCCTGGGAAAAGGGAACAGCAGGGAACCGGGCACTTTACATCTCATGGCTCTGGAAACTCAAAGCCTCTGGGGTGCTGGGGCCTGCTACCTTCCCCCCATCATTTCATTTTCCAGAAAGCCTCGGACAATCAAACTGAAAGAGGCTCTTTTTGCTTCTCACCTGTCTGGACTATGAGTCATTTTCCTCTGGAGCAGATTAATGCAGGAGACATGAGTCTCTGAAACATGGGCCCTGTGGTCAGGGGGACCCTGGAATGAGCAGTGAATCAGTGAGGACCAGGAAGCATGATACACAGATGGTGTCTACTGGCTGAACTCCTTCTTCTGGGGCGGGGGCTAGATAGGAGTTGCACCAGGCCCATTATATCCTGATGACATTCGCCCTTCATCTTCCTGACTAGACTCTGGAACAACCAGAGACTCCTCTGGAGAACCATCCCGGAGAGACTCTGTCCCAGGTTGCACACTTGAGGCCAGTGCATGCTGGGTCAGGACTTTGGGAGCTTAGTGAGTGCTGGATGGATGCCTGTGTGGTACAGGCATAGTTAACACAGCTCGTAGTCATATATGCCCCTAGCAAGTCTCAGTGTCTTGATTTCAGGCATTCCTGGCAAGGAGTCAGGGAGGCAGAGACTGGGTCTTTGGGCATCTGGATAAGGCGGGTGTTGCTTTGATGGAGCCAAGCTCCGTACAGTCTTAATTCATCCCTAATAAAAGCTGCAGCCATGTTATACAACAACAAGCAGAAAGTAACCGCCCCGTGACATTGGCACGCTGCTGTGGCATGGCTCAAGTGTGCCATCAGTATCATCCACACAGTCTGATAGTTGTTCTCTGGAAAGCACACGGTGAAAAATGACGTTTCCTTGGGAGAGGCTGGCTGACTCATCCTCTATAGCCAGGCAAAGTCTCACACTAGGCTGGTGTCAACCCTACATCCCTCTATTTGTGTGTATTTCTCTCTCACGCCCCATTTCAGTTTGGCGTGACCTCCTTTTTTGCACGCTTGCCCTGGTCTCACCCTCTCAGCAGGCTGCTTCTGAGAACCCACCTCAGTCTCTCCTGTGGAAACCCGAAAGCTCAGCAAGAAAGCAAAGGGGCCCGCACAAAGCATCGTATTGATACAATGAACACAGTACTAATTTTATGTTCCTCCCAGCCCAAGACGGAGTGAGTCAGGAATACAGTGTCCTTTGTACGGACACAGGACATCTCCCCTGTTTGCTTTTCTCCCAGAATTCCCTTCCTAGCTCGACACAGTATAAACCAGCTCATTATTGACCTTGGAAGCTGACGAGAGGTTACGTCGGAGGGGGAGGGGGGCAGGTTTGATATTTATGGCCTCGCACCCTTTCCCCCTGGCTGCAGAGGTTACCTACAACACACACACTTAGTGCTAAGTGCAGTGTTGGGCTCTGAAGTGAGGTCAGTCACTACGCCACACCCCTCTTACTGGAGAGTTACTGCAGAGAGAGGTGAAGGGAACTTGCTGATTCCAGGGAAATCTGTTTGTCAGGGGGATTTTTTCAGAGAGGTTTTTTACCGTCTGATCCACATTGGGTTTGTTTCGGGGGTTTCTCTCACTGGTGAACTCCACGCTGAGGAAAGGGGTCAGTTTATCTGAACCTCTGATGCAGGGGTAAGGCCCCCATGAGGTCCCACCACAGAAATCCCAGTGGCCTTACCCTGTTGAAGGCATCAGCTTGGCAGCTCTGGAAACTAACTATCCTGGAGCAAGCCCCTCTGGGGATCAGGGCAGGGGAAAGGGTGGAATTTTTCTCTGTACCTCAGCCAATCTGTGGCCTGTCTGCTAATATTGCCAATGAGGGGATCACGGCACAGAACCTCCTAACAGCATTCAGTCATGTCCAGGGCTTTCAGGGATTATATGTGCCCCTTTGTGACCGGAGTGAGGGAGCGCCTTAGCGTTTCACGTCAGGAAGACTCGGTTCAAACCCTGTTTAGTCACAAAACCAAACATGTCTCAGGTTCTTTGGCCCCTTACGCAGAATCCTTGTAACAAGTGCTGATTATCACCAGTCTGCGTCTGCAGCTCCCAAACGTGTATGGTATCTGGGACTACAGGTCAGAACTGGGATAGCAGGAGGCACCGCAGGGCAGGACGAAGATTCATCTGCAGCACTGTGGAGGGGGTCAAAGGTTTGGAACAGCAGGGGTGAGGCGGCGGAAGGTTGGGATTGGGGTGCATTGACAGCTGTGTGTGAGCCCAGGATTTGGATAGCAAGTCAGTATCACGGGGCACTGATGTAGCTATAGGGGTAGCCCAGATCTGGGATAACAGCAAGTACTGTAAATCAGGATTAGGGTCATTTGTAAGTCTGAGAGAGGGTCATAGGTATTAAAGTAGGGACAGACCTAAGTAGCTCTGAGACACTTTCCTAAATGACCATTGCTCTTGGGGAGAGTGCCGTGAGCCTTGTTGCAATTTGAAAGAAATTCCAGCTGTATGTGATTTTTATGGATTCTTTTTTACAAATCATGTCACTCTCAGAGCTTGAAGGAACCATCCCTCCAGTTGATCTCCTACCATCAAGGTCACAGCCGTTGTCCTTCCAGCTTTGGTGGCCATGAACACTACACCCCCTGGTGGGCTCCCTACAGGGAGAAGTGACCCTCTGCCGTCCTTTGTGCAACTCTTCCCCAGCATTCCCAGGCCCTGGCAATCACAGGATATGAACCCATTTCCCCCATCCAATCACAAACAGAAAAGAAGACAGGGAAAGGGAGAAGGAAATGAAAAAAATAGGTTCTCCTTTTTTTGTCATCATCATCAAGGGTGGAGTTGGGGCTCTGTCCGCAGGACATCAGAGTACCTGGCCATCTGTGGCCAAGTTGGAAAGGCTAGATCAGAAGTGACGTTCCAGAGTCTGGCAATTTCTTCCTCTTCCCTGGTGGTAGGAACCAGCAGAGACAGTGTCAGATGAGCAGACGGAATCAACCATACAATCTCTGAGAAACTGCAAGACCTGAGGTTCAAGAGGCTATTTAGACTCATAATTTAGAGTGGAAAATAAAGAAATGCAAAGAGAAAGACAGTAAACATTCTCTAACACTTGCTAAGCCATCTGATTGTCCTCTTTCAAATCTCTCCCTCAAATTCTCTTTTTTCATGAGGCCTACAAAAACCTGAGAAGGGTTTGGCAGATGATGTACTGGGGCTGCTGCCTATCATGCTGACTAGTACTGACCACTTATGGTCTCATGTCTTATACTTGATCATGAGCTCTTGGGGGCAAGGACTGTCTGTTTGTTCTGTTTGTACAGTGTTTAGCGCAAAGGGGGCCTGGTTCATGACTGGGGCTTCTGGGAGATAATGCAATGTAAATACATAATAATAATTAATAAGGACAGACTCAAAGCGAACAAACCCAACAAAAGTCAAAATCAAAGACCATTCCCCCTTCCAGGCTACTCTGGGTTTTATAATCTTCAGTATCTGGAAAATGACTAGGCATTCAGATCAGCCCTCCAGAGCTTTCCAGAAACAATCCCAAATGAAACAAAGGAACACTGGAAAAATCTGAAACAGCTTCACACATGCCAACAAAAATGTAGTTTTCAGAACAAAGTTCAGCTAGATTCCCAGCATGCACCAGGGTTCCCTAGGGCGCCTTCAGTTAGACGTTCTTCCGGCCTTTCCCCAAAGTTCCAAGGTAACAGCCTTAAATCATGCACAGAATCAGTCTGGGAAGTGGGCCCTGCCTAATTGTCCCATTATTGCAAGATCGCCTCCAGCACCGTGCAATTTCACCCTTGGTGTATTCATTCTTACTGCCCCATTTTCCTGGACTGCTCACATTTGGGGGCCTCTTTGATTTGGGAATGAAGTCAATCTCATTTTAGTAAATCAGATGAACTGGAAATAAGGTGCAAAAAATGCAGTAAATCTAAAAAAAGCGTTCATTCTCCCTAAAAACCCCTACCATTCACAATAAATAACATGTCTGAATGAGACCAGATCTGGCCTTTAAGTTCACTGCTTCCAGCTACCATTAACCCTTACTGTACTGTAGTGATCATGGACTGAAAGTAAGGGAGCTGCTGGGTACTTCCAGACAAGCTGCATAAAGACCTTTGATGACTGTGGCTGATGAACCATGGTTAGCAGGTGGGATATCAGAGTTCATTGCTTCCCCCTCAGTTGGATTTATTATTAGTATTTCACTCTCTCCTTAGTTTATTTTGCCAGGAAACCTCATTCTCTGGTTTTGGTGATTTCCCTTTGTTTTCCAGGGGCTTTTTGTTTGTAGGAGGAGACGATTTTTCTGTCTGGATTGTGGAGCCGGGTGGGGCTAGGGCGTTAATGCAAAAAGTCAAGAAATGTCCTTCATGTTACTAATAATAACATCCCTTCATTCTCTTCCCTTGGAGGGACGGTGTCAGCTGCCTTCCCACAGAGCTCTGGACATTCTGGGTGCCAGATGAAGCCTCCCATGAAAAACTCACAGCAAAACAGGGAGGGAGAAATTTCTTTGCTCTCAGTCCTACATGGAATCAGCAGGGGATTCTGTCCCCAGAACCAGCAGCTCCCTGGGGAACTGCTAGGGTCATGGGGCTGACTATGTGGAGGCCCTGTGCCACCAACCCAGCTCCAGGGCCTCTTCCTCCGTCTTCCTTCAACTCCTTACAGCATAACTCCATGGCATGCTTCAGCAGGGTTTCTTCATCCACCATTGCCCTGGCAGAAGCGACTCATATGGAGGAGCTCTGCTTTTCGGCCCTCTGGGGATTGTTGTTGGTATTGGGACAATGTGTGTCTCCTCTAGTCTCACCCTGCATCCTTTGCTAGGCCCAGAGAAGATAATGCCACAAAAGTGGCAGTCTCGTGAGGGTGGATATGGGGAGAACCAGGCATGCAGGGCTGGGCTGAGGCATATCAGTTAGGCAGGGTGGTGTAAGCTTCCGTGTCCCTGCCTAGGCTGTATTGTCTTGCCAAGCGCCCTTGGTCTTGCACCTTTTACTAGCACTGGAGTCACACATACAAACATCATTGGAAAAGCTTTTGAGGAGCATGGTGGCTAATTTGCCTGCTCCCAGCATGCAATGCCCCCTCAGCTTGAGCAAAGATGGAGCATTGACTGGCTCCATAAAAAGAGACGACGACAGCTGCATTTAAAACTCCCCAGAGCAGGCCACCCCCAGCTATTGCTGCCTCATGGCCTTGGTACTTCTTGTGAAACACCCTCATACTGCCCGTACAGAATGGCCTTGGGGCAGCATGCCTCTAGGAAGACATTTCTGCGGGCTCTCTATGGATTCCCCGAGGCAGGGGTTGGGTTTCATGGAGATTTGACAGCTCTATGTGAGCAGCTTCTGTAGCTGAGACGGGAGGTGGATGGGGGGAGTTGCTGAAATCCAAATTCTCTCCAGAGATCACAGTGTCAATATTTGTGAAGTAGGAAGGGCCACCGCCAGCTGCGGCACTTCCAGAAACAGGCTTCTCTGTGCAGGGCCCAGGGCGCTGCCTCAGGACAGGGCAAGCCCTGGGGTGCTGTTCTTACAGCTAGTGTGGCCCAGCCCAGTCCCACCCTGTGTAACAGCTGGTGCAGCGTCTTGCTGTACCAAAGCGAGAAATCACCACTCCTTCATCTTTCTCTGACAGGGGTGACAAAACCTTATGCCAGGCCTTGGTACAGTGACATTACAGCCGTAGAGGGGCGGATGAGAAGCCTGGTTTGTTATAGTGACGTCACAGCCCCGGTCCTAACTAGGGCTCTAACCCAGGTCAGATCTCGCTGCAGTGGATAAGGTGGGTACTGCCAACAAAGAGGTGTTCTAATGCTTAAAGCAGACCCCGGCTAGGACAGAGCAGGACTGCAGGCCCTGGCATCATACCCTACTGAGCACTGAATAACACACAACTGGCTTGTTTTATGCGTTATGTGAATTTGCTGAATCATTTGCAATATGTTTAAAATATATTTAGAGGCCTGCTAGGTAGGTAATGGTAGCAAATGAAGCTGTGCTGTTTAACATTGGAGCTCGGTGCCCAGAGAAGATGACAAATACCCTCTCTGCATGGAAGGAGTGACAGCTTAGTTCTAAAGCTTCTTCTCTGACTGGCTTCTCTTCTCTCCGGCTGCCATTAGAAAGGGACAAGAACAAGGCACAGAGTAGGAGCAGCAGTGGCTGTCAGATAGACCAGAGTGAAGATCAACCGATGGTTTTAAAGATGGGGAGTTGTAAGATTCAGGACGACTACAAGGTCAAGAGAATCCCAGAACTAGACTAGCAAGGGCTGCTGCAGGACCGAGGGGTATTGGCAGAGGAACGTATGAGGGACAGGACTGGGACAGGTGGATGAGATAGCAGGGCTTGCTGCAAGTCAGGACTGAGCTGCATCAGTGGAGCTTTGTGCCAGAGGGAGGAGAAAGGAAAAGGAAAGGGGAACTGGGAAAGGGCTGCAACGGTGGGTTGAGAAGAACAGGTATATTGGCAGAGCTGTGTGCTGGGAGGGGGTGCAGGCAGCAGGACTGTTTGTTGAGTATGGGGCTGCAGCTTAAAACTGTACGTTTCCCAGGATGGGGAAGGGAGGGTGCTGAGGTGCACTAATGGAGAGGAAACCTGAACAGACCTTTACTTGCATGAGCAAAAGATTTACACCCCTCTCCCCCGGACAAGCTATACAAATCGAATGCATCCTAGCCCTCCCGAGAACAGAGCAAATTGTCTATATTCAGCCAGCCAATGCTTTAAATCACTTCTGATTAATGGTGCACACCCACCCCCTACCCCCTGCTACCCAAAAATAAATTTCCCACCCCCTCAGCACAGCTCTGACTCGCAGCATTTATATTCTGTTGCCCTGCAAACAGCATGTCCTGTAGCTGGCCAATATCCAGCTGGAAAAATAGAAATAAAATATCCTTTCAGGGTTTTGTGCTTTGTTTTGCTCCTTCCTTTGTTGGGTTCTTCAACAGGAGCCTGAAAGTACAGTTATAAAGAGACAGCCTGGGCTGTGTGCACCTTGGGTAACTCTTTTTGAAGGCCACGAGGCCTGCCAAATAGCCCAAGAGAAAAGCTCTTACTGTGTTGATTTGTTTTCTTTGGTTTATGGGGGTGAAAATATTTCACACATAATTACAGCAGCCACAGAGAGATTGTATTTAAGGCCCTTTACTGGAAATTTCAAGGATAGAACAAGGAAATCTGTGTTAACACTAGCACCTAGGAGAAGGGCCTTGCTTGCAAAATGGTGGGTGAAGACCATGCAGGGTGTTCAAACTGCAAGAAAGAAACTGTTCAGGAGAGCAGCAGCCACATTAGGTGCCTGGATGAAGCCAAGCTGGAGGGGATCAGTAAGCTTCCTGCACCCAGAATCCTGGGAACGCTGCGGAATGCCATCCAGGGCTGTCACGTGTGGCGCGTGTGAGGAACAGACTACTCCCAGGGTGGGAGGAGATGGTAAGTCAGTGGTCTGACTGACCCTGTCCAGTGACAAGAGCATTTGTCCTCCCTTCTTGTCAAGCTTTCCCAATTTCCATTCAGTGCCAAGTGGCTGAAGCTGACCAACTCCTCTCCTGGCTTCTGAAATCATCCAACACATGACAAGGGCTCTGGCACTCACTTCCAGAGGCCAAACTCTACCCGGAGTCCCACGCCAGCTCCAAGCTGCTGAAAGCTCCCAACTCCCTTTGGGTGAGAAGAAGCCCTGCGGACCTGTCTGTCTTACGGTGTTTCCATGGAGCCCCATCACTGTAGGCTCTAAAGACCAAAGCTGTTACAATTTCACACAGCATTGTCTCTAGCAGAGCTTGCTGTGAATCTCTCTTAGGGGCCAGGTGGCTCTGCTCATTGTCTGCCCTCTTCTGGAGACGGGTGAGGTTCAAGACTCAGGCTCCTGTCTCCTGGCAGGTCAAGAAACCTTCTGCACCTCCTGAGATATGCTTCTTCCAAGGGTGGTGGGAGGAGGGAAGGACCAGCTGTGCAGGGAGCTGATATACACAGAGCCTATGCTGCAGGACTCCAGGGTAGACAAGGGCCCTATACAGGCTTAGGTACTCTTATGAGGTGAGGAGTGGGGACTCAGACGGGTCAAATGGAAGGAATAAAGGAACTGAAAATGGGAGTGATTGCTTTTAAATATCAATGGGCCAGAGCCAATCCCCTGGATCCAAACCGCCCTGAAACCAGATCTGAATTCTGTAAATGACCAGCTCAAAACTCCAGACCCCTTGGATTTGTTTTTTGTTTGTTTTCTCAAATCAGGATCCAAATCCACATTTCACAGCTTCAACCAGTCTTTACTTTTAACGCTTTCTCCTGGGAACGCTGAGCTGTGGAGGCTGCCAGGCAGTCTGGGGTCTCTCCTTCTGTACTCCTCCAACGCCTCAACTCCACTCCTTTGCGACTTATGGATTCCCTCACCCCCCACACTTTCCTCTTCATCCAGCCTCTTTCCAAATCCCTTCTGCCTTCAGTCATGCTGTGGTTTCTCCAGGCCTCTAAAATCTACCCTTCATCCCATCTGCCTCTTCCGACAACCGTCCTATCAATCTCCACCCGCTGTTCTATTCTAGAGCGGTTCTATTCCTCCCTCACGTCTGGGGTGCCATTTCAGATTTTGGTTGGGTGGGGGGGCAACTTTTACTGTGATTTCTGGCACTACTAAGGCACCTGAAAATTCTAGGGTTGTTTTTTTTTTTTTTGAACAGATAACAACTTAGAAATTAGGAAACAGGAGCACAGTACCTAATTCTTACATAAGAAAACTAGAAAACACCAATTACAACCATATTTTAAGTTTATTAGTAAATTTAGAACCATCAGGGATAATACAGTAAAATATTCCCAAACCCTAATCTGACTAGGCGGATAATAATGACACCCTGATTTAGGCCTCTACAAATGAAAGAATTAAAAAACTGTCATGTAGTTGGTAACTACTTATCAGCTTTCCTGCCTGCATTTCTCTAAGTGTAGACAATGAAAACAAATCAGTTCTTCAGCTATTAATGCATTTCCCTTTCAGTGTCCTAGTGAGTGCTCCAATGTTTGGGTTTCAAACACTGTACAGGAATCTTGGTCTAAGAACCATTTTCAGTCAGAAACATACCTTTTAAAAAGGGTTTGGGAATCTTTTTTGTAGTCTCTGGTTTTATAACTTTTAAAAAAACGTCATAGATGCTGGAGCACAGATGCTCCAGCATAAGGGTGCTGGAGGTGCAGCCCATTCCCATCTTGAAGTGGTTTCTATCATATACAGCTTATGTGTTGTAATTTATCTTTCCCCACTAACATAAATGAGCTGATGTTAAAATACAGAGGTCAGGATGAACACTTAAAAGTTTCTCAGCTGGAAAGTAGCATTAGAGAGAAAGCATGCGCATTAATAACAAATGAAAGCGGGGATAAACTCAATGATGGCTCAAAAGTAGCTGAGATACCAAATTAAAAAAAACCCAACCTTAAAATTGGCTATCTAGAGTGTAATTAAATGATGGATGTTAGCAGCATAGATCTATAATGAACAAATTGTGGGAGCCAAATCTTACAAATTGTTCAGATTGGCTTGGTTTTGTGTGCACTGAAGGTTTTATACAAATAGTTATGATAAATACAAAGGATTAAGTTGCTAGGAGGTTTCTAGTGTGTTGCTGTAAGGATTTGAGAGAGTAAACATCACTTCAGTGAAATTCACAGAGGGACTCAAATTTGTGAAAGTCTCCTCCTCTCAGAAATATTAAAGAGTAAGTACAAGAGGAGCTCAGATTACTTTCCAGTTGGAAGAGGAGGACACACAGCACAACAGACACACAGCTACAAAATGGCTGCTAGAGGGAAGCAGACCAGCAGGTCCCCAAAAGGTATTCTGAAAGAAAGGTCCTAGAAAAGTGCAACACTGGAGAGATTTGGTAAGATCAAGGCTTTTGCAGCACTTGTGTGCAACAGCCTATATGGGCCTGCTATCCAGTTACCTCACCCAAAGTCCACTGTAGGTGAAGAGGGAAAGATTCTCACAGACAAATGGGACTAAATGGCTGAATAAATGGCCATACTGGGGTACTGCCATTCACCAAAATATCAGGGAGTTGGAAAAAACCCAGGAAAGTTTTAAATGTAATTTAAACAATATTTGTGGTGTGACAGCACATGCGTATTTCTTCACAGCAGGCGAAGATTCCAGGGGGTCTTTCTTCAGTGCTGCGCTTTCAGCCTGAAACTTCCAAACTGGGCTGTGTGGGAGGGTAATTATCTCCTCAACGTGCCCGCGGCAGCAGCCCTGTGTCTACTGGTGATCCAAGGAGCTTGCTCTTGCATTTTTAACATGTTGACATGTGAAGGTGAGGGGCAAATCATGATGAAATTTGCAGAAAGCATCTTCAGTCCTAAGCCCAGAGTTTGAGACTTTACTTCCTCCCGTCAGCCGAGTGTGTTTTTTCAGGAATGAAAAAGTGCTGCAGAGGCTCCTAGCCCTGCTATTGGCTCTGCCAGGGAGATACCCCTCTGCATTCTTATTTGCCGAGTAAAGAATAGGCCAGTGAGGAGCAAGCAGCATCACTTCCAACTGTTGCTACAAAAATTGGGAAGGGGACATCTGTCCCCCTCCCCCCCAAATAGCACCCCTGCCATAATATCTGAATACTTTACAAGAGTGCATTAAGCAACATGGCTAACATCCATCATGTGATTCATTCTTTCTCATCTTCTCCCTGGGGGTAACTGAGTGAGCAGCATAGTGTTTTGTTTTGGTAGGGCTTTTTGGGGTCCACCATGTGTGGCACAGACATACCCAGGTAGGTATATTACGCCTGTGTCTGACCAGCTTCTCAGCATTGCACAGAAAGGGGTTGTGTGTGGTTTCTGCCAAAAGCTAAGAACTAGCTGGTTTGTCATGGCTAGTGGGAGATGTTTGTATGGGAAATAGTTTAAAAGATGTGTAAAATGTAGAATATTGGGCAAAACTGTTGACGTGCAACGTGTCACATGAGGCAAGGCGGGGTCTCAAGGCTAACGCAATCAACGTTGAGGACAATGGACATCTTTGGAGACAGAACTTTGTTGACTATCTGGACCTGGTGGAGACTTGAGCACCTACAAAGACCAAGAAAGTTCTCTGAAAAGGGGGTCACCTGGGCTAAGAGACTGTAATAAACTGATAGGCTAATAGTATGTAACTGTACAAGAGCAGAAGAAATGGCTCAAGTTGCTAATCTATTACAGAGAGGAGACTCTGCCAGTGGGGGTGTCTCGTGAAAAGAGGATCCCAGCTCTTTGAATTGGACAAATGCCGCAAGAACTGACCATTGGGTGAGGAATAGCTTATTAAACAGGAAACTAACCTGTTAATAAGTGCGGGCTATAGATTGTGCTTTGTTTTACTTTTACCTGTGTGTTTCCGAACCCTTGTCCTTGCTTTTATTTGAATCTCTATCTCAGGCTCCATTAAATAAACTTCAGTTTGGTTTTTACCATAGATACATCTCAATGCTTTCTGATAAGGAGAGGGCTGAGCAAAGGTGAAACCAGTGAACTGGGGTGCACTGCTTTTGCGGAGGCAGTGGATCGGTATGTGTTGCAGAGGTCCAGAAGATACGGGGCTAGTAACTCGATTGTAACAAAGGGGTATGTGTAAATTGATAGCCTGCAGAGGGAAACAGAGAAGCTCAAGGATTCTGGAGCAAAGTACTTGTCTTGAGAGTAACTAGTGGCTGGGGATGGTTCCCACGGTGGGCTCAGACAGGGTTCCCTCCAGCTGTAAGCTGGTCAGTGCTTCATCCGGACACCTTAGCTTACCTCGAGAAGTGTTGCATCCTGGTGCTTGTCCCAGAGCATCAGTTGATCTATTAGATACTCTGGTCCCACACCCCTGAATGCCTTGAAGAAAAGGATCAAGACCATGAACTTGACTCTCTTTTCTATAGGAAGCCAGAGTAGAGCGCCAAGGACAGGTGTGATGTGTTGTGGTACCCGTGTTGCTAGGTACTTATATGGCCTCCTTCCCTGAAGTATGTGAGTGCCTATCACCCATTAATGGATTTATTCTCATAACACCGCACTGTGGGAGGGAAATATCATTATCCACATTGTACAACTGGGGAACGGAGGCGCAGAGAGAGTAGGTGTGTTGCCCAAGGTCACACAAGTAGTCTTTGCTTTACCTGTTTTCAGTTGCCTAGAAATGGCTCAAAACCTCTCATCTTCTTCCCCAAATTGAGACCAAGCAGCACCTGGACCAGTCTGCCTCCAGCTTCTGCTTGCCTCTAATAAGAGGCGGCAGAGCTCACTGAGCAAGGTTTGGAAGCAAACTCTAATATTTGTGTTCCTTATTATGACTGCTTGTTCCATTTTTCACTTCCATTCCCATCACCAGCACTGCCTTTTCTGTCATACAACAGCCACTCTTCCCTGGGTTATCCTGGGGGTAAAGTGGGAACTAAACAGCAGAGCCAGAGCCTTTTACTCCACACCACACTCGGAAAATGAACAGAGCATACCCACGCTCACTGCTATTAGACGCTAGGGAGGAGTGTTGTGTGGTGGTTAGTTCAGGGAGATCAGGACTCACAATAATGCCACTGACTTAGTGTGTGACCTTGAGGGTAGGCCACATGACCATCTCACTTCCTCCTCTGCGTATATCAGGGTATAATTATATTTCACTCCCCCATAGGCGTTCTGGCAGGATGCTCTGTAGCTGTGTCAATTTGTCCTGGGACAGAACAAACAAAGGATAAGTTGAGTTGATGGAATGGAGACTTCCAAAAAGCCAGACAATACAGGGAGTGTTTTTTTTAGTGACTTAGGCTGGGTCTACTCTAAAAAGTCAAGTCAACGCAGTTACGTCGCAGTCTCAGGGGTGTGAAAGATCCACACTACTGAGTGACATAGGTAAGCCAACCTAACCACTGGTGTAAACAGCGCTAGGTCAACAGAAGAATTCTTCCATCGACCTAGCCACTGTCTCTCAGGGAGGTGAATTCATGGGAGAACCCCTCCTTGGCAGCATAGGCAGCTGCTGTGCTGCTGTAGCGTTTGAAGTGTAGACAAGCCCTCAGTAGGAAGCACTCTTCGCTTTCTGCGTTTCTACTGCAAAAGCACCACCTTGGTGCTAACGGCATGTGAGTGTTTTGCCGCTGGAGGGGCCAGCTGTCAGGTGAGAGGTAAAATAGAAGGCTGAGCATCTGTGATCCATAAAGAATCCACGGTACTTAATATAAGCGTCAGGGTGATGGCCCCAGTGTCCTGGACAAATTGTATTTCAGGTCATTTCTGCCTCTCTGAGTTTCTTTTGCAGACTAATATAGATGTCTACAGGATTCCTTGTCCCTATCTGGTCCAACTGGGTGTGTAGAGATGCTGGTGGCTGTTAAATAACAACCACTGCAGAGATTGCAGTTTATTGTGAATTTGTGAAATGCTTTGGGATCCTCCAGACTGAAAGATGCTTTAAACATGTAGGATTTTCTTTTATTAATAAGGGAACCCATCTTTCTGTATGTATCTTAGAGGTCACCCCAATTTTGGGTCCTCTGTGTGTGTGTGTGTGTGTGTGCGCGCGCACACATCAGAGGTCACTTCTGTTCAGGTTCCCAGCCGTGTGTTCG
Source organism: Mesoclemmys tuberculata (assembly GCA_007922155.1). Lineage (NCBI taxonomy): Eukaryota > Metazoa > Chordata > Testudines > Chelidae > Mesoclemmys > Mesoclemmys tuberculata. Next base: position 10,223,594 of record ML675644.1, read on the forward strand.
TCTCCGAGATAACCCTGCCTTGAGTCCCATCGCTCTCTATCTCCTAGGTAACTCAATTCTGAGCATCTCTGTGTGCGTGTCAGAGGCCACCCAGTTTCTGCGACCTTCTCTCTCTCTGTGACTCTCTGTATGTACACTCAGCCTCTCGGGATGAGCTCTGGAAAGAACAAGCAAGGAGAAATTGCCCCCCAAAGCTGGGCACTGCCTCTATGAAGAAGCCTTCAGGAAGTGGCCAGGCTGAGTTTGAAGGCCACAGGTCTCCTCAGGGGTAATTGTCTGGTGGAGGGTGGATGAAGGGGAATGGGCAAGGGCTGGGCAATAGCTGAGATAAAGTGAGAAAGATGCCTTGGCCTGGATGGGTAGCACCTGATGAGCAGCGAGGAGAGATTGGGATAATGCCCAGGCTTGAACAGGCAGAGGAATTACTGGGGCTATGCCCAGGCAGAGAAATTGTTGGGGTAGTACCTGGGTCACTGGGGGTAAAGAGGTAATAAGGTTTCTGGACCTGGATAAGTAAGTGGGTATTTGGGGCTGTGACCAGGCGCCTGCAGACAGGAGAGTCACTGGGATTGTGCCAGCAGGTGGTAAAGCAACTGGGAGGTTGTCCTCACAGGCCTGAGAGGTATCAGGGTAGTGTCCCTGCTCTGCTCTATGGTACGTCAGAGACACACTGGGAACAAACCTTCACCATCCAGTAGGATTTTTCCATTTGTCCCTGTCTGTGGTTCTGTTTGTTGTCCCCTGCCAAGCACAAGGTTCTAGAAACGCTGCTGCTACGATTATATCCAAACAATGGGGTGTCTAACTCACCGTGCCTGAGGGTAGGGAGGGACTGCATGTGTCCCTGGGAGACCATCGCACACTTAGGAAGCAGCCGTCTGGCCATTCCCACTTCTCACTTACAGCAACATTGTTTGCATTCGTGTCTGGAAGAGAAGGTGGGGTGTTGGCAGCAGGGCTCTGGCTTTCTGCTGCCTGAAGAAGGTATGAAACAAAAGATGAAAGGAGGGAAGGGAAGACTGATGGTGCAGCCAAGCCAGAGCTGCAGAGATTTTCCTTTCCTGTGTCTGTCTCTGGGCAGCTCCGTTCTGCTGCTCCCACAGCCACTGGAATTACACTGCTGTCTTCCCAGCCAATTTTCCACGTCTCTTAGCATTGTGGTTGGTCTGTGACATTAATCCTTTCCCTGCTGAGGTGGGTGAATAAGCTACTGGGATATCTCTGGTTTAAAAAGCCAAAGATCCAGTAAGCTTTTGCCTACATCTATTCAGTATGCAGCTCAAAGCAACAGGAGAGAGCGCACAAGAGGAAATAGGAGGCACAGGCAAGGGGGGAAAGGGAGATTTTAAAAGAAGGTGGTCCAAAACATGCCCTATTCCCACCCTGAACACTCAGCTCCTTGCAGAGATCCTTTCCAAATACACCACACAACTGGAATACTGGTCTTAATTGCCATCTTCATGTGTCTGTGAGCACCTGAAGAAGTGCTTGGTGTTTTACCCACCAGAGGACAGTATGTGTATGATTCCTAGCCACAATGGGACCAAGTTAAGGAAGTCCTGGGGGCACTACATCTTATATAAAGAGAGGCTGGGCATAACCTCCCCTCTCCCACCATTGCCACCTGCAAGCGCAAAAGCCTCATCTTTTGTCACCTCAAACCATGGTCTCAGCACATGCCATATGAGTCTCCCAGCATGTCGTAACTGGGTCTCCCATGCATAATCTTAAATAAAAAAGGAAACACGGAAAAATGCCATAAGCATGGCTAAATGGCAAGGTTCAAGAGTTATGCGAGTCAAACAGAGGTCCATCAGAAATCCAGCACAAGCAAATGAACATGTGAGATGTCTTAAGAGGGCTAAGAGGGAATTTGAAGATAGCCAAAGATATCAAAAGAAATTCTTTCAAGTACACCAGAAGCAGGGAGCCTCTGAGAGAACTGGTGGATCTACTGGACCACCAGGTGGTGAAGAGGGCAATAAGAAGAAGGACATTGCAGAGAAGCTAAATGGTTTCTTTGGCATCCACAGAGGATGCTGGGGAGACACCGACCACAATCCTAGTTTTTTCAGGTGATAAAGAGAAGGCAGCCTCACAGATTTAGGTGTCACATGAAGTAGTGCTGGAATAAAGTGGTAAATTAAACAGTGACAAGTCCCCAACACAGGACTGTCCATGCCCAAGAGTGCTGGAGGAACGTAGCAGCTGGGCCATTTTATTGTTAACAAAAGCGTGCAATCTATCCTTAAACCCAGCTACTATCGCAGAGCATGGAAGAACAGGATCTGTTGGGATTAGCTTTAAAAAGATGGATCCTGAGAACTGCAGATGGGTGGAAAGGAAACTTAGTTGAAAAGATAAAGCTAGAATTACCAAACATCTAAATGAACATGGCGTGGTGGGAGCAAACAAGCACTGATTCTGGAAAGGGCACTGCTAATCAGTTAGAATTCTTGGATTGTGTCAGCAAACCAGTTATTAAAAGAGGACAGTCAGATGTATGTATTGGGGCTTTCAAAAGCCTTTGGCCAAGTCCCTCACAAGAGGCTATTCAGGACACTAAGCAGCCCTGGAATGAGAGATGAAGTGTTATGTGGATTGTTAGTATAGTTATTTGACATTTACATTGTGGTAAAAGGCATTAACCATAGGCCCCCTTGTGCTATGTGCTATACAGATGTATAATAAATAACAGCTCCTGACCCAAACAGCTCACCAGGACTGGAAACCGGGATTAGAAACCAGCTAAGTGACAGAACACAGAGCAGGACTACATGGTCCGTTCTCAGCATGGCAAACAGTTAACCCTTGGGAGTTTGACCAGAGACAGTTTAGTGCAGCAAGGAGATGACGCAGGGGCATGAGAGAGATATGTCAAATAACAAAGAAGGTAAACAGTGTTACCCTGCCTGCTCTCTCATTCAGTCCAGGGCTTAGTCCGCTAGCCCAGGTTCTCTCTCATGCTACTGAATGTCCCCCCCTTGTGGCCAGAAACCACTTCAGTTGCTCAGTGAGGAGCTTACTCAGCTGTAGGGCTTGTTGCAAACTGATTACGTCTCTCCTACGATGGAGCCCTCCATCCCTTCGCTGGAAAGCTTCTCCAGCCAGCTTTCATTCTCCTCCCCTGTGAGCCAGAGGTGGTAAAGCCACAAGGGGAACCCTCGCGAAGTCACCAATAGGCATTTAAGCACATCACAAAACCAAGAGAGGCCCGGTGCGTTCCAGATCAGGGCTAAGAGGAGTTGCATGGGGGAGCCTAGGACCGGATTAACAGGGTGCCGTAGATCAGAACTGAGCTGCATGGGTGCGGTGGAAAGGCAGAGTACTGGATTAGCGGGGGTGCTGTGGGGAAGCACTGAAGTGCATTTAGCCTCTGACTTCTTTCAGGCCATGAATAAAGCGAGGGGGGGGGAGTTAGTGTATGCCCTGCGTTCAGTGGTGGTGCAGATTATGTTGCAGCCGCCAACTGAAAAATGCTGGTCTTTAAATTAAAGCAATTTGTTAAATCAGTGAGCAATTTGCATAATTCCGTGATTTGGGAGAGGAAAGACAGCTCTGGACGTCTTGTCTCGGCTACCTGTGCCAAGAAGCCGATGACCACAGGAATCTGGCAGGGAGCAGTGACTCTGGGACACTGATTTGGGGGGAAGAACTGGAAGTACTGCAGCTCTCTGTGCACACTGGCTTCTTGTTTAGCAGCCCTCGGACACGGCCCTGCACTTTGCTGCATACTCACCAATCTGGCAGGGCAGCCATTTTCTGCCGAGCACCTTCCCCAAACTTGCAAGGCTCTTTTGCCGCTGCTTTTCTGAAAGCTTTGTGGCTCTCTCTCCGTAGAAGATCCTGAGCTGTCATGGGTGGGTATGAAGCTGTAAAATTGCCTGGCCTGAGCACAGCTCCATGTTTGGCTGATGCACACAGTTGGGTGGTAAGCTTATCCGAGTGTGGCCTATAGGGACAACCACCCGCAGAATCAGAAAAAGGCACAGGCAGAACAGACCAACTGGGCATAAGCCAATGGTTTTGGGAGATGGCTGGGGATGAAGGGCCACTGCCTACCGGATCCCTTCCCATTCCATCTCCTGAATACGTTATGCAAGCCATTGCTAAGCTGAAGGATCTGCAAAGACGAGGTAGCGTTCTGGGAGCTGACTGAGGAGGGTTAGCGCATGAAAGGGTCTCTGAACACATGACTGAGCCAGAAACTCCTGAGTTCTAGTTCCTCTTGGGTCACCAGCTCCCCTTCCTGGCTCTGGTCAAGTGACCTCACCCTGGTATGTCCCAAGCTGTAAAATGGGGATAACAACACCGATTCACCTGCTACTCGGGCTCCTGGCTGGTGAATCGCAGTGTAGACGTACAGGCTGGGTCTGCAGCCCGAGCTCTGGGACCCTCCCACCTCGCAGGGTCCTAGACACCAGGCTCTGAGTCCAGCAAGAGCCTGAATGCCTATGCTGCAATTAAACAACCCCTTAGCCCAAACCCCATGGGCCTGAGTTAGCTGGCATGGGCCAGCCACAGGTTTTTAATTGCAGTGTAGACAGGCCCACGGGGGCCTGTAAACTAGCAGACCCCCAGCTGCCAGGATTTTCCATGGCAGTGGCAGCACCAGCGTTTTCTCAAATCTAGTCATTTGCTTTATGTTTATTTTTCTCCTCTGGCTGGCCAAGGTATGGAATGCGCCCGACATGCTCACAGCGGGAAAGAGGTCAGTGGCTGACAGCCCCACGGACAAGGGAAGGAATTTAGCAGCTCCAGGACAAACCCAACACTTCAGAGGGACCTGCCAGTCTCTGGAGAAGTTTGTGGATTCCCCTGAGGCCTTTCAAACCTCTTGCTGCAGCTTAACCTCTTCAGTGCTGGACTCTGCCACAGCCTCTCTGCAGTAGCAAAGCACGCCAGAGTTCTTTAATTGTCAAAGGCAACCCTGGCACTGCTCCATGTCAGTGGCACAATACACTTCTGCCTAAGGGGTGATGGAGACAGGTCCCAGGGCCTTTTGTGGCTGGAGAGAGGTCCTATTTAGTCCTTTAGCTAGCACTGGCCCAGTATGTTAGTTGAGAAGGGCTGAGCCATTAGGCTTGGCCCAGAGAATGGGGTGGTGCATGAACGTCACCCCTTCAGTTCCTTCTGGGTTCCCCTCTCTCTGGGGAGGAATACGTTATTTCACCCTTTTTGGGTGCAGCTTATTCCTCTCATTGTGTCAGGCCAACTCTAGGCAGAACCTGGTCTCTGCATACATCCACTCTCTCGACATCTCCCAGCCCGCTTGCTCAGGGAGTGGAGAATCAGGCAGACTGCTCCACCACTGCCCCCATGCCTAGAGCTGTGAGCTGGCTAAGGTTAATGCAGGGACACCAGGTTGCGGTGAAAGGAAGCATAACGTTGTAGCTGAGATGCTGACCAAGAGCTCAGGAGCTCTGAGTTCAATTCCATGCTCTGCCCCAGAATCCCTGTGTGACCGTAGGCAAGTCCCTGAGTCTCTCTGAACCTCAGTTCCCCCTTTGTGCAACAGGGATAGTGACACTTCTGTTCTTTCTTTTGCCCACCCTTTAGCTTCATGTCTATTTAGATTGTAAACTCTTCCACGCAGCCCAGCACAGCAGAGCCCAAGCTTCGTTCTTGTACCTCAATACAAGTACATAACAATAAGGGGTGCAGTGGGGCCCTTGCGAGCCACCGTCTAGCCCTAAACTTGTGGTGTGAAGTGTGTACTCATGCTTAGAGACACACTGAATACAAACTCCCAAAACCAAATTAAAGATTATCCAGCGTGAGATGGTGGGGAAAGAGAATCAACCAAAGTGCCAAACCAGCCTCGGAGAGGTAGGCCCAGGCTGTGACTGTCTGCTGCCACAAGGAGGACAGAATTCTCTTTCCAGAAACAACAACCCAAAGCACTCCCTGATATGATTTCACCAGAGCAGGCTGACACCAGTTCACTTGCACGTCACTGGTAGAAATAAGTTGGGGTGGACCAAACACGGGCAATGTGATCTTTCGCCAAAGACAAGATGTAAGGACAAAGCACTCAGAGATTAAAAAACCCCCAAGCCCCAGCATATGACTATGCATCTTGATCAGCTGCTGCGACTGGAGTGTCATTTTGTAAATGTGATTTTTTTTACTGAAAAACTTTCTGTTGTCTGTTTAAAAAAATTCCACCTCAACTCCAAGTTGCTCTAAGGCTGTGTTCCCAGGACTCAGGCCCCTTCTCTGGTCATATCCTCTTCTCTGCTTAGGTCTATAAGTCACCTTTTCTTCTTCTATTTTTTCCCCCTCTTTGCAGGCTCCAAACACTACATGTTCTGTAACCACAGCTGGGGAAACAAGTGAGGAGCTGTGTGCACTTCTAGCCAAGGCTGATCAGTGTGTGTAAAGCAATTGAATACAAAAATTAGACATGAAAAGAGGGTCAGAGCCAGGTGGCCAAAGCAAATCTACATAGCAAATGCAGAGAAGAAAGTTGCAGCTCTCGGATCTGTTGTGGTGGGCATCGGAGAGAGGAAAGTTGACTGTCTCCATTCCTGGGGGAGTGCATGCAAGGGAATGGAGTGCTGATGACTGCAATCTGCCAAGCAGACACAGGACAAATTTTGGGGGGGATGTGGCAGAATGGTTTGCAAATGCTTCATGGCTCTTTGCTCCAAAGATGTATTTGAGAACTAAACAGGGATCAGGTTGCTAGGAAAGCAGGCCCCACCTCTTGGCTCAGTTTAGCTCCATTCACTTGTAATGCCAAGCTAGGAAATAACACCCACTCCTCCTCTCTATTCAGCTGTCCCACCTCCACGTCCTTTTCCCCCATTGGTCACTTTTTCTTATTTAAATAAACAAATGACATTGTCTTGGGAGGATGGTGTTTGTTTTTTTATGAATCATGCAGGTGCATTGCTGAACAGTAGGGCTGGGTCAGCTATTTATTACAACATAATTGTTATGAACCAAGCTTTATTTTTATTTGTTTTTTTGGTTCGTGTACTGCCTATGAATTGATCTTGATTTTCCAACTTGTTGATAAGGATCCTATAAGTAACATGCTTCTGGTTATAGATTTCCTTCCAAATAAATGTTTGGGACAGAATGTACAAACCTGTCGACATTCACAGATATTTCCAGAGGTTCCCAGTTGGACTGTTGTAAATACAAAATAATGTAGCCCTTCATTCACAGTGAACAGGACTCAGCACTGTTATTTTAGAATCAGTTTTTACTGCTTGGCCAGCACTAGTAATGGAATAGGGGGATTTTCACTTCCTAGGAGGATTGGTCCTGCTATGGGACCAGGTTGGAGACATCCACAAGTTCTAAACATTTGGTGATCATTTGGTGGAGTTCATGTAAAACAATTTGGGAGTTCTCTGTTCTGTTCCTGGTGTAGAAGTGGTTACAGAGCTGGAACCACCAAAGCAACCGGTACTGATTGGCCCCCTTGTTGGCCAACAACTCGCCTCTACACTAGCTGTGGTCTTCTCAGGTTTGGTTTGAAGCAGATGTCAATGTGTGGGAAGCCATCCCTGCTGCCGCCCATGATGTACCTGCCTGTGGATCAATGGAGGACTGTCTCCAGGTCTGTCAATCCAGCACCTTCAACCAATGTGAAATTCACTTAAAGAAATACAGATTTATTCATTTACAGTTTAGACAATGAGGCAGAAACCTCTGACTCCTCTGTGTTTCAAGGAGAAATGCAAACTTTAGCTTTTTGAGGAAGCTGGGAAGATGCTTTCAATTGCTTTTCCTAAATGTTTTTAATTACATATTAATAGCCGGCTCCTCAGTAGGTATAAATTGTTGAATTGCTGTGAACATAGCCAAAGGAGCTGAGTCAATTTACACCAGTGCAGGATCCAACCCTTAAGGCACATGTAATAAGATAGTTACTGTATGTTGCAGCAATACAGATGGATGGATGAGCTGTGAATGGCTGAAATCCACAGCAGACTTTTCCATCAAGCCAATCAGAAGGCAATTTTTCCATCATGAGGCCATGGGCAATGCTCCTGCTCCAACATCCATCAAACAAAAAGATGCAATCTCCACGAGCCATCCACTCAAAAAGAAACAAAGTCACTGGGATAAAACATCAGCACAAGGTTCATTCAGCTCTCTTGCACTGAAATTAAACATCTTGGCTTCCCCATGGCGTTTCTGTAGCAGCAGGAGACCATTATCCTGTGCTTCTCCAGACACTGTCACCATTTTTTGAAATAGTTTTAATTTTCATTTCTCGCTCCAGAATATGTGTTACTCTTACAGAAGCTGGGAGCTAACATTTTGTTCCCTGAAGTGTCTCCCTCATCTTCTCCTGTGTTCCTCACTCAACATGTCATAGTCTGCCTATATAAACATATCTAATGAAAAGAGAGGGAGAGAGATTAAATGCAAATAGTATGTGGGGCTTTGGCTGTGATTTAATATGCATAAAGGTAAGAAAATCCAAGCTTACAATAACCACCCGTATTTAATCATTACAATCTCAATCATGGCACCTCCTCACGTGGTTTCAATTGGGAGCCCTGGGGTGTGCCCAGGGTGCTCCCAGGCACCCCTGCACAGACTACCCACATTGCTGGAGCCTGCATGGCACATAGATTAGCCACCACTGGGCTTCAGCTCTTCTCCTGGGGAGTGGGCAGAGCCGATGCTCTGCCCCTACCGTGCACTAGCCAGTGCAGAGGAGCTGGCTCAGAGGCAGAGATAGGGGGAAATAGCAAACGGATCACTGCCTCCTGGAGAAAGGAAGGTTGTGACTCTCAAAGGTTACAAGCCAGCCAACATTTGTTTGCAATTAATTTCCGTGCTTTAAAAAATAACAAAGTAACACCAAAGGGAGTTGTAATTGATGGCACGGACACAGCGTGCGATCTGTGTTGCCGTGTGGTGTGAGAGTCAAAAGATCACACATTCACTGAAGGCAAGCAGTGAGAATTTCCAGTAACAGGTTATGCAACTGACTGCATCAGCTCATGTTCAAATAAATGCACACGTGCATGTTTGTTTTCATATCTAATCATTGAAGGAAGTGAAGGCGTGTTTATTTCAGCGTATGAATAACCTCATAAGCTCGCATTCTTGTGTGTGCCCATCTAGATAATGAGAGCTGGCATGCACCTAGTTCAGGAATTAAAACCCGTGGCTCTGTATGTTAGTTTCACTTTTGCCTGTAAGTGAGATCCTAGGAAGCATGTGCTTCCCCCAGCAACTATCATGTATATGGATTTCACTGGAGCTATGCCAGTTTATACCAGCTGACAAACTGGTCAGTAGTTACTACTGTGACTATTTTATTATAACAGTTAGTGGAAAGAGAAAGAAAGAAAGAAAGAAAGAAAGAAAGAAAGAAAGAAAGAAAGAAAGAAAGAAAGAAAGCTCAATGGAATTTATTTTTTCTAAGTGTAAGAACTGAAGATGTTAACAGGAGCCAAGAATGACTTTCTTTTGCTGAAAATCTCTCTGTATCTGTTTGCTCTTAAGTGTGGTGCTAGCAGAGGACTCTCCAGCTGGAGCTGCTATTCATATTGGTAAATGTTCGCTTGAATGGCCCTTTCAAAGAGCAGTTTGTGAAGAAAAAACCCTCCCAAAACCACAGGGCCTAGGAATATATAAATACTACCTGTAAGAGATGATGTTCTTTCTTTGGGATCCGGCCCATTTATTTGAGATTCACCTTGGATAACTCGAATCCAGATTGGGATGACCCAGCCCACCAAAAAATGATGTGTGCTGTGTTATTTAGTTATCTTGCCGGCTTGGAAAGCTGCCCTCAGAAGACAGAGTCGGAAGTTTGAAAAGGTTTGGAAATTCTGTACACAGGTCCGGGTGCTTCAAGGTTTGGGCTGGGGATTTTTCCTTCCTTAGGTTTGGCAAATACGTCACACATGCTATACGTTCCAGTCGTAAGGCTGCCAAGGAATTATTAGTGAAAGCAACAATTAGGAACTGATGCATTTGTTAGGAAGGGACCCTCCCCCCACATGGAGTGTGATTGTATTGCAGTGGTCTGTGGTGGAATCCCACAGTGCCTTAAGGAACATCTGAAATGAACAGCAACAGTCATTTAGAGATGCATAGTGTACACATGCTCAGGGTAACACAGACAGATAAACCGACACCCAGTCACGGTAGATAGGCAGAGAAGCAATATAAATGAGGACAGACAGGTAGGCCTCTTCCTCTACATTCCTTGATCCTCCAGCCATTTCTGGATAGAAAACTGTTTTGACTAGAAAATAATCCAATTTATGTTTGCATGAGGATTTTCATACTCACTCCTAGTACTCCACAATACAGACAGCAGTACCGGGACTAGGAAACACAGTAGCCATCATGCCCTCTGCAGTTGCTGCATCACAGCTTTGGGTGTGAATAACTTAGTGCAAGTTTTGTGTGTGGCAGAGCTGCAAGTCCCGGCTGAGCTATTTCTCTGAGATCCCACAGAGCTTCCCATTGTTCATACTGCGTATAGTGGAATCTCTTCATGCAGCCTTCTCTAGGGGAGAACGGGAGAGCTGTTTGAGAATGCCCTGCGACACTCCACAGCAATTTAGGACAGGAAGTGGATGGGAAAAGCCAGTAGAGCTGGTCAAAAACTTGCCTTCAAAACAATTTTTCATCAAAATATGGCTTTTGTGTCTAAATGGACATTTCCACAGGAAACGTCCATTTTCATTTTGCATGTGTGTGGGAAGGCCATCAGAAAACTGGAAAGCTAAAATCAGGAATCCAAAACTGAAAAATTTCAGCTGAAAACTGAAAATATCTTCATTTTGGGGTTTTTTAACAAAAATTTGAAAACTTTTGAAGAAAAATTTAGAAAAAAAGTTTTTGTTTCCATCAACGTTTTTTTGCAGGAAGACAAGACGTTTTCCGACCAGCTCAAAAAGTCAGAACTTTTTGTACAGCATCTCCCTGAGTGACATGTATTACTGATGATGTGAATAAACATGGTCTGTGTGTTTGTCTTAGGGTTTGCCAATTTTGGTTGGATGAGTTCCTGGAAGTTTGGTCACATGACATAATCTTTAATTAAAAATTAATCTTTAATTCCTGGAGACCCCAGGACAATCCTGGAGGGGGCAACCCTAGTTTGGCTCTAGTTCCCCACACCTATCTCTGTGTATTTTGGCCTAGTTGATGGGAGGAGAATGAGACAGAGGCACTCACCAGGGAGAAAGGGAAGGAAACACTGACTCCGAGGAGAGCTGGGAAGAGACAAGGGAGGATGGATAGATAGATAGATAGCACTGAAGGGATTATGGGAACAGCAATGAGGAGGCTGGTGGCAAAAGCTACGGGATAGAGGAAAGGTGTTAAGTGTGTTGCCTAATTCAGTCCTCTTCATCAGAGGAGTCATCAAGGTGTTGCAGTCACTCAAACTGTCCTTCACTGTCTCATCCTCTCAGAGGCAAGTTAAAATTCTGACTGTGGCTGTGCCATGAGACAGCTGGCCCCTGGCAGGTATAAATCCCTTACTCCAAATGAAACTGCAGGAGGATTTTAGTTAGGTACCATGTAATTAATTGATTACTTGAAAATGGCCAAGATTTTAGCTTTTCCATCTCCTCTGAAGGACAGAGCTTCCAAAAGCATAGCATCTCCCAGCACCATGTCTTTGACTCAATCAAGGGGAAAGAATGGCCCTTATCCAGTCTCTAGGTAATCCTTAAAGGTCTCCCATCCCAGGGCCAGTCTAGCTCAACTGATGAGATCTGATAAGGGTATACAATAGCATGTCTTTTCAAACTGTATTCTGAGGCCACGGGAGCAAAACAACAATTGCTCTGTAGTGAAATGTACTACACTATCATGAGATCATTTGACGCAGCTAATTAACAAGCTGGTTTCCCACTGAGGAACCTGAATTTTACATAGATTCAGGACAGGCTGCTAACAGAAGCAGAATGAAGATTGTTCTTTCTCTTTTATGCTCTCACGTTGCAATGGGGTCACCAGATGTCCCAATTTTATAGGGACAGTCCCGATATTCGAGACTTTTTCCTTATAGAGGCACCTACTACCCCCCACCCCATCTGCATTTTTCACACTTGCTATCTGATCACCCTATGGTTCAGTAATATCTGCTGAGAAAGACAATCTGTTTAATCTCCTGGAACTGGCAGGGTCTGACATTCTGGCCATGAGCGTCTATTCAAAAAGCATTAGTGTGTCACGATGAAAAGTGCTGGTTCTAAGAGCCAAGTAGATGGGGCTGGGATAAAACTAAAAAAAATCTGTAATGGCCTGGAATTTTTATAGTGAAATACAGAGCTGTAATCCAGGAGTATCCAAATTTGCCTCAAGGCCGTTCAGATCAAGATGGAGTTTTTTATGCTGGGATCTGTAGTCTCCCTCAGCTGCAACCATTTACACCCTAACGAACTAAAGGAAAATGTATGGAATGGGGTTTATTTCTGAGAAACACTGCCACACAATGCTTCATTCCTGATACAGAATTACGTTTGTATCCCAGTGTCTGAACCTTTGCATGAGTATTGCTTGAAAATATAAGGCAGGATCCTAACTACATCTGTTTTGGGCCACTCCAGGGTTGGAAAGCAGCTGCAAAACCAGCTTAGCTGGCTACCCATAATTTCTCCCAGTGCACCAGCAGCACTCCAGAAACCCCCTTTGCCACAATGTTAGATTAACAAATTAGATTAACCCAGAGGCAGCAGCAGACTGATAATAAACCAGTATCTATGGTCCAGAGGGAGACAAGGGGCTCCAGTGTTGTTACCTGCATGTTTATTCCATGTAGAATTGGTCAAATAATCTTCATGAGGCAATTGAGTCAGTGGATTTAATAACGTTTTTCAAATAAAACCGTCAGAGCTGAATATTTCCATTGCTCTCCCAGCTCCCTATAGAATACGTCAATGGCCTTTTAATTTAGGTGAAGCAAATTAACCCAGTACAAGTGGCCTGGCAGCATTTGCATTGCAGGGAATCTTCTGCCTTTCACTGCCAACAAAAATGCGATGTATTATAAAGCCCCTGATGTCAAGGAAGAAGCCACAAAAGTTAACGGCCAACCAGTTTTGAACAATATCCCAGGCCAGGTATCAAACACCACCGTGTTTCAGGACACGCACACACACACACACATAAAAATTTATGGGCTGTTACTAAGGTAATTGAGTGCTGGCAACCCTGGGCACATGGAAACCAGGTAAAGATTCACTTTGGGAGGCTGCTGGGACTGAATTGAAGAACCCCCAGGATGAGAATTCATGTCAGTCGCCCTTTTATCCTCCCAGCAGTCTTCATATAAAGCATTCAATCTCTCTGTGTCCCCCACACCCTTATGGCACAATGGCTTGGTTCATGGAAGAAGAAAATGTTTACACACACACACGTGCATGCACACAGCATTAATGATACATTTCTGTGGAAAGAGCTGATCTGAGTGCTGTAGAACGGAGAGGTTAGAGTCACTGTCTGAAACGGGAAAGGAGGGTTAAATATATCCTCAAATGCTTCAGGGCATCTCTTGTTAAAAAAATATATATTAAAAAAACACCTACTTTTAAAAAGATTTTTCCATTCCAACAGCAGCAGTGGACCAGTTCGATGGCAGCCCTCTTTCTGGATGGCTGTCTGAAACATTCACACATTGCATCACAGTATTGTAATTTCCAATACACTACGCATTTCCCTTGATCTTGACTGATATCTGGTGCCCCCACTTTCCTTGCCTGCTTTTTCTTTTTCATGTGCTTCCAGTGTCATCAAAGCCACTGATTTCAGTGAGAGCTGCTCGATTAAAATCAGGCCACTTGTTTACGAGACTAAATCTGGATGTAGAAGCCTAACTTTAGGCTCCTATTTTTGACAATCTTGGCCTAAGTGTCTTGTCTGGAGTCAATCAGGACATCTGCAGCAGAACTAGGAATAGAATCCAGCTCTCTCTAGATCCAGGCCACAAGGCCATTCTTCCTTTCACAGAAATTACACTACAAACATTATCTCATGCATACATCAAACACATGATACCTTTGGCTGGGGTTCAAACCACCATAGAATCCATTTTTTTTATTTCATGCATGTGAACTAGAGCTGGTCAGAAAAATTCCAACAAAACAGCTTTTTTTGCTGAATTCAGGATATTCCATGGAAAAGATTCAATTCTGATGAAGAGCCCCGGGGAATCCAGGCAGGGCTCTGATGGATCCCTGCCTGCCAGGCAGCTTTCAAAACCTGCCTGGTTTCCTAGTAGCTCACCTGCTCAGCTGTTGGCAGCCTGCCTGCCAGGGCTGTTGGGGCTCCCAGGTTTCCAGGGTTGGCTGCCTCACAGAAGCCAGCCATGTGGACTGATGCAGAATTAGGGACCCAAAGAGCAGCCAGTCAGGTGAACCACCCCGGGTTTTCCCTTTTCCAGAGCATTTCAATTTTTTGGTTTCCCTTTCTAATCGGAACAAAACCAAAAGGTCAAGATACCAAAACCCTCCATGAAATCTTCCATCCTTTTCTCTGCATCGCTCTGGTGCAAAGAAGGCAGGGTGAAGAATGCTCTTGTCTCAGATGTTTGCTTTTCTCTGCACGAAAGGAGAATTTAAACTTTCAGGCACTTTAGCTTTCCCAGTTCCAACTAGAAGATGGATCACTGGAAGTCTACTTCTCCCAAGGTACCAAATAGCTGAGCTGATTGAAGAATGAAATAAATGATTCATGAATTTATTCATGAATCTAAATTCCAGGCTTGATTTGATACTGTCCTTCGGGGGTGTGGGATTCAATTGTTCATCAGTGATAATCCCCCAATTCTCACGAGTTTTAGCCCTAGCAATCTTTCTACCCAAAAGGTTTTATTTGCTATCCTTTGCTATTTTTTATTCTCTCCATTAATCCAATCAGGGATCAGAAAAAAATACCATGTGACTTAGCTAACCAATGACACAATGCAATTGACAAATTACAAATAACAATTAGTCAATGCAAAGAATTTGCAAACAAATCCATCCTGTTAAAATTGTTCAGCCAAGTTCTTAGGGGAATGCTTATGAATAACAAACACCTTCTAAGAAATTGGGATCTGCTCATGGACAAACTGAGAAAGAAGCTAACCTCCCTGCTAATATTACTCAATCAAATTTTCCATGCTTCAGGGGAGCTGGGTAACTCTACATACATCAGATGCTGGGTCTTTTCCAATAGGGAAGGGATCCCTACAATCAAATCTGTCATCTGTCCCCAGGAACAACACCCCCAAAGTCATTTCAGTCTTAAGTGTGCTCTCAAACCAGATTTCCAATAGAAATCTGAGGTCATCTTCCTGTTCTTATTGCCCAGGTTTAAAATCAGAAATGTGGAGCTGTTAAACTGAGGTGGCCCCAGATGTTCTTTTCATTAAAGCTGCCCAGTGCTATTATTTCTCTTCTGCCCCACTCTTTGGATTTTTGCCTCTCACTTTATACCACATTTAGGCTGAGAACATTGAGATGTCTGAGCCCAAAAGGTCTGGGAATAAACAAGCTAAATAGAAATACCTCTGGACAATACTACTGTATTTAGCAGACAGCTATATATACTGTGTATGCAAATTACTATTGGAGGCTTCAGCCACACAGATTAATATAGTCACTTACTTTGAGAGCACAGTCTGTTACTGGCCACTTCTTTGACATCTAGCCTAATTAATCCTGTTAGGAATTGGCTGTATGGGAGATCTACAGCCTTTGATAAACGGGACACAGATCTTTGCCAAATAAACCACAAACCCATCGGGTTGGCTAGCTTGGAGACAGACCTATTGAGAGAGAGCCGATTTGCACTAGCTGCTTCCATCTTTGCCAGCTTATTCTTGTCATTAGTTGACATTTATACTACAGTTTGGATGGAAACAAAATCAAATCAATTGAATCCATTTGTCTCTTCTGATTTTACAACAATTGAGCTTTTCCCCTTATGTTTTTCCTCATTTCTTGATAGGTTAGGAGGGATTTCTTTTTTTTCCCTTTTAGATGATTGAGCTCATTTTATGCAAAAACAGAAAGAGATGCAATCTTTCCTGAATGCAACTTGGGAAGCGCATGACGTTGTCTGAAATGCGTCTCCCTGCTGTTCAGCAGCCAGGCGGTGGGATGAAGTAGCTTTGCCACTTCCTCTGCTGTCTCAGCAGCTCCTTTGCTAGGAAATTAGAACCAGAGGCTTGGGATGTTGGCCACTGGGAATGAAACACCAAGTTAATCTGAGCTGCTAAAAATATCAGCTAGGCAAGGCTGCTGAGAAGAAAAAACAACCAGGCCAAAATTTTGCCAGAGTTGCAGGATTTATGTTTCGTTAACTAGTAGAAAATGTGAGCAGTGACTCGCACTTTGTTCAGCACACTCAAGCACTTTGGGGGTACATTGTCAAACCAATGCATCAGAGAGCCTTTGTTATCAAAACTAACCCATCGCCTTATTCCTCCCGTTCCTCTTATTCCTGGCTCCAAAAACGGAAATTTCTCATGCAAAAAGGGTGCAGAAGGAGACAGGAGCGGCATGGAGGTTTCACCCAAGTTTCCAACTGGCTTTGGAATGTGCCGCAAGGTTTTATAAGGAAGGCAAACAAGAGGCCTCATATTTTCAGCACCCATAATCAGGGCTAGATCTTCAAAAGAATTCAGCTCCTATTTTAGGCACTAAGATATGCAGCAATATTTTCAGAACAGCTTAGCACAGTGGGAGTGGAGCTCTTTGGACAATGTGGCTGTAAGTCTCACAATGGAAGTTGTTGGGTGCTGAGGTCTTTTGAAAATCTGGTTATAGCACTAAAAGAGTTCAACCATAAGTTGTGGGGCTTGATAGTCTTTACTTATCTAGCTGTGAAGAACAATTCTTTCCACAGCAGCAATCACTGGGTGACATTCTATAACCTGTGTTATGCAGGAGGTCAGACTAGATGGTCATAGATGTTCCATCTGGTCTTAGAATCTATAGCTGTTTGAACTCTCCCTCATGTCGTGTCTTAATGTTTCGGAGCTGCTTGATGCAAAAAAATAAAATATAAAAAATGGAGTTTTGACATCTTTGTATTGCCTTTTTGGTATCTATTACATACGGAGCAGAAAAATAGACAGCCCTCAAGGAAGAGGAGAAGTAGTCCATATGACTGGTTTCCCTTGCCTGTGCATACTGTTCTTCACCATAGGGAAAGTCCTACCCCCACCTCCTTTTATAGTGACACAACCAGGCTTGCTGTCATTAGCCTCTTCACAGTCTTCAAATGAAGGCACTACTCGCCTTGCTTTGCTCCTTTGTTCATTGGTTTGTTCTCCTGTCCCTCTCCATCTTGAAAGGGGATCCACAGGTTTTCTGGCAGGACACAAAACCCTGATAACTGGTTTCATGTTATTCTACTTTCCAAATACAGACTCGCTCTGTCCAGCCTGGAATTTTCTCTTCAACTCTTCTTGCGGCTTTGGAATATCAGGGATCACTTGCCAGGTGGCCAATCTTTAATAGTTTCTAACTCTTTATTCATTCAGTGCCATCTTTTCTTCTTCAAGGACTCCATTAAACATGGATTTGACCTTCTGGATATTTCCCCCCCAATCTATTATCCTTCCTCTTTCCGTTCTGTTCACTTTGGAAATGTCTCTTGGAATTTCAGCAATGCTTATATTATTGTCCAGATACTTGAAGTGTTGCTCCTACTTTCAACTAGAAGCTAGATAGGAACCAGAGTTCTGTGGTTCTGCTCCCTGGAACCCGCTCCTAAGAGAGATTTCAGCAGTTTTGCAATACTCCCTGCACAACCTCCTGGCAGAAATTTTAATATATCCTTCCTCCCTAGAACAATGACCATCTTCATTTGGGAACACAGACCTTAATGGTGGTAAACAAATTAACAGTGTTACTTCTATTTATGCAGAAGCATGTCCACACAGTGCAATGCCATTGTCATAAACCAGAGTATCACTTCCAATGAGTACAGTATAACACTGCCATATAGAGTACATAGGACCACACACAGCAGCTCTGCTCTGTTGTATAGTAAACGCAGAGTAATGCTGCTGCAGTACAGTGGGAAGGCCTCAAAAGAATCCAAGGTGAGAGGAGTTGCTAGACTGGGGCAAACCAATCAGCTACTTAGCAGGAAACATCTCAATGCTGGGCGCTTCAGGGGAAAATCTGTGCAACTGTGCAAGGACTGTGACTCCAGACTGTCCATGAATGTAAAATGACAGCAGCCCTTGTAACTAACTGGCTGTAGCAGTTGCAATTTGTTTCCCATTTTTGCAATTGCTACCAAACCAGTTTGGCAAGAGATTCTTCTCCCTCTTTACTGACCCTATGCAACTTTTGCCACGGGAAAAAGTCACCATCTCTCGTCCACCCGAACAGGCTCACCCCACCCCTCTCGACCCTTTTCCCCTTACTTTAATCCCACCTGCCTGGTGGTTTTTTCACCAGATCATTCAATTGCCTCTTGCTTTAGAACCAACGGAGGACACACTTCAGCTCTGTGTATTCGTGGGGAAACGTGTGTGTGGAAATGTTTCCCCGCCTCCACGGGGGGGATTCAGTGAAAGAGCAGTGTGATGGGAGAGGCACGGAGAAAGCAGCGTCCTGTTCCCAGACCTCCCTCCCACACATGCCAGGAGATCCTGAGCCCAGGTAGCTGGGTTTGAGCACTAAAAGCCTCATTCTTGTGTCTTTGCAAGAATATATTTGTTTTGGTTCCTGAGCCACGTGGGTGAGTGCGCTGTGTCTCCTGGATTAAGAGGCTTGTGCTGTTTGGGGAGCGATTCAATCCCTCTTCGGTCTGGCAAACGTGCAAGGGTCCCACTTCTACTTTGCAGCTCACCTCTCCTCCTCTCCCACAGTCTCGCTCTCCTCCCCCGCCCCCAGTCACTGACAGCCGCCACAAGAGAACAGAGGATGGGAGCTGTGTGTCAGTCTGGTGACTGTCTCCCATTCTTGTTCCTGCAGCATTCACCCCAGCACCCTGCTTCATGCCAGCACAAGCACGGGGTCCCCAGATGGCCAGCAACATGCAACAAGGTGGAACATTCTGGGAGAGGCGTGTGAAGGGTGAAGATGGGTGGATCAGCAAAATCTGCACACCTGGTGCCATGGCACTGCCAGCAGCAGGTGTGGGATGCGGGGATGCCGACACAGATGGGCAGAGGTGCACAGAGGTCCCCCGTGTGCAGGGGAGTTGCTGCCTGAGCTGGAAAGGAGATGGAAGGAAATATAAATCTAAGAAGTAGCTGGGTATCACGGATGCGTGGGAAAGGTCAATGGGCTGGACCAATTTCTGCTTTCTTTCCCTGTGCTTTCTTCAGAGTCAGCCTGCCTCAGGGTCTTTTCACAGCTTGGTTCTGTAATGTGAAGCTGGATGCTATTTATTTGCTCTTTGGTTTTCTTTTCTGACACCTTCTCAGGCTATAGCCTTGTATTAGCACTTACTGGCTATGGCCAAGACTGTACTTCTGGCCCCAACAGAAGCAGGACGTACCAGAAATCTCACTAGGAAGTGAGATTTCCAGCCCTGCTTTGCAGATTCAAGAAGCTCACCTCAGATAGTGTGGGTGCATTGTGGAGAATCAGCCAAACTTCTCAGTGTGTGGCCAACCTGGACCTCAGCTTTGCCCATCATTAACACTGTTTATTGTTTCTAGAGGGGAAATACCCATTTCTAAAACAAAGTTGCCAAACTGACAAGGTCTTTAAAAAAAAAAGAGAGAGAAAATGAGGCTTCTCCAGATTGGCTGGAAGGCAGCAGTTAGTTACATTTGGCCCTCTCAGAAAAGCGAGAGGCTTCAGATTTCAGTCAGTTTGACATTTCTAATCACACTCCTAAAGCTCTCCACTTGCTTTAGGCATGGAACAAAAGCACCTTTCTTTCCAGAGATGGGGGGTGGAGGTGCGTGTGGTGGGCAGGGGAGCTCTCTGGATCCGTTCAGAGAAAGGAACACTGGTGTGAAGCAACCTCAGTGTCTGCGTCTGGTGGTGACCTTGCAATACACCAAGAGAAAGAGAAAGAAACCCTAGCATGATTTAAAGTACCTTTAGATAAATGCACACTGGCCTCACTGGAGACATGACATAATCACAGAGTTTGTGGAGAGAAGGCCCTGGAGAGCAGCTTCTCTGAAACACTGTTTCCTTATGCTTAGAACAGCACTTCCAGTCTTTGAGCCTCAAGAAGTTACAGTCTGTCACAAAGCCAGACTGCAGAGCCCTGTTCGCTGGGCTGGAGACAGACGTACGGAGGCAGCAGGATTCGTGGAATCTGAGAGCTGGTTCAGAGAAGAAGCTGGACGCTCCAACTGAGGCCTGATTCCTTTTGGGAATTCTCCTGAATGTTCTTCTCTGATTGCACTCTCTTAAAATAAATAAACGGGCAGCACTTTCTTCTAAGGGGCTATATAGCTTTGCCATTCAGTCCCATGCCATGTGTTACTTCAGACTTTAAAGTAGCTCAAAATCAACTGTTCTTAAACAGGAACAGAGGCGATACCTGCCACTTATATTATGCATATAGCAATTGGACCATTCCATTCCCTTATCTTGGAACAAATTCTGCTCTCCCTTACAATGGAGTAAACCCTCAGCGATTCCCATTGAAAGCAGCCAAGTTATTTTGCATTCACACCCATGGAGCTGAGAACAAACTGCGTCTCCTTGGCACTTGGGAATGGACTTTACAGTAAGAGCTGGCTCCTTGGTTCTGATTCAGAATCAGCATTCAGGCTCTGAACACAGTACCTCACACTCCACATAGCCCTGGGAGAGAAGGGAGATAGATGCACAACAGTTTGCTCTCCAGGGGCCTTGTCTCTGGCCAGTGTTAAATTGGGCATGACAGCTCAGGTGGGAGACATTTTGAGCCAGCTGGGGTTGAGTGAAGATCTGCATTCAGCTGAACCCCAATAGAGCGAGGAGAGAAAAATGGGGAAGGATGGACATCCCAGAGGCCTCCTCAGACCCAATGAAACATGCTTCATAAAACAATTAAAGAACATGGAGGCATCTTTCTAGCTCATTTCATTAGTGGGAATCAAGCATTTGCTGTGAAAACAGCACTTTCCCCTAATAGCCCAGATTACCAGAGAGGGTAGGTGTGCTCTTAGACCTCTCATTTGTATGTGCAATTACTGCAGTTAGGCATGTGTGACCCACTGTTCAGAGAGTGTTATGTATCCCCCTGTGTGTTGGATCCACTTAGGATGTGAGCTACAAAGCCTTCTCTGCAGCTCAAGCAGCAGAGATTCAGTCTTTCAACTCTGGAAGCCACGTGTGCCAGCCAAGATGGCAGCCATTATACATGCAAATCAGGTAACTGCACAAGCAAATAGCCCATCAGATGTATTTATGTGCATAAACTCTGTGCCTAAACTGCCAGAAAATATCGCCTTAAAATATGACCACATTCTTGTGCCTTTGAAAATATGAATGTGGCCAACAAGAAGAAAGGATCCGATAGGGACAGAAATAAAGCTCAAACTGAGCATAATGTAAATTGCAGTAAAATAGTGGAAAAGGAACTAGACACAACAATAGACTTCCATGCTTGCCTTCTAAGGCCACAGTCAGCAAAAGTAAAGAAGGCTAATGGAAAGTTGGTTTGTGCCAAGAGGGATGTGTTATAGAAGTCCAAGTCTTATAAAGCACTGATGTGACCCCCATTTGGAATACAATGCCCAGGACTGGTCACCCAGTCTGGAGTAAGGGACAGGTTGACCGAGTACAATGCAGAATGGTAAATGGAATGCAAGGGCTGACAGAGACACAGAGATTAAGGAAATCAGAGATTATTTGGTTTTAAAAGATGATTATATGCTTGTCTTTGATAAGAATGTACCCCTTCTGCCTTTCTGAGATACACAGGATCAGAGAGAGCCTGTTGGTACTGCTCGTGTAGTCTTCATGTGCCAAGGAACGTGACCAGGGATGTTGATTTTTTGAACTCTCTGTGCCAGTACTGACAACCAAATATATTACAGTGTTTTAAAAAACACCAACCCAATATCTTCCATGGCGAATTATAGGGAACCAATACCATCAAATGATCTCTTGCTGCTTTTTACCAAGCTACTATATATTTATGTCAGTAGCCATAGGGATGCTGTTAGTTAATGGTAGCCACAGACATGACTTAACTGGTTATGAAAAAAATCCTTTTCACAAATACACTCTCCCATCGGAAGCTGTTATACAGACTGCTGTGTCCCAAAGGGGGAACGGCAGACAATTCATTTGAGGAAAGCCTATATTAGACTGAAGCAGTTGGAGATATAGATTTGTACACTGTTGGTTTTATTTTAGTTTGTATGCACCCTCACAGATTGCTCTGTTGACACAAAACAGCTAGTCTGGATTTGTAGAATCTGCAGGCAAACCTCAGGCTCGAAGAAAGCAAGAACACTGAATAATTCTTATTAAAAAAAGAATAACACCTTTCTCTCTCCCACCCACCACCAAGCAAGGGCGTGCCAGGCTGTCTGTGTCACTGGGGCACGCGATGAGCTGTACAAAGCATCCACACTCACACTGGAAACCACACCAAAAACTCACTTGGATTCTGGTTTTGCTATAATCTTGAAATTCAGAGCAAGATCACAGAAAGGAAGGCTGGTCTAGGGGTTAGCTCTAGGGCTGAGGAGCCCAGGCCATCATTTCCTGCTTTCTCACAGACATCCTGTGTGACCATGGACAAGTCACTGAATCTCTCTGTGCCTCGGTTCCCCATCTGCTCCTAGGTATAGCTCTTTTTTTTTGGTCTGTCCTGTCTAATTAGAATGGAAACTCTTCAGGGCAGGGACTGTCCCTTATTATAGGTTCATACAGTACCTAGCATACCAGGGCCTTGGTGTTCAAAGGGGCCTCAGGAGCTGCTGTAATATAAATAATAACAGTAAGACAATGTTCTCTAAGGGTATGTCTATATGGCGATCAGACACCCCTGGCTGGCCCATGCCAGCTGACTCAGGCTCACGCAAAGGGGCTGTTTAGTTGCGGTGTAGATGCTCAGGCTGTAGTCCAGGCGCTAGGACCCTGCAAGGTGGGAGGGTCCCAGAGTTTGGGCTCCAGCCCCAGCCTGAACGTCTACACTGCAATTCAACAGCCTGGCAAGCCTGAGCCCGGCAAGCCTGTGTCAGCTGGCATGGGCCAGCTGCGGGTGTCCAAGTGCCATGTAGACATACCCTAAGGTTCATGCACCTTTTTGAGTGAACTTGGCCCAGTTCCGGGTTTTGCCTGTGTGTGATATCAGGGTTAGCTATTCTAGCCAGATGTGAGAGCTGTGGAAAATGAACTGAGACACATTCGTTGAAATCACACTAAATCCAAAGGCCCCTCTGGCATTAGTTAATGCTCCTCCCCCTTCAAAATTACCCTAACCATTGGGGTTTACCAGGAGCCTACTCATGGACAAGTTGGAAATTCATATTGAGGGTTTAAAATATGGTTAGTACCTAAGCAGTTATCATTTGAAAATTGATTCTAGTGCATGTCCAGAAGACTTTCTTGGAGATTTCCATCACACTTACTGTGAGTAACAGGTTATGACAAAATGGTGCTAGTTTCACTGGTGGCACTATGGGGTGGCTAACAAAATCCAAAGATCAGCTATGATGTCACAGAGTTTTTTGTTTTCAAGCACATTTATTGTCAGTGGCGAATATTTGTCAATTGTGATGTTCAGTATTTGACAATGGAGAGTGCGTAAAATGGCCAGAAGCGACTGAGCTCAGACCCTGCTAAACTTGTTATACTTGAGACCCAGTCCAAAATTCAAAACCCAGGTCTCCCAAAGTGAAAATCCCACTCAGACCTCTCCTTTCCTCTACTTAGTGACAACTCCTCGTTTCCTTAAAGAGCCCATCAATCAGAAGTGGTTACATGAATAGCTCATTTGGTTGGCAGAGAAAAATGGTTATTGTTGTTTTTGCAGAGGTTTTATACAGTGTGTGTGTGTGTGTGTGTGTGTAGGTGTGTATATATACAGTATTTATAATTAAATTTATGTTATTTCAATGACAACCATCCATCTCTTCATAAAGCCTGATTTCACTCTGTGCTGGATTAAGCCTTGGCCGAGTCCCAACTCTGAAAATGCATGAATGACTCCTCAGAAAGTGGGAACTTTTCAGCATGCCTGTCTTGAAATCAATGTCTTCATCTCTCACCTCCTTCTCAGCAGCTCCCTCTTCCCCCACGTCTCTCCGAGAGAACATCGCAACGCTGTATATATTTTCAGAGAAGGCAATTACTTGGTAAGAATAAAACATGGGCACTGCGCTCCATGGAGAGGCTCACAGCCAACCAAAGCGGAGATCTAGTGTTTGAGTGTTTCTTACTGAGTTATTGACGACAAGGGCCTTGCCTTTCCTATTAATTAAAGGATGTCTTTTTCCTTGAGATAATTAACACAGAGAGCTATCCTGAGGTAGCAACACAGTGAAGATCAGGCACTTTAATTCTTCTGTGAGGTAAATTTGCCAAGGTTAGCACCTTATCCCCACTTGGGGTTGACCGTGCCTATTATCTACAATCAAACTAAAGTGCCTTGTCTTCATTGACTTTTTACCTCAGGATAGATCCCGCGAGGAACCCTGAGGTTAAAAATGCACCTTTTTTAGCAAAGAAGGCCAAGGACTGACAGCTCCTTCCATTTCCCCTGGGAGCCTCACAAGCAAATATTTACCTAATTAAACCATAGGCCCATAGGAGTTGCCATACTGGATCAGACTATTGTTCCATCTGGCCCAGTATCCTGTTACCAACAGCCACCAGTACCAGATGATTCAAAGAAGACACTTGAAACTTAATTGGTGACAGATATGGGACAACCTGCACTCAGGGAGTGTTTCCCCCTACCCCCAAATAGCTATATGTTAGTTTAAGCCCTGAAATAGGAGGGTTTAAAACCTTGCCACAAGTCTTGTTTATATTTTTCAATATTTACTATTATAGCTTTGTACATTCTTGTCATCCATAAAAATATCTTATCCCTCCAAATATAAGCATCTTACTCTACCAGAAATTGTCCCGGCCAACTACAACTTGTTGTGGAGTCTTACAAGGACACACACATGAAATCTCTGGTGTGAGCTCTTTCTGAGCTTTGACATGACAGAAAAAAGTTAGAAGAATTTTCAGGGAGCAATTTATGTCTAGAATTTCCTGAAGATCTACATCTCAGATTTGCACATGCCAAAAGATTAGCCACACACCACACAAGTGATATGTGCAGCATAACTCTTCTTTTCTTTTTTTTTTTTTTTTGAGGGGCTTATGGGCAAAGACCAACACTTGGCTTGCAATGGAAAGATATTTACAACCTTAACTAGAGAATGACTGAACGTATTTCCATCATGAATGCGTGAGAGGAAATTCTCTGCTGCCCTCTCCCAGCCAGTGAGGCAAAACTTGGACTGAGAGATCAGGGACAATGGAGAAATCTGGAAGGATGGAAGGAGGACAAAAAGAACACCAAAAAGTTGAGTGTTGGGTAATAGCACCTGAGCTCGCATTTCAATGCTGCACCACCAGTTAATCGCCTAACAGTAAACCTGAGGATAATAGCTGTGCCTACTTGATAGACTGGGGATGGGCTGGAGAGAGATACGAGGCAAATAACCTGGTTGCTCAGAAAGTAGAAAAGGCACAGGAAGGACATGCCAGGGGAGAGAGGGCACGAGAGCCATACTCTAGAGTCAGCCCAAACGCAATCTCCTCTCTTCCCTATCCTTGATGTAGGGGGTTGAGGATGATAGTCTGTTGTAAATAAGGAGCTGCCAAATGTTGTAAAGGTGGCAGGGGAACACTGTAAATAAAACACATGTGGTGTTTACAAGTAGAGAGTATCTGAGCAATCTGTGTGTATGTAAAAGAATATAGGTGCGGAAACACCCTGCTATATTCCCTTCTCAGATGAACAGCCCTACCTCAGACATCCTAGCTGTACATCTGATGTCACTTAGACTTTCAGGCTCAAGCACTCTCCTGGTCCTACTAATTTCAAATACCCCACCCTGATCAACAGCCATCTCTCCTGGTTTTGGAGATGTATGCTATATAACTTTCTGGAAAGAGTAAGACGTTCTGCAGCATGCTTTAATGCACACACCTTTGGGATTCCGATCTAGCTTATTTGGGTTCTCAACTCAGGAGCATCAATACTGTCCTTTCTGTCTTACCCAATGGCACTTAGAAGCAAAATAGACATCGCATGGAGATAATAAAATATGCATGGCATGAATCATTATCTGGGAAGCCATACTTTATGAAAGCCCTTATTCCCACATGTGAATTTCTTGAGAATGTTCAGATGTGTTGGTTCCCGGAGCAATCTGGGAATTTTAGTTCAAATGATCCCACTTCAAACCTTGACTCTGAAAAGGGTCTAGAACCCATTTAATAGCTTAAATCATTCTAACATACTGTAGCTACTGCCCTAGCAAATGGATTAAGATATGGAAGTACAAACTCTTACTGTTAAGCGAATACCTCAAACACCAACAAATGGATGGACTGGAGTAAATTATGATGGAATAAGTTCCAGTCTCCTGTGGGTTTCTGGTGACTCAGGCTTTGCATTCTCATGGTTTATGATTTCACCAGATTTCTTCAGTGGAATTATTTCCTTGTAATTGACTGCAGACTATAAATTCAACATATATAAGATTGCACATAAAATAATAATGTCATCTTTCCTGAAGCAGTAGCTGGGCTAAAATTCTGCCTCTCTGATGCTTTTTATATGCTATTAGTCATGAACTGCAGCTGACAGGAAG
The DNA here is from genome assembly GCA_007922155.1 of Mesoclemmys tuberculata. Taxonomy (NCBI): domain Eukaryota; kingdom Metazoa; phylum Chordata; order Testudines; family Chelidae; genus Mesoclemmys; species Mesoclemmys tuberculata. Next base: position 10,250,328 of record ML675644.1, read on the forward strand.
TACTTCTATGGAGGCCCCTCCCAGAAGTCTGATGGAAAAGAAGCATTTCTTTAAAATAAATTCCAGTGGAGTGTATCAAACAGGAAAATGTTAACATTTTCCAGAAACCACTGCCTTTTCATGCACCCTTGAACATAAAAGCACCTGAGCTGTCTCAATTAGCTCCAGTCTGTTAGACTGACTTACTGGAGAGATGCATGTGACCGAGAGACAGGAAATGACATCATTGCTAACTACCAATAAAGACTGATGAGGCTGAGCTTTAAAAATAACTTTTATAGTCTTGCAATCTGGAAAGCACAAGTGCAATTTCTTGTGCAGTCACCGAGCGATCCTACAGGCCACCTATAGCCGCTGGTGTGTTAGAGCAAGTCAGCCTGGGAAGGGCTGCTCACGGAGACACAAAGCCCAGCTCCCCACTGCGTTGCACCTTGTGTTATCATTGGCACCTGCACTCAGCAAGAATAAGGTGGGTATAAATAATATTCCCAGATCTAATGGCAGCTCTTTGCAGCCACTTGGCACGGGTGGAAATGATGCCACAAGATGCCATACAAAGGAGAATCAGGCCCTCGGTATTCAGTCAACTACACTCAATGTGCTACCAGCCATGCCCTGGCCCTTCAGCAGGATGGAATTCTATGCCTCGCCCACAGTGCGCCTCAGTCTCTAGGAAGGCCAGTAAAGCCACCAGCCTCCGTGCCCTGCCCCGACTCTGCTCACTGGAGCAAGCTACATCTGGACAAGTGCCCTGGATATGGTTGTATTAGCCAAAGGAAATCAATGTCAGACAGTAGAAGGAAGAAAATGCTCCATCGGTCACCAAAGAGTAATGCAAGCTGCTGGCCACCTTCCTGTTAGTGTACCTGAACTAATGGTTTCATAACCAGCTCTAGCCGTTCCTGCTTTCTGACTCTCAGACAAAATTCTTTCAGGATCAAACCATTTGCTCCGGCTTGAGCATCAGGATCGTAATATAATTTTATATTGTTATATAAAACTTGGATTCAGCCTCGGAAACCTTCCCCCAAATGGCATTTAAATGAAAGCATCAGAAAGAAAAGACCAGTTAAATGCTGTAACATTTTGAATGAGAAAAACCTTTATTTTATTTGTGAAAAACAAGATTACCCAGAACTTCATTAAAATTACTCCTTCTCTGAACGGCTTTGCAATTGCTGCACGAAAAAGGAACTTTAAGGGCTTAAACACAACACAATGATTTAAGAATTGTATTTTTTAATGGAAAGACTTAACTAACTTTTAATTTCTACCTAATATCACATAAGATATTGTGCATGAAGAACCGGACAAAGCAACATGTGCATGTGGGTATTTGAGTGTGTGTGTATCTTCAGAGCATTGTTGGAACACATCCATGGGGACAGAGATATAGTCTCTGCACAAACTTATCATAATTATTCAATAACCCAACAAATAATGGGGGCAAGTCTGAGGCAATAAATGTGAAATATTCACAAATGCTCCAGCTGCCAGCTTTAGTAGTTTTTGAGCCCATGAGATATTTATTGCCCATTGAGAGCATCAGCTACTTTGGCATTAGGGACTTTGATAGGATAAAATAAAATGCCTTCTAATGTTATTAGTAATTTTTAGAAATCAATCATTTTACATTAGTCTCCTACTTTAGAAGCCGTGGCCTCAGGAATATGAAAGCAGCAAGGTGAATCTGAAGAAGTCCAAGACGACAGCAAGGCTGCCCTAATCTACTTGGACAAATTGCTGGGTGATGTCTCGGACTCACTGTGACCTCAATTCAGCATAGCACATGGTCTACTTGCAGTATGATTTCGATGAGACTTGAGCACAGGGGCGGGGAGTTGCTCTCCATCTATCCTATTGACGTTTGAGAGGGCGTCCTCTGATCTTTTCACTGCAGCTTGGTGCAGCAGTGAGAGGATCTGCGGAACCCACCTGATCTGCCCATTGTTCAGTCCAGAACCAGCAAAACTCTCTTTCCTGAGAGTGCAGATGATATGTCTCCTCTTTGAGAAAGGGAGAACCGTCTCTTATTTATCAGTGAATGCCATGCACACCTTCAGTATGGTGCAGTGATAATTAATAATATAATTCTCCCAGTCTCTCACCAGGACATCTCTCTGCTGCTTAAAGGCAGCCGCTATTCTCACAGCAGTGCTGGGTTCAGATAGACAGGGCTGAGTTCTTCTGCCTACCCACCCACCTATGAATTACCATAGTGGCTACATCATTATGGGCAGTCAGAGGTCAGCATGCCATACAAGAACAGGCCTGACTTTGTTCTGTCCATTATTTCCTGTTTTTTTACTGCTTAGGGTGCCCATGGTTTTGCTCTCCACACATCCTGCTATAGCCTCTGGCCAAAGCAAATGAAGAGAACTCATAGGGCCACAACATCATCTGTACACTGGGGCTAGGCAACTCCAGGCTCAAAGTGTCTGGCATGATAGCAGCAGGACTCTGACCCGAAGAGGAGTTGAGGTGAGTGAGTGAAGAACAAGATGGCAGAAGTAGAAGATGGGAGGTACTGAGATCCACCAATGCCCTGCAATCACTTGGATAATACCTATCTGAGCCTAAAAGACAACCCTGGCTTAGGGTGACCAGATAGCAACCCCAAATATCGGGACTGTCCCTATAAAATCGGGACATCTGGTCACCCGAACCTGGCTCAGCACTCCAGAGGAAAGTTATAGAAATGCCAAGGTCCCTGTCAGGTCATTATGGAGAATATCCTTTTCAAACCCAAACATAGTGGTAGGTTCAACCCTATGCTTGTGAATGGGAGTGACCCTGTGTCTCTGTGAGAAGAGAATCACTCTCATCGGCAGCACATCGCGGGGGCTCTGTAATGAAGTCTTTATTCCATACTCAGGCAAATCCCTCTATGATAGCCACTGGAGTTTTACTTGAAAAAAGACAGGGATAAAACTAAGTTAAGGACTTCATGGATTTAGCCCTAGATGAGACTCATGGAGTTATTGGAGTAGGAGACAGATGCAGAATCCAGACAGACAGAGTGACAGGGCCAGGAAAGAGGACATCTTACAGCCCTCCTCAGAACAAAGAAAGTGATCTGAACCTGAGTTCTCAACACGCAAGCAGAGGCCTGCACTTTGCTACGCCTGGCAATCATGGAGGAAGAACTTTGTTCCTTACACGTGAGTTCAAGTCCTGAGTGTCTCTCTCCCCTTTCACTAGTTGCCTACCTTTCAGAGGCCATGTGCATGACTGGTGTAACTCTGTTTCTCTTGCTGGTTTGCTTTTCTTTTCCCAGTTTCACACCAGATTCACTCCAACTGACTCCATCTTCTTTTCCAAGTGCAGTGATCCAAAAAAATCCCATTCAGCCCAGCTCCTGGCTGGATAACAACTCTGGGGACTATGGCAGAGCTGGTGACATTCATCACCCACCATGATATGATGCCTCCCCAGCAGTCCTCAACAAACAAACAAAAAACCAAAAATCTTTCTGTACAATAGTTAAAAGCTCTGATTACTGTGAAAGGCTCAAATCCCTTGGAAGGCAGGGTGGAGGGTTTATGGCCATTGACCTTTAATGCAGCTTGGTTTATAAAAAGCTGTCTTTCAGCTGCGCCACTGGGATTGTACAATTTTCTTGGCCGTGAATAGCAGCTTTGTAGCATTCCACTGTGTGGTCATTCACAGGCAATCTGTTGGTCCTTTTAGAGCAGTTTAATAATAATAAAAAATGTATCTGAAACACACAAGGGGGGGGGAAGTCAAGTATCAGCTCTCGTCCCAATCAATGAATGAATGTATCTGGGCCTCCTTGAGGAAGAAAAAGGTTGTTTTTAGGAATTTAACGTGGCACTTGGAGGGCTCTGTATAGCCCTTTCAGTTAAAAAATGCAGAGCATTAATAAGAGACAGTTGGAGTGAGGAAAGCGAGAAGAGACAAATAGAAAGGAAAAGAAGAGAAATAAGAAAAAGTGCCACAGAGTAAAATAAAAAGGGAAGCAGGGAAGGGCAGCCAGAAGCAATGTTACTGCCTTCTTCTGCTAGGGCCATTTAATTCACTGATTGTTGAGTTTCCACTGGAACGCTACTCAGGGGTTGTCTACACTGGAGTAGTCCCCACTGATTTACTTTCTAATAGAACTGGAGTCCTTTCATTATATCCTTAAGACAGGGCCTTGTTGTTGTTGTTGTTGACAATGGCACCCTTCTATCCAGCCCCATTCATACCTCAGCGATGGGCCTCATTCATTTGTTCATTTATGGGCCTTGCTGCTGAGCTCAGCTCAATCGCGGGGATCCTAGGGACTGCCTAGTATAGGCCCCCAGGAGTCTCACTGCCTTTTTAAACTGGAAAAGTTCAGAAAGCAGCTGGGAGCTCTCAGCCTAAACTGAACCATGTTTTAATTCAATTTGTGTTTGGGGGAAATGTGTGTCCACTGCGTCAGAGCTGCCCCCCACACAGACTGCAAAGCTCTCTTGGGAAAGGCAGTATGGAGAAATGAGATAAACGTTAACAAACGTCCGATCAGTGCAGAAGTGTAACCCATTCTGTTGCCAAAGAAATACTTCTTGTGTGGATGTGCACAGTTTGGTCTTAACTTGGCCATACTGTCCCACTTAAGCAGGGTGAAGAGGGACCAGAGTGAGGGGAAACATTTGGTATGACCTACCTGAAACGATATTTCATTCCATTTGTTTGTAAAATTTCCATCTCCTAATACTGTCTCTAGAATACTGCACAAACAACCTTGTTTACACCAAAGTTCCTGGCCCAAGTAGGCCAGAAAATGACAAGTTCCAGCTGGAAGTAACATTTCAATTGCTAATCATCTCTAGTGGATGAGGGAATTGAAAGAGATTTTTTGAAACCACCTTTGATTGCAGAAACAGGTCTCCAGAAGGCGCACACTTTCAGCAAGCAATGTTTATCTGTCTGCAGTTTTCACTGAGCTGAACAAAGCAAGGACTTAGAAGCCTGCAGCTTCTAAAAGATGTTATGGGACCCATCAAGTCCACTTAGGGGAAAAATAACAATCCCAGCTTTCCCCACTGGGTGGGAATGAACAGCAATGAAGATCAGACACTGAATTTGTCTATTTTTCTTTTCCTGCCTTTCTAAACGTCTCATGAAAGCCTTTTGGAAGCCACTGATGACTCTTGAGGTTCTAGACACTTGACCTGATCAGTCTATTGTTGGTGTTACCGAGGGCAGTCTTTGCAATAAAGAGATATATAGTCTGCTTCTCCAACAAACCTCTGCGTGCTTCCTTTCAATGCACTCCCCAAGTCCTGCTTAAGCTGTTCTGCAAACCCACTCCTCATTTAAATCCCTCCTAGAAACTCACTTCTGCTACAACACCTACAAGAAATTAGTGTGCTAAGGACTTGTCTACATTTACTGAGCTGTGGCAGCACAGCTGCACCAGTGCGCTGTAGCGCTTCATGAAGATGCTACCTACACTGACGGGAAAGTTTCTTCCGTCGACATAGATGCTCCAGCTTCCTGAGACAGGGCAGCTATATTGATGACAGAAGCCCTCCCGTCGACATAGCGCTGTCTACATCGGGGGTTAGGTTGGTTTAACTGTGTCACTCAGGGGTGTGGATTTTTGCTGGATCAGAGAAGTTTAGGTCCTCTATTTATCTTATGGATGAATTTCTCATGTACATGGAGGGAGGATATTGAATGTTGGGATACAAGGGAAGATGGACATTGGAGCAGGAGCCAGGAATGGGTATGGGAGGAAGATCAGAAGGCTGAATTCTCCCACAATTGAGAGTCTTTAATTTAAAAAGCAAGAATGACAAAATATATGTCATTAATAAGCTCTGACCTATCACCATCCTGCTCCATATTCTCCCTTTTGTCTATATTGTCTTTTTAGAATGTCAGCTGTCCCAGTACAGGGTTTGTGTTACCCTCAGTGTTTAGAAAAGGCCTCATACATAGATGCTATTGCAATCTAAATAATAAATAGCAATAACAGCATTGCTTCCTCTCCCCAGAAAGGTGCCATAAATCAATATGCTTAGTTTGTAATTACTTAGATTACAATTCCTTCTTAGATTGTAAACTCTTTGGGACAGGCAACATCTTTTTGTTTTGCTTGTACAGTACCTAGCACAACAGTGGACTGGTCTGTGATTAGAGCTTCTAGGAGCTATTGCAATACAAACAAACAAACAAATAATGTGCACAGTTACTAAATGAACAGACTGACCTGGGAGATGTTTCAGGAGGGAGGCCTACTCTAGTCTAATCTGATTAATAAAGATTTTGAGAAAAGAGATAAGTGCACAATGTAAGGAAAATATTAAAAAATACATTCCTGGTAGGGTGTGAAGTAGAGGTCCTCAGCTCCAGTGCTCTGGACAGCGCAAGATGCAAGCTTGCTTCCAGACACTAGTCTCCGCTTCTCAATGTAGCAATCGCTGTCAATTATGCAACAGGCAGGCTGTTCCTAATTACTGTACATTGGTGACAGACATCTACCGCTGACCTTACGGGACATCTGATGAAGACGTTTGTCAGCACTTGTCAGTTTTTCAACTGCAAACAATGAGCACGGTTACACTCCTCCTGAAAGGCTGCCTTTGGGATGAGAGGTAAAACTGCTTCCCTGACTGCTGTAGTCATGAAAGATTCCATGGCACTTCTGGGGATGTTTGGGATGTTTGGGTTTGGGATGTTAACCCTGTTCTTCTGGACAAGTTTTAATATATTCTGCCTCCCTAAATTACCCCGCAGTTTCAGCTGGATACTGTGTTCCTCGCTCTGTTTTCCAAACTGTTATGTTGTGTTGCTGTGCACTGTTAATCATCTGTTCTTTTCTGCTTCTGCGGGGGCTGCCTTTCAGTGGTGGTGAAGTGATCTCAGACAGAGCGTTTGCAAACCACTTTGAGATCCTTGTATAATAGGCATTATTATAAATGCCAATCATTACCGTTAGCAAAGATCTCTCTTTCTTCTAGTGTGTATATATTATTACATCACCAAAACTTGAATCTGTTCACTTCAGAGAGAAAAACCACACAATGGTTTTCCTGCTTCACCTGGATAACCCCTGAAAAAGATCTGAATTCCCTCTCTTTGTTCTCTGTCAATAGCCCTTGCTATATCTAATATCCTTTTGTCTTTATTCCTAAATAAAGAGAGAGAGGGAGAGACTTAACTAATCTATTAACAACGACTCAGAAAAGACATGGTTAAAATAAGTGAGAAGCTCAGGAATAAGAAACATTCACAATTTCACTGCCATTTTCAAATAAAAGCTTAAAAAATATCTCACACCAGCTGGTCTATAAAACGTGTGATTTGTACATTTGTAAGCTACAAAAGTCCACACGCTCACAGAACGTTAGGACCCATCAACCAGAGCCCACAAGCCATGACTCTGGGACCTGGGCTCTGTCCTTGCTAAGCTGAGGACCAGATTCTGGCTGCAAATGAGCTGAGCAGAATTCACTTGTAGAGGGGAAGCTTTCCACCGGCATAAAGCCAGCCAAGGCAGCCCTTGCACCAGCCGGACCCATCATACTTTCCAATCCAGGGGAGGGGACATGGTGGCATTTGAGAGACCTGGCACCAGGGGCATAAAGCACAGCAGCACCGAGGTTGCTCCAATTCATGCTGGGGCTGGGCCGGCACAGAAACAGGAAGAAGTTACTAGTTCCCTGAGGTCCTACCCCGACAGCCCAGAATATGTCCTACTGTTCAGGTGGCCTGCTTTGGGAAATTCATTGTCATATGTATCTGATGTCGAGACCATCTGGAAATAAAGGAATTCCTCAAATCAGTCATTGGGAAGGTTCCACTTCGTTTACCAGGGCGAGGCGCTTGAATTCCCTGTGAAATGCTTTTATTCCTCGATGTGACTCGGATAAGTGCCAGGGTCTCTGATTCGAGGTATCGGAGTGGCTGAGCCAGACGTCAAAACTAACGAGCAATACTATCAGTGGTTCCCTCGAAAATGCCAACCCAGAGCGGCAAAGGAGCCCGAATGCTAACAGGAGTGGGACCGTCTAATCTGTCGAATTGTCAGATAACAAAGGGGGCTGGGGAAGAGGGTGTCTGGGGAAGGAGGCAGCGTCTTAAATGTGGAAATTACACAGATGGAGTTTCCACTCAAAAGGTCTTGTAAGGTGTGAGTTTTGGCAGAGCTGCTGTGGTTCCCATGGAAACCCAAGGAGACTGGAGCCAGAATGTCTGGGGAGAAAGATGACGGCAGTACACTGTAAATGCATTGTAATTGCCCCTGGAAGGCGTGAACTGGGAGCATCTAGCCTGACTCAGCACGCTGGAGATATGCTGTGGCTTACTGTACAGAAACTTTGTTTAAATCTCTGCATCCATAGTTGTGTGTGTGTGTGAGTGCGCACGCGCGCAAAGTAGCTTCTGTTTTCTGAGATCAAGCCCTTTCTGGAACCCCTTGACGCCACGCAGTCAGTCAGGATATGCCACGGGAGCCAGGCTGTTTAGTAGATTGTACATTACACAGATGAAGAAAGCTCCTAACAACAATTCTTCTTTGGCTCACTGCATCGAAGGCCCAGTCTGTGCCCTCACTGTACCAGATGCTCAGTCCCTTATGTGATCTCCTCTCTCTTTTAGCTGCAGTTCATTTACCAGATCCGAGGCAGAGGGGCATGGCAAGATACTGTTTGCTTTCCACCACTACATGCTATGGGAAGATGATGGCAAAGTTCTGTTCTCTTCCCCGTAGGCTCCCTCCTGGGCTAATACTGCTTCAAGGTGTTAGCTTACCTCTTGATGGGGCTTTTCGATTATGTTAAACCAACACAGTTGAGCTAGCACCATTGAAAACACTCCTTCCCTCCATGCCCTGCCAGGAAAACAGGCCCAGAGGGAGACGATAGCTAAAGAATGTAGCTAGAGGTAATGATTTGGCCAGTGCATACACAAATTTCAGCAGTAGCTCCAACCCTGTTTATGATAGCCAAGCTGCTCAATGCCTCTGTGTAACAACGCCACTTGTGCCAGGTGATCACACTGTATTGTAGGGCGTAATGTATATTCATTTTATTCAGGGTGATTTTACCTCTTAATAAATCCCAGGCAATTCTCAAGAAGCACCAGTTTCCAAATTGAAAGGAGGGGTTACAGACAAACTATTAGTGATCAACAGGCAGTTGGGGCGTGGACATGCAGAGGTGTGTCCGAGGACAAGATGCACCAACTCCCATCCAGCACAAATCATACCATCAGTACCACGGGATGGACTTGGAAAGAATCATTAGAGTCCTCATTTGAATGGAAGCTTTGACAACTGGCACACTGAAAAGCCATAATAAAGGCATGATCTTACACAGACAGGGCTTTGCCCCAAATGTCTAATGAAGTCGATGGGTGTTGATGACACTCAGCATCTCTCAGATCTTATCCCACCTTCTGTTCTATAACTGATTAACTGCAGCTAGAAGTGTATCCGAAGGAGCAATGGGGTGTGTACATACAGCAAAGGTTTAAATCAAGTCTTGCTTCACCCTGAAGGAAATTGAGAGACTCACATTATTTTTACTCACACAGTTGCCTTTGGTACAGAAGACAGCCTGGGCTACAGCTCATCCTAAAACTCACCCTGCCCAGTTAGGCTGGAAAGAGACAGACCTGGGAATAGAAAAGGACCTCTCATTTTTCAACTGACTAGCACTTTGTGAGTCGGGTTATGTTTGCATAAACTGAACTTAGTTACTAACTGCAAGTTTTCCTTTCTGTATCCCCTTTGCCTTTGAAGGTTATTATTAGCAATATAATAATAGTTATTATTAATGGCAGCCTTAACTCTGCACCCTCATGCAAGACAACATATGTGCTAATATAACTCTGGGGAATGGGACTATTTGGCTTTTTTTTCTTTTGATTGTGTTTGCACCTGCAAATATTTTAGGGAGTGAGTTTACAGGCAGGAAATACATAGAAACAGTGAACTTTAAATAATTACCAGAGAGTATTAGGAATTACATGGATCCAATAAGGGAACAGAAGCATATCATATGAGCTGTGAGTCCCATCAGAACAAGCAACATAGGGTGAATACCAAATATTCACTGTGATCTGCTTGCGTGAAATCTAGAGAGGAAAATTATTTGGTCCATCATTTTGAATAATGAATAAATTTGAGAAAATTATACTATTTTTGCCATTTGTGAGAAAAGAGGAGATGAAACTTATCCAATAAATTATTCACTGCCAGTTGTTCAAACATCCTTACTGAAGCGAGAGAACATTCACTAACATGCCTAGGCCAGGTAGAGAGCTGCCCAGATGCCATATTTTGACTTCCATTTGTTTCACTCATGAATTTCCGAGATAGATAGAGTTAATCTGCTCTTGAGATCCCGAGTATACCCCGGAGCGCATTGGATAAGAAGTGCCTGACTTGTCATCTTTGCATCCTAATTAGCAGAACACCATGTCTGAGCCAGGTGTAACCAACTATCTGCAGCCCAAGGTGGGACAAGGGCATGAAGTATACATGGGGAACTCTTGGCTCCATAGCATTCAGCTCTGTGGAGAACTGCAATCTCATTTTGATCTGCCTCACTCATATTTCTGTATTTCTCTTTTTAATTTCTAATTTTTCTCTTCTTGAGCTACCTCAGCATTATTTCATCACCTCTCCCCATTACTGGTGGGCCATGCAACCGAGACCTTTCTACCTTTCAAGATATTTCTGGAAGGAAGGATTACCATCTGCCTGCTGCAGGATTTAAATTCACCCAAGGATGCTCTGGCTGATTTTGCCATAGTGCTTTGCAAACAATTTCTGAATATGAAGCTGAGCAGGATAAAGAAAAAAACAAAACCTGTCTGGAAACGTTCCAGAAACATGCTTTCATCTGTACCCAAGCAAATCCAAAGTAGATCCGTTGATTTCAGTAGTGCTTCTCTGTATTTATCACTGTAATCGAAATCAGAATCTGGCCCTATGTCACTATCAGCAGATAGCTGTGAGGATTATTTTAAGATGGTGCTTCAGCTTTGTGATATAATTGCGGTTAGAGACATGTGCCCATCTGTTCTCCACGTAAAGCTGCTCTCGCCAGTTGGAAAGCTGTCACAGCAGGCATGTCCTGGAATCAGCGGAGCTTGGAATGACACATGCTTATGTCGTTTCCAAGGTTTGGGTATCACTTTAAATATTCAAGGCAACTTATTCCTATTGTGTAACTAATTTAGCTTTACAGGACTTCCTCATGGGGAGCACAACTGTCCCACCCTGAGATTCTACGTGGCTGGGAAACAAACCCATTGTCAGCATGAAACTGACCCTCCTCTATTGTACGGAAACCACAGTTGCTAAAGAGATTAATGCTTGGAAAAGGTGTGTCTGCCTTGGAGAAGAATGGAATGTGGAGTATTTATGGCACCTGGACAGTCTCTTGGAAAAGACAAGTTGAATAGCAAAATCAGGACTGAAGGAAATGGCTTGGTAATTAGACCTTGGAGATGAGTTCTGCTAATTATTTTTTACATATTTTAAGAGGAAAAATAACTTTATTGTTAGTCATTTGGTTTTCTTTAAAAAATGTAATATTAGTTATATAATTAAATATGATTCTTGTTGCTGTATCCCAAGGAATATGTTTCCCCCTAAGAAACAAATATTTTGGGCCCCATGGAAGTTGTGCTATTGACTTCCTTGAGGACATGATCATGTCCATAGACTAGTACATGATTTGTACTTAAGGATTTTAGAGCAAGGTTGGCTGGCACAGTGGTAATGACACTTGAACCCTGTTTATGCTATATCCTCTGCCGTTTCTACCACCAGTGGAGAAGTCCTAGTCCCAGCTTTCCCACAGTGTACCCACTTTAAGTGACCTCCTTCCACCACAACCCTGCCACCCTTCTTTAGGCAATCTACAGTCAGTGTAAAAGGAGCAGGAACGGAGAGAAATGGGATGCTGGCTGGGTGATGGGGAACTCTCCCCTGGCAATTAAATAACCTGAAACCCTTAAGGCAAGAGACAGTAAATGATGCAGATCTGACCAAGGGAGGGGGAATACACTAGACAGAAACCGACTGACACACACGTGTCTTTTACTCTTAAAGTGTCTCTCTGGAAAATGGTTCCAATTTCTGTTCGGCTTTTTAACAGGGTGAAAGCCCAAGAGAGATTTTAATTAAGTATCTAGCTGCTGGTAAATTTTATACCCATCTGTTCCAGCCAGAATTCATTTAAGCCTCCTTTCATTCAGGCTTAGACTTCTGCACCTGGCAGGTCCCCTGGTGGTGAGCAGTGAGCGCTACACTCGGAGGGCCAGCGTAATCCCCTGTGTAGTTCTACTTACTGTGCTGCTGTTCTAAAAGGGATGAACTTGGCCCTAAATGTTCAACAGCAGCAGCAGCAGGGACAGCAAATGAGGGAAATTGAAGCTGTTTTCACTACTGTTTTCCCTAAAATGAGCTGTCCATTTACTGTATTTGAGGGCTGGGATCATTAACTGTAGGGCCCACCGGGCTGAAAAGCATCCAGCGGGTGCTTGCTTCTCTTATCCAATGACAGTAGTGCCTACATAAAGGATCTCCTGTTAAAGAACATATGCTTTCCATGCACCAAAGACCAACAGATCTAAGGGACAGGCAATCAGCTTCTAGCAGGACAAGGGGAAATCACAAAGGAATACTGGTTTAGCACAAGAATTCATCAGTTAATAGGAGACATTCTCTGGGCCTCAGATATATTTCATGAAACAGCAAAGCCCTGAGAAATGAACATATCGTAAAAGGACAATAATGATCAGAGTAATCAGCCCAGAGAGAACTGAAGGAAATGTGCTCATAGGAGGATGAGGAGAGCTTTAGTGCAAGGTATGAAACAGGGGGCAGTACGTGGCTGGTTGAAGGAGCAGAGAAAGCAAGGCATGAAGCGTGCACAGAACTGGACTGGATGGATCCCTCCAACACATGTAGTTCCAAGAGAGAAACATAACAAGAACTAAAGGCTGGAAGTTGAAAACCAGCCTGATTCAAATTAGAAATAAGACAAAACTTTTTAATATTGAGGGTGATTAACCACTGCAGCAAACAGCCCAGGGAACTGGTGGATTCCCCATGTCTTGATGTCTTCAGATCAAGATTGGCTGCCTTTCTGGAAGATGTGCTTGTGTCAAACACATGTCCTTGGGCCAACACAGCGGTAGCTAGATGAAATTCTATGGCATGTGATATACAGGATGTCAGATTAGATCAGTGGTTCCCAACCTGCGTACCGCAGGGGCTTTCAAAGTGGCCCGCAGCTCCCCTCCGGCTGGCTGCAGAAGGGAGACGCTGCTTAAGGACCCAGGCAGAGCGTGTTTCCCCAGGTCTAAAACACCAGTGCAGGCTCCTTGCTGCAGCCAAGGGGATGGGAATCTAGAGCAGCGCTCCCCTCCCCCTGGCTGTAGCAGGGAGCACAGCAAAGCGCTCCGTCTCGATCCATTGGTGCTGGGGTCCCTGCTGGAGCCAGAGGGAGGGGAGATCAGCACTGCCCTCCCCCAGCTCCAGCAGAGAACAAAGCGCTTGCGTGGGCCCAGAGAGTGGGGAGCACTGATCTTCCGTGCCGCTGGCTGCAGAAGGGAGCCGCTGACTAGGGACCCAGGTGGAGCGCACGGGGCTACAGGACGTGTTCAGTTTCTCTGCTGCACCAGGGGGATGGGAGATCAGCGAGAAGGCAGCCTCCTCTGTCTGGCTGCAAGAGGGGTGACGGGCGGGCGGGGGGAGTGGGGAGATGGAGAGGTGTCTGCTGGCAGAGACTGCTGGCCCTTCAGGGTTGTAAAAACGTTATCTGTGGCCCTCAAGCCAAAATGATTGGGAACAACTGGATTGGATCATCCAATGCTCTCTTCTGGCCTTGAACTCTATTAATTAAATCACAGGCCAAGGCCCAGCCCCTGAATGTGGATGATGCTCTGACCCAGATTGGAATGAGGCAGTGATGATATCCCAAATTCCCAATAACCACTTCTATAAAGGCAGGTGACATTTAAGAACCTATTCTGAGTAGGTTCTTAAACATCATGCACACAGCGCCCGACACACCACACCCCAACAACCCAGCACCCAGACCTTCAGAGTACCCTCCGCCAGGAAATTGACTCTCGCTGGTCAATTTCGGGGGCAGGGAGAATGGCAGGAGACACTCTCCTCCGGGAAATTGACTCTCCCGCCGCTAACAACCGGTTCGCTACTCCGGCGCTAAGAACCGGTTCGCTGCATTTTTTCAATTTTAAGAACCAGTTCGCGCGAACCGGTTGGATATCATCACTGGAATGAGGTTCAGGCCTATTTTTGCTTGGGAGACTCGTTCTTTTTGTGCCTTTTCTCCAGTCCCGCCTGATGCGCAGCATGACCCCCCCCCCCTCCCCACACATTTTCTGGCTTTGCTGTGCGCCTCACTCACAGCGAGGCTGGCTGGGGGAATTAAAAGCATTTGAAAACATTTCCGATAGCATCAGGCATTGCATGGGCAGGTGCTGTGCGAGCTTCCCACACGCAGCTCTGCCGACGCACCTCTGACCTACAGCACCTGCTACTGCAGGCCCGGCTTCCCACACAGCTAATGTTACTTATTTGCTGTTTATTTTTAGGGCCTGCAGAGTGCAGCAGCCAGGCCGGAACAGCTTATTGAAAACAAACAGAAACCTGCCAGTTGTCTTAATGCAGCTCCGCAGCCTCCATCTCTGGGCTTAATAATATGTCAGATGGAGTCAATTAATTAAGAGCCACATTCAAAACACTTGGAGATCTGAAGGATGGACTGTCCTGGAAGGCAAGGGATGAAGTAAACTCGGGCAGCAGCAAAAAGCATGCTCCAGGAAAGCACAATTGCCATGACTGAGCAGCAGGGGGAAACGGAACCAGATCCTTAGCTGGTGTAAACAGGCCTAGCTCCACTGTCTCCAAGGTAACTACGCCAATTAACACCAGCGGAGGATCCAGCCCACAGACTCTAAATGAGTCCCAGACCTCGCAGGGCTTGGAAGATTATAATTAGCAATTGGAATTGTCTTCAGAAGAGCCACAGGTAGTCAACAAGGAGCAGCGGGGAAATCTATGAGTTCACCACGACCCAGCCCGCTCCTGAGACAAGCAGCCTCATTTTGCTCTAGCTAAACATGCTCCCCAAGAGTGGAGCATATTACAATAGTCTGGCTGGGAGGTTAGGGTCGGTGTAGCAAGGTCACTCACCCCTGGCCTGTGCGATCACTGATTAAGTGCCAGCCACGCACCCAGCTCTGAAATAGCAGCTCACACTATACCGGATACACGCAGCCCAGAAGGGACACGCTGGGAGGTCTGCTTATTAATGTCTCACAGTTCCTGGGCATCCGTCACATTTACCAGGCAAACTGCCTCTCTGACCCCTTGTGGTCATGTTGAGCCCATCTCTCCTAAGGCTCAGGCCATCGACTGGCTCTGGTGGAATCGCAGGATGCTCCATTCTCAGACCCGGCACTGGGTTGCAGTCTCCTGGTGTTAATTGTGATTGCCTCAGCACGTCTGCCAGAGGCTTAGACCCTGCCATTCTGTTCCCTGTGAAGCAGGGACCAGGGGTTAATATAGTCACCAGGCAGCCTCCTTAAAACAAAGTACCTTTTAGTTAGAACCAAAGGATTTCGGAGAAAACAGGTCTTAAAATAACAAAACAGACTGTACTCGTGTCTAAGTTTTCCCTACAGCATTTAATTCCCTAGCTCTGGGAAGGTCCAACGGCTTTAGACTCCCTCTACAGATTCTCTCTGTATCAGCCCGTCTCCCTACACAGCTCTGACATGTAAACCCCTTCCCTCCCTCCAACAAACTCCTTTCTCCCCTGAGAAGCACCGTTTAACTCAGTAGAGGGTTTTTCATCTCCTCGCTCCTCCCTTTGGCAAAACAAGGCTTGAAACAGGCTCTTGAAGCTAGCCGTCTGCCCCATTGCCTTTCAAGGATGTGCTAGGGTGTCCGGAACTAGAGCTTTTGTGTTGTTTTCCTGCATGCTCTTCCCACAGCCACTTGTTAAATTAGCTTGAAACGGCCATACAGTTTGTTAACACCTACCCTCCCCATTGTTGTTTCTTCTTACCCTTGGATGTGTATATATACCTCCTATCTGATTTCTATTTCATGCATCTGATGAAGTGGGTTGCAGCCCACAAAAGCTTATGCCTGCAGAAATTTGTTAGTCTTTAAACTGCTACAGGACTCTTGTCGTTTTGCTGTATACAGACTAACACGGCTACCTCTTGGGAACTTCCCACCATATACAGCAGCTTACCTCCCTCAGCAGGTCACGTATAATGTTCCCAAAATAATTACCCCTCCATGTTTTTAGATCAGTACATGACTGTCACAGCATCACAGAGAGGTCAGATGTCGGGAGGGATTTGAATGGGGCAAGGAGCTTGGCAATCCAGGGCAGGGAGTTCGTACCATACGTAGGAGGCAGAATGGAGATGGCAGCAGGAGAAAGGCAGGAAGATGCACCGAGGCTAGCATTGCTGGCAGAATGGAGACACTAAAAGCAGAGGGGTGAGATGGAGGTGGGCAGAGCCTTGCAGGGGCAGACAAGAGGGTAACGTCCATTGGGTAGGCAAGGGGAGCCAACAGAAGGATGGGGTTGGGACAGGGGATAGGCGCATGATCAGAGCATTGGATGAGGATGGTAGTATTAGCCGCTACATTTTGGACAAATGAGAGAGGGCAATGAGGGCTCGGGATGACTGGAGAGGAGATGGAGGCAGTAACTGAGACTGGAGATCATCAGGGTCCAGACAGGTTTCTTAGCAGCAGCTCTTGCAATCTGGGACTCCCACAAAGCTCTGCTAACGCACCTCTCCTAATCTGCAGCCCATTCCTGCCTCAGCAGTCCCTGTCCTGGGCTCCCACACAGCTCTGACCGTGCCCTTCAGTTCTGCTTGGCAGCACCCCCTGCTATACCGGTCCTGGGCCCTTATGCAGATCCGCACCCCCAAGCCTCCTGCCACTCACGAAGGGGTGAACTGCCAAACGTCTGTGCTGCTCCTGCTGTCGTCTCTTTGGATGCTGTAAACTGTACCTGGGGCTGACCAGAAACACGGTTAAACAAGCCCTTCCCACTGAAATGGAAACCCCACCTGTGCGTGCCTTTCAGCGTGAACCGGACCTTGCCAGACACGCCTTCCTGTTGGCTATCCAGAGTGTAAGTGTGTGGCAGCAGGCACGTAGGGTGGATGACCAGGCCGAGGTGATGCATTTTCCTGTAAAACTGTTCAATCACATCCCAGGTTTTTCACGGCATAATAAAAGTCCCTGTGTCCTGGATGCCAACAAGGCCTGGAGGGGAGGGGAATGGGGAAAGTGAATTAAATGGGCCTTTTACAAGCATAGAGAAGCACTCACTCCTCTTCAAGCCATTTAAGGCAAACGTTGCTAGACTTCTACATGTCGTGCTGTCCAGCTCAGCCCTGCATGCGTTGTTCTTTGCAAACACCGTGCAGTCCCGGAGATGGGGCTGGTGCATGCTGTTGGCAGAAAAGGGGAACCAGAAGGAAAATGTTTTATTTGTTTTAGAAATTGAGCAGAGGTGATTAGCGTGTTTGTGTGAGATGAATACAGGGCGTGCGCTTCCTCCCACCCCACCCTGTTCTGCCAGCACCATCAAAAACAGCACCTTCAAAACAGCACCTGGTTTCTGGCATGCAAATTCTGACAAAGGAGGGATGGGGTTTTATTTATAGGTTTGATCTCAAAGGAGAAATAAAACTAAGAGCTTGGAAGCTCCTGGGCCATGTTCATTCTGCTGTCTAATAAAATCTGCTGCAAGGCAGCCCTGGCTTTTCTCCTGTACAGGAAGTATGAGAAGGAGAAAAGGGCGGGGCATTGGAAGATTTGCACACAAATAGCTATTCTCCAAATCAAAATCCAAGAGGCCTCATGTGCATGAAGTAGTAGCCAAACTAGCCTGGAAGGGAGAGAGAGGCCTGGATAACTGTGGCAAGGTTCAGATCTCCAAGGGATGGTGAGGACTCAGAGTGCAAATTAACAGAGGGATTATACACTGGGACCTGCGGCTCTGCAGAAATTGATGGAGTTTTCCGGTTGAATTCAATGGGAGCTCATTTAAGCCCAGTGTTTGTTATCCTTATTGTGAATCAGTCCCTTCTTTCTAATGTACAACAACCAACTAGGCATTCCCGGATTTGTCTTTTGTAAGTATTTGGTAAATGTTGAAGCAAGAGGCTGGGGATAGAGGCAAGTTTTCCTCTTCCCCAGCTCTGTCAATGATGCCCATTCACTCATGGTGTGCAAAACCAGAGCCTTCTCTGCTATTCCAGTCCTGGGCACCTCCCCACAGCTGAGCTAGTAAACCAAAAATCCACATGGGTGATACCCTGTTATTCTAGCCCTCAATCTTTCGGCAAGTGACCTACACAGGGTGTGAATTCAGGCCTCTCTGAGATCTCAAGGTGGTAGCATTAATCTGCCACATCACATAAACCCCATCGAGCTTTTTGGAAATGAATAGCAATTCGAGGGGGGGGGGTGAGAGCAAAAATCTTTCAATGAGGCAGTCTTTGTTTCCTTTCATTTCTTTTACATAATAGGGTTTGGGTTTTTTTTTACTGCTGACAGAATTTATGATCACCTAACAGACAGAGCCCACCATGAAGCTGCTGATCTCGTTGGACCTATACTCTATACACATCTGCTTCCAATCACCTTCAGGTGTCAGTCACACCTATTGGGCAAGAGAATGGCCCCCCTCCCTGGGACTTAAGCACATGTTACATTCTAAGCACATCTGCCAACCACCCACAGGCACTTAAGGAGCTCTTCCTTCCATTGTAAATATTTGGGAAGCTTTGGCCCCCCTGGCAGTGATGAAAGAATAGCAGCAGCTAGGCCAGTATGCTGCAAGCCTCTCACACCATCTGCCCAAGCACTTCAACCTTGCCCTGAGGCACACTGCCAGCGTTAAACCCAACGCACTTCAGTCCTGACTTGCAGGGCCTGTTCTCTCCTGCCCTCTCCCCTGTGCATATTTCTGAGCAGACGGGTCCCATATCTAGTACTGAGTACGGATAATCCTCTCTCCCTCTTGGTGCTGCCATTACAGCACCCAGCTTAGCTCATCTGCTGCTCCTGTTGCAACACCGGCACTTCCCTCTTCTAAAGCCAATGACATATAGCGAGGGCTCAGCTCAAGAACGTCTCTCTGCCTTTGACCTCCAGCCCCCCTGCCTAAAATTTCATTTTTGGTAAATTAAACGTGCATGGAGCAAACTGTATCTCCTCCCCCCCATCTAGCTCAAGAGAAAACCAAAAGGAGCAAACGTTGCTGCAGTAGGGAAGGGGTTAAAGAGACAGCAGCAAGAAAAGGAAGACCAGAGATGTGACCTTGCCTGACTACTGCTAAAATCTGTTCACCGCAGGAAGGTAAAAGGATCTAAGACCTTGGGGTTAGACAATGCAGGCGCTAGAGACTTGGGCAGCAGGTTAGAGTCTGAATTTCCTAGACCAATCCCAGTTCTAATTAGATGAGTTTAGGGTGCACTCCTCCCCCCCCCATCCACAGGGAAGGAAAAAGCCCTTCCAGCTGATTTTAATATGATACCCTGCTGGGCTAGACTCCTGTGTAGATAAGAGTTTAGATGGTCCCTAAATTTAGCTCAAAGAAGAGAGGAACCCCAAGACCTCAACCAATGCTGCTAATGTGAGACCATTAGATAAGCCTCCCCTTAGGGGCAGAGGGAGTGCCCCTATTGATTTATATAGGAGAAACCTGGGGCGGTGCTAGAGGAATCACTCCACCCAGAGCAAAGCTGAGCGGGGCTGGTCCTGGGGCAGAGATATAAAAAGCCAGTTCAGTAACAGCAGGCTTTCCCTTTTGCCATGGGGGCTGGGATAGAGGGAGGGATAGCTGCTGTTAAGACAGATGAGGCTACTGTAAGGAACTAAATTAATGACTTTTATGAAGTCTAGAACAAGTGATGCCTAGGTGCTGTAGAGATGGGTATATTAGAAACGTGAGAGAAACTTCTCCCCTATAGTGGCTTAAAGGAAGACTTGCCCTTTAAGGTATGTCTACACAGGGTTTACAAAACCTAGGTCAGCTGGCGAGGGGCTCCAAACCTGAAAAATTACTGTGTAAATGTTCAGGCTCTGGGATTCACAGCCGGAGCCCTACAAGCCTATGGTAGCTGACCCAGGCTAGCTATAGCTGTCTGGTGAAAATTATATTCCTGTGTCGATGTACTTTAAATGTCTTGTGCTGGTAACCTAGGCTCAGTAATGCTTCCCATTTGAGGCTACTTACGTGCTTTTTAAACTTTAATTGAGCCTCCTAAGATCCCTCCCTATCGCTAGCGCTCCCGTCTCACTGGAAAAATCAGGGCATTAAACATTTTATTTTTAAATGCACAAAAATTGGATGTATGCTTACTGCCGCTATGCATCTCACTGCTCTGTGTTCATCCCCTTCTTCCTCTCTTTGTTTGAATGGGGTCTCTCTAAGCTTGGTAGTAGGGGGTAGGGACCATTCCTCTGGGTGTAAAGTACCTAGTACAATAATGTTGGACAAATAGCTAATGGCTAGGCTCACACTCAATCTCGGGGATAGGTAACTATTTTCTCCACTTACAGACAAGTGAGGTGAATTATCTACTGTTGGTGTGAATTAGTGAAAGCTGTGACTAGAAGTGCCGTGGCCTAACTTAGCTGTGTGTTGATCATGTTCCCTTCCTGTGATCTCTGGTTTATAAATGTTAATGGTGGAGTTAAAACTCTCCTGTGTTTACCAATAGATGGGCCCCATGTGTGGTCCTACACAAAAACAATGTAGTCCTTCCTCTACTGGCTCTGCAAGAGCCACTGTTAAACACTGACACTTATCAACATTGCTGGCACAAAGACCCTGCTACCTTCCAGCTCTGCTGTAAACAGACTGGAGGCAACAAAGGCAATGAGAGGGAAATGCATTTAATTCTCAAGGGTCATGTGGGATTAATGGAGGAAACTGACCAAAAAAACCTATCTAAAGAAGTACAGATCAAAGTACAGCTCTGGGATCGTTTCAGGAGTTCGCAGCAGACTGAGGGCTGAGACTGAGAATTCTTTCACCTTGACAGCAAGTTCATTAATTTCACCTTCCACCCCTCCCAACATGCCGGAGTAGGATCTGCGTGCACTGTCGGCTGTGCGTGCTCTGAGTGAGAAGGTGAGAATAACCAGGACATAGATGATCCCATAGAAGCAACCTGCTCACTTCCACTCACTGGGCAACCTTTGTTACCTGGACCTGTGTTCACAGTTACTCTTCTTGGGATGTCCCATATGATCTAAGCATAACTTTGTCCAGCTGCTCTGTGGCTTTTTCAATGTCTCCTAGAATGGCGTTTGCTTTTCTAATTCCCCTTCCTGATTGTGCAGATCATTTTCAAATAAAGGCACTCAGTGGTCCCCTTGGAAAGACAGTTTTTCCTGCCTCTAGTTGGCTGTAAACATTTTTTCCTGTTAAAAATTTGCTTTTCCAGTCACTTTCCAACTTTAGCCACAGAGTCACATTGGGAGCTCATGTTCAGTTGATCATGTACTATGACCCCCAAATCTCTTTCAGAGTCACTGCTTCCCAGAATAGAGACCTCCATCGTGTAAGTACAGCCTACTGTCTTTGTTCCTAGATGTAAACTTTTATGTTTTGCCACATTAAAACACATATTGCTTGATTGCACCAAGTGATCCAGTGACCTGTCCTCTCCATTGTTTATCACTCTCCCAAGTTTTGTGTCATCTGCAAATTTTATCAGTGATAATTTTGTTTTCTTCCTGGTAATGGATAAAAATGTTAACTAGCATAGGGCCAGGACCCAATCCCAGTGGGATCGCACTAGAAACACACCTGCTTAATAATGATTCCCCTTTTACAGGTACGTTTTGAGACCTATCAGTCAGTTTTTAGTTCATTTAATGTGTGCCATGTTAATTTTATACTGTTCTAGTTTTTTAATCAAAATACAATACTAAGTCAAACACCTTACAGAAGTTCAGATATATTACATCAGTGCTGTTACCTTTATCAACCAAACTTGTGATCTCATCAGAATAGGCTGTATTTTCCATAAATGTATGTTAATTGGCATTAATTATATTACTATCCTTTAATTCTTTATTAATCGAGTCCTGTATCAGACTCTCCATCATTTTGCTAGACTGACATGCCTACAACTACTGGACCATTTTAAAAATACTGGTACAATGATTGCTTTCTTCCAGTCTTCTGGAACTTCCCCAGTGTTTCAAGCCCTATTGAAAATCAACATTAATGGTCCAGCAAGCTTCTCAGTCACCTCTTTTATAATTCTTGGATGCAAGCTATCTGGATCTGCTGATTTTAAAATGTCTAATTTTAGTAGCTGCTGTTCAATATCTTCCCAAAATACCAGTGGAATGGAAAGTGTGTTCTGATCATTATGTGATATGACTATATCACCTGTTTTTCCCCAAATACAGAATAGAAATATGTATTGAATATTTCTCTTTTCTCCATTATTATTGATGTCTTCCATGTCCCTCCAGTAGTACACCAATACCTTTGTTAAAAATTCCCCCTTATTGTCCTTAACTCTGCTAGCCATAGAGTTCTCCTTGTGTCCCTCGGCTTCCCTTATCAGTTTTGTACAATTCTTAGCTTCTGATTTATATTCTCTACTATCAACTTCCGTATAAGGTCCCTGCCTCATCAATTCCATTCCTAGCCATGTATTTGGTTATAAATGTATTCTTATTCATGAGAAACTCTGATCCCTCACCCCAGCTTTTTCTCCTCAGCTCTGTCTACCCTACCTGATGCTTACGTGGTGTCCATCACCATAGTATCTAATGATTAAACTATCACCTTTCTATCTCATTTAACATCACTGCTTTCTGATTGCTGCCTCTTTATTTTTCTTCCTCTCTTACTACCCGTGTTTTTCCTCCATTTGCTACCTTTTTTCCTTATAGGAAAACCCTTTGAACTCTGGATCTCAGAGCATTACAAATCTCTCATATGAAGTGGTTATTACTCTCCCTATTTAACAGATGGGGAAACTGAGGCCCAGGGGTGAAGGGACCTTGTACAGGTGACACAGCAAGTCAGTGGTAAAGCTGGGAATAGAACCCAAGATTCCAGAGTCCCTGTCCTGACCACAATACCCTCATTCCTCCCATCTGCTTCATTCTCAGCACCATGCAGCAGATCTTACAATGCATAAGAGGCTGTCCTGGGCACAACTGATATCGCATTGAGGCGTAGTGGTGCCAACCCACCAGACACAGGCATCATTCAGGGCGAAGAGGGGGCTTAGAAAAGAGAGCTGTCCAGAAGGAGTTGGCAGCTAGTACCGAAAAGCAGGCGAGCAAAGGCTCTTTTCCAAAAAGAAATGAAATAAAAATTAATAAGTAAATCTAAAAAAGCAGACGGAGAGTGAAGCTGCTAGAGTTTTCTGAGAAGGCTCCCCCCAGATGCACAATGGGAACATCTGTGCCTCCGCTTGCTCCTTGGAAGGGCCTCAGGCCGCAGAGCAATGCTGGCGTCAGCTGGTCACAGTGATGGCCTTGATGAGGTCCTCTCCCTGCTTCCTACAGGGCTGAGGCCACTCAGAGAAACCTGCTTGAGTTCAGCTACTCCTGCTGCTGGGCTTGAATCGCAGCCCAGGGCTGGATCTCAGCAGCCGTAAATTCTTCTTTTCACTTTGTCTTGTTCTTTCTAGGCTCCATATATTTCAAACAGACAAGTGTCCCACATGGGGAGGGGTGTGTGTGTGTGTGTGGGGCGGGGGAGGGAGATGGTTGGGCCCAGAAACAACCATCCTCTGTTAGGTCCATGAAAAGCGTTTTCATGAGGCCCTCGCTCAAAACGTTCTGTTATCGGGCACCCAGAAGCAGCATGTCAATACACTCCCTGCTCCCGGGAACTAAATGAAACTCTAAGTAATACGCACTCAGCTTCAGTGGCCATTTGCATAGACACACATGGCCCATACTCAAGGCTGCTGTCACATATAAACAAACAGGCTTTTCTGTATTGTTGCCAGCATCGCGTAACAGCAAAAGGTTTGTTCCTACATTCTTGCCACACAAGATGAAGACACAGATGTCATAAGGATGGAAATTCACAGATCAGGATTAAACCCTCCTGCACGTACTTGCAAAAGGTGCATAGAGAAGTGGTATAAATAACAATACTCGGTGTAACATCTTTGATCTGACCCCTCTATCTGGTAGGTATTCCAATGAGCTGATTTACATGCATGTGTCAACACTGCCCTTTCCTGGCTACAGTAAGAACTGTTCAACCATGTGTCACAATCCCTGTACTGCTATCAGGTAATGAAGATTCCCTTCTAGTTCAGGTGCTAGCAGCCTTTGGTATGGAAACAGGAGGCTCTGAGTTGTAGCCCTGCTGTCACTTTCACGTTCCAGGTGACCCCTCTATACTGCACAACGAAAGCCAGGACCTCCTAGAGAACCACTGATTTGTTACACCATAATTACCCCATTTTGGAGGTGGTGAAATGGAGGCACATGGAGGTGAAGAGACTTGGCCAAGGGAGCAATAGAAGCCTAAAGCAGCCTGGGGGATGGGGAGGGTGTGTGTGTGAAAAATGGGTTGTAGCAACCTGAGGAAAATGTCCATCATTCTAACCCTCTGCCCACTTCTCCCACCCCCAGCCTTTCTCAGCAGCTGCTGCCACCGCGACCGCCTCCTCCTCCCAGTGTCCCAGGGCTCCACACTTGCCCAGCGCCAACAGAGGGAGCTTTAAGAGGGGAGACAGAGACAACCCCTGTGCAGCAATTCCCCTGGGGAAAGGGAGGGAGGACAAGCAACCACAGTAGGCTGCTGTGGCCTACCTGATTGTGTGAGCTCTCAGTTGGGACGCAGGCTGAAGGGACCCTAGCCAGCCCTGTCTTATAAAGGTGAATCTGACTGCAATGTCTGGGGTGAGGGGGGGTCTGCCTCTCCAGGTTCCTGAGCAGGAGTTTGGAATAACCAAAGAAGAGCCCAGCCCCTGAAGAGCCTGTCCTAGCTCACACACTGAGACCAGTGCATGCTGGATCAGGATTTTGGGAATTTAGTGAGTACTGGACAGATGCCTATACAGTGCAGACGTGGTTAATACAGTTCATAGACACATACTTTCTGCGGGGGAGTCTTTGTGCCTTGATTTAAGGCACACTTAACTCCCAGCAACCAGGGACACACCAATTGGGTTTGCTAATCTACCTTCCAGGGAACAAACCTCCAGTCTCTCCCGTTGTGGGGGAATCCAGTCGTTCCATTCAATGAGTATTGAACGGCTGGAGAGATGGAATAACTGGGGGTGGGGTAAGGAGGAGGAGATGGAGGCAGGGGGAGAGGAGGGAAGGGGTAGCTTTCTTTGAGCTCCCATCATCTGCTCTCCTGTTACAAATCCCTTCAACTCTTTTGTATCTTAAACATTTCCACAAGGGAATATATATTTTCCAGAGAGTAAGTTTGTGCTTTGTGGAATGCTCTGCACATTTACAAAACCCATCTCAATACACACAACTGGCCAGTTTTCCTGACATTCAAAATATGAGGCTATCTTTAAAATGGATTCACCATATAATGATGCACAATTCTCCTGTTTGAGTTGGCACACAGAAATATGTTTTTCCTTCATAGGTTTTATGCCCTGATATATATTTAAAATGTATTGTGTTACCACAAGTATTTTAAGTACTAGGAAGCAGCCAGTTTTGGAATAATTTAATGTATTTAATACATATATATTATTAAATGCTGGCCAATATCTTTTATAAATGTATCACCAGCATACGGAAAACACATTAATACTAAATGCAGAACATACTGGAAAAGGTTGGATTGTACTTTTTTATAAAGGTAAAAGAAATTACATGGATGCTTCCACATACTCAATCTACACAAAAATATACAACTGGGTATTTGAGGTACAATAGCATATGACTTGGCCACAAGATTATCTATTAAGCTGCACTTATGGGTTAAGAACTTGAGATTCTCTTAGGCATTTTAATGAAGAAAGTTATTTGTAGGACTCCTTGCACTATGGAACAGTTCTGCCTTATATTCTGAGATGAATATGCTTTCAAGTGGGAGAGTCAGGGGGACGGAATGTACCCACTAGGAGACACAGGATTTGCATGGATCTTTCCCAAGCTCGTGAATAATAGAAGCCCTGATCAAGGTGTCTGGAATTTTATCCTGTGGTTTGGTTAATCATTTCTCTAATAGTGGCTGATTTAAAGGTTAACAAAGAGTCCCAGTGACAATTCTTGTTGTCCATTTTTCACATGTAATCCACTACCTTGTCCCCCAAACGACAAAACACATGGACAGTGGGGAAGGATATAGACAAGAGCCCCAGGATCACCAACGGGCAGCAGGAGCCTGGATTACAGGCACTTTCAGGAAGAGAAACTCTGCCTTGTATAGGAACCTACATCAACTTTACACACCACTCTGGGACCTATAACCGCTCCCTGGCTTTTTGTGAACCTCTTTATTAGGGACAATGGTTTGACATGCCAAAGGTCATGGGTTCGAGTCCCCCCGGGTTCGTAACGTTTTATTTCCTTTAGGCTCTGAGGACTTCAGAAGTGCCCAGTATGTTCTGGCTGCTACTAGAAACAAATGATAAATAATAATTTTACCTCTGTGATTTCCAGCTTGAATGTGCCCACGGTACAAGTCAAAACAAGAACTCTAACAGCCAGCATGATCTAGTATATGAAACTCCTGCTGAGTTCTTTCTAATTCATACCACATTCATCAAGAGGAATTGAGATTTTAGGATGGGGTGTAAGTCAGGGCAGTGTATGGCTTTTGTGGCTTACACTTCCACATCTATACCGGGCCTACAGGGCCCAAAGTAGCTAAACCTTGTTTTTGTCAGCAAACAGTTATGACTCAGAAATTGCTTAGAGGGGCAGATATATTCAGCAGCATGGTGTCATTTTTAGAGTCATTTTTCTGACCATAACCACATATGAATATCATCCCAAAAAGGTAACAAAGGTTACTCTATGTAGCTCTGGCTTTGATCTTTTCCACTTTTCTGTTATTTTAAGAGACTCAAGGATCAAGTGGCACATTGACATGCCATGATATGTCATAACAGAGCGACCTTGTGTGACTCTTCAGTGGAATTTGCCACTCGATTGATTGTAGCTT
Organism: Mesoclemmys tuberculata; assembly: GCA_007922155.1. Taxonomy (NCBI): domain Eukaryota; kingdom Metazoa; phylum Chordata; order Testudines; family Chelidae; genus Mesoclemmys; species Mesoclemmys tuberculata. The sequence goes on from ML675644.1 coordinate 10,277,492, forward strand.
TCTCTTTAAAAATGTGGAGAAGCTGGCTTCAGTAAAAGTGAAAGGCTCTCAGTATTGGTTAGCTGGACAGCGAGTGGAAACAGTAACTGCCCAAGCTTCTCCATGCAGGATTGCAAACATACCCTACCTCTGACCTGCAGCAATCGCTGTTATTCTAGTCTTGGATCGCAACCCAGCTCAGCTGATGTCCCACAAGCCTGACTTGCCTCATCCCTTGCTATTCCAGTCCATGGCTTTCCCTCACAGAGACTGGCAATCTTGCCATATTGCTCATTAGATGTTTTAAGTGAACAAATATCCTCTCAGGCCAAGTCTAAGTATCCATTTAGCTGGGTTTTTAACCTCCTGAGCCATTTCTCCCAAATGTCAGAAATGTGACGCCTGGGTTTTTGAAGTGATGGCTTTGGATGGCATTTGCTTTTATAGGTTGAGGGTCCTGCTCCTTGGGTTTAGGAAATCTTGTCTTCGGTTTGGTGCAATCCTGCTTCATCGGCTTTGAGCACGTCTATGTCTCTCTGCAGGAGCCGCCTGGTCATATGGAGGGAAAGGTGCAAAATTCAAATGCTGAGACCTGTTGGCAACATCAGGAGGAAGTGCTGAGAAAACCTGCTGCCCTACCTGTCTACTCAATGCAGAAAGACTGGACACCACATATACCTTTCACACAGAGCTGGGGAAATGCAGGAATAGCATCATAAAAGCTACAAAATGAAAGCTCTGCTGGGCCCTGTCTGGTCTATGATGTGCTCACCCGTCCATTCCTTCGCCAGCCAATGCAAAATTGTTCCATCTTGTCCATTTGTCCAACCTAGCTTTACAAGTCCCCAGTGATGCAGCCCCTAGCTTTTTCCCTGGGAAACTGTCAGAGGGATGGTTCAGGAGTTAGGAGCCAAGGAACCAAGCATAGGCAGGAAGTCTCAGGAATTCCAAGAACGAAGCTTCCAAAAGAGAAGTCACATGCAGAGGAAGGAGCCCTGGAGACTCTGTAGCATGAGAAATGGGTCTGGGACAGTGTCAGAGATCTGTGCAGGAGCTGTAGAGGAGAGAAAGCAAGGCAGCTGGAAGTTCGCCTCTAGGAGGGCAGCATAGGAAGACATTGGGAAAGAACGGGTGTAGCAGGAAGTTGGAGAACCAGCCCCCATGTGAATACAGTGAGAAGCCCATCAAGACCAGGAAGTGACACTAGATCCCATCTCAGAAAGATTCGAGGGGGTGACCTCTAACTTCCACCTTCACAGTGCAATTCCCTTTCGGGCTTTTCCTGCTGCCTTAGGCTCCTTCGGTCCCCTGCATAGATGCAGATTGACTTTAACCTTAAGTAAATGTAAAGCATGGGTAGAGAACAAGTTTGTGGTTTGAACTGGGTAGCAATCAAGTTTTGCTCTCAGGGTTGGGACACCCTTTATGCTCTGGCTTCTGTGAAAGCCAATGCAAAAACTTAACTACATCCCTCAAGAGTAAACCAGAAAGCCCTGGTAGTTTGCAAAGAAGGGGTAGACACACATGTACCTCAAAGGCTATGCACACCCCATGGCTCCTGCATTTGTGCTTTCTGCCTCCCTTTGCAAATGATCCCCTGGGCATGAACTGTCCCTGACGAGATGAGTGTTCGTCCCTCTCCTGGTTGCATCTCAAGCTAAGATAGGCACAATATTGCTGCTGCTTCAGCATCTTCCAGCAGAGATCAGAGCACTGTTGAGTGTTATCATTAAATGAAGTGATTGGCGCCGACACGTCTGGCGTAGCTTGACTCGCCCAGCTGTCAGTGCAAACTGCACGGTTCTGAGCTGTGCTTGGAAGGGGCATGGCTTGGTGGGTGGGTCCTGGATCCAACTTGCGCCTGAGGCCAGTTGAACGGTGCCAGCCTTGGACTAAGCTAAGAATGACCAAGTCTCATTTCACGTGTGACCCAAGCCACATGCAAACCCAGGTCTTCAGAAAGATGTGAAAACTGGCTGCCTTCCCCACCCCTCAACCCCAGGTGAGCCATTACAGCTCAGCTAGTTTATCTCCCTGTCTCTCTGCTCAGACACATTTGCACCATCCTAAAACATTCCCCAACAAACTCAGTCTCTCCTCTAAATGGCTGGCTGCCAGAGGTGCTGCATGGTATGCCCCTCCGTTAGCTGGTAGGTGTGATACAGACGACAACAAGCAGCCTAAGGGCACCACCTAGTGAACAACTCTACAAACAAGATCCTAAATGCCTCAGCTGGCAGAAATAAAACAGAAGACTGTGGAACTAAGGGCTGGGTATTCAGCAATGCAGGTGGTTTAATACCTACTGACTGCCCCTGCCTTGATCATCTATCTGTCATTATTAGTTATTTGTATTAGAGCGGCGTTGAGAAGCCCCATCAGAATCGGATACCCCGCAGTGCCAGGTGCTGTACAAACATGCTAAGAGACAATTCTTGTCCCCGAGTTTACAACATAATTATATAAAAGACAGACCAAAGGTGGGAGAAAGAAAGTAGCAATTTATGGGTCAGAACCTTCCCTGGTGTAAACTGTCATAGTTCCATTGACTACAATGGATCATTTACACTTTGGAGGACCTGCCCCTAACCCTATGGACAATAGACCAGATAGCGCCTATCAGACTGGGTTCTTATACTGGGCCCATCATTGTGTCTGCGCTCCTCCTGCATCACAAAGGTCAAGAGGGGGGCCAGTGTAAAGGAGCAGAGAGGTTAATATTTTAACTTTCACAGCATCTTTCATTTTTATTCAGATCGCTGTGTTGCAATGCAAGGACCACACGCTTCTCTAAGAACAATAATCAGACCTCTCCCGTACTTTGTAGCCTGAGACCTTAAAGCACTTCACAAAGCTGGGCAAGCAGCATTATCGCTCCCTACCTCCCCTTTCACAGATGGAGAAGCTGAGGCAGGAATTATTTGGGTCATGGTGTACGGTGTTTCAGTGACAGATATGGGCGCTGGAACACAATCACCACACTCGGTCCTCAGCTGCCCAGGTCTCGAGCCGTGTTTATACTTCTTTCAAAACACTCACATGACAAGACGCTTTAGCCCTAAGCACTAGACAGTCCCTATGCCAGCCATCAAGGATCGCTAGCCTTATTCCACATGGAGCCTAACTTATGGATGTAGTTATACCAGAAGTTCTGAAGAGCCAGTAGATGGTTCCCTTGAGACTAATGCAATGGGTTCATTACCCATACTAGGCTTGTTTCTACACATACAACCAAGATGAGTGGCCACAGCGCATGTCACCAGGGGGTGATCAAAACCGCTCTGATTCCTGAGCATTACTGTGGTTATTTTATATTGCAGAAAAAGGGTCACTTCCCTGCAAGAGGGCAGCCCTCCCACTGTCAACCCTCTCCCCAGCCGTCTAAACAGCTGACCCAAACCATGCTTTCATGTCCTCTGCGACACAGGCGGGGCTGCAGGGTTGACAATAGTTCAGTGTTTTCTGATTTTTAAAAATCATTTAGTAAAACACAAAGAAAGGCAGGTCCATTTTATTCGTGCCACACAGCCTATTTTGAAGTGACCCCACATGGGACTTTCACTTGGCTCGTCACTGTGCACTTTCCTAGGAGTCTGTCCCGTAATTTCCAGGGCAGCTGCACTTGGGAGCGCATCTGAACCGATGAGACACAGAAAAGCAAGAAGTCTCTTAAACGGAGCCAGCCCCTGTTGACTTGGCAAACCTGAAGAGCTCCATGGCAGCCCTGGCGTCTTCCACAGAGGAGTGGCCCGCCCCGCCTGTCTGAAAAACAAAAGAAGGGCCCCAAAAGTGAGGTGGTGCAAGTAAAACCAGACAGGAAAGATCGAGGTATCCAGATGGACATTCAAAGCTTTACTGAGATAACCCAGCTGTGCATGTCTTTGCCTGAGGGATCACTGTGGCATCCAGGACACAACCCAAGCACAGTATTAACCTGGATTGGGAGGTGTCCTACCCTCTCTTCCCTTTGCACAGGTATCTGCCCCCTTCATGGGAATGACACACATGTAGATCTCATGGTGTCCAGCTGTTCTCCAAGGAGTGGGAAAATCCGGATCCTCAGGACTGGAAGAGTGGCTTATTCTGATCACGGGGTCGGGGTAAATGAGAGGAGCCAACATTCCCTGAATGAACCCGGCACACCCCTGAAACAGCAACAGACAAGTGTCATTTTACTACCAGGAAATGGAGGGAGGGTGGAGTAACAGCTGGAAAGTCTCTCAGCGGGAGTCTGCGTGCCCTTTGGTATGTGGTGCAGTGTACGGCCTCCTCCCCACCGCTCCCAGGCCCTCCTCTGCTCTCTTTGGAGCCATCAGCTACGCACGTATATGTTCCACGCCGGTTTCCAGGGAGGTTAGTCCTGACTGCACTGTCATTTTTATAGCCACACAGTCCCCGACGGAACCGTTTCGAGGCAGAGACGCCGGAAGGGGAAGCTGCCAGGCAGGGATTGCAGAATGGTGCTGGCTCTCGGCACGCTCACGGCTGGAGCGCAGCGCTCCAGAGTCTCCTCCACACGCTGCCGCGAGCACAGAACCGGGCCCAGGCATTAGCAGGCAGTCCAGCACTGACTCCTCTGTGGGCCCCAGAGGGCATCGCTCATTTGACAGCCAGGACAAGCGACGCTGTGATTATTTTATTACGGGGTTGATGAGGGTGCCAAGTGGTGCAACGTCTGCTGTTGTTTCTGACAGCAGCAGAAATCCTGGTGACAGGCAGGGCAGGTTTCCCTACCACTGTCCACACATTAGCTTGAGGCTGCCCCCCGTGACAGGAAACACTTGCCTCATTGTTGCGACTCCTGGCCCTTATTCCAGGCCCACCCTGATGGGTCTCCCAGCTGTCCCTAAGTGTACCGAACTCCTTCCCCAATATTGAAAGCTCTTCTCCAGTGAGGTGCTGCCCAAACATTACTGAGGGGCTCCCTCCGCAGCCTTCTACCTCCCTCTGAGATACGTGGGTAAAACGTTCGCCGCCTTCCCAGCTCCATCAGGCCCTGCACTACGCGCTCCGGCCCTGCACTTCTCCCCCACCCTGCCTCCCGTTCCCATTCCCTCCAGCAAGCTCCTCTAGGTGGCTGCCATAGCCAACAGCTGGTTTTCACAGTGACAGCAGAGGCAGGCCTGTTGTCCTGCCGCCCCTGGCAGCGGGGTGGTTGGTAGGAAGCCAGCAGACTGTCTCTCCTTGCTGATGGGGAAAAAAGGGAGGGTTATAGAACTCGCAGTCTGTACAGCAGCTGCTTGGCCCCTCTCCTCTCCTGCTCTTGAGCTGCATCCGGGATGCAGGGACTATGGGGTCCCGCAAGATACAGGAGGGGGAGTTCCCCTTGCAGCATTCAGGGGGACTGAATGTTGTAATGAGCCAGCCGAGGCATTTGGGGGCTGGTTAGAAACAGCGTTTGGTTGCCTGCCTCCAAACAGAACCGCTTCTGTCTACGACAGTCACAGGCCAGTGCCCAGGGCCAGGCTGAAGGTGGTGGGGTGTTTTTGAAGGCAAAGGATTATTAGATCCTTCTTCTCCGGCTTCCTGCTGCAGCGTGGAGCCTACCTGTCTGTTCCTTTCATTTGTAGCTAGTGGTTTGCATCAGTTTAACATCAATTGCATTTTCAAACCTCTGCACAAGGAAAAAGACTAGAGAGCGTCTCTTTTAGGTTAAAACCGAGATTCTCCTCGACAGGGCTCAAGGGCAGCTCCATTAACAAGGGCCCACTGCCCCAGCTAATCAGTGCTGTTATTTCGCATGAAGAGTGTCCCATACGGTCACTTACAGGGCCTGCAGACAGCCACGCCAAGCAATGATTTGCTGATCCAAATGGTGGCCATTACCTACATTGACCCTCAGACCCTGAGCTACCAAAGGTCGGTGAACTCTCTCTTTCTGCGGGTGTTTTCTGCTCTGCCCATCATGGCGGCACCTGGGCATGGGTCTCCCTTGTCAGGCTGCCCATGCACTGATCGAGAAGAGGAGAGTTCAGCGTCGTAGCAAGACAGCCCCAGACCGGCTCTCGCTTCATTTCTGCATTGAATGAAGAATGCTTCCTCTGCTGCTGGCATTCGTCTCTTGGCACCTGGAGCTGAAAGGGGGGACTGGCGTGACCATGCTGGACTCATCAGTTGTTCGGTTTGGGCTATTTAGCTTCTGCCTCTGTGATTCCACACCTGGGAGGTGCCAGATGCTCCCAGCTCCCACTGACTTCAGCTCCTGACGCCCGAGGAAGCAGAGGGCATTCACTGCCTCCCCGGATTGGGCCCTTTGAGAGGATCTTGCCCTTCTCTCTTATCTGCCGACAGTCACGATGTTCAAGTGGCTTGTTTTCATTAGGGAAAGGCTGTTGCTAGGCCACACCAACCCCTCTCATTGGTGAAAATGGAGCCTTGCAACCAATCAGTGGGTCTCTGCTGGAGTTCACACACACCAGCAGCTAAAGCGCTAAGCGACTGGCAGACGTGCCTATTCATTTTTAGCTCACGCCTATTGCTCCTCCTGGCCAAGCAGGTTATTAAAGCTCCTGTGTTTTTAATTTGTAACTGACTGTAGGTTTTCTGACTTCACATTTGCAATCTCAACAGAAACCAGAAAAAGGGTGTCCATGTGGTGAAGAGGCACAGGGCTGAGAGCCAGGACACCCAGGTTCTAGGTCCGACTCTGCCCCGGACTCCCTGTGTGACCCTGTCCAGGACATTTAATCTGTGCCTCTTTTCCCCATCTATAAAGTGGGATAGCAATCCTTTCTTCCTCCCACTCTTTGTCTGTCTTGTCGATTTAGATAGTAAAATCTTCCAGGAAAGAATTGTCCTTCACTACGTGTTTGTACTGCACCTAACACAATGGAGCCTCTAGGGGCTACAGTAAAAGAAACAGACAACTCCCACTTCCATTCTCAGGGATCTGGGGTTACCGCACTTAGAAGCGTTCTTTGTCCATGCTTTTAAAACTAGAACTGTGATCAAATAAAAGCATATTGAGCCTTGTCAAAGACCTCAGATCCTCTCCTCACCATCCCCTACTGGAGACCCCATACAAATAAATCCTTGACCGCTCCACAAGAGCTAGAAATCTGTTCACCTGGGTGCATCAGAAAATCTACGGCCCAACACTTCCATCAGAGGACCAGGGAATTCGAGACAACAGGTCGCTAGTGACAAATCCGGTGAGATGGGTTTCCCGGCTCAGAGTCAGCACTTGTCTCTCTCAGCTGTTGCTACTACTTATGTTTCAAGCCCCCAAGAATGACCTAGACATCTTGCAAAACAAGCAGAGACTTGCCCCTGCCCCAGAGAGGGTTAGACATGCTTAATGAGTGAGGGACACAGACAGACAGAGAAGGTAAAAGGGAAAGGGTTCATAAGGGAACAACAAACTCATGCAGTTCCTAAGCAAGGGTCTGATCGTGCAGTGAGCTCTACACAGACAGACCCCGGCACCAACATGCAGCATCACTGACTCTAATAATGGATGACTCCATAGACACAGGAGCGTGCAGAGGTAATAACGGGGTACTGCATAGGAGCAGGGCTCTTGCAGAATTGGGGACGGAGGCACGTGCCTATCTTGATGGTTCCATTAACTTCCTCCACATTCAAGCTCTGGTGGGAGAGGAAAGGCTGCCAGGAAGTACATAAGGTCAGGGGACCAAGCCATGAAAGGATTCAAATTGCAAGGTGCCCCTCTATGAAAAAGTGCTTTTAACAGAATTAAAGGGGAAAAAAGCTTTATAAGAAAGATGTGAAAGCAGAGCTCAGCTGGAATTGTCACATGTTGCTCCGGGAAAGGCTGTTGCTAGACAGAAGTAAATGCCTGTGTGTCACATCATCTTCTCTCATTGGTTAAAACTCACTCCAATGACAGGCTCCTCAGTTACCTGCTACTGCAGCTGATTGAAAAGTTAATTTGACGATTTTAAAAAAAAGAAGAACCCTGAGTTCTCATTGCTAGGATTCCGGACTCCGATTAGTCACTATTCAGGAGTATTTAGATGAAAACCACTCATTTATGAATCCCAAAAGTGATGTGAATTTTAGTGTGGATGAATATTCATCGAAATATTCATTAACCAGTCATCCGCTTGCTTAAAAGTGTTCAGTCATCCAATCAGGGAGCAGAAACACCACCATGTGACTTAGGTGATCCAATGATGCAGAGAAGAGCTATTTGAAGCAAAACTGTGATTCACTGAAACTTAGGTGAATATTCACAAACCTTCTGAGAAACTCCAGATTAGCTCTTGAATGATTCACTGAACAGCAAAGGGACTGAATTTGTAACAGGTGCTGTTCATAGCAAATACTGCAACCGGTCATTCTTCATCAGCCAGGACTGCCTCATTGGGAAACCACGCCCCTTTCGCCAGCTATCGCTGGACCATCAGTAACAACCCCCTCCAGCCGTCAGCCCTAGCTTGATTTTCTTCCTTACCTGGATGCTTTTCTTGAGGAGCTTTTCACAAAGGACCTTGAGGGAGACCCGCCTGGAGTTCCCCAGTCCACTTTTCTGTTTCAGTAGCCAGTCCTTGGACGTGTCATAGACTCGGTAGTGACCCATGTTTTCTTTCAGTGCTTGAAAGTCATGGCGTAAATCATGGCCAACCACCAGCTTGCACCTCAGGAGCTGTAAAATCTGGAAAAGGCGGCAGAGAAGCAACACTCACACCATGCAAAAGCCTCAAGGGCCAAGAGAGGCATCTCCCGGTTGGGCCTTCGCTGCATTGTTACAGTCAAACTTTCCCACAGGGCAGGGGATTGTTCAGAACTGGGGCTTTGGGCTTGCTAGAGATGAGGAAGGGCGCCGCTTGCACCCATCTCTAAAAGACTGATGATTGCAGAAAGCCTCGGACATTTGCTGTTGGTCTCACACAGAAACACATCATGCATCTAAGCCATATTTTCAGAAGCACTCATTGCCCACAGCGGGGGCCAGATTACCAAAAAGGGCAGAGCTCTCAGCAGCACTGAAGGAGTGAAAACCTGGGCCCAATTATGGGTACAGAGCCCTTTAGAAAATCTGTCCCTACTAGTATATCTGCTATTGCCTATTCAAGACATATCACAATTGTAAATCTGAACATCACCTACGCTGAGGCATTTTAATGTGCAGCACTTTAGAAATGTTCTTTCAATTCCATTTCTTTTGTGTGCTGCATTTTGTCATTATTTCTGCATTACTTATTTTGCTTAATGTTTTCCCTTTCTTGTCTGTGTCTTATTTAAATGCAGCATCAGTCAGAGGATCTACAAGTACAATATCCTCAAGACTTTGCCTGCAGCTTCCTCTAGTCTCAATTTGGGCCACCACACTACAGGGTGAAAACAATTTCTGTGATCAGTGTGGGTCTAGAGTCTTATTTTCATGTGGACAGGACTCCAGGGTCAACCAGCATTAGGGACTGTCATTTTGGTTTGGGTTTGTACAGAGCCTAGTGCAATGGGGTCCTTATCCATGACAAGGGCTCCTAGGAGCAACTATAATACAAATAATTAATCATTATCAACACGTAGGATAAAGATAGCTAATCAGATCACAGGTTTGCTCTGTGAGGGAGGATCTCTAGTTGTGAGAAAAAATACCTTGTATGCATTAACCACTGAAAATCAGAATCTTTCCATGCAAACTATCAACGCCTTAGTGACAAAGTCCTTACCAGCTGATGGCAGTTTGGTAACCCACATGCAGTGAGCCTGATGGTGTCCGCATCTATCCTCCCTCCACAGTGCCAGACCAGGGTAGGCAAAGACTGGAACGTAGGGAGAGGACTGGCAACAGAGGACAGCTGAGCTGGCCGTGGGCAGCTTGCCAAGCCTGGGGTTATCAGTCCCTCATCCGCAAAGACAGCACATTCAGCTAAAGATTAGTTTAATGGGGACATTTTCTTTCATGTGCTCCCTGTCCTTTTACCGATTTTTTTAATTCTCTTTTGATCAGGATCTCATTTTAACCGAACTCCTGGAAATAGCCACCTTGTTGGTAGCGACTCTATAAGCCACAAGCCACTGCAACCAGGACTATTGTCTCAGGTTTTCTACAATAGAGACCAGAGTGCATGTGGCAGCCAGCATCAAATCCTGTCGAGGTAGTTACTGTAGAAGAGGGAGAAACATGTCCCCAGATGGGTCAGTCAGCCTCACCACCCACCAGTGGGGCCCGCCCTTTTATACACGTCAACTAGAAAACTATATCTGGTGGGTGCTCAGTGACACATTGACACATGCACTGGACGATGCTGTATCTGGAGTCCTGCTACGGTGCCAGTTCAGGGGCCGTATGCCGAGGGGAATGCCATTCTCCGCCCCAACAAGAGGCCAAGTGTTCCACTGGGAACAAGAGGCTGGATTAGGATTCCTCTTACCTGTTCCCGGGCCTCCGTGAAAGGCGTGGCCCCTTCCAGGTCCAAAGGGCGAACTCCACTTACAGGGGTCCTGAAATCTGTTATAGTGCCTTCTGGTCGGATGAATCTGTCATAGACCACATTGCCATAGTAATCTACAATGCTGCAACGGGCCAATCCATTTTCAATTCCAAATGGTCCCATGCCCACCATCTCGCAGTCCAGGGCCACGATGCCAGAAGGCTCCACCATCTTCAGACTGCGTTAAAGATTACACAAATTTAACCTGTGCAGTAAACTACATGGACTTGCGGTGGGGGAGGAAGAGGAGGAGGAGGAGGGTGTTTATGGAGGGCGAGCGAGCATGTGCTTCAATCCTTCAGAAAATGTACCGGGCACCAGAGGAGCTCCTTGTAAAAACAAAGGGATGGTTCCTGATACTCTAGAATCACAGGGGCAGCAAAAAATCATCATGTCATTGGGCCAAAAAGACTCACGCCATTGGAAACACCAGCATTTTCAGACAAGACACTCCCCACTTTATAACCCTTTGTCAGCAGCACCATAACTGTCTGCAGGAGAAGCTTCTCCTCTGGGGTCACCTCAAATGAACGCTGTTCCCCGCCCCCAACACACACCCTTGCAGCACATTCCCTGAGCCCCATGGAGGAGATCCTCGGGAGCTGCTCCTTTACATTAATGTTTGCAGTGTTCATGAGAGAGAAGGCGAGAGGGAACATCTGAAGGAGAGCTCTAGGGGGTAGCTCCAAAGCTTGTCTCTCTCATCAACAGGCTTGTCTCATAACAGACATCACCTCCCCCACCGTGTGTGTCTATCGTCCTGCCACTGACACGGCTACACTGCCATGGCCAACGCATCATTCCCAGTCAGTAACCCCGCATCATCCCATCCCAGCCTGTAGAAGGCACCTGAACTTTTCAGGGGAGCAGAGACTCCTTTGCTAGTGGGCCCTTGGCAGGGCAGAGCGTAGGTTGAATGGGGGGAAAGGGGAAGGATGGCACGCTAAAGCAGCCCTCTGCCATAGGGAGCGAGGAACTTTGGCGTGGTGGGTTTCTGAGAGAGATGGAGAGGCTGCACAGTGTCATCGCCTGCCTGGCAGGCCTCGCTGCCAACCACTGGTTGCTCATCCAGCTGCATGCTAGAGCCCAGGCACTAGAGGGGTATAGCCCAGTGCTGTCTGCCCATGGTAGAAGCGTCCTTGCTAACAGAACTAGCCCCAGGTCACACGCAGGGCTCAGCACCTCTGCCCGGACGGCTGGCTGAGCAGGAGCATCCCTGACTCACGATTTACAAATGCAGAGCCCAGATTCACCCACCAAGTGTGGGGCCGAATTAAGCATCTGGCAACGGAGCCCTTTAAAGCCATTGGAATGACTGTGGAGAGGATAATCCGGTGTGGTTCATTGATAAAGAATGGCTTTAAATGAATCGCAGGTTTTTAGAATCAAACCCTTAGGCCACACAGGTGCAGCTGACTCACACTGCCCACTCCCCGGCCGTAACATGCTGTGATACAGCCCTCCGTTGCTTTCTCTTGTGGACAGACCTTGGACAGCTTCCTTCCCCTCTAACAGAAAAAATGGCCCTGCTGTCTCTGAGCGAAGTGTCCCATGGCCTCTTAGAGCAGCTGGAGGTTTTGGGCACCGCTTAGTTCCAATCAATGCCTGCTTAGCATGTGTAGGGTAAGCAAAGCGACTCCTTAAGGGGTTCAATATATACAATCTGGATAGGAGCAAATGCAAAAAGGCCCTACCTGATCATTAAGTCTCTGTAGCCACAATCTCCCAGGAAACAAAGGTTTCAATCAGCTAAAGTAGACACACTCGTTTCTGGCTGACTTCTTCCTGCTCCACTACTTCCTGCAGTTCACTAGATAGGCGTTGCCTGGGGATTTTTACCAGAGCAAAGATCATAGAGGTTAGAAATGCAAACAGCCTGTTAGCTGATCTTATCCATACCCCCGCAGGAACCAGAGCCACAGGCGGTTCCCCAAGGCATTGCTCAGGGCAGACAACCACCTTGAGAGTCAAGCATTAAAGAGACCAGCAGATAGTTTCTTCAGTCTTGTACGAAGGGGGAGACACAGCCGGCCCCAAGGAGTTTATAACCCAGCCTAGGGCCGCACTTGTTTAAACTACAACATGGAAAGGTTACTGATCGGAGTGTTGCCAGCTCTCTAGATAATTGGCGCTTAAAGCTCAAGCTTCTGGAAGCAAGTGAGTATGGGAAAATCTCAGCTTTTCCTTCTGGCTTTTTCCATGGCTGTGGAGAAAGACTTGAGAATGAGACCCAACTACAGCCCCTGATTTGGGGCCCTGCTTCATGCTCTCTGAACTGTGGAGGCTGGCTGTACGACCGAGGCGTTAATGAGCTGTAGTCAGTCCAACACAGGAGCTAGTTATATCAAGGTGAAGCATGTGGGCGCTTTTTATCTGTGTCTATTTAACAATGGAAGCACAGCTGCAACCCATTGCAGAGCTTCATAGGGTGCTGGACAGGAGTCTAAATGTCTCTTCCCCCACCTCCCCCGGCCCCAATTGAAATTCTGCTACCTGTTTGCAGATGAATTCGGGACTCTGAAATTCCCCATAGAATCTCTCTCTTCCAGCCCTGGTCTAATTATGCTCAGGTGGAGCCAAAAGCAAGTTGCTACGGAGACCACGTGCTCCCCAAGGTGTCAGCTGGCTACCTGCCCGGGCTCTCTTCTGCAGCAGCTTACCTCTGCTCTGTCATGTCTCTCTCTCATGCACACATTGACCCTGTGATCCCTATGCACAATTACTTTGGGTGTGATCCTGGTCCTAGTGAAGTTAATGGCAAAGCTCCTGTTGATTTCAGTGGGGACAGGATTTCAGAGAATCACTTTCTTCAGAAGATTGGATTCCCTTCTCTGCTTTACTCACCCGATAAGGCCATTTCCAGTCAGTCTTCTCTGCCCTCCACATCTGTTGTTTTTGCCTCGGGTCTAACATCGTTTATTGTGTGTTTGCACTTTCCCTCCTCGTAGCAAACAGATTGCAATTAGCATTGGGGCGGTGAAATCAGAACAAGTTTCAAGACATGAACTAGATCCTTTCCACGCCCCCTCTTGGAAAAGGATGCAAATATAAGTAACGAGCAAGTCACTGAGTTTCACACTAGCTGCGTCTCTCCTGCCAGCACCTGGGTGCTAATATGACCTCTTTTAGTGCACCAGTAGGACAGCCTGTTGGCTTAGGCTACTATCCGCTTGGAGCCTTGTGGTTAATGGTCACTGATGTAACTGACACATTAAACTCGCACATCAAACCAAACCCAGCCACCTACTCAGTCTATTAACATTGGCAACAGTGGTTACCTTAGCATGCCAAAATCATTGAAACTGAAGTTTGAGTTAACAGGTTTTAAAGGAAAACTGCAGTGGACCATTAACTAGTTTTCATCCATGTGACTGCAACGTAAAACAGTTAAATCAGTATGATGTTTTTAGTACGTCCTAGAATCTTTTTCTTAAAAAGTGAAATAAGAGAGGAAGCAACACCGAGTCATGGCTGGTGACCTCTGCTGAGACAGGCATACAACAGCAGCCGCAGCTAAAAGGAATAGCGTGCAGACCTTCACGGTGCTTTTTAGACAAATTCTGTGTAATTTTCAAGGTTTTTCTGATGAGTCTCAAGGCTCCCTCTGAATCTTTGGTAACCAGAGGAGGAAAGGTTGAGAATAGTGCAAGGTGCATGTCACTGCAGTTCTCATTTTTCTGTCTTGAGAGATCTCTGTTGTAGGAATTTTTAAGGCATCTAACATTAAGTGCCAGGCAAACTACTCAAGAGAAATTTGTTTGAAAATAGCCCTCTTTTCCGATGTTGAGTTATCTGCAAATAGTTTGGTAAATTTATTCATTGTACTTTGTCTCATGACAGAACATTTTAGTCTACAAATTATTCACAAACTCTCTCCTTCAACTATCTCTGCTTATTCACAGTTAGTGATGGGTAACTGGTCACCTCACTCAGAGGGCAGCGTTTGCACTCGATGATTGGACGGTCAGCAGGGAGAAAGCACTTCTAGCTTGAACAGTGAATTCTTGTATTGACACACAAATCCCTGTGTTGATGTGCAAACAAAGATATTTGCATAAGAGGAGCCGTTCCCACTCCCCCTTATGTGAACAAAAATCTATTTGCACAAATGTTCGTGACAAAGTGAACAAAACGCCCTAGCACCTGTCACTGCACACCACTATTCTGATATCCACAAATCCTGTTTTGCATTATGAGCCCCCTCTTCTCATTATGATGCTTTTCATTGTGGAATTATTTTGCTAGCATCCCCCAGGACTCATAAAGGTTCCCAATTCACATAAATGGAGATCTTGAAATATTTGCAGGTATTTATAGCTACTGCACTAAGCCTGCCTGGTTCACCTGCCATATTCCAATTAAGTTCATTTTTCTGCACTCATCTAATGCAGTTATCAAAATGACTGCAGTTTTCCTTTAAGCAAAGCTTTTTTCTGGGAGACGGGAAGGGCAGGCGAAGATGAAATAAAATCATCCTACCAAATGCATGTGTGACTCACATAATTATTAGCTGTGGGGAAATAAGACTGTGCAAGCCTCCCACCCCTTGCAAAATTCACCTCATTCTTACAACAGGTGAGCAAGGCAGTTTGTTTTGTTTTATAAGCAAGAGTGGCAAATATTCTGGTAAGAGATGCCTTCTTTTAAAGCAGAGGTGTTATTTGTCAGACCCATCAGCATCCCCCACATACCCCACATTCATTTTGCAAGGTGAAGGAGGCCTGGCTGGGATGTGGGAAACCCTTCCTCCCAGAGTAGGTGTGGAATCTCTTTAAACATCCACTAGCCTTTGGAAATAGGAAGCCACCATCCATTGCAAAACCAGGATATTTCTACCATATACACAATCCTGTAACCCAGTTCCCCTATTGCTTGTGGGGCTGCATCCCACAGCACGGGGGAGCAGAAAGTCATATTAAATAGAGGAAAATGCCATTGTAACACCACTCACTGGCAGGTGGAGGACCTGAAGCTAATTTGATTCATGTGGTCTGACCTGCCTCCATCTCAAGGCAATGGTGTTCTTTTAACAGTCAGAAGAACCAGACTTTAGATGTCACCATCTTTAACTAACAGGAGTCACCCCTCAGCAGTTGAGAAGTACTAGTTAGAGAGTTATAGGGCAACCTTCCCCACGTGCAGCCCTTCAACAACAGATACTGCTGCTCTCTGTCTGAATAAGAGGAACATACCAGAAACGAACTGTGTTGCATTTTTATGGCCGTGGCCAAGAAATTGGTGAGTAAGGGGATCCTCTCCCAAGGAAACCGTTAGAAAATATGACACTCGTTTGGTATATTCATACCTTCTAAAGGGGTGAATCCACTGTGAAGTTGTCTTGGGGAAAAGAATCAGGTCCTAGCTGTTTGGGAGGGGGCATGCACCAAGGAACACAGAGCAGATGAACTCAGAGGCAGGGAATTCTTTCCCCATGGGCCCACCCTTGAACAGCATTTTAAATTAAGGCTGCCATTGATTTGGTTCATACATAGAAAGTGACTTGTTTTAGGAGACCCATTTGCAGTCCGTTTTTAACAGTATGTGCACATGACAGTGCCTGGATTGGTGACTGGCAAATGCTCTGAAAATCTTGCTCCTTGCTCAGTATAAGATCATGCCCCGACCTTAAGCAGTAAGAGATCACAGGGGTTCAATCAATCAAGACAGACACAGGTTTCACCAGTAAATTTCATAGTTTGACAAATATATTATATAAATATTTCATTTTAAATCTCTAGCATTAAGCTACACACTCTACCCTAGGTGTAGAGAGAGAATTGAGACTCTGGGTTTTGTTTGTTCACCTCATCCCTGGTGCCCAGAACTAGGGAGCTCCTTACTCGAAGCTATGAACTTCCACCCATTTTATTGTTTCAATGTGGCCTTGTTAAACCACTGACCAAACCAAGGGGGGACTTGTATGGGAGAAACCTCACACTTTCTCTCAGCCTGTGAGACTGCAAATTCAGGAAAATCATAGTGCGGCACTTTGCCTGGGAGCGTCCTTAAAAGACAAGACTAGAATCTCTTTTCCTACTGGATTGTGTCGACTCTTAGGACAAGCATGCCATGGAGAGGGAGACCACGCAACTGGACAATATGCATTCTCCCTGGCCCGTTTCTGCAGAGAGCACATATGGGCATGCTTCTCTTCAAACACAGCCTCGCTGAGCAGAAAGGAACATGAGCCAGGCAAAGTGGCTGGTTCCCATCCTATATATTCAAACTGCCCCTGAAAGAAGACACAAAGGAAGCTGTGAGCCACAGACCTCTACGCCACAGGGTCCTATGGTCATCGTGGCATCTCTTCCTCTTCCCAAACCTCACAAATTCTATCTCCCCCAAAACAATTAAATATACCCAGGGGAGGGGGGGGGGGATGGATGGGAGGAGGGACAGAGGAAGACTAAAAAGTCAAATTCCCTTAGCATAGAACAGTCTGAAGGCCATGGCTGTCACCGGCCCACACAAACTACGTTATGACTTGGCTTTCGGGTCCTGCTTACAGAGCTTTCTGACTGACAATGGCTCAATCAAACACAGGTAACTGCACAACGCTGGCTTATTTCTGTGAGGGACTGTCATCTGTAACCGCGATAGGGCTGCAGAGCAATTCCAGAAGATCCCTGCACTTGGAGCTAGGCTGAGTAACTTTAACTAACATGACCACCTGAGGCAGGTTCGAATGGAGGAAAATGCACTGCCTGGGATTTCCTGGTGCTTCAGAGTCCCCACCAGAGACACTCTAGCCCTAGCTCTGCCAGAGAAACATTTAGCCTTTGAAAGCGTACAGCTGATTGCTATCAGGGAAATGCGATTTGAAGCATTTCCCCTTCCTTTGACCCTTTCACTCAACCAGAGAAGTCAGCGCTGGAGGCGCAGAGCGCAGCGGTATGCACATACAGGTCAGAGAAGCGAAAAGCACAGGCACATCTAGGAAGTGGGGGGCAGAAGGGAGTGCGTGTCACAGTTCTAGATACCAGCACGGTGCTAACCTTGGCTGGAACCTGCTGTGTGGATATTCCACTAGTCGCTCATTACCTCAGAATCAAATTGATTAGTCAGCAGGCCAGCCCTACCCTGCTTGGTCCAAGCTCTGCCTGATGTACATACACTGCAATGAATGGAACATCCCCCCCTTCCCCTCAGGAAGGGGAGTGGGGCACTTTTCCCTCCCATCCTGCCCCTGTCCCACTGTGAGAACATAACGGAGCTTTGCCCCCTCCCAGCTGCAAATCTATTAGATACCCACAAGCCAAGGAAGATTCCACAGGGGCAACACACAGAGATTGTGGTGGAGCCGTCAAATGTCACTTAACTGAAAGTCCCCGTGTTTCACACAGCGTTGAAGGATGGTGTGACCACAGCCAGGGCACAATGACACTGCAATCGCACATCCATCCTGTTGAAGTGCTGTGGGATGCAAGGGGCAGTCTAGAGAAATAACCCTTGTATCTGCCCAGGTGGAGTACATCTGATGTAATTTGCACAGGTGCTGAGTAATGAGGTCTGAAAGGAGCTAGGCCTTTTCCAGATTCTAATCTGGGAGCCACAAACTGTGCCAGGGGGGTGGGGAGCTAAGTCTGCTTTCTGTCAAGTCCAACCCACTGGGAATCTGCCTAAAAAGCAGGACAGTGCACTTGATCCAGACTTGGATCTAAGGGCTCCATTATTTGTTGCTCTACAGTCCTGGGTAGCGCAGTGTAAATTACAGCAGCCCTATGTTCTAATTAGGAGGCAGGCAGGCCATGCCACTGCTGTCCCTGGAGTCTGGAGAGCACAAAAAATGGCTTAGAGCCACCTTGGTCTTGCATTGGGGATAGAAATGGAACAACTAAGAATCAGGGTCAAAGGGCCTGATAGGTTCCCACAGCCTGACCCCAAACTTCACCCTGTGTCTGAATGTTTACAGTGCAGTTTTATAGCCCCACAAGCCTAAGCAGGCTGACACGGGCCAGCTGTGGGTGTTTTACTGCAGTGTCAACACACCTTAAGCATCATTAACATCTTCTCTGCTCACAGAACTGGAAACACCCACAGCTCAGGAATGACATGAATATTTTGACCCTGACATTGAGAAAAGCATAATCACCTTTCCTTTGCTATAGCTCTAAGGGCCTTTTGGCAGGGTGCTAAAGAGATAAACATCTCCAGGAAAGCTCCTCTTCAGTGAGAATTAGGGAGCACACGGGAACAAGATCCCAGAATTTCTCTTTAGTCTACAGCACGCCAGGCCATTCGAGGGGCTGCAAACGCTGAAAGCCCTGGACTGCTGTCTGACCCCTCCTGCTTGCTCCATCTACTAGAGAAAGTCTCCCCACTTCATGCTTTGCAGCATAAAAGTTATGGCCAGCCAACGCACTCGTGCAGGCTCCATAGCAGCCAATGAAAGGCAGAAGCAGGCAACGTATCATCTCAATTAGGTCTCCATGGTGTTCAAACAGGGGAAGGGCATTACAGGGCACGGGCAGGTGAGAACCGGGTCGGTTTTAATTCCCTTCTCTAACACGTCAAGTTAATAAAGCAGAAAGTATTTAAGGTGTCTTATTTTCTCATCTTATGTTTGCTTTTTGCCCAGCTTAGGCCATGCAGTGGATTGATCAGTGTCGCTCTCTCACACACCACCACTATCCTGCAGTGTTTGGGGAGCAAAGCTTGTGGGAGGAAAGACTGAATAGGAGCCAGCAGTGGTTTTCTATTGGGAGGAAAAACCCTCAAGGAGAAGATGGAGACTGAGCATTTCATTTGCAGTCTCTATTCAGGTCCTGGGGCCAGTACTGGTCTTCCATGTAGTGGTCGCTGTCTGTGCAGCTGTCTGTAGGAGTGCTAGGGGGACTGGAAGGGAGGCTGCTCGCAAGTTCCTGCTCCCATTGGGTCTCCACCAGCCTGTAAAGCTCCATAGAAGTCCGAGCATCCTCTACTGATGAGTGTCCCTTCCGGCCAACCTGAGAGCAAAGAGAAAAAGCCACAGTAGAGTAGAGGGCTGGTGAAGATCCCAGAGCCAAGCTCCCAAGCACAGCTTTTTCCACCAGAAAAACAGCAAGGGGGTTGGATCAGAGTCCATCAGGCTTCAAACACACCAGGGCCTCTATTTTGTGATCAGATCTGCACATGTCAGCTTATTTGAAGTACTTTCTGGCTCCCCCATCACCACATTGAAAGTCTGTGGTGAAGCAGGGAATTGAGGCCAGGTCTCTCACATCCTAGCTAGTGCCCTAACCACTGGATCATCCTGTCTCTCACAGGCAAACTCTTATGCCCACTGGGTCAGCCCACACAGATCCAAGTGCAGCCATAGCCATATAAACAGTAAAGGAGTTAAAAACTCCCCAAATCCTGCTTTCCATTCCCAGAAGGTCCCTTACCTGAATCCGTTTGTGGAGCAGCTGCCTTGCCAGGCTCTTGAGAGAGGCACTGACTTTCACAGGGAGTCCTGCCTTCCGGTTCAGCAAAGGGATTCGACTGGTGTCTCGAGTCCGGCTTTTGGGGTGAAAATATTTCAGGGCTCGGAAGTCATTGTGGAGGGCATGTCCCACCACAATCTTGTCTTTCAAGATCTTCAGGATCTGGAAGAGTCAGAGGTGGTTAGCTGGGCATCAAAGCAAGAATAAAACAGGGATTTAAAAGTTCTTCTTTGCACTGACTTTGGTTTCTCCTGCTCTATCTAACCCCACATCTAGTCATATCTCTCTGATGTCACAGATCCCAACTATTCTGTGATAGCTAGCCTATCACAATAAAAGAAGCAGGGATACACTTCCCAGAGAAGCTCAGCTCCAAGTGCCTCTGGGTTCAGGGCAGGTTGCAAATTTGGGGAAGGGGAGAAAAATGGGGGAAGAAGCATAGACATACAGAATCTCTCACTCAAAGCTGATACACAGCAAGCCAAATTCAGAGCAAGGATTAGAAACCAGAAGTTCCTGGCTCCTAGTCCCGTTCACGTCTCTAGACCATGCTGTTTTTCTACTATGTCATGGGAAAGCCTGGAGGGGGGGGGGGAAGACTGTTTGTTTGCATGCCACCTACCACTTGGTTTTGGAACAGTGACAGCCTTGGATCTTGCAGAAGGAAGAGCAGTGCATTGACAGTTGCTCAGCAAGGGGATGAAAAATCTAACCCTGGTTCAGACTGTAGAGAAACACACAGTGCACCTCTCACTCACCTCTCTCTGTGCAGCACTGAACGGGGTAGCGTTCTGCATGTGTTGCTTGGTGATCCCACTCCAGCGAGTCCTGTAGTCCATGATGGGAAGCTCTGGCCAGATGTATTTGTCATAGATTACGTCTCCGTTGTAGTCTACCACCGTGCACCGCGCCAGCTCACTCAGCTTCCCACCAGGGCCTGTGCCTACCATCTCACAATCAATGGCCACGTATTTCCCCGGTCTCTGCAGTGAGCAGAAGGAAGGTCTGCCTGAGTTAGAGCTGCCGGGCAAAGGTAAAGTGCTGTCTGAGTCTTGGGAAAGTGAAGGGGAGCTTTGCCCAGCTGTGCTCTCTGAAGGCACAGGCAGAGATGGCAAGAGAGCCCGCTTAAGCTTTGTGAACTTCACATGGACTTTCCCCCCAGATTGATTGCTCATGGTAGATGATACCTCCTCACTGGCTGGCTGGCCACATCGGCTGGCTTCCTGATTTAACAAGCCCTCTTTGGGCAACCTGAATGCCATTGTCTCAGTCCTGTGTCCCTCTTTGGGTCTCAACAGCCCCCTCTGCTCCAGCAGAGCCCTGCGCTCCATAAACCGCTGGTGCTTCCGGCTCTTCTTTTTATTCTGGCTCTGCAGCAAGCCACGATCGTCCACATCCGCTCTGCAGGCCAGCTGGGCTTTGGACCGCGGGCAGCACAGATGCCATCTGGCGTTGGGATACCTGAGAAATTGGCCATCAAACCCCTTCTGTCCCACCTCATAGATCTTCTTCGCCGTGCTCACGACACCGGGCGTTGGGCCTTGGCCAGAAGGCATCCTGCCAAAGAAACCCACCCCACAGGGTTAGTCAGCGCCTGGCACGTAGAGATGCCCCTTGCCTGCACTTGAGAGGGAACTAGCTTATTCCCAGGGGAGAGCAGAGATCTCATGATGTGCCTGCCTGGGGTTTACCACATGCAGCGTTGTTGTAGCTGTGCGGGTCCCAGGATATTGGGAGGGGGGGGATCATTTATTGGACCAACTTCTCTTGGTGAAAGAGACAAGCTTGCAAGCCACACAGAGCTCTTCCTCCTGCCCCGGCCTTCCCATGGTGTATAGTCCATGGCTGGTCCTGCGGCCGGGCCTTGTCGGACCACAGCCCCCGCCCTGCCCCAGACCACCGGCAGGGCCTGCAGCCATCCTAAGGCGGGCCTAGGGGACCAGCTCCACCCCAGCCCGGGCGGGGGGTCAGACCCCCACGAGAGGGGCAGGGCAGGGGAAAAGAGCCTGGCACGACCAACGCGGACTCTCCTTGCAACCCCCCCGCTTGGCCCTGTGGGGCCGGCTCCGGCCGGAGGGGGAAGGACTAACACAGGCCCGGCGAGAACGAGATCCCCGGCTTCCCGGGGCCGCCCCCAGCCCGGCCCCGATCCCTCGGCGCCGCGCCTTACCCAGCGAGCGGACCCGGCTCCCTGCCCCGCACGTGGCTTTCCCGGAAGCAGCTGCAATGGCTGTCGCCCACATGCCCGGGCAAGTCCTGCCGGCACGCCCCGCCCCCTCTCCGCCTATTGGCTCGGCGGGCAGAGGGCCGGAGGCTATTTGCATGAAGGGGGCGTGGCCGGGCTGCGCGCTGGCCCCGCTTCCCCCGGGGGCGTCGGGCGCGTGCGGCGGGCTCCTCCAGCTGGGTCCGAGCCTGCGGCACCTGCCGCGCCTTGCGCGCCCTGCAGAGCGCGGAGCAGAGCCGGGCCGGCTGGCCGGGGAGGCTGCCCCGCGGGGAGACGAGAGACCTCGATTCCCCGGGGGGTCTGCTGCAAAGTCCCCCGCTAGCCGCAGCCCGGGCCCGCTGGCCCTTGGGGGCACTGGTTTGAGGGGTCTCGCTGGCCCTGGTGGCATAGCGGAGCTGCGGGGAAGCGGAGAGCAGATGTCGGATCCCAGGAGGCAGGGTGCTCGGGACGCATTAGATTACCCTGCGTGAGAGTTGGGGTAACCCCCGGGGTCCCGGCTGCTCTAGTGGAGGAAGGGGGCTGCCACCTCTGGGGTACAAACCGGTGGGCTCTCTGGGCCCGTCGTGAGCTGGTAAAACTGGACAGCTGGCAGGGTGTGCTCAACACCCCTACGGCAGTCCTGGGGCGGCCACCTCAGAAAAGGGAAGGTCCTGGGAAAACCTTGGGTGGGTGGCAATCCTCCTGCACAAGCACAATAAAAAGAGGGACCCTGGCCCAACGGGTTTACACTTGTATCTACATTGGGGTATAAGATCAAGTGGGAATTTAAACGGATGTAGTTTCTAGGGGTGTAACACCCTAACCCCATCCACACACACCTGTGAATTCAAATCAGTAGTCGGGCACCTTTTTCAGTCTTATGTCAGTTGGGCAGGGCAGGGGTTAAGTGGAACTGAAAAATGCCACTCTGACACTGGAATAAGGGTATAGGGGCTTATAACTATATCATTTTCACTACACCAATATAATTACAACAGCATAACTGGCCAAGCTTTCCTGTGGAGACAAGCTCATTCTGCTCTATTTTGATTTTATACTAAGCCCATCACCTGGTGGTATCTCCTTCAGAAAGAGACCTAGAGATCACTCAGAAGGCATGCAGCCAAAGTTTAGTCTCCTCTGTGTGGACTGGACCAAACTTCGTTCCAGCCAGCTGTCCCAAGGTAGTCACATTTTTCGTGTATGTGGGGCCTTAGTCTTTTCACCCTGTCTTGCATGCTGAATGCCAGGTCAGTCCAAAGCAGAACTGGGTGAAGTTGAGCCCTGCTTGTCGTCTGATGTTCAAGCTGTTTGGAGCTCAGGGCTTTCGAAGCAGGTCAGCATTGTCCTGAAACAAGAAACCTGCTTACACCACAGAAACAGGCCCCAGTGCACGGTTTGGACCGTGCATGTCGCTCTCCAATATTTGTCAGTTAAGGCCTGGTCTCTCTTCTAACACGTAGACCCTTGCGAGTCATGGGCAGCTCCAAGCCAGTTGCTTTCATCATCGATTTTGTAATAAAATTCAAGACAATGATCTTTTACTGTTATGACAAGCTATAATGAATGTCACCAAGTGCCATAGTGACAAAGACTTCTATGGGCCACTGAGATGGTGAATGCATTCTCCACCCTGTCATCATGTGGGTGGACTTCCCTGGTACACCAGGGACATTAGAGAAGCAACGGTTCTATTTCCCATCAAGCTTTTCTGATTGTTTTAATCAAATTTTCCTCTCATACATTTGGCGTTTCATGCAGTGATCAATTATGTCCAGGAGAGGGCGATTCACAGCACTCCTCTGCTTCATCTGTTTCTTCCTCTAATTTCTCATTTCTGTCCCCAGGAAAGCTCGGCTCGGGGTCACATGCAGGTTCTTGTGTTTGCAGGGGTTCTGGTTTTTACTCCTACTTTATGGTGGCTGAGCTGAATGAAATGGATTTACCCCGGTCAGGGTAACAAAGAACTGAACTGACATCACAGGGAAGCGCGTTAGGCATCAAACGGACTATAATGAACCCACCCGCCAAGCACAGGGAATGGGGTCATGCTAATCAAATTAGCCTTTGGCTGCTGTGTCAGATGCTCCTCTGTATGCACCTAAGCAGGCCACCCAAAGCCCACTGTTGCATTAGACACAGTACACGGGTAATTTAGAGCCTCTTAAGCCAGGCAAAGACGTTTTCTCCTGCACTCACCTAAATGACTCTCTTACGCCACAAAGTGCAGATTAGTGAGTCCACAGGAAGGGATTAGACAGGTTGTTGAACTGGGCTTGGGGTTGAGGCGCAGAGGTGGAGATTGGAGTAGCAGGGCGGTGTGCAGAGCGGTGTAGCATAGGCAGTGGAGCCGGTAAGAAAAAATATAATGCATATCCACCAAAGTCCTTTAGGCAATGCACCTTTAGGTATACACAGACCTTTGCTATCTGCTTGTTCTTTGCTAACTGATGGCCTGATGGCAGAGCCAGTTTAGTGAGTTAACAGAATCCCCAGTGCTGCAGTCGTGCCTCTGCGTCCAGCACTGGGTACTCATGTTCTGCAGGTAGCAGGCCAACCAGCTGAAAAGGAGCCCTGGGTAGGAGCTGTCACAGCTACAAGCCCTCTTTGCACATCTTGCAGCACCCACAGAATCTTAGCCAAGCCTGAAAGGCCAGGAATGGCCCCTTTACCAGGATGTGTGTAGATTTAGAAAAGGACTCTGCTTCACTCAGACATCAAGGATCAGGGCTGGGGCAGGCTGTGCTCTCCGCAGGCTGTCAGGCCACTAAGAGGCCTTTCATTAACAGCTCAGCCTGTTTCCGATTAATTGAAAATTGGCTTTCGTTGTGTGTGATTCCCTCCCTGTCTTCCATTCACAAGGTAGAGGGCAGCTCTGTGCCCTGGCCACGTATGGCGAGTTCGCATGTGTCTACACACTTCTCGGGTAGCAGGCGTGATGGAGACAAAGAGAGACAGGGAAGATCAGACAGAAAACCCTGACTGGGACTTGCTGGTAACCCTTTCACTGAAGAACCTTGAACAGCTCCTCCAAGCGCATTCAGCTAACCACCCTGAACCCGCTGAGGCTGCGTCTTTCTCTGCTGCAGTATCTGTGTCTTCTAGCCGCACTGCAGTATCTGTCCATCCACAGTATCTGTCAAACAGCAGCATCTCCCACTCGATCGCTGCCTTATGAATCGAGACAAAAGGGAGCGAGCCCAGCATCATGCGACAGCCTGTTGCATTGCTTCTGTTGTTCCTGCGCTGTTGGGGCTCTCAGATGCCGCTTCGGCGTGCTCGAAAGGCCACAGCTCCCGTCTTAGCTACATCAGACAGTTACTGTATTTCTTTATTTGCCACCCAGAGCTCCTTACCTCCCCGCCCGCTCACCCCTTATTAACAATGGCAGCTTCTGCTCTCAGCCTCTGTCCGCACTGCAAACTATGTCTAAGAGAGAGACTGTAATTTGCACTCTCCTCCAGTGCAAATAAGATTTCTAATAGGGACAGATGCCTGCTGGGGGCTCTCAGAAAGGAACGGCTATTGAAATGGAATTGTTTGCTGTGGGATGCCAGGTCTTGGTGTGAGCCAGACAAGACCACAGGGCGGCGGGAGGGGAGGTGGGCGGGGCTGTGTGCACATCCTAGTGAATTTGGGGCTAGTTGTGGGGGATGGGGGTTGCCAGTTGTTTAACTATAGAATCCAGAGGAGCTGGAAGGGCTTGGTAGAACAAGGACTCCAAATAGCCACCTCTTCCCACAAGTGTGGAGAACAAGGGTGATGGCCAGGAAAGCAGAGTCAATGAAAGGAACCTGAATTCCGCACAGCTGACTGGCAATTGCTCTGTTCTTTCTGTGAAACATTCTGAACGAAACAAGAAAAAAGAATGCTTTGTTCAGAAATACTTTGTGGAATTTTCCTGGCTAAATGAAAACGAAAATCAACGGTGCCCCTTCCCCATCCATCCGCATGCCTGTTTCCTTCCTTTATGCCCTGCTGAAAAAGAAGTGGGGGAAAGGCCCAAAATAAGTGGAGGTTTCCACTGAAAAACT
The DNA here is from genome assembly GCA_007922155.1 of Mesoclemmys tuberculata. Taxonomy (NCBI): domain Eukaryota; kingdom Metazoa; phylum Chordata; order Testudines; family Chelidae; genus Mesoclemmys; species Mesoclemmys tuberculata. Next base: position 10,303,515 of record ML675644.1, read on the forward strand.
GAAAAATTTTGACCAGAAAAATGTTCAATGAAAATGTCCATTGCAGTCAAACGGACAACAAAACACAACACATTTTGGTGGAAATCAGGTTTAGACAAAAGCTGCCAGTCAGTTCCATCACGGGTCCCACAGTGTCTGCGTGTTTCCTTGATCCACCTGACCTCCTCCCACTTCTTGATTCCGTTCTCTACTCCTTCCATCCTCTGCTCAGTCTCTCCCTCCGAGCTAACAATCCTTTCTGTCTCCTCTCCATTCTTCTCTGGAAAGCAACATCTCTTTTTCTCCCCTCCCTCCTAACCCCTTCATTGTCTTTCCTACCCCACTGGACCAGCTCTGTTTTCACTGCTTTCTGTTAACTCTCCCCCCTCTCTCCCATACTATCTCTCTGTCTCCTTGGTCCTTCCCTCCATTCCTCCCAAAGAAACAAAGGGGCAGACCCATCCTATTATAGTAAAGAGCAGCATTATGCCTACAACTCTACTGTGAGCTCCTTGCAGCAAGGATCATGCTTCTATGATGGGAAAGTGTAGGGTAAATTGGGGATGCTAGCTGTAATAAATAAGTAATACTCCCCGCCCCCACCCACCCACACACACTGTGATCAGCACCCAGCTGTGGATGGGGAAGCATCGGTTGCAAGTTTAGCCTAACAAAACAAAGACTGAGGGGAGATACAGATTGTTCTCTATAAGAGGGATAAACACCAGGGACGGAGAGGAGTTATCTAAGTTAAAGGCCAATCTTGGCACAAGAGCAAATGCCTATAAACTGGCTTTGGGTAAGTTTAGACTTGAAATTAGACAACGGTTCCTAACTATCAGAGGAGTGAAGTTCTGGAACAACCTTCCAGGGGAGCAGTGGAGGTATAAAACATAACCTGTTTTAAGACTGAGCTTGATAAGTTTATGGAGGGGACGGTACGATGAGATTGCTGACAATGGCATGTGGCCCATCTGCAACTGCTGTTAGCAAATATCTCCAGCAGCCAGAGATGGGACACTAGATGGAGAGGGCTCTGAGCTACTACAGAGAATTCTTTCCTAGAGGTCTGGCTGGTGGGTCTTGCCCACACGTTCAGGGTATAACAGATTTGGGGTCAGGAAGGAATTTTCCTCCAGATCAGAATGGCAGAAATCCTGCGGGTTTTTTGCCTTCCTCTGCAACATGGAGTACATGTCTCTTGTTGGTTTCAACTAGAGTAACTGGTGGAGTCTTTGTAACTTGAAGTCTTCAGTTCAAGATATGAATACTTCAGTAACTCAGCCAGTGGTTTTGGGCTGAGGAATGGATGGGTAAGGTTCTGTGGCCTACAATGTGCAAGTCAGACTGGATGCTCAGGATGGTCTCTTCTGGCCTTAAAGTCCATGAGTCTACATTTGTACACAGCAGTGCTGCAATTCAGTGAGCTAGGTCAACAGCCAGCTGGCCACAGATCTTTCATCAGGGCCAATTTGTCATTGGTCGGCATGTCAGCAGACGAATGTCTGCCTCTATTGTTCTGGGAGCAGTATGACGGGGGACAACAGGAGGTTTTCTTTCCCTTATTTCATACTCCTAAAGGCTTTGGCTCCCCTACAGGGTCTGGCAGATTCTCCATCATTTAAAGCCTTTAAAGACTGGATGTCTTTCACAACACTCCACCAGAAGTTATGGGCCTGATGCAGGACTCATTGGTGAGGATCTATGGCCTGTGTTGCGCAGGTCAGTCTAGATGACCTAATGGTCTTCTGTGGCCTTAAAATCTACTAATATAACCCCCGCGACAGAGGCATGGGTCACTGTAGGCCAATTCCTAGGTGATGGTGCCTACTCAGAAGGCCATGCATGCCCGTGACCTGCTCCACTGATTGGATGCTGAGGCAATGCTGGCCTTGTGACCCTGGCACATGTTTTCTAAAATGGAGAAAGAGACAAAAAATGGACGTTTAAGATGAAAACATACAAGGGCGTGAAACCAGGCTGCTGAAAAGCCAAGAGATGCTGAGTCCTCCCAAAGCTAATGAGTAGAGGGCACCATCTCACTCGCATACCTGCTGTCCTGACTGGTGACAGAGCACCGACAAACTCGGGTTGCTTTTCCGTCTCCATCTGCATTTCACTGCAGCTGCGGTTATTCACGCCATTGCTGTAACGCTTGTGATTCAAGTATGCTGCTTAGCTATCGCTAATGTAAATGATCCATACAGGTATTGCATGCAGCTGCGTTACATCGCTGTACAGTCCCTTGTATCTCTCCACAAATGGAAGCCCTTGAAGTGCGTGTGTGTGTGTGTGTGCAAGAGCGAGAGAGAGCTGCCCTTTAAATTACTGCCATGGAGTACTTTGTTGCTGTTGTTCCAATAACTATGGTAACTGCAAAATCCCAGGTTCTGCTTTTGATAAAAGTAGGAGCTAAGTGAATAGTGCATGTGGCTCATTAGAGGCTCTAGGTGGGGTTGGAGGAGCGGATATGGTTACGTTCATTAGCTTCTCATTGAAGACACTTGAAGTACATCACAGGGGATTCTGAAGCCATTGTGAGTCAGAGTGTTGATTGTAGAACCCAGCTGAACTTGTTTGTGGTTTGAGTCCTGGAGATGAACAACTACTTTGAGGCCTGCTGCAGGGAGAAAGGGTGAATGGCATTTCCTTCAAGCCCCTGTGCCTACCTGATCAAATCACATGGGGGGATAGAGCAGGAGGTGAATGAAAGCTGAGTGTCAGCGAAAGGCAGGAGTGAAGTGAGAGTGGAATGGGGAGTAGCAGACAGGAGAGCAGAGGAGCAGGTGCACAGAGACCCACATGCAAGCCTGGGGAGACAAAGACAGACTATGCGGATGCACAGGGCTGGAGGTGTGCACAACCCCGGGAAGCTGACTGATCTCTCTCTCTCTCTCACAGCCCCACCCTTGAAGACGCACATACACAGACCCCACTAGGAGACACTGTCTGAAGGTGTGCTCAGGATCACTGGGGATCAGCTCCCTGGAAGGAGTGCAGGTTCCCGGTGACGACAGCATTGGGTTGCGGGATGCAGCTTGCTCTGGCAGATGCGCATATGGGTTTCAGACCCATCCTCTCATTGCTTTCCCATGAGATGCTCACAAAAGCAACAACTGAGGTGATCAGAAACAGAGAGGGGCGTCCGGCTGCCCCAGGGTATCCATGAATTGTACCCCTAAAGCACTCCATTCCCCTTGCCGTACCCCAGAGGAAGAACAACGGTGGTGAGCTGGCGGGAAAGCGGGCAGCTGTCGTCAGCGTCAGCAGGTGTGTGGCACAGTGTCGATGAGCAGGCCATGCACCATAAGGCAGACTGTGACTTGTTGTCATGAGATGAGCTATAGAACAACAAAATCACTAGTCTTCCATAAGGGACAAGGCCAGCGAGCGCAGCATCCAATCCACGCCTCGCCCACTCAATGTCTATCCCGCAAAGGCTGGGTGCGTGAGCACCCATTCCACAGCTTGCCCACCCACGTCAGTCCCGAGGGACCAGGGGAGTGCCCCTTCTGCATACTGTGACAGATGTGGCAATTTCCTGTGCTTTCCTGGACAAACCTTATTGAACCAAGTTTATGGAGCATTGTGGGCTGGAGAGTATATGTTATTCCATGGGGGGACCACAGCTCCTCCATGTAATAAAACAGCGGGGGGTGAGGAGGCAAATTCACTCAGGGTGCAACACTTCCCAAGAGGTTCCCCCGTCTTTAGAGACTTGCATATACTGGTTCATACTGTCTTCTCTGGAGATCAGCAGACAAAGGAAGGACTCTTGGATAAATAACCTGAGTTTTAAACTGACTCAGGGCCTTCTTTCTGACCCAGCAAATGAACAGGACTTGTGGTCAGGGGGAGAACTTTAGGAAAGAGTTGGAAGGACTTTGGCCTATTGAGGCCCCATAAGACCGAATGCCTGTTCTGAGTGAGAGCTGTTAGGAACTTGTGACCACAAAAAAAAAAAAACCCTGGGTGGGACTTGGAGGACTGATCAGCCGGCAGACTCCTATCTGGAGTTGGGGTGATCTCTGGTAAACTTATTAGCACCCGGGGGTGGGGTGTGTTTTATTGTTTTAATCTCTTTCCTCTATATTGCTTTTACTTTAAGAATAAATGTGCTTGCTTGGAAAGAGCTGTGTGGTAGCTTGTCGGTGGCAACCACACTGTGTGCTGTCTTTGAGGACAGAAGCAAAGCAATCCTGCTTAGGCAGACAGTCTGTTGCTGAGGACACTACAGTATAGTCGGGAAACTGTGCAGCCTGGAAATACCCCAGTGAGGAGGGAGAGTGCAGCGTGTCTCCAACCAAGAAAGCTGATGGCTGAGGAGTCTGGATCCTAGAGTGGTGCCATTGCTGGACCATGAAAGGCAAATCTAGGTGCAATTGCCCTGAACAGTGACACGTCATGTACAGTGGGTCTCCGTCATGCCCGCCTCCAAGGGATCAGATGTGTATCTGATATGCTTGTTGCAGATGCTGGAAACCTGGTAATCAGCAGGCAGGCTCTCATGCCCATGTGGGCAAGTAAGGGCCAGAGAACTCACTGGAGTTAGGACTCCTTTTTTCTGTTTCTGGCTCTGGGTGGGAGCATACTGCTCAGAGCAGGGGACGTGGAGTCACACCTCCTGGATTCTCTAGCCAGCTGCACCATTGATTGACTGCATGACCATACTCCCTCTGTGCCTCAGTTTCCCCATCTGTCCTTTCGGACTCATCCCCTTTCTTTGCCGAACCAGGAGGCTGTGAGAGTGATTGGGTCAATGTAGTGAGGCTCTTTGAAGATGGGAGCGGATGTGAGTCTCTAAGGTGGTTATTGGATGTGACATTCCAGTGGGTTTATATTGGTAACAACCTGGACATGTACTGGGAAAGCTTTTGCCCGTGGCAATGCTCAGAGCTGTTAGTGTCCATAGGGAGCCCAGCCTGATCCCTTTGCTGTAGCAGTAAAATTACCCATAGATCGCTGTGCTTACAAGTGCATGTCCCCTCTCCATCTTTAGCGGTGGCTGGGCATTGTCTGACATCACAATACAGCTAACTAATGACCCTTTCCCACTTATTTCAGCTTTAGTTTCCTGTAGAAAGTGAACCTGGAAAGCTGAGCCAGGCCCAAGGAAAACCATCTCTCTTCTGAGACAATTCGTATCCTCTGACTGGCCATCATTGCCCTGCAGCACCCACCTCCCATGCAAAACTCAAAAGCCTTTTTGCTAATCCAGCCCCACTCCCAGCAGAGCAGGAGCAGAAACCAGCAATGCACATGAACTGGAATCCTACTCTCCTCGCTCATCCATAATTCAGTGTTCCACTCACCCCCACATGCCCCCAGGTGGAAGCTCTGAACAGAAATTCAAACCCTTCTTATTTCTTTGCTTAAGACAGTTGCTTGCATTTTCTTGGCCTGATTCTCATCTCTCTTACCCCCCGAGTGACCTCAGGGGCACTCCGTTGTCAGTGGCGGTATTCCCAAGGTATCTGGGGCGGGGGAGGAGGAGCAAGGACTTATTTTTTGGGGAGATGACGATATGGCTCAGTAGCACATCTCCCTTTGCCTTCTCATTGCTGCAGCCATGCATTTCTCTTCCTTTGCTCTGTGCTTGTAGGCTGAGCATTTCTAACTCTTGTTACTTTCCCCTTTTAACCACCTAAAGATTTGCTCTGTCCTTTCAGAAATTAAAAGGATTAAATTGACTTCAAACTGTAATTTAATTTTTATGTTCCTTTCCTTTTATGTATTTCTCCTAGCTATTAAACCTCTTCCCTAAATCTGCTGCCTTCTATTTCAAACATTTTTTCCTCCCTGCTGCTAAGCTAATTAATTCCCCCCTAATGACAGTCTTTAAAGTGTCCTACAATAACTTCCTAGGAGGGCCCTGGAAGGTCATTTGGTTTTGTAGCAATTTCTAATCTTGTTTATTATATTCACTGAGACCATGGGATACAGCTGTAGGTAATTCTTAATTTTCTATTCTTTGGGAATCTCTGGCCCTGGTTTATCCTGCCAATAATTGTTAGCGGGGAGTGATCTGACCATAACATGATGTATCCACTGAAACAAAAGTGAACTAGCACACAGAAGAAACAAAAAACCTAATCAGTGCAGGTATACACATGCCAAGAGCTTGAGTAGGAGTTATTAACACAAGCTAATGGAGTCAGCCTTCTCTGTGTGTCACAGAGGATTAGTTGTGTTAGTTTTTTTTATTACCTGAACTGCACTTGTTAGTTTGCTTAGCTTCACTAGCTTTTCCATAGTCAGTTATGCAATTAAAATCCCCTTTTATTACCTTTCCTACTGCAAAAGTCCTCAGAACCTAAAACACACTGGGGAGCTGGCTGCACAGGGACCCCAGTAAGGTGGTATTTAAATAATCTGAGATAAACAAGGATCTCTCACTAACAATTTTTCAGTGGCGTTATTCATGGTTTGCACCACTGTAAAAGAGAGCAGAATTCAGTCCTTGATATTTGATTCAAGCCCCTTTTGCGGTCACTTTCCATGGCCATTAATACAGCTGACTTTTCCTTGCACATACACTTGTGCAAAGCGTGCATGGACTTTTGCAGAAACTGATTTACCACTTGTGTAATTGCAAGGGAAGTGCTTTCAGGCTCTCCTTGTCAGAGAACGAAGCCTGAGATCATGTGACTTACCTCACCAATCACAGCTAGCCCTCACAACCTGACTCTGACTAGTGCATACGGGATCTCTCCCAGGGGACTGCTGCAGACCAATCTGTAGGGTGAAATACATTTGAGAACAGAGGCGTTATTTAGAAGAGTGATTACATTTGGAAACCCTCCTCAGGGCACAGATGTTATGTGAGCAGAAGAGATCACATTTATTCCACAAATAATATTTTGGGAAATAGAGGCTCAGCTCTAGTTTTTCACGACGGAGCTATTTATGGGGCTTGAATAACATGAGAACTATTTCTCTGTGTCTCTTCCTCTCTCCTTTTGTTCTGGTTCTAAAGGAGCCAGAGGGCTGGTAGCATTTTGCGACCTTTACATAACGCTGCCATGTTTTCCTCAGTGGCCTGGAAAGTGCCACTAATGTACCTGAGAGGATTCTTTCAGCGGGAGACAGCCTTCAACAATCTGCCTGCAGAACACCAGGTGCTGTAGATGGCCTGAAGAGAGTTGAGAACTGAGTTACCAGCAGCTGCCATTGGAAATCAGATTGATAGAAAGAAGGCAAGACGAAACTGCATGTGCATGGCAGCTAGCAGAACTGGGCCACTGTTCCTCAGTTCCCACGCACAGCTGCGAGGTTCATAAATGGGACATACAGACTGATATCTATATACTGGCGTCTCCAGCCAGCAAAGCTGGGCAAACTCTTGGAAATGTTCAAGGCTAGACAGCCATCTTACTTGCACTGTAATCACACGTTAATTTGGGGGGTGCACATACCTCACTTTAATTATTCCCTGAATCCACCCATGATAGGTAACTGCTGGTAAATTAGTGCAAACTCTTGTTAAAATCAAGCTGATGTTAACAAGCATATTGACATCCTCTGCATTGTGTACAGTACTTTGGGTACATGCATATTCACTCAGTGTTGCCTGATTAAGAAATTAGGCACAATCCCTGGGTAAATCAGTAGTTCATATGCAGTGGTTTTCAACGCAAGCCACTCATCAGGGGGTACATGAGAAAAATCCTGTTATGGCAGACAACACATTGTATCTAGTATGGAGATTTTCAAACGGAGGGTGCGGATGAACATTCGGGGGTGGGGAGGGGGCAGCGATGATGCCAGCCACGCATGGCAGGGCCTGGGAAGGGAGCACCACCTCCACCCCTGAGTCACCTCAGTGGGCCACCCAGCCTGTCTGGATTGTGGGGGGCGCAACCAAAAATTGTAACTGTTTGAACTGAGCCCCCCCTTTGAGTTACAATTTTTGGTTGAGCCCCTCCCCCCAAACCCACACAGGCTGGGTGGCCTGCTGTGGTGTGTTGGGGGTGGAGGTGGTATGCCCTCCTTGAGCCCTGCCGCATGTCCTTAGGGGGCACACCCCCCAGTTTCAAAATCTCTAGAAGCTGTTGCTAAATGGAAAGCAGAAATCTGTAGGGTCATGTGACCCCACGTGCCTCCCCATGTGCCCCTCTGCCTACCTCAGATGGGGGCACGTAGTAGACTATATTTCTGGAAAGAGGTACACCATCTAAAAAGTTTAAAAACCACTGGCATAGGGTGAAATCCTGGCCCTACTGACGTCAATGGCAAACCCATAAACTCTGAGACTCGCCCTTTTTCTGACTCTAGGGAGAGTCTCTCCCCTCTGTAAGAGGTCACCTCTACAATCAGTGGAACCTGGGGAGAGGGAATAGCCACAGATGTAATTTCAAATAGAGAGGCTCAGAATCCTTTGGGTTGGCAAGGACAGGTAGCAGGGTCACCAAGCCAGGACTAAGTCAATTCTCCCTTGATTCATCCAGCCTTGAACATTTCCAGGGCTGGTGATTTCACTGCATCTCTTAGCAGCTTCTTTCCATAACCAAATGGTCTTAGAGTTGGAAGGCTACATTCTGTAGCCCCTTTGCGCTACCAGCCTGACAATGCTTGGCTCTCCCCAGAGTGGGGAATCGCCAGCAGGCATACATCCGGCATAGCTGGCTTCTATACCAGCCCTCCTCCCTCTGCTGTCCCAGGGATGGGGAAAGGGCATGGCTACAGCATACTGTTTTCCTGCTAACACTGACAGCCTCTTTGGCATGTCTACATTGCACCCTATGCTCGGGGCTGTGGGATTTGGGCTTGTGGACGTGGTGTTTCCTGGCCTGCGCTTGACCATCCACACTGCATTGTAAACCTGGGTTTGCAATTGCTGGATCCAGGTCTCATAGTCATGCTAAACTGTCCACACTGCACTATAAAGACCTTCTGAGGCTTGGATCATACTACAAACCTAGGTCGATGGAAGCCACCTTACGCCCAAACGCTCTCCAGCCTAGAGCACACAGGAGGTGGTGGATCTTATTGGTCTGCGAGGAGACCAGTCTGTGCAGGCACAGGTCTGATCCAGTTGAAGAAACGTAGACATCTATGAAAAGATGGCACGGAGCGTGGTGGAAAAGGTCTACACGTAGCAGTCCTGTGTGAAGATCAAAGAACTTCAGCAGGTGAACCAGAAAACAAGGGAAGCAAACAGTAGTTCTGTTTCTGTACCACAGACTTGTTGCTTCTACGATGAGCAGCATGGATACCTCCTGGGAATCTGAGTCCAGGGCCACCTTTGGCAACAACTATGAGGACCGCCTGGACAAGGAAGAGGAGGAGGAAAATGGGAGACAGGTGAGCCGGGGATCCATTCTCTCCGAGAGCCAGGAATTGTTTTTAAACGTGGAGCGGTCCAGCTGGTCGCAAGACAGCATAGTAGCCAACTGTAACGCTGGGGAAGGCACCTCTGGTGAGGATGCAGTTCCAGTCAAACTGCAGGGGTTACATCCTCTTATGTTTTATGTTTAATATGAAAAAAAGTGAGGTGCAGTGTGTCTGTCTGGTTCCCAGTCGTCACTCCAGCCATGCAGAGGCGGCCTCTCAGAAAAGATTGCTCATATATATAGAGATGACCTGAGAATCATCCCTGGAAATCTCCAGGAAACTTTCCTGCAGGTACTCTGCAATCCTTTTTAGAAGGTTTCTGGAGAGGGCTGCCTTATTTCTTCCACCACAGTAGGACACTTTCCCATGTCACTGTTATTAACTCTGCTGGCATCATTGCAGTACACAGCATAGCAGCATAAGGAGCAAGTCTGTACTCAGATGCTTGCAGCATCTGCTCCCTTGCCACCTCTGTTACCCTCAGGCGACTGATATCACATAGGGTCACCTGGGGGAGATGGTGGAAGTTTTCATTACAATTGCTTGGACAACACACACAAAAATCAAGCATGTGCTCCCCCACCCATGGCAATTTCCAGGTCCCTCAACCATGGTTCCCCTAACACGCTCATGGTTTGGTTGGTAGGGATCTGGGTTGACCTCAGAATCTGCAAGTCCATGGCAACTAATACTAGCAGTGTTAAGGGAGGTGGGGGTGGGCTTCATGTGTTTTCTCATGGCGGTAACCTCACCTCCGCCACCCTGCAGAGCCACCTCAGTCAAAGACCACAATTGGGAGGCTTAATGCTGGTTCCTGGTTTCAATGAAAAGTCCATGTTGCTGCTGGTGGTGGTGGTAGGGGCACGAGCCATCCTGTGCTCCCAACTTGAGTTTCTTACAAATTGGAGCACAAGTCCCATCACCTTTGCCTCTGGATCATACTCACCATGGCTGGAACAGCAAACCGGTTCATTGAATAGGTAAGGATTCTGATTATGTTCTGGACTGCACTTGAGTGTAATAAAAGGAGCGATTTTTAAATAGCAACTTTGCACAAGACCCAGGGTATGCACTGACGATGCTTGCTGGAACGCATGGCCTTCACCAGCGCGTCCGCCACATCTACAGAAAAGCTGTTGCAGATTAGAAGGCGGAAAAAGAGAACTTGGGATGACATGTTCAACGAGATAATGAATGCTTCTGGGACAGCTGATATGGAGCTTGGAGGATTTCATTGTCCGAAAAGCGACACGGCCATGGGGAGCAGGAGAGGATCCCAGGAGCATTAGTGTGCCACGCAGGATGAGGTGCTGTGGGCAAGGATCAATCAGACATGTTGAGGCATCTGGCTGAGCTTCAAGAAAAGCAGCTTGAGGCTAGACTCCTCCTGCAGCCCTTGCAGAACCACCTACAAGTATTGCCCTGTTCCCAATCCCCTTCCACCAAATGTTCCGGAGGAGAGGGGGGGCAGGGCAAGGTGCAGTATCCCTTCATGCCCGGGGAGGGCTAGAAGAATAAAAGGCAGCCATTTGAAGAGCTTTGAATTGCACGATGTGTGTGCTTGCAAAGACAAGCTGCGTTTGTTTCTCCCCTCCCAATTTTATCCCGCCATTTGCCCAAGGTTAAATTATTCTCTTGTTTTTTATCTGCCTTTATGTTTGAGAAATAAAAGTCAAGGTCTTCAGAATGAAGTACTCTTTATTTATTCCAAACCTGGGGACTGGGGAGAGAGGGGAAGCAGGGGTGGTGCAGGGAAACTGATGCAACAGAGGGGAAGGTATGGGAAGGCACAACACAGATAAGCGGTGCACTTTACTGTGCCTCGTTACTGAAACAGTTTTCAAAGCCTCACAGAGATGCAGAGCTCCTCGCAGGGCTCTTCTTATTGCTGTGCTGTCTGGCTGCTCAATATTAGCTGCCAGCCTATCTGCTTCCATGCTCCACCCCTGCAGAAACTTCTCTCTCTGTGCTTCACAGATATTATGGAGCACACAGCAGACAGCGACAATGGGGATATTGCTTTCATTGAGGTCTAACCTAATAAGCAAATTACGCCACCTTTAAATGTCCAAAGCACATTCCACCACCATTCTGCATTTGCTCAGCCTATTGTTGAATCGCTCCCTACTGCTGTCCAGGTGACCAGTGTATGGCTTCATAAGCCATAAGAGCAAGGGGTATGCTGGGTTTCCCAGGATCACTACTGGCATTTCAACATCATTGATAGTTACTTTGCAATCTGGAAAGAAAGGTCCTGATTGCAGCTTTCTGAACAGACCTGAGTTCCTAAAGATGCACGCACTTTGTACCTTTCCTGATCATCCCACATTGATGTTGGTGAAACGCCCCCTGTGATCCACCATTGCATAAAACCATTTGTTTTATGTACTCTTTGGCAAGGTTGGCTGGTGCCAAGATAAGGATGTGGATGCCATCTTTTGCTCCACTGCAGTACGGGATCCCCATTGCGGCAAAACTATCCATTATATCCTGCACATTGCCCAGAGTCGCTATCCTTCTTAGCAGAAGTCGATAAATGGCCCTGCACGCTTGGATTACAACAGCTCCCATGGTGGATTTACCAACTGTGAATTGATTCCCCACTGGCCAGTAGCAGTCTGGCGTTGCAAGCTTCCACAGAGCGATCGCCACGTGCTTCTCCACTGTCAGAGCAGCCCTCATTTTAGCATTGCTGTGCGTCAGCCCTGGGGAAAGCTCTGCAGACAGTTCCTGGAAAGTGGCCTTCTGCATTCCAAAGTTCTGCAGCCACTGCTTGTCATCCCATAGCTGCATTATGATACAATCCCACCAGTCAGCCCTTGTTTCCTGGGACGAGAAATGACGCTCCACCATGTTCAGTGCTGCGTGACTGGCAGCAGCCACTGGGAATTGCTCGCAGAACTGCTTGGCTGATGTTCTGCGCGGCAGCTCCTGTCTCGGCTCTGGAAATACTGCAGGCTAAGGTACCAAAGTGTTTATAATGCTCACAATGAAGGAGCGCAGCTGAGCGGGTTCCATGCTTCTCAAGCTATGGCGTACGCGTGGCTGAGCCAGGCTTTTGAAAAAAGGCGCAAAAAAGTATTGGTTTGTTTGCCATCGATATCAGGGGAGGGAGGAAATTCATCATGGGAGGTCAAAGCCATGTTCCCATTCCCCCCACTGTGACAATGTTTTGGTCCCATGAGGCATTGCAAGCCCTTCTCAAACCCCCCTGCGGCTAGTTGCACTGTGGGATACCTACCCACGGTGCACTGCTCTGTGCATCGATGCAAGCGCGGCTAGTGAAGCTACACTGCACCGACGCAACGAGCGTGGTGTGGTCTCGCCCAGCTGACTTCACTACTGCGGCAGCTGGATGTCGAGTGAAATTAAGTTGATTTAACTTTGTAGTGTAGACATGCCCTGTCTCAGGTCTGCGGTTTGACCTGCATCCACTCTGCCAAATGACAAGGCTTGGACCCGAATCACAGCAGAGTCCTAGCCCCTGGGTCCTGAACACTTGCTGACCCACATCAGATTGATTTGCGTATAGACCAAAGCAGGGCTTGGGCTCAAACCTGAGCCAGAGCCTGGGCTTGGTGTGCAATGTAGACATACCCGTTGAGACCAAAACTAGCATATATTAGAAGAGTCTAGAGAGGCTGCTATAATCTTTGACTGGGCTGGGGCCAGTGTAGAACTAACCCCCGGATCAGGAACAGTAACTGACTCTCTCAGCCACACCCAGCCATAGATGGTTTCCCAAAATGCGACCTAAAGTTTTCCTTCTGCCCTTTAAGCCTATCACTGATTGTTCTGTTCTCACTGACTAACAAGACTGTTGGATTCTTCTCCTCTAACACATCCCTTTCTGAATTTGTAAGATCATATTAGTCAGAGTTTGCAAGACCACACACATCCGTTTTCTCTTAATCTTTGCTCAGAGGTCTTGTTTTCCAAATCCTGTCTATTAAAAGGGCATGCAATTTTCACAAGCTGATGCAAAGTTATAACACTTCCTTTTAATTGCAAAGAAACTCCTGCACAAGCAATTGTGAAAACAGCATTTAGCAACTTTACAGGTCTGAGAGGGAACCCTGAGATTACATGCCCCCAAACAATCTGCATCCCAGCCATCCACTTGCTCACAGGCATGGAAAGAGAAAAGTCAAAATTGCTTTACATTTGAATATAGTGGGTTCAGCTTATTTGACTAACCACAATTTTTATTCTGTTTTTCCTGTATTAGGTCATTATTAACAAGAGCTCAGAGCTATTTTTAAGCTGCAAACTCTCACTGAGCAGATCTTACCTGTTTTTATGTTTCAGAAAGGATAGAGACAGCTCCTACAGGAAAGCAGCCACATAGCTGCCAGTTTGCATCCACCAGCGAGACTAGAGCTGGGTGAACAATGCAAAAAGTATTCACAAACATTTGTTCAGATTATGGCCCCGATCCTGCAGTTAGACCAGAGCATGTAGCCTCCAGTGCCTGCTGACTTCACTGCCCTCTGCGTGAGTGCAGTGATCTACCTGTACTCATCTGACTGACATTTGTGTCCTCTTTTTGTTTTCAGTGCATGTTCAGAGGAGTGAGCTTCCTTTGTTCCCAAGGATGTTTGTGGAAAGTGAAAGTTCATGATTCCTCATGGCAGTGTGAAAGTTAGTGCAGGATATGTTCACCTCACCCTCTTGAAATTGTTCATTTCCCTTCCTCTTGTCTACGAAAATTTCAGTGATCCAATCAGAAATCAAAGACAAAGCCCTGCAAATTAAGTGGCCAATCAGATGCCTCAAAGAAGCAAAGTTCTGAGGCAATTAGTTTACAAAGAAGCCAGAGGCTGAGATATATTTGTGCAATGCATTTGAACAATTTTGAATAATGAACAAATCTGTAAAACGGAGTAGATCATGGATAGAATAAAGGGCTAAATTTGTAGAACGAATAATTCACTACAAGTAATTGGCCCAGCTCTGAATGAGACAGAAGCAAGTGTGATCTTAGGAGAAGATCAGAACAGTTCTGGTGGCTTGGTTATTTATTGCTAGCCATTTCCTTTTAATTGTTACACAATAATCCTATTCTCACTGTGAACATAACTCACCACATTTGGATCCTATAGAATATTGATCTGTAATGCTTTGGGGCTTGAGGGCAAAGGAAAATTAGTCAGTGGATATTAGACAAATATTCCTGACATGCTCTGTTACTGGGCCAAATTCAGGCCTGAAGAAATCAGCTGAAGTCAATGGCGATGACTGGCTTATACCAGATCACAGGTTAGTCCAGCGTCCTTGCCTGCTTCTGCTGTCCCTGCATTTCTCTCTTTCTGTCTCACTATCTCTAACCTCCTCCTCGCCCCTTTAATTGAAGTTGGCTGTTGAATAAAGACATCTTGACATTTGGAGTGGGAATGGAAATGAATACATGTGATGTCCCAGTGCAGGGAGGAGGCAGCGGTGGACGAGAGCCGCTGCTGTGGCAGACAATTAGCATGATCATGTTTATGAATGTGGATCAGTAATTTCAGGTAAAGTCCCTGAGAGTGCTAATGCCAGATAACAATGCCTCCTCTCTGCCCAGGGAGGCAGGCGGTGGGCAGAGGGCTCCAACAACAGCAGCACGTTCCTGCTGTGACTCCAAAATGCTTCATTTCTCAGTCCCAGCCTGGACACGTCTCATTTTGTCTCCTAAAGAAGCTATTATCGAGAAGCTGGAGCACTGCCTATAGAGTCCAAACAGAGCTGCTGCAGACTGTACCGTTACATATTCATCTCTCACTTGCCTTTGCTGTGTTAGGCGGACTCGGACATGTGAAAAGGCATGACCTGGCTTTGCCATTTCCAGTAGCCCACCATCCCGGGGGTCATTCTGGAGGGGTGTGCAGGGCAAGGGGCACAGGGAGAAGCGCACTGCATGGGGACAGACACATGTTCTGAAGGTGAAATGCTAATAACAGTGCTTTGTCCTTCTCGACCACCATTCACCCAAAGATCTCAGCTATTTTACGAACATTAATCAAGCTGCACACAGCCACCTCGTTGGGGCTGCCCTCACTGGGAAAAGAGGTGATTTTTAACCACGTGGTAGCTAACAGGTGGTAACATCCCAGCGTGGCAAGACAGCTGTCATTTTAACACATCGGCAGGTTGACTGGGAGCATGACATAGCTCTGTCCGTTTCCCAGTCTGCAGAGGCAATGCCTGGCAATTGGGACTAGCCAGCAGGGAGGAAGGTGCCTAGGATGAGGGTGGGGCAGCTCAGCAAAGATGCTCTGGGATCTCCTTCCTGCTAGCTCAGTGTCTAAGAACAAAGAGGGGCCGAGTTCACGTCTTGGAGGGAAAGGAAGGTACAGAGGAGGGGGTAGCCCTGTGCTCCAGACCTACCAAAATTCTGAGACTAGGGCTTCTGCTGGGACCCTTAATATCCCCAGGGTCTGTAGGGCACCGAGACATCTTCCACTCACCTGTGGATTAGCAGAATTACAGAACCCAGGAGCAGGGCTTTCCTCCGGCAGCCCCTGCAGTCACCCCTCCCGTCAGCAGGCAGGTAGAGCTAGGGGGACCATTCTGTGTCTCATGTGGGCTACAAGTGAAAACAGAGGGAGAGAGAGGATGCAGAGGGGTTTCAGTGCTTTGCGGGGGCAGTAAGGGGCAGCGGGACAGTGGCAGAGGAACAAAGGGGAAAGCTGACATGAAGCTGAGTAGCTGGAGCCTGGAGGCAGGTGGGAGCAGCAAGAGGCCTCCATCAGAAAAGCCAGTCCAGACAAATAAAAGCCCCGGGAAGTGGTACAAGGGTTCCTCGTTTGGAGGTAACAGCCTGCTAAGTGTGAAGTGGCAACTACAATTGGTGGTAAGTCCTGCCCACTTGTTTCCCCCCTCCTTCCCCTCCTCAGCATCTCTGCAATTCATTGACTCCTTGACTCTTTTCGGATGCCACCTGCCCTCTCCAGCCCAGGCCTACCCTCCAGCTCTCTCCCTAATTAAGCGCTCCAGTCCCATTTCCTGAGCCTCCACCTCTCCCCACACTCGCTGTTCTTCCACACTGTCGTCACATGCCCTCTGCATCCCCCCCACTCCGCTGGCGGCATTGAGCACACCCTGATTGTCCTGAGAGGTAGAGCTAACCAGCTGGGGGACACGTCTGTGGGTGGGAGGCAAGATTATTGAACAAGGAATGATCCAAAGCACAGGGCTGGGTAATTTAAAGAAAGAAGCATTCCCCTTTCAGCCTCCTGCTGTGATAAATGTACTGGTTGCCGCTCAGGGAGCTGCCTTGGAAGCTGGGTCGTGAGTCAGTTGCTTTTGGGTGAACCGAAGAATTTCCCCCTGGTAACCATCATTGCTATTATTACCATCAATGTCTGGATTGATGGGCTGGATTGACGGCCGTGTCAATCGCACTTGACAAAGACTGGACATCTTTCTAGAAGATCTTATCTAGCTCAACCATGTGTTATGGGATTGATGCAGAGGTTACTGGGGGAGGTTCCGTGGCCTGTGTTATGCAGGAGGCCAGACTAGATGATCTAACAGTCCCTTCTGGTCTTTAAACCTATGAATCTATGATGAGTGCTGGAGGCTGAATTCATCTATTACTCCACAGGAGTGGTACTGCACAGGAGGTGACACTCGGAGCTCCTCTTTCCACCACATTGCCCTTTGGCCATCTGCCTCCATTCCTGACCTGGCTGGAGGGACCACTCCTGCAGATGGCAGAGGGATTCAGTCTCCGTGGCTCCTCTGCTGAGATGGCCAGCAAAGGTGCCAGTTGTGTGGGGTGAGGTGGACATATGCCCATGAGGAGCTGGATTGAGGCTGGGAGCTTGTCTCATCTTGTCAGTCAGCCGCAACATGCTCCAGAGCAGGAAGGCAAAAAGTCTAGCCAAGAGGTCACGGCCGTGCATTGGTAGTGAACGACAAGTGTGGGAAGAAGTCGTAAATACTAACTGAGCAGACATCACCCACGGAAGCCAACAGGTTACGTCCAGGTCAGCATCTCTAGCTGATGAAGATCTCAGCCAAGGAGCAGGGGGAACGCAGATGGATCTGCAGTTGCCAGGGCGTAGCACGCTTCCCACCTCTTTTTCCCATCTCTGCCCAACTGCCTCACATCCTTGATGATCTGGCCATGACTGCAGCCTGCAGCTTGTCAGCAGTGAGTTGTCATGTGCAGAGGAAGAGCCAAGCGCAAGGGGGATTGTGCTTCTCTTGACGAGAGCGCAGGAGAGGCCGAGGAAACTCTATTGGGCAGCACTTATGTCAGTTAGGAAGATGGCGGATGCTGATCAGCTGAGGACTCTCTGCACAGTTCAGTGCCCTAGAGAGAGAGATCCTGCTGCTTCCTCTGACTCAAGCCAGCAATAACTGCCTTTCTCTTGCCGTCTCTCTGTGGCCCCGCCACTCTGTGCCCCTCAATATTCAGACAGAGCCCTTAGACACTGAGCTCAGTCTCCCTGGTATGCTGAACACAATGGAGGAGACCACAAAGCCCTGGGCAGCCAGATGCCATCTCCTCCGACCAGCTCTGAGGGGGGAGTTGACACCTTGCAGAGCATCACAGCTTTGCAATGCTGGGAGAGGGGTTGCCAAGAGACATTAGATTTCAGACCGAGCGGAGCACTGGTGTTGGGTATGTAGGCGGGAGGGAGAGGGAGACAACGCCCCGAGCACCACAGAGGAAGAAAAACAATCCTGCATTTGTGCCCCAGGGACCAAGGGACAGGGTGGATGGATCAACGTACTTTTAGGAATTAGGGGTGGGGATGCCCTATTGCTGCTGGGGCAGTTCACATGGGGCAGAAAGCATGTGACCCTCCCTATCGCCCCACTTTGCTGTCTTAACTCTGGGAGAACAGTGTGCAATTACAGCCCTTGCGGAAGCTTCATTATCGCTCTGCCTCGGCCTCGTTTGACAAGACACTTTATTGCCAAAGTTATTAAAAGTGAAACGTGCCGTTCTGCGCTGTAATTTCCTGTCTGCAGCGATAAGCCAGGCTGTGCCTGCTGTGTAATAAACAGTTATTTTTATGTATGTCTCTGTCTGGGATGGGAAGGGGGACAGGGTCCAGGTCACATTAATTGCATTTGTTAATGAGATTTATTCTGGGACGGCTGAACAAGGCCGCGCACGCTGTCCACCCTCCCCCACTGTTGTTGATTGCTGCAGAGGTTGGCAATGGACAGCTTTGTTGGTGAGCTGTGGATGCCTCTCCCTGACCGTGTGTATGTGTGTGTGTGTGTGCACGCGCACGCACGAGTGTATCCCATACAGAAAATATTTGACAGGAGGCAACACCTGCCTTTCATCTCAGCCAGTGCTAGCACCTCATCCTTTTCTATCGAAGCCAAGAGAAACTGAGAAGCAGCAGCCACATCCAAGCTCTGCTTTGGTTAAATTAAAAACAAAAAACAAACCAAAAAACCCCGCCACACATTGTAAACCCCTGCTGATTTCACAGCATTGCTAGGGAGTCTGAGGGAAGTCTGGGAGCCAGCCCAAAGCATCACACGTTCCAAAACTTGCAGCAATTTCCAGTTTGTGTACTGAATATTTTGCGTGTAGACTCCCCAGCTCACCCTGCCCCCAAAATCTGAGCCCCATTCAAAAGCGCCCCCGCTTCCCACTCACAAAACTCACTGGGTTCAGAAATTCCATGGATGAAGGTCAGTTATTTCTTGCTGACTGCGGGTGGATCCCTCCATTATCATACCATGCGCAATTTCCCTCTATCATTATTCTAGGGCTGCCTTCTCCAGACACACCCCTGCTATCTCCTGCAGTGGCATCAACAGCATCCCTTCCTCCAATGTGCACAGTGTGCAGATAGGGAGCTCCGATAGCTTGAGTCCCATGTAAGATCAATTGAGTCCTTTCTTCCACCCAAGGGAAAAAAAGGGCACCAAAGTCCCGCCTTCAACATCACCATATGCAGCCTGTACCTGCCAGTTATGTCACTGTCCAGGCCCCACGAGGCCAGCCGCTCACATCTGCCAGTGCCACATCCCTTGTGGAAGGGATAGCAGCAAAACAGCTCAGCGGGGCTGCATGACCCTGGTGCCCACTGGAATGCTGGAAGGGGGCAAGCAAGGACCAAGGGTTCAGCCTACAGAGGGAGGGACGTGAACTGGGATAATTGCACTACCACAGCAAAGGCCTCAGTTCAGCTGCACATTCATCCGAAGAATGAGTCATGCAACCGAGCGAGGATGAAAATGCCAGGCTCTGCTTGCGATGGGGTTTTTCCATCCCCCAGTGGCTGTTTGTGCCGAATTTGGCCAGACACATGCTACATGACAGACACCAATGGAAGTCATTTGATCACAAACCAATCCAGCCGCACCCTACTTCCCCCTTTCGATCCTAGATGGACAGAATGGAGAACCAGATCACTCTGACAGCTGGGGGAAGGGGTGAGCAGGCGGTGGGGAGGCTGTGGGGGTCTGGTCTCATGTTGGAAAGGGAGGCAAGCTCAGGTCAAAGCTCTCGGCAGGGATGGGGAGAGAAGACAAAAGGGAGCAGACAACTGGGTAAGGAAATCAAGGGGGGCTCTTTATTGTGCCAGGGGGAGAGAGAGATGGGGCCATAACCAGCAGTTGCAGAGGCAGGGTGGGGTTTGGGGCACTCTGAGTGATCGTGAAATACAGGCTTGTCAGAGTGGAAGAAGCACAGCAATTGGGAAAGTGGGCACTATGGGATAAGTCCTTTTCCCCATGGCACTCACCAAACCTTCCATTCCAGCCTGCCCCAACAGAATGGATAGTCCTGCTGCACTCTCTTCCGGGCCTCTGCGTGGGGCACAAGCAGAACATCCCGAGCCACAACAGAATGGAGCAGTGATTGCTGACTCCTTCCAAGGCCCTTCCACCTCTTCCACTCCATCCTTGCCCAGCTGCCTTGATGGGGTTTCTGTGCAGAGCTGAACAGCAGCTGAATAATGTGTCCTTGGAGGCAGCAACTTTTATTCAGGGGACAGAACACAGCAGAGAATCCTTTTCCTTTGTTGGATGCCAGATGCTTGCAGACCTGATGGATGCTCTGCTAGTTATTTGGAAATCTTATTTGGTGGAGCTCAGCTGGAGTGGAGGGTTACATATATTTTGTGCCATTGTTGAATTAAATGAAATATTTCCTTAGCCTCTTAGCAAGGCAGTGAAGTAGCAGCAGAAAGAGCTTGTCTGCCTAATCTGCCTTTGAAACCCTCCGAGTTTAGTTCAATCTGGATGAGTTTCTGGTTGTGAACAGGACCTGCAATCCACTGTCCCAAATGGGTCTCCAGCACTATTGTATCAGAACCTGACTGAAGGAAACTTTCCATCGTGGTTATTGCTGGCGGGGCTGGATAGTGGGTTTTCTGCCCATTGGAGACAGACAGAGTGGCACCCTACACAGAAAAATGCTAAATAACAGTGTTGCCAAGAATCAGCTGTTGGCTCCCTCCAAGTAACCAATCACATGGTTTCTAAATACTGTAGTCATATGGGGCATAGGCCCAAAACCTGCCGTGTTGTAATGGTGTGAAACAATTTTCCAATATGGTTAAAAGCGGTATGGACAGGGTTGATGTGTGCGACTCATTTCAGTGTTATAGCCCAGGTACTGGGACCAGGTCATAAGCTGTATTGCACTGTCTGCACTGTATGAGCATCCACATGGTACGGACAAAGTGCCCAGGTTGGATTCTCTTCTCCCTCATGCTGATATAACTGCAATGCCTTTAGTGGAAGTACTCCACCATCACACTTAAGGGAGAGAGGAATCAAAGCCTGACACTCCTGTCTAAGCCTGAAGTGCTGTCACTGGAAAACCTGAGATGGATTTTCTGCGGGTTGGTCTTGGGTTACAGTCTGCTGGGAAGGGTCACTGAATATTGTCCTTCCTTTCTCAGCTGAAGAGCTTCATGTTCACGTTAACTCTCCAGGTGCGCCAGAATCAAAATCTCACCCTAGCCCTCACTGAGCCCCGACCCAAGGAGATCTGACTCTTTTCCTGGACGTACGCCTCTAGCAGGTGGTGCTTTCTTTAAAAAAATACAATAAAAATAAAAAGGTCACGTAGGGCAAAAGCCTATCAGCGTTTCTTCAGCTGCACCATCTTTGCTGGTAGCCGTGCCAAGGCAAGAGCGCCATCCGTGTGGAAGCACCAACTTCACAGTGTGCAACTTCACAGGTGGGATTTAAAAATATAAAACTTACTCTACAAATGCCTTCTAAGTAAAACAGCCCCATCATGCAGCCAACGCCAGCTCTATATTTTAGTCGCTAGAATGGTTTGGTCCCTGGTTTCACTCCACCATACATGAGTCTCTAAAGGCCCTTCCAAACATGAGAAATCATTCTCATACCCCACTGGCCTCCAACATGTATTCTACACATGTGCTGTGTATATACAGTGAATGGCAGAGACAGAGCATTTAGCCCCATTTTATTTATTCCTCTGACTCACTCTAAGATCGTGGATTAGCAATTTTTGCTTCAAAAATCCAAACCCACAAATACTGAAAGGCGGAGTGAGGATCGCAACAAAGAGGATGAAAATGCTCATATGAAATCCTGCTCTGAGCTCCAATACAGCCCAGACATTCTTTCTGCCTCAGCTCTGGGCCAGAGACTGCCTCAGCTGCTGTGCAGCACTATTCCCCTTCCCAAACTGCCATAGTTTTTTTGGCTGGCAGTAATCACTTGCTAGGTAAACTCCCTCTAATGCCAGCCAGGGCCCCTTGTTAATTTGTATTGCAGCGTGTGTCGCAGACTGATGTGTAATTAGAACTCCTGAAGCCTGTCTCGTGCTATAATTGCCCTGACAGGGGCCACAGCATATCCGCTTGTTAATTAGTAAACCACAATATCCCGGGGGCTTGCGGAAAGCTGCCTTAATTGTATTTCAGCTGGAACAGAGGGATAATTACCCTTCACTAGCACTGCCACTTTTTAATTCCTTAAAAAAAAAAGAAAAAAAAGAAAAAAGAAATCACCTCTTTCTTTTTGGCTTCTTTTTCTCTTCCTTTCTCCCACTTCCCATCAGCAATGCAACAAGCTGATTTACAAATAAATAAATAAATAAAAAGACGCCACAAAACCCAAACAAAACTCGGGCTCAGAAGCCACAGAATATATAGCTAGGCGGTGTGGAGGGGAACTTGGAAAAGTCTAATGCAACCACAATTTTACCGTTAGAGATCCAAGGTTTGCCAATGGAGGCAGCACAGTTCCCTCTCTGAACTAAAGGGTGTCTTGATTTCTCCTTATGCATAGTGTGGCCTAAATTTTTCCCCTTAGGCTGAATCTTCCTCCTGAGGCTCCAGTCTGCATCCATCCATTGAATTATGGGTGTAAATAAGGGTACTTGTGCCTGTAATCGCAGTACTTGACTTACTTATGCCATTTGGGATTTACAGGTGACTGCTCCAATTTGCAGCTGAAATGCTGCTGAAATGAGAGGTACAAGTTGCGTCCACAGAAGGAAAGAGGGCCTTTTGAAAAGAAATGTTTCTCTGTATCTAGCTGTGTATATGACTATCCAATTTATGGCTGTTTGTATACTGCTCCTTTACATTTTTAATAAGTACTTTCTTTGCGTGCAGAGCTCTGCAGCCATTTTGTTCCCAAAACTCAGTAGAGACTATTGTAGCAAAGTCTCTCTCTCACACACACACTACGCTCTCCCACTCTCCCTCATGAAGACTTTACTTCTTTCTTTAGTTGTTCTCTTGATCTGAAAGAAAGGTCATTCTGGCTGAACGTATCTGTCTGGAGACACAACTGGTTCTTTTACAGCCTTTGATGACATAAGTTCAATTTCCAGAAATTCAAAAGGCACTTGATAAATACACTATTGTTATGATTTGAATTACCTTCACCCCTAGGAGCCCCAGTAATGGACCAGGAACCCCTTGAGCTATGCACTATACAAATACAGCACAAAAAGATAGCCCTGCCCCAAAGACCTTACAACAATAGCAAGAAACTGTTGGGGTTCCCCTGAGGTATCTTCCAGTTGGTTCCCTGAGAACTTAAGAACTCCAATCTTGTCACTCAGGAATTTTTTACCTGGCATACAGCAAAGCTATGCTGAGCTGATCAGACTTAAGCACAGGGATAGGTATATAACACATCCAAAGTTATGCGTCAAAAAACATTTCCTTATAAACATTTTTATCAAACACTAATAACACATGCCTCTAACCTATACATTTAATTAAATGCTTCAGGATTGGCTTGGTTACTTTGCAGGAATCAGTTCCTGTGCAGCATACGCTGTCTATGCACTGTGCATTCACTACATACTCTTTTACCTTATCTTACATCCCAGGCTTATTTTGTCTATTGTAAATGGTATCAGGGTGTTTCCACTTACCTCAGCTAGTACAGACATCCTGTCTCTAGCCTACTGATCCATTTACCTTTCCAATCATGCCCATTGAGAAATGAGGCAAGTCACCTAAGACAAGTTACTTATGCCCAGGCCTACAGAAATTTAGGAAGCAGAACTCCTGGTTTCTGTCCCAGTTCTGCCACTGGCTTGCTATGCACCTTTGAGGCAAGTCACTTCACTTCAGTTTCCCTTTCTGCAAATCTGCCTAATGGCGGGAGGAGGTGATAGTGGGCTTGTGAGACATCTTAATCTTCGCAAAGACCCTTGGATGCAAAAGGCCACAGAAATGCAAAGAAGGATTATGGCAGGTGTAAGTGTGATGGTCGCCATCTTGGCATCCACCAGGGATTGAACCAAGGAGCTCCAAAGCTAAAATCATGAGCCTGAGTTAAGGACTATTTCCTCCAGCTGGAAGCTGTAGAAGACACTCATCCTCAGAAGATCAGGGCAACATGCACAGAACAGTGGTTACAAATTCAGCAGCCACCACCATGTGAGTCAAGGCTATTGCTCCATCAAGACCTAGGAGGGATGAAACCATGATCACTACCTTGAAATGATTGCTGTGTAGAACAAAGCTGCCACAGCTATGGCACAGCTAACTTTCCATCCAACATCATAGTCTGAGAATGTCATACCAGTCCCCCATGACATGTCAGGAGGCTTGTATGTCCTATACCTGCCCTAGATTGCAGAAGTGTGGGATCATCCTACTGGAAAAGGAGCTTATTAACCCTGGATTTCCCTTCAGACTCAGTGTTGTGCAGTTCACCATGCCAGCTCCTCTCCTGTGACTGTACTTGTAAAGAAGGGTCTGGAAGACGCACAAAAGAGCAATGGTAAGGTTGCAGCCAGAGAAGAAGTCCAGCTTTGCTGCTGTAACTCTGAAGTAGAAAGTGGTTGGAAAATTTTGTTGAAAACATTTCAATTAAATAGTTCTATTAAAAACAAATACAAATTTTCAATTGTTATGTTTTTTATAGCATTTTCCAGCCAGTTCTTCTCCAGAACATCCACCAAGATTGTCTAGGATGGGAAAGCCCAAGAAGGAAACTGTTGAGGTTAGGGTTCCAGACCAATTGATTAGCGCAAAGACATCATTCCCTCTCCAGAGAGAGAAACTCAGAGCTCCATAATCCAACCAACAAGGGAAGGGCCTTGGGTTACACTATTGCAGTGTTTACAATTCATCCAGAAACTGGTAAGAAGGTTTTAGCTGTGAATACTATGTTCCTCTTTCACACTCAACAGTAGTCCATCCAGCACTCATTCTGTATCACTCCAATAAAACCATACAATTAACTTCCCAACCATCAACACTGCTTACTCCTGAAGTTCTGAAGCCACTATCTATATGAGAACATAAGAACACAAGAATGACCATAATAGGTCAGAACAATGGTCCATCTAGCCCAGTATCCTGTCTTCCAACAGTGGCCGGTGTCAGATGCTTCTGAGGAAATGAATAGAACAGGGCAATTTAGAGTGATCCATACCCTATCATTCAGTCCCATCTTCTGGCACTCAGCAGTTTAGAGACATCCCAGAGCATGGGGTTATGTTCCATAGGTTCACTGTGTGTTGAGTAAAGAAGTACTTCCTTTTGTTTGTTTTAATCCTGCCTCCTATACATTTCATTGGGTGATGGTGGGTTCTTGTATTATGTGAACGGGTAAATAACATTTCCTTATTCACTTTCTCACACCATTCATGATTTTATGGACCTCTATAATATCCACCCATAATCATCTTTTTTCTAAGCTGAACAGTTCCAAACGTTTAATTTCTCCTCATATTGAACCTGTTTCATACCCCTCGTCATATTTGTTTCCCTTAGCTGTACTTTTTCCAATTCAATATATTTTTTAAATAGAAGGACCAGAACTGCATACAGTATTCCAGTTGTGGGAGTACCCTGGATTTATATATAGGCATTATGATATGTTCTGTTTTATTATCTATCCTTTTTGTAATGGTTCCTAACATTCTGTTAGCTTTTTTGACTGCTGCTGTGCATTGAGCAGATGTTTTCAGAGAACTATCCATGATGATCCCAAGATCTCTTTCTTGAGTCATAACAGCTAATTTTGACACCATCATTTTGTATGTATAGTTGGGATTATATTTTCCAGTGTGTAATACTTTGCATTTATCAACATTGGATTTCATCTGCCATTTTGTTGCCCAGTCACTCAGTTTTATGAGATCCCTCTGAAACTCTTCACAGTCATCTTTAAACTTAACTATCTTGAATAATTTTGTATCTTCTGCAAACTTTGCCACCTCACTGTTTACCCCTTTTTATAGGTCATTTGTGATTATGTTGAACAGCATTGGTCCTAGTACAGATCCTTAGGGGATCCTGCTATTTACTTCTCCCCACTGTTAAAACTGACCATTTAGTCCCATCCTTTGTTTCCTATCTATTAAACACTTATTGATCCATGAGAGGATCTTTTCTCTTATCCCATGACTGCTTATTTTGCTTAAGAGCCTTTGGTGAGGACCTAGTCAGAGGCTTTCTGAAAGTCTAAGCACACTATATCCACTGGATCACCCCTGTTCACTTGTTTGTTGACCCCCTCAAAGAATGTTAATAGATTGGTGAGGCATGATTTCCTTTTACAAAAGCCATGTTAACTCTTCACCAATGTATCATGTTCATCTACGTGTCTGATAATTCTGTTCTTTACTATAGTTTTAACCAATTTGCCTGGTACTGGAGTTAGGCTTACCAGCCTGCAATTGCCAGAATCACCTTTTAAAAAAAAATCAGCTTTACATTAGCTTTGCTCCAGTCATCTGGGAGAAAAGCTGATTTAAGCAATAGGTGACATTCCACAGTTAGTAGTTCTGCAATTTCATATTTGAGCTCCTTCACAACTCTTGGGTGAATACCATCTGGTCCTGGTGACTTATTATTGTTTCATTTATCAATTTGTTCCAAAAACTCCTCTACTGACACCTCACTCTCGGACAGTTACTCATATTTGCCACCTAAAAAGTATGGCTCAGGTGTGGGAATCTCCCTCACATCCTCTGCAGTGAAGACCAATGCAGAACATTTAATTAACTTCTCCACAACTGCCTTGTCTTCCTTGACTGCTGTGTTAGCATCTCGATCATCCAGTGACTCCACTGACTATTTGGCAGGCTTTCTGCTTCTGTGCACTTAAAAAAAATTTTGCCTGTTAGTTTTTGTCTTTTGCTAGTTGCTCTTCAAATTCTTTTGTGGCCTGCCTAATTATACTTTTACACTTGACTTTCCAGAGTTTATGCTCCATTCTGGTTTCCTCCACAGGATTTTACTTCCAATTTTTAAAGGATCTTGGAAGAACAGTAATTATTGGGATGGTAGGTTTTGAAAATTTTAAATAATGAGCCTTTCTGTCATTTGGGATGGGAAGGAATCTTCCTATATCTGCTGGGCTTTGGAATGTCCCAGGGAAGCCAGTCCTGGGAACAGTCTGAATGAAAAGATTCCAATGTTAGCAAGAACAAACAAACTGAACAAAAAGCTTTCAACATGAAATGAGTCCCAACACCTTTGACGGAAACTCCATAAACTCAGTCTCTCCTCTAATCAGTTATTGCATGAACAGGTTGAAACAACAAATTGACACTGTGGGTCCTGGAGCAATGGCTTTAATGCCAGAGTAGACATGGAATCAGAGGATGTGACTGTGTTCCAAAGGTTGGAGCTAGCATAGCCTTTCAACAGCCATGAAAGCACCAGATGGAGGTAGTCACTGAAACGGTCTGTGTGAAATTGAGGGCACCTGGGGAGTGAGGAAAAGGTGGCTGGACACAACCAGGATGCTACCTATTAATGCCACAGTGCCACTCACTGTAATTAGAATCCGGGATGGAGTTTATAGTTGAATAACCACAACAACTTTGCACAAATTAGACATTATACTGCAGGTTAATTAGATTTGCTACTGCTGACTTGATTAGCCCAGCTCTGTGATCTGCTGTGAGAAGCGAGCAGGGGCCCCTTGAAGCTAACAGGCTCTATCACTTGTAGATTTGGATAGTTAAACATCCGACTGGGAAAATGCTGCAGTGCGTCTGTGCATCTGCACGCATGGAAAATGGCTATATGCACACCTTCTGAAGTACCCACACTCTATTGCTTGGAGGAAGGCGGGCGATGCAGGTTTTCCCTCTTACAGCCCAGAGGGTCAGCATGGATTCACACCGTGGACATTTCATATGATCGCCTCTTAATTATGTTTATTTTAAAGGAAAATGCAACATTTCATTGACCTGTGTGGAACTGGGTGAACACAGAAGGAAAAAAAAATCTGAAAATGTCCGTTCATATTTTTAAACCAATTTACTTTGACTGTGTCAGGGCCTGTTTTGTGTTTGCTAGACAATTATTTGGCTAATGAGAACATTCACAGTTACATTAGACAGGATTAGAAAAGTAGGGCTACAGAACCTCATGTTTCGATGCATAAGCCAGGCACTATGTAATGGGGTTAGGAAGACACATTATTCCATATCTGTCCACTCTTGTGTTTCTTACATCTTCCTCTGAAGCAGCTGGACTGGCCCCTGTTAGACCAGCTGCTAGGCTAGATGGATCCTTGGTATGGCAATTCCTGTGCTCATGGCAAATGAATGAGGTTACTGGCAGGAAGAGCCAGTTTTAAGCCAATACTGGAGAATGTTTATGGGAAGTGAGTTTTGAATTTCTGATCACAAATGTTCCCACAGGAAATCTGGCTCCGTGAGTCTCATTCATCCAAACAAGGAATAGAAACAAACCATATGACGAAGCACATCCTGTCGGAACTACCCAACGTAGCTCAAATTCTGAACGCTCACTATGAAGAGTGGACACTTAATCTACAGACCTAGTACTACACATCACAGTGGTTCAGCAGATCATCTGAAATAACAAATAAATCTGAGAAAACTGGATTGCTCAGAAACCATTTGCAAATAAAAGGAGAGGTGAAATCTGAATCAACTACTCACTGAGAATTATAAACTAAGGTCTTGTTGCATGCTACACTAATTTTATGTAAGAGATTAAACTCAGGGTGGTATATTCCTATGGAACAGCTGTGAAAAGGAAAGTTACTAACATGACAAGTGTAATCAAATAAAGAGGACATACAATTAGTAAGAAGAATCCCAGTCTACATCTTCTTCTGTTTCTCATATATTACACTCTCTGTACCCTACCTCACATACCCACACTCTGACCTACCACAATACCCAGTAGAACCCTATCCCCTCCCACTTTACCAACCCATGCTCACTATCTAGTTATAGGGCCAACCCTAGACCAAATGGAGCCCCAGACAAGGAAGGTCTCTAGTCTGAAGTATGTGTACACTGCAATTTGTGGTGTAATTTCCAGCTCAGGTAGACATATCTACACTAGCACTGATGGAGCTAGAGCACTAAAAATAGCAGCGCAGCTGTGCTGGTGAGGATAACAGTATGGGCTAGCCATCCAAGAAGTTACCTCGGGACTTGGAAGGGATCGTCCTTGAGCAGCGAACCCCTCCCATTGCTTGCGCTGGTGTGCCTGTACCGCTAGAACATGTACATCTACCGAAACTGGGAATTTTGCCTCCAGCTGCAACGTAGATGTACCCAAAGTCAGAGGGTTCAGTGCAAAATAAGCAAACGAGCACTGGCCATAGCCAAACAAGATGCCTTGTGCTGCAGGGACAGCTTGTTTCCCAGGTCATCCAGGCAGAGACAGACACAAGCAGTTAAAATTGCCTTATGATATCTTCTCCCAGCCGTCTCTCCATCTCTCCATCAGGTCTCCAGTCAGCCGTTCAGCCACGCATCAGTTCTCAAATCAGTCAGCCATCCAGCTTCTTCTTTTAGCAATGGGAGTCTGTTTCCAGTGCTCTCTGCAGGTGTCATAAGTCATGTTCAATGAATTCTTACAACCTGCTTGCAAGAATCCCTCTTTCTCTCTCTGTCTTGAGAGCAGCGAGCATTCTCAGTTAGTAACTGGAGAGCTTTCACATGCCCGCCTCAAACCCACCTCTTCCCACATTTTCCCCAGCAACAACTCCCCTAAAGAGCATCTGCATTCTAAGCTACGCACAAAATAAGAGAGTTGAAATGAACATAGCACTTACTGTAAAAAATTGGCAACTTCATAATGGACCTGGGCACACAATAGATTTTTCTGGTTTGCTGGCAATTCAGAAAAGTCAGGGTGACAAGCAGAATTATTTTGGGTCAAACTGAAACCAAGTTGTTTTGAAATTTTCAGTGAACCTAAAAGTTAAAACCAAACCCAAACACATTTTGGGTAGAAAGAAACATTTTGTTTTGATTTTGGCCATTTGAAAACATTTGATGTTTTTAAAATAAGACGTGATTTCAAACCAAAAACCTGGGATATTCCATTTCTGAAAACATGTCAAAATATTCAGTTTTGACATTTTTTAAATTGAGTGTTTTAGGGTTGTTTTATTTCAGCCAAAACAATTCGGAAAATTTCACACGAAATTCATAAAACATTCTGATGTCACTGAATTTGCATTTTTCTCCAAAAAAGAATTTACCATAAAAAATTTTGTTCAGCTCTACTGCAAAGGCTGTTTTTCCTGATTCTCTTCCTTTCCCCTCTGTCATCTCTCCCTGCATCATGTCATCTCAAACCTAGGCTGTCAGCTCCCCAAGGCAGAAGCATGTCTTTGTTCTCTCCCTACAGCACCTTATATCAATATATACAATATGTACTGCCTTGTGTGGTGGGGGGTGGAGGGCAGGAACAGTCCTATATCCAGGTTTCAGGAGCAACACACAGTGCTTCTGCCAATTGTATTGCAAACTGTGACTACATTATGCAAGGGAGAGTGAGCAGAAAATGACAAACATGATGACGCCATTTTCAAAAGGGGCCCCTGTCTTTAAGGTCTCACTTTTTGAGTGCTCAGTGAGACCCCTGGGCTCTAGTGTTCAGAGGTGCTCAGCACACACAGTGCCTCTTGATATCACGAGATCTGAAAGTCAGGCCCCAGATGCTTCAAACTGGGCACTCAAAGTCAGCGGCCACATGGAAAATGTGGCTGTATGTGACTATACACTCAGGGGAAATCTGTACACAAAGCAAGAGTGGGGTTGACTTGCCTAAAGAAAAGCAGCCCCAGAGTCTTGTCTATGCAAGGCTTTTCTCCCAAAAACTTCCTTCCCTGGTTACCCCTGGTATTAACTCCACTGGTGGTAGCAACAGTGGGAGTCTTATAAATATAGACGAGTGCCTCCAACCACTGCCATTTTAACCACTAGGTCATCTAGAGCTGCTCCGAGCAGGCTTAGGTGACTCCATGATTAAAACATTAGTGGATGGCTGTCCAAG
The DNA here is from genome assembly GCA_007922155.1 of Mesoclemmys tuberculata. Taxonomy (NCBI): domain Eukaryota; kingdom Metazoa; phylum Chordata; order Testudines; family Chelidae; genus Mesoclemmys; species Mesoclemmys tuberculata. Next base: position 10,334,528 of record ML675644.1, read on the forward strand.
CAGTCCCTCAACAGATACTGGAAGTGGAGCTGTATTGCTGGTAGCAACCAAAGGAAAAGGTAGGGGAAAAGTAGATGTAACTCACAGTTGAGTGGGTTACACCTCCCTTTCCCCTCTGTGACAGATCCACACAGGATGAGTCTGTTCCAGCCCCCAACTTCAAAGCCCATCTATTTAGCTTTCACTGTTAGGGACTCCTGCTTTTAGCTTGGGAGGGGACAATTCCCCGTATCAGCTAAGATGGCAGCCAGACACACCTCCATTTCCCCTAGAGTTACACTTAGTGTCATCATCTCCTGCTATCTATATATAGGTTCACGGCCCCCCGCTAACAAACACATCTTCATCTATGAGAATTGCACCCATGGACAGGGTTTCTGTAAGCTGGAGTCTCTTCTAGCCAAGCTAGCCTGGTTCAAAGAGCAGTCTGAAGCAGGCAAATTTGAAACAAAAAAGAGAAAGGGAAGCAGGAAAAGGAAGGTTCAGGTGCTAGGGCAGAGCGTGCCCCTTGGTCATGCTTGCCCTTGGGTTATTAAAGGGAAGAAGGGAGGGAAATCAAACCTTTGCCCATCATAATTGAGGACAGGAGGCATTGTAGCTCACCCCCATTAAGAGTCAGAGGCAGCTGGGGTTTCAAGCTGTGCATTAGTGCTTTCGGTCAGACCAGTCACTGTCCTTTTCCCTGAGCCATGCTGCTTTATGTACATTTTTAAGGTGGGGTGAATTGAAGGAATTTGTACTCTGTTGGTCTCAGCTGCTAACACTAATGTGAATGTAATTTAAACCAGTTCCACTGCGTCAGCTTTGGAAGCTGCTCATGAGTTCTCAGACGTGGCCCTTGCTGCCATCAAACATTGCTATACTCCTGAGTTTTGGCCTTGAGTGATCAGCACTGGTTTCTTGAAAACTGAGTTAGCCTCAATGAGAAAAACAGAGGGCTGACAGTGAAAAATGAAACGCACTGCAGGTTGGAGTGGATTATTTCTGGGGGCAAGGAGTCCTAAGATGTATTTTTCATTTCCCTCTCCTGAAAGTCACTAGGGACCAGGTGTGGAATTATCATTCAGCATTGTGGAGGGGGAGATGCTAAATGCTATGTAACGAAAATATAATTACCAAAAAGAGGCCTTGATCCTGTGAATTAAAGCCAAAATGGATGCGACTTTCTCCAACCGGAAAGGACTATCACATGGATTAAGTCTTAGAGCCCTGAATTGGGAGGCAGGAGGTTTCTGCTCACACACCAACTCAGCTTTTCCTTGGTCACCAGCTATGTTGAGAAACTGGGTAATAACCAGAAATTCTGCATAAGAGCAGAGGCTTCACCTGAGCTGAAGATTTCCCATGGAGTGAAATAACACAAGTAGAACATGGTGCAAAAGCTGGTATCGGCAATACCAAAAGGTTTAATTGACAGCTATATGGAATTGGGAGGATGTGCCTTTCTTGGAATTAGAACAAGCAACCCTTGGATCTTAAAATAGTATCACTGCTAGCTATCAGCAACTGTGAGCCTCTGTCTGCTTACTACTGGCATACGCACAGCTTCTAATATTTGTGTTTCTCACAGGCTTTAATGTGTGAGGGAGCCATTTACGGAACTGAAATAACATGCATGAGATGGGGAAAACACTATGAGGACACCAGACCTTGTGTTTCTCTGATTCCATAAGTGGATCCCTGTGGCAAAAATAAACCAGTAGAAAAAAAGAAATAAAGAGCAACTCAAGATGTTGGTATTTGCTCAGGATCTCAGCACACAGCCCTCCCTGCGATGGCAGGCCACCCTCCTGGCCACCTCAGGCAGAGCTGGTGTTCTGCGAGAAATCAGAGGTCAATTTCCTGCCATCAATTCTAGAAGCACAACCCTAAGCAAAGCTCAGCCCAGCTCCAGCCACCCCTCTGCTCCTGGCCCCACCTACTGTGGGGAATTGCTGTTCGCCACCAATAAGCCCTTCTCTCAGAGTCCCTGCAATAATTGGTGCTCTGCCTGAAATACATGGCTGGGGGTGGGGAGAGTTGAGCACAGGGTCAGCCATATGCACTAAATAGGGAGCTCCCGTCATCAGCTGTTGGCTCCCTGCTCTAGGCTTGGGCTTCAAGGTACGAAGTGAGGAGCGCTGATGAAGAGAGTTATCAGAGGGCATCTCCTGGGTGGGGTTTTTGGTGGCCTAATTTGAATGGATTCCAAATACAGCCCTAGTTTCTGTGAGAAGGTGGCACGTGCAGAGGAGCCTCTCTTGAGAGCAGGAAGCCTAAGCCCATCTCCAGCTGACTAATTCATGCAGCAACTGAAGGGGAAATGAACATCAGAATGCTCTGGAACTCCGAGAAGTCAGGCTCCCCATCTTGGCCTCCTTCAGGGAAATGTCTTAATTAAGAGTCTGTTTTGCAAGGAGAGATCATTTTATATATATAAAATGTACAGTTTGAACGTTTCTCCTTGAAATAGCAGCAAGGGAGAAGTTTTCACTTCTCCTCTCTGGATCAATTTGGACAGTTGCAGAAATGAAGGACAGACAGAGACTGGACAAGAGTCACCCCATCCCCCGAGTCCTACTACTCGTGCCCCTGAATCCTGACCCACAGCATCCCATGCTATTCCAGTCCTAGGCCCATAAAGAATTCTACAGTCCTGATCTGCAGCCCCTCCTCCATCATGCCAGTCCCGGGCTCCCATGCAGCTCTGCTGATGGTCCTTCATCCTGACCCACTGTGGGCCCTGCTGTTCCAGTCCTGCCCTTCAGTCCTGACATGTGGCACCCCGGCAAGGACAGGGTGCATTAGTCATAGCAAATAACTTATTCAGCCCATATTGCCCCTTTCTCTGTTTTTGCAGGCTTTGATTTGGAGGATGATATTCTCCACAATTATTTGCATAATGGTTTGCGGTAACTTAGGTCAGTCTGTTGTTTGCTCTGGACTGTTGTATCTTCCGTGATTGGTGCCTAGGGTATTTGCTCTGCCTCACTTCCCTGCTCCCTGCGTGGGAGCTGGCCCACCTACAATCTTCACAGAGGCTGCACACATACTTCCGGTGCAAAGACACAGTGGCACTAGTGCTCACTTCCCTTTCTGCAGCAGGCCTTGTCGACAAGCATTTGCTGATTAGGAACTTTCCAGGAGAGCGAATATACGGGGTTGGGAACCCCAAAGCCAACTCAGTCTTCTTTTCGACTGAGTGTTTGGCTGTCCCTTGCTGCAGCCTTCTCCCAGCTACGACCCTGCGGCTGCAGCCATGGCTTTTCCTGAGCTGACGCTGGCCGCTGTGGATGAAGAGTCCATGCCCTTCTATCTGTGGCATGCAACTGCTTCCGGTAGCACTGTTCCTGCGGGAGCCAGAACTGGTGGTGTGGCCCCCCTGGATAGGGGCTGAATGCCCATTTTTCCACCGTGCCTCCAACCCAGTCCCAGCACTAGGGAGAGGAAACTGAATTCGGGGCCTATAAACACCTCTCTCCTCCCTGCCCCGTGACAAGATTTGCTGTGCTAGCCCCTTGCCCTGGGCGGGTTTTTGTTACCGGAGGCCAGTTATCGCTGCAGAGTTAGGGTTGGCCTCTGCCTCCCACGGCTTCACTAAGCCCAGGCTCTGCTAGGGCCCACAATGCCAGCCTATCCCATAACACCCGCACCCCACTAAGCATCACACTTGTTTCTCATGCAAGTTCTTATGTCAGACAGAAGAGGCTGGCACAGGACAGGGTGTTTCAGGGGGGAGGGAAGGATTGCAGCAAAGAACCCTAGTACCTGTTGCTTTTGCTTTGAAAGCGTCTACAGCATCGAAAAACCCAGCCCCTTCCCCACGGCCTTGACATGCGCAGCGCAGCGGTTCCCTTAGAAATAGCTGTTGCCATGGTTTTTCCAAAGAAAACACATCTCCCCCCCACACTCCCTTAACCTTGTGACAGCAGCGATGACATGGCTCCTTTGGAAAGGCCACTTCATGTAACTATGGTAACAATTAGCTCTCTATTTTACTTCAGGGGTTGTGTTAACCAGACAGATACAGACTTGTTCTCCCAGGGGCCCGGTGCTTCCCCCCCCAGGCCGTGCATCTAGAGCACTGCTGCTGTCCTACAGGGAGGAGGTTGCCTGTAGTGCCCACTTGGGCCTTGCCTGGAGGAAGGCAGGGGACACCTCTCTAGTCCAGGAAGGAGATTTACTTACTGAGGTTGGGGGTGTGGGAGCAAAGTCCAACTCTCAGGGCTTCCCCCAAGATACTAATTGTCTCTCCATGTCCATGATGCCTCCCTTCACATCAGGTTGCAAAGAGAAGTGAAATCAAAAGGGGACCAGGTAAGGGGTAGGCAAGTGGTCCACCCATATCCAAAGGGCTCATGAGCCCCGGCAGTTGTCTCAAGGATGGTCTGAGATTTCTCAGGTCCTCTGAGGTGCAAGAATTAAGCCCTGCTGTGCTAACGTGGGTTTGCCGGGAGTGCTGCCAGAGCGTAGGCCAGCAAATGGCCCTTTTCCTCTCAACCTACAGAAGCCTCAAAAATGGGACAATGGGCAAAAAGAGGGACCCAAGGGGAAAACCCAGCAATGCCAGGAATGTTGCTTGTACCAGTTAACAGTCCAGCAGTGAAGGAGGAGAGCAGCTGGCTTACAACGTGGCTCTACTCTGAAAAGAGACTGTAAAAATGGCACCTTCTTACTCAACAAATCTGCTGCTTGGGTATAACGGAGTCACAGCTGCTCACTGCAGTGACTAAAATAAGCAGTGAACTGCTTTTTATTCCTCTTAGCCCTGAAAAGCCCACTCATCCCTGGGAGAGGAGGTTGGATTGGGTCCTACCTCGTGCATCATTAATATAACTGTTCACTTAGTTCCAGTTTTGCTCTCAGCTACATGATGTGCAATCCAGCAGAATCTTTATTCCTGGAGAGCATGATGCGAGACCCAGACAGAGCCCAGCTTGACTGTCAACAGCCAGGCTGGGTTTGTGCACTTGGCAATTAGAAAGAGCATTCTTTGACCTTTCAGTGGAGCCAGTGTGATGTGGAATCACTGAGAAACCACAGACCTGAGAGAAGCCCACAACAGTCTTACAGTCACTGTAATATTCAGCAGGGATTTTTTTTCTTCTTGCATGAGCAAGTCAGCCATGTTCTTTCAAGATTTCATTAGCAACTGTCAAGGACCATCTCCAGATTTCCCTCCTCTGAGTGTTAACGTTGTAAAGGACCATCAATAAACTCTAGAATATAACTTAGCAGAGCAGAACTGGAAGCAGACTGCAGTGCAGGCCATTTTTAAATGGGTCAGACCCCTGGGGAAGAGCAGGTTTAGCTCTTGGCAAGAGGATGTGGGGAGCACCCGGCCTGGTTAAGCCTCAGAAAGCCCTGCTTTGTAGAGCTGGGGGCTATGTCACAGTGGCTAAGACACCCCCCTTTGGGTTTGCCTCCTTTTGGGTGGGGGGATGGGGAGGAGAGAGATGCCTCATCCTATGTATGAAGTTTCTCATCCTTTCAGTTTGGTGAATCTACTTTCCTAATATCAGTTCGCAATAATGTGAGAGTCCCATCAGGAGATCTGGCCCTGGAACAGAGAGATCATTAAGACAATGGGGAAATATCAGTTTACTTAAAGGACCAAACTAGTGATCGATGGTAGGGCTGAGGAAGAACCTCCTCACCAGATGAATGGGACATGTAGATTTTTGGGGGTGAACACAGGGGATATTCAGGTGTGGGTGTGAAATGTGTACAGGGTTAGTGCAAGGTGTGCACCTTAGACACGGCTCACAGTTAAGGCTTCAGGATACATATTCTAGCCTTTGATCCCTGCCCACAGCTTCCCTGACTTCAGTGGGAGTCACATGTATACCACACCACAGACTGGCCTATGGGATGGTAAGCCACCCACTCCCCAGCCAAGGGTGCAGGCCCTAACCTAATTCCCTCTCCTCCCTTTATAGAAGAGCCGATCGTCCCAACAGTAGTTGTCAGGGCATTGCAGCGAGAAAGCCTCACAGCGGGTGGGTGGAGAAGAGTGACAGAGTCTGCGAGGGCAGGCAGGGGCGTGTGCAGTGGTGTGTGCACACAAGTGACAGAACATGCTACAACTGACAACATGAGTCAGCTACAGAGCCAAGGATCAGCAAGGCCCAAGGAAGGCAGAGGCTGGAACTAGCCGTGTGTTCTCAAGCCCAAGGGAAGGAGCCTTCGCACACACTTGTGAAGGGGAGGGGAAGCCAGGATATCAAGGACATTCTGACCACCTGGATCCTTGGAGGATCCAGCTCTGCCAACCTCTCAAATGCTGCACATTGGTGGAGGAGGGAGATGGGAACAAGCCCAATCTCATTCCCAAACACCACTGGTTGGTAGGATGGATGAGGAGGACCCAGATTATTTCCCAATCAAGCACACTCCCAGTAGAGCTCTGACTCATCCTGAGTTAGATCGGGTCATTAATTATACGTAGGGATGGCCTAGCAGCTGCACACAACCCAAGGGGCTTCTCTTTCATTGTTTAACAAAGGCCTGGTCTACCCTTGAAAGTTAGGTCAGCACAATTACAACGGTCAAGGGTGTGCAAAATCCAGGCCCCTGAGCAGTGTAGTTAAGGCAACCTACGTCCCCTTGTAGACAGTGCTATGTTGACAGAAGAATTGGTCCATCAACCTAGGTCCTGCCTCTCGGGGCAGTGGATTGTCTACGCTGATTGGAGAACCCCTCCCGGGTGGCGTAGGTGGTGTCTACACTGAAGTGCATAGTGGCGCACCCGTGCTGCTGTAGCATTTTAAGCATAGACAAGCCCTAAGACAAGGAATGCAGTCGGGGGGTGGGAAGAAAGGAAGATTATGCTCAACACAACAAGATCTTAAAACACCCTCTGCAGGCAACAGGCAAAAAGGCCCAAGTCCCTGTTGTGAGCACAGGGGCCTACTCTCAGCTCCTTTCACCCATGGGGAAGTGGGTTTATGCAGAGCACTGCCCACTCCCACAGAGAGAGCCCCACCACAGTGGCCTAGGTGGAGGGTGATACTGCATTAAAGTAGGTGACTGACTGGCTTGAATCTTGCACTCTGTTTCATTCTTTGCAGAACTGCCTGGTCCCTTCTTTGCAGCTCCTTTCCGAGGGGTCTAGGGCAATCTAGCCAGAGGAGGAGGAGGACTGAGACTCGGGAGAGAGGGTTCATGTCCTGGCTCTCCCTGTGTAACCTAGGGAAAGTCAGTCTCCCCGCACCCTAATTCCCTCCGCTGTACAAGGGATATCACAACAACTCCCTGCTTCCCCAAGGCATCTGAAGGGTAAATCCACTGATATATGTGAAGTGCTCAAATGCTACAGTGATGGGGCTATAGAAATATCTAAACAGAGTGAACCTCTCTGGTCTCCCCACTTCTTCACCCAGCTCCCCTTCTGCCTATCCAAAACACAGCAGCTGTAAGGATAAGCCACACTCAGAATGAAAGGAGTAAGAGTAAGACAGCCAGAGAGGAGAGAGTGAGCACCGCCCAGCAACAATCAGAAATCCAGCCTGGTGTGAAGAGGTAATTATGCCTGGAACCAGTGAGGGGAAGGGGGGGGGAAGGAGCCACGCTCTCCATAGCAACAGGTGTTTGCCACGTAACGGAGCTCTTTCCGTTTGGCCTCAGCAGCCATCACCCTTATTCACATGGTCATAAATAATTCAATTTTATCATTCACACACATGAATGCTGCAGGCCTGGGCTCCGTGCACATCCAGCCTCCATCTGTCTGCAGGGGGGAGGCAAAGCACACACTGATAACAGAGTCAAACATTTGTTTAACATATATGAGTGTGGCCAGATGGTATGAGGATTTGGAGTGGGGCAGGATGGAAAGGAGCAGTAGAGAGAAGTGGGGAAGGAGAGGAATGAAGTGAGCTAGAGGATAACCCCCCCCCCCTTTAGCTCCAATTTCCATGTGGGCCCTGAAAAATTCCATTTCCTGTTTTCTCTCTTATTTTTGTGTTCTTTATAGTTGGTATTTGGAGAGATCCTTAGGTTGCCTGTTCAGCAGCTTGGCCATCCTTCTGCCTGTGCATCCAGCTCAGTCAGAGTAAGCGCTAGCAACCACTGCCATCTCCATCAGTAAATGCAGAAGGTCCTTGCTAATCAAAGGGAGGTTGCTCCAGCTCCTAAAATGCTTGGGACATTCCTGATTCCAGTAAGCTAAGCTTACAGGACAAGGAAAGAACCCAAATGGATGCATTGGGGGTGGGGGGGAACTAGGACATCACATGAGTACGATCATGGAATCGGGCTATTCCACAAAGCTGCAAGCCACAAGGATAGGAATGGACTGCGTCTGGACTCCTTGTCCAAAATTGAGTGGTACCACTCCCTGTCACTTCCAGTCCTGTGGATGGGGGTGGTCAGCAGATAGGCAGGTTTTCTAGTTTGTCGAAAATGCCACAAGGGACTTGGGGAGCATTAGTTTGCAGAAGGACCAAACAGGTCATCTGTTGTAGGCTTAGGGAAAAGCCCCCTAACCAGATGACTGTGGGCATGTAGATTTTTGGGGTCAAGCCAGGAAATATTCATTTCAGGTCTGAGCTAAATATCCCTGTGCCAATATTAGTGAGGGGGAGTAGGCAGAAAGCTTTCCTCTCCAGCTGCTTCCCAGAGCCAGAGGATTCCTGGTGTTTACCGCTGTATCCCATGCTGCCTGAAAAGGGAGAACAGCCCTCCTGAAACTGTTGCCATTGTCAGAAAATAATGAAACTGACAAACAGAAAGACACATTGCAGAACGCCCATTGTTAGTGTAATTAGTGGGCTCTGGGCTGCTCTCTCTTGTGGGTGAAGGGGGGCTGATGAGAGAAAACAATAGAATTAACAGTTAATAGGATGGATTTTTAAAGAGCCTGCATATTATTCCAGAAGAGACAGTGCATGCTGTGCACACACAAGCCAATCTGCATATTGGAGACACAAAGACAGGTCCTTAGTTCCTGGTGGCATCAGTTTCTAAAGTCTTGCAGATTCTACACAATCCAGACCAAATTACAGCAAGGGCACAAAAGTTAAGACCTTTGGTCCCCACTCCTTTGGATCCACATTCAGATGGAACAAGGGTTCTCAAATCTTACACATGAATCATACAGACCATGTAAGGGGCAGATATCATCTACTGCATGCAAGCATTACCTCAAGTCTTATGATCACAAAGTGAAGCAATCAGAATTCTGAGTTACTCACATAACCTTAACTCTATCCCTTTCTGAATTAGCTTTTCAATACATTATAATTCCGTGATTGCATACTATTGTTTCCACAAGATTCCAACCTCAGTCAGTAGGTGCAAAGTGAAGTCCTGATTCCTATTTAGTACAGCATCTAAGTACATTCTTAACTTTAAGGTTAAGTATTATCCTGAACTGAGGCCCACCGAATGAGGAAAGGGTGTTAAATTATTTTAGATCACTTCTGTTCTAGGGTGCACACTGTGCAATTGCTGTCTGTAAGACAACTTTTACAATATTTTTCCTCTCTAGAAGTGAAAATATTTATTTTAAATAAAATAAATATGTGGGGACAGAGGTACATGCAGCACAAGTAACCATAGCACTGGCATTTCCTGAATGGTATACTCCAACTGCAGCTGTCATGCTCTTAATGTAGGGTTTTTGTATGGAATTTTCCAGGATTTTTTTCATTTGATAAAAAAGACAATTTAGATATCTAATTTTTAAGAAACACAAACAAACCCATGGGATTATCAAGACATTGACAATTGCCACTTCAGCTGCCTTCTTTGTATGTTGTATCCCTCCCCCATTGTCTTTTCAAAATGGGCTCGAGCTTACAAGGATTGCGCCTTTCTATGTTTGTACAGCACCTAGCACATTTAGGACAACTGTAATAGTATTATGCCCACAACTGTAGATATGTAGTACTAACTAGAGACAGTTAATTACACTTCCCAAACAGCTTCTACTACATTACTAGTGCCAAAGAAAGAGTTAGGTGAGGTTCTAGCAATCCTTCAGCCACCTGGCTATTACATTCATGGACCTCCACAATCCAATCTAGCACCCACTACAATTGCCAAACAGGATCTGATGTGGCATTATCTTGCCATGGTATCAGAGCTCTCTTCTCTGCTGTTTTGTGCAGCAGAGATTGCAAACACAGTTCAGACCGTCCTCCTTTCTTAGGTCACCTTGCTAATCTTCCACCTGGCAAGTTACCCAAAAAGGAGCCATCTCAAGAACATCACCTACTTCCTCAACAAGCTGGACCAACAAATCCTCTGGCAGCTGTGGATACATTCCATGTTTTGCTAGTTAAATGCTCATTCGTAACGGCCTTAGGATGCACTAATATATATACTAATAAGATAAATCAACATGTTAGCTTGTAAATTCTGACTAGTCTCACTCCCATCATTCCTTGAAGAGATTAGCCAGCAAGAACTGCCTGCTCTGCGCTAGCCCAGGAAGAAAGATCTCATAGTCCTCATCAGCACTCCATAGAAGGCTTACCATTTGGCAGGCAACTGATCCAGGCAAGATGACAATAGCATTTGTCTAGTATTCCTGGTTCTTGGGACACAGGCATTTTGTCACAATTGTAGCTAACAGTAAAATACAGTCACTCTCCCAGAATTCACAGAGGATGGCCTTGGTCTTTCAGTGGGTTCCTGAGCACCAGCAAGTATGACGGCCTCTTGGATTTCCTTTGTGTACTGGTCATCTGTTACTACGGCAAACCTAATACAGTTGCAGTTCTCCCTGAAGTGGCATGATGGTCGGGCTAATGCACAGGTGATAAGCGTCAATTGGTAAAGATGGCTCAGGGGAATTCACCAAGGAATTCAAAGGTTTCCAACAGCAAGCTCCCATGATAGTTTATAGGACAAGCTAGCAGGCTTTCTGGGGCTTCCTTATTACTGCTTGCAGTGGGAATTATTTTTAGCTCCTTCGAGAGCAATGTGGATGCACAAATATCTAATCTTTATATAGAAAAGAGTGTAGTTATTGGTGCTTCTTGGATGCTAGCATTGACCTCATTGCCTTTCTCAGCTCTAAATTCAAGCTGATGTAATTCAGGAAGATGTGTTTGAGACAATGAGAGTAGCTTGGGGGTTATTTCATATACTACCTGGTTCTGAAAGACAGTGTTGCCAAGGTTACCCAGTGTGGCCCCAAAGCTTGGCTTCAAAAGGTGAAAAGGAGAAAGACTGCAGAGTACCACAACCCCCCAGTTGCTCAGGAAGTCAGCTACAGAGGCTATTTGAACCTTCCAATCAATAAGGTGCTGCTGCATCAATGGCTGAAGTGACCCCCTCACTTCTCCTCTTACCCGCAAACAAACAAAAATCCACCCAGGGACAAGCCCCCTGAGGTTGATGGTTGGGAGCTTTTAACTCAATGTGTGCCAAAGCATTTCAGCTCCCAGTGCTGGTGACGCAAGTGGGAGAAGTAGACGTGCCACTGCAGGAGAACAGCAGCCTCAGATTCCCACGCAGGATTTCTATTTTGTTACTTTATTTGCTTTTCTGCTACCTCAAACAAAGACGGGCCCAGCCCAAGCTCTCCGCAATCCCTTGCATTCAACAGACATCACCACTGATCCCCTCAGTGACAATACCCCAACATCAGCGTCAGTAAATTCCACCAAGAGATTTGTCTGCAGATGAATACTGAAGTGGGGTGGGGATAATCTGGAGATGTGTCCATTTTCAGAGGAAGTAGACACCAGGCAACTGAGATGTTTGCTTTGATAGCTGCTTGCATTAGGAAAAACAAATCTGTGTATTGGGGATGGGTGTGTTTGACGGAGTACCTAGTAGCTAACATACCAATACCCCTTTATCTGCCTAGTGGTGACCTAGTCCCGGGGGCTGACCCAGTGCCTCTCACACACACACATCCAGAGAGACATCTAGGGCCAGATACTCAGCAAGTGTACGGCAGTGCAGCTTCTTGGAGTTGGAGGCATCTACTCTCTTTGACACCAGCGGAAGATCTAGTTCGCTGATGTGCAAACCTCAGCCCCAGGTAGTCTGGGAGGAAGTGGATTGAAGCGTTTTTAAAACAGTCACATTTATACATTCAGGGAGGCAGTTCCCTGTCGCGAGGAAACACACAGCCCACTCCTCCTTCCTCGTCTTCTTACCCGCTCCCAAGCCTCAGACCCCATCCCCGACTAGGGACATTTCAATCCTCGGCAAGAAATGATTCAAGACACTTACCTGGACTGGAGCGCGGCTGCTTCCTTCCTCCCTCCCCCCCACCCAGAGATGGAGGAATCGTGGCACCAGCCGTGCCAACCTGGAGAAAGCGGCTTCTGCTATCCTCCATCCCCCCAACCTTTGGCTCTGCTGTAGCCTTCTGCCCTTCCGAAGGCGATCGCTGCGTTCCCCAGCCATCTCACGAGCAGTGGCTACCTGGGGAGGACCCA
>ML675644.1:10346917-10439330 GCA_007922155.1 Mesoclemmys tuberculata
CGTTCCCCAGCCATCTCACGAGCAGTGGCTACCTGGGGAGGACCCAGCCTCTCACCCCCCCCCGTTTCTGCTCCACACGCAGCGCCTGGTAGCTCTGCTTCCAGCGGGCAGCAGCAGCAGCGTCTTCCCTGTTCGCACTGACCCACCAGAGCCTGAGCCCCACGGAGTCGCACGGCTCTGGCCGCACGTCGGGGCCGCGCCGCTTGCAAGCTCGCTACCACCGGCCGGCGAGCAGATGCCAAGCCCCGGGGCTTGGGCCGGGCGCACGTCGGAGTTTCGGGCACCTCCCAAGGGGCTTGGAGACCCGCATCTGACCCAGCGGACAACCCGCTCTATGGACGCCCCTGCGCACCCAGGAGCCGAGACCGGCCCCCAGCCCGTGCCGGGACCGGCGGGGCAGAATGAGGGACGTTTTCATCGCTCCAGAGCGAGATGCAGGGCAGAAGGAAGCCGACGCGGCCGGAGTCTGTCTCCAGAGCCCCGCGGGCTGCCAGGACAAGGCCAGTCTGTGAAGCCTTCAGCCCGAGGCTTTTCTGCCCAGGCTCAGCTCAGCCAGGAGCTGTCCGGGCTGGCGGTGCTGGCAGGACCCTGAACGCGCAAGGCACCGAGCAAACGCCGTCCACGTTTGCTGGTGCTGAAAATGCCGCGCAACCGAGGAAACGCGGACCCCTCCCGGGCCGGCCGCGCTTCCGATGGGAGCGGCCCCCGGCCCATCTGCCCACCCGAGTTCTCGACACTGGGGGCCGTTCCCACTCGGGGCTCTGCTGGCCCGGCCAGCCTGGAAATCTCTGGTTACCCTTCGCCAGGCCACACAAAGGCAGCCAACGCCAGCCGTTCAATTATTAAAGCCCAACATAGCACAGGGCGCATGAAAAGTTCATCGGCTAGGACCCCCCTCCACCCCAGCGGCTGCGGGAGACCGGAGGAAGACGGTGGCTAGCCTGGGGCCACTGAGGAGAGGAGGAAAATTTGGAAGAGTCAGAACCTGAGCCAGGCAAATACCGCTAACCTCCTCCCCAACATCCACCCCCCCAGCTGCCCTCTCGCCTGCTGCGCCGCGTTCCCCAAACCCGCCTCGCAGCTGTGAAATCGCTCCCTTGGGACCAGGGGACCCTTGTGGGAAAGGATGTGCTTTTTTGCTGGGCGGTGTTACACAGAGAAGGAAAGGAGAAGGGTGGGACGTATTTTCTGCTTAATTTTCTGTGCGGATCTCAAGACACGGGGCACGAATTCCCCTCGCTCCGCTGGGGCTTAATAAAGAGCCGCTGAGTAATTGGGGATGGCAGTGGCACACCAGGAAGACCCTTTGTTAGATCACGGGGAGTAATTGTTCTCCAATTCGATTTGCACTAAAGAGAATTCAACGCAAACCGGTTTTTTCCTTTTGTAAGTGGGGGGGGGGAATCTAAGGGAGAGAGAGACCCTCTGAGATATTAGATTAAAGCCGAATAACACAATCAAGAGTTTGCTGAATCAAATTATTAGCATTCAACAAGTCCCGCAAAAGGGCAATTGCCATTTTCCAAGGGAGGAAGCTAGGATGTCATTAATAGCTCGGATCCGCAGGGCTAATAGGGAAGCTGGGGCTGGAGAGCTCAATGCAGAGCCGCCCAGCGCAGGGACAGGAAAGCGATCCAGGCTCTCCAGCAGCAAGGCGGAACCTAGCGCGGAAAAGGTCCCGGGGCAGTTTCACTGGCAGCACTGAGTGGGGTCTTTGCAAGAAAAGGCCGGTTGTACTGATGGACTCCCAGCCGGATGGGGAGGGAGGGCATAAAAAACGGGGACTGGGGGAAATAAAAGTAAGCCTGGCAGAGTAACATGGGAAGGAGAGGCAGGTGCGGCGGGAGGAGAGGGCGAGCAGGCGAAGAAGCAGATGCAACTAGCGGTGTCCCCCGCTGCCAAGATTTGCTCTGGGGCCGGGCACACAGAGGGGCTGGGGAAGGGAAGGGCGGCTCGGAAAGCCGAGTAGGTCCCTCGCCCCTATTTGTCCAGCTCCGGGTTTGCAAAGAAGCCGCGCGGGGCTCACGCCCCGGTTTCCATCGCAGGCAGAGGAGTCGAGCGCCAGACTCCAGCCCAGGCTTCGTTTCCCCCCCTACTTTGCCGAGCGGCGGCGAGGACGCTGCGCTCACGGTCGTGTTTGCCACCCCCCCCCCCACAACCGAGTCTCCGTGGGCTGGGATCGGGACCGACTGGGAGCCTGTGGGGGGCAGGCTGAGGAAATAACCGCTGCCTTGAGCTGGGGGGGGAGGCAGCCACCCTCTTCGCCGGGCGCCCTGGCTCCCAGCCCGGGGAGCGTCTAGACACATGCACTCGAGCCAGCCAGACCAGACACCGAAGAACCCCCCCGGCCAGGCGCCGGTCCAGCGCTAGGGATCCAGGAATTCCCCGGCCAACTTTCCCCCCCTCTCCCCTGCCCTTGGAGCCGCGGGGACCCCGCCGAAGCAGGCTTACCGCTCGCGCCTGCCCTTCGCACAGCTCTGCGCCAGGACGAAGGGAGGGTTGCGCCCAAAAGCTGCTGCGCGCTGGAGCTGGGGGGCGCCGGGGTTGGGGTGGCCACGCTGTCTCGGGTGGATGTCCTGGCACCGGGACCACCCGCCTCCTGCACCCTCAGAGCCGCGGGATTGGAAGGAGGGTGGGGCTGGGGCTGCTGCTCCCCCGCTTTTTATCAGGGGCAGAGACAATAGGCGGAGCTCCTGCGCCAGCTGGAGACTGTCTCTTTAAACCCTCCATCAACCCACAGGTGGGCCTGTCACCACCCTGGACATCCATGACGTCACCGCCGAGGAGGTAGGGGGAAAAAAAACCGGCTTCAGAACAAGAGTCTCCGGGCGACCATGGCGACAGATTGCAAATGTCAGTGCGCGCATTATCCACCGTGGCGCAGCGAAACTGCCTTCCTAGCGCAACCCCACATGGGGGCGGGGGGATCAGGGTAAATCTACAGCGGTTAGCACGGGTGCCAGCCTCGCTAAAGAAGAGGCATTGCAAGGGCTGCCTAAGGGTGCGACCAGATTTGCAAACTCCACTCTGCCCATCTTTCTCACCCTAGCATCTTCGTTTATTCTCTCTCTGCTGAGAACTAGCAGCGGCTCCTCGGATGGTAAAAGCTGAGCTGCTTCCTTGCTTAGAGCAAATTCTGAACAAGTGATGTTTTGCATCTGGTTATCAAGAGGATGAAGCTCTTTGAAGGAGAGAAGAGGCTGGGTTCTATTCAGTTAAGGAATATACCAATTAGCCTTAGTTCCTAAAAGAGGGATTAAAATGCAGCTGCAGAGCCTTCTTACACACACCTGGTCCTATTTTTTTCCTTGTTGCAAGAGGATTACTTGCCTCTGCCATAGACAAATTTAAATCCACTTGCTGCCCTCCTTCCCTGCTTTAGCCTTTCAAAGCCAGCAAATGAACATAGTACTTGGACAGGTTTGTTGTTTACTTGAAGAGGTTAGAACAGATTGGGTAGGTAGAGGGGTCTGATAGGAGGAGTGGGTGAAGGCTGTATATCTGAACCACTTGCAGATTCCCCCATGGCAACCAAGTGCAAGGATGTAACCCCTATAGAGCTCAGAATACTAGATGTTCAGACACTAGGTGGATATGGTATAAATACCTCACTAGATATTGATTGTGATGATTTAAGTGTCCATCTCAAGCTCTGGGCCCTTTCCTTCACAACAGTTTCATGCAAGAGTTAAAATATTATAACCCTCAGCATAGTTAATTGACTGCCTGGAAAACATCATAATAAACGAACCCCTTTAACAACAATGCCCATCAACCCACTTCAGCAAATGAAAGCAAAGGTGAGATGCCTGGAAGATAAACCATCTGGGCTCTGGCAGACTAAGAAGGTGGGACCAATTCCAAAGTCAAGGACACCTCTCAGAAAATGCCTTACCGAGAACCCTTTATATACAGAATATGTTATTCCCTTATATACAGAAAGGGCTCTAGTTCTGGTAGTATTGTATGAGGGAGAGAGCAGAGATGGCCTCTCAGTTAGGCAGCTACTAGTCCATTTCAGGTTTTATAGGTCAAAAGCTCTGCTATTAAGCAGCCAGTGTAGTTATCAGAGAATGGGTGTAAATTGCTCTCAAAGCCATGCACTGATTAACAAGTGGGTGGCTACATGCTGCATTAGCGTCAGTTTCCAAATGGTCTCAATGTGTAGCCACATGTTGAGCTCACTAATGTAATCTTGATAGATGGAACATACAGCTGATGGCAAGTCCCGTTGCCTTGTTCCTTTGGCTTTGTGAAGTGTTTTGCCCTGCAACATGGGTCACTGCAAGAGTCAGGCTCCTTTTTGAAAGATCTCATGTGACTTTTTAAACTATATAGCTTTCAGCAAGCGGTGGTACAGCATCTAGCACAAGAGGGTCCTGATCCCTTAATACAGTTCTTAGCCACAAGGGCAATACAAATAACAATACAATTTTGCCATTTTCAGCTGTGATAAGAGCTTCTGGCACCAGTTAAAATGGGTTTTGGGGATGTTTCACTATGATGAAAAGGGAAGTTTATTGCCACATTATATAGGGCTATAAAGGTACGTAGTGCTTTACAAATCACAAATGAAAACAAAGTCCTGGCCCCAAAAGGACATCATCTGACTCAGACACATAAACGACTACATAGGAAAAGTGAAAAATTTAAAGCAAATGCATGAAGAGCCAATATCTGCTTCAGTTACACCATCACCACCCTGCTAAAGACAATGGGGTTGCAGAGAATCATAAAAGATTAGGGTTGGAAGGGACCTCAGGAGGTCACCTTGTCCAATCCTTTGCTCAAAGCAGGACCAACCCCAACTAAATCATCCCAGCCAGGGCTTTGTCAACCCTGGACTTAAAAGCCTCTAAGGATGGAGATTCCACCACCTCCCTATGCAACCCATTCTAGTACTTCACCACCCTACTAATGAATTTCTTTTCCTAATATCCAACCTAGACCTCCCGCACTGCAACTTGAGATCATTGCTCCTTGTTCTGTCACCTGCCACCACTGAGAACAGCCTAGCTCCATCCTCTTTGGAACCAATAGTTGAAGGCTGCTATCAAATCCCTCCTCACTCTTCTCTTCTGCAGACTAAACAAACCTAGTTTCCTCAGTCTCTCCTCATAAGTCATGTGCTCCAGCCCCCTAATCACTTTTGTTGCCCTCTGCTGGACTCTCTCCAATTTGTCCAAATCCTTTCTGTAGTGGTGGGCCCAAAACTGGACACAATACTCCAGATATGGCCTCACCAGTGCCAAATAGAGGGCAATAATCACTTCTCTTGATCTGCTGGCAATGCTCCTGCTAATGCAGCCCAATATGCCATTAGCCTTCTTGAAAACAAGGGCAGACTGTTGACTCATATCCAGCTTCTTGTCCACTGTACCCCCCAGATCCTTTTCTGTAGATCTGTTGCTTAGCCAGTTGCTCCCCAGCCTGCAGCAGTGCATGGGATTCTTCCGTCCTAAGTGCAGGACTCTGCACTTGTCCTTGCTGAAACTCATCAGATTTCTTTTGGCCCAATCCTCCAATTTTTCTAGGTGACTCTGAATCTTACCCCTACCCTCCAGTATATCATCATCCATGAATTTGCTGAGGGTGCAATCTATCCCATCATCCAGATCTTGAACAAAACCAGCCCTAGGATCAACCCCAAGGGCACCTTGCTTAATACTGGCTGCCAATTATACATAGAATCCGACAATCCACCCAGCTTTCTATCTACCTTATAGTCCATTCATCCATTCATCTTTACCTTACTCTCAAGAATACTGTGGGAGACCATATCAAAAGCTTTGCTAAAGTCAAGATATTGTACTTTCCCCACATCCACAGATCCAGTCATCTCATCATAGAAGGCAATCAGGTTGGTCAGGCATGACTTGCTCTTGGTGAATCCATGCTGACTGTTTCTGATCAACTTCCTCTCCTCCACATGCTTCAAAATGGATTCCTTGAGGACCTGCTTCATGACTTTTCCGGGGACTGAGGTGAGGCAGACTGGTCTGTAGTTCCGTGGATCCTCCTCCTTTCCTTTTTTGAAGATGGGCACTATATTTGCCTTTTTCCAATCATCCAGGATCTCTCACAATTGCCACGTAATTTCAAAGATAATGGCCAATGGCTCTGTAATTACATCAGCCAACTCCCTCAGCACCTTCCTGATTTCACCTCGATTTCATGCTCGAGACATATTTTTATTTTACAGAGGTCACTGTGAGCAAAATGTGGCCCCTAGAGTTTTGTGAATTTGGGGACAATGCAAGTCATCCCAGCGTTTGCCTGCACTGATAACATTTTCTCCCAGAGCTGAAGTGAAGTTCATATTTTTGAATAATACTTAATTAAAAATCATACTTTGCACCTTCCATTCAAGGAGCTCAAAATGCTTTACAAACATCAATTAAATCTCCCCGCAGACTTGAGAGGTAAATAAATATTGAATTAAGTTGTTCAGGGATGGCTTTTGGCAGGAAAAAATCTCAGGAATTAGAGATAGTTAAGACCTTTGAAAGCAATTAGTGTCTACTTCCCCACCCCAAAACCTAGGGCTGGATTGTTCCTTACATTGTCCAGTCCAAATGTAAGTTACTCAAACAATGGAGCTTCCACTCCCTCTCCAGGCAGAAGTTCAAGGTATCTGAATGTACGACAGGATGCTTTGCTTTAGAAACACTGCTGGTAGATTCTTTCTAAAGAAAAAAAATGCAGGCCTTAGATTTCTCACTGGAGAACTGACTATCTACAACCTACACAGGCATCTTTAAAGGATGGGCTATAGGGTGTTTAACATAAGTCATTTTACTGCATTAATACTGCTTTTATATTTAAGTGGCATAAAATATCATTCTGAAGGAAGCTTTCATAAGGCAAATTGTAGGCTGTGTGGACAACACAAGGTTTGACAAATGAGAATAGCAGAATTCATTGGAGCTGCTGGATGACCCAATGGCCTAGCAACCTAAGTGTGTGTGAGGCTCTTGTATGCACACTGAGTTGGCAGGATTTATAGCACCTGGTTGAAATGCAATTAACAACCCAAGTGTGTACTTAGAAATCAGTCCTTGAGAGGGAATGGGTCTGACGATGGGTAAGAAATACTATTCAAGGCTGAAGTGATCATAACTTCTCATTAGTATTTAAACGAACAATTTTCTGAGAAAATTCCCAGGAAGCTCTATTTTCTCTGACATAATGTGTAAGTCAGGCTTAATGTTCAGCAACACTCCACAGATCTTATGGCTTTTGCTATTTCTGAAGCCTACTGCTAGCCTTGGAGGGGGATGGTAGTTGAAGGTTAAGAAATGGAGGCATTTTCTTCTCTACAAGTGTGTCCCTTATAAGGAGAGAGGCTGACGTTTCCCTGTAGCAGTCTTGCACTTGCGTGTACCTAGTGGCTTGAAATCCATAATGCACTAGATGATCCAGTGCCCCTCATTCACAACATCTCCATAATCTGCCACAACAGGACACCCATTGCATACAAGAAGGCACAGGGATCTAGACCCAGCAGGCTGTTAGTAAAAGACATAAGGAAGAGTACAAATAACCTACCAGTCATCAGAAGAAAAGCTGCTATACCACAGAAATGAAGAGTTGTACCCGGGGCATACATCATACAGGCCTGCTCCCTACACACGAAGTGAAGCAGACCTGAAACAGAACCTTTGCCATGCAAAGCAGGAGTAGCCCCGGCATTACTAGTCTGGGTTTGGAAAGCACTTGTCCTTCCTGTCCCATTCAGGCAGCACAAACAGCATGGCTGGGAAGTCAGGCAGAGCCTTTCTTCTGCTGAATTGGACTCTGGGTGCAGGGGTCATATCTACCTGCTTGCTTGTCCAGGACAATGGAGCCCAAATCCCACTTCAAGTCTTTAGCTGGAGCCACAATACGAATACCTGTAACAGGAAAGGGATGCCATACTGGGAGGACAAATCTGTGTCCTAGAGGAAGGGAATGGGACCATGTTAAATGGAGAGACAACTTTACCTAGAAGGAAACAAGGTGTCACCCCTTGACAGATTGGTCTGTCTGAAACTAAGAGGGTTTAGGCTCCCCATGGGCTTTGAAGATTTCTGAAAAGGACTAAAGAGTCTTAGATGAGAAAGCCTAGTCCCAACAAAGGCCCTATCTGTCCCCCAAACCATGGTGTCTTTCACCAGAATCCTCGTTCATCACAAGCCCTGACCGGATCCCAAACTCAGACTCTGAAGATTCCTACAGTACCTGACCTTTGGTCAAAACAGGAAATGGAAACCCCAGATCTCTTATCTTTTCAAATACCTGCCACTGTTTTCACATAAAGATAACAATATGAGGGAAACTCTCACTTTCAGAAGGGAGTGAAACATTCAGCCTCATTTGAGATTGAATAGAATGATTTCTGTGATGAGACCAACTGAAGTTTCCTAGTGTGATGATTTTGCTACTAATAAAACCATATCTGTGAA
This sequence comes from Mesoclemmys tuberculata, assembly GCA_007922155.1. NCBI lineage: Eukaryota > Metazoa > Chordata > Testudines > Chelidae > Mesoclemmys > Mesoclemmys tuberculata. Next base: position 10,355,362 of record ML675644.1, read on the forward strand.
CCCTGCATCACAAATACACGCCGGCTATAGTCCAAATCCATCCCTTTCTGAAGTTTGTCTTTTCTTAATATACACAACAAAGCCCCAAGATAGGATTGTTCTTACAAAGATAGGCTTTGGCCGTCACTGATTGCTTCCAGGTTTTTTCCCCCTTGCTAGATCTCCTGACCCGTGTGCAAGCAGAGAGATTCTCAGCTGTTTATACTTCTGAGTTGGTGTTAATGAGCCCCATCTGGTCTAAGGGCCAGCATGAGTTGGCAACATGGCTCTGCACTACCACATTTGGCCTTGAAGTCTGACATCTGATGACAACCTGTTAGTAGAAGCTATTTGTATTATCACTGTGACATCTGAAACAGCAATATGAGAGAATGAGTATTAGTCCCATGACTTGCAAGCAGGTCTGTATTGAAGATCTCTACACCAATTCAAATACCCACAGTGCAGAAATGCATTATTGGGGCTATGAATTTATAGAGCTTCACTGCAAACTCAAAAAGGAGCTGTTTCTTTTGCTTCTGTGCACTTCATCAGCCACTGCAGAGAAATTAGGTTGTGCGGTTCCATTATCATCCCATTTCTACCAGCCTTTCTTTCCCAGTCACTGTTACTCAGTAGCCACAGCAGAGACTCCAGAAAAAGTAGCCAGAACAAGGGATTGGAGTATATGAACAGCTGATTTTTGTGCAGGGTGATGAAGGGTTTCAGGGAATTGGACCTCAGGGAATGTATCAGCATCCCCAGAAAGAATTTGGGCTGGACAAGGAATGAACTCATCTTGCAGTTGCAGTCACCAGTGGCAATGGGATGTTATTTGAAAACTTCTGGGATCTCTCGGGGCCGTTGGTGGAACAGTCTCATAAAATGCTCATCGGCTTGGATGGATGTTTGTGTCTCATCTAGCCTTCAGCAGAGGGGTGGATGGTTATTTCCTTAGTAACATCAAGAAAAAGGAAACCAAGAGACACCAAGATAAATGACCTTGCAAACTGATCATTAATTCCATGATTACAATCAGGAACTGTTACCTCTCCGTTAGACTCAGAGGAGATAAGGTGGGCAATGAGGAGGCGTTGGTGTTGAACTGACCCTGGCAGCCAACCTGGTTATTTCCTCTGTCAGAGACAATGTAACAAGAACCCAGATTCTAACAGCAGCATGTCCTGAAGGATGTAAACAGCTCTGCAAACTCCATCTGACAAATATGCCAGGAAATGGGCTGTGGCATCTCTCTCCCCACCTGACACTTTTATGGCAATTTAAATTTATGAGTTACGTGAAGAAGTGGCTTTTCAGCCAGCACAGACAGACTGTGCAGCCACAGCCCCTATGGCCAGCATGGACAGCATGGAAAGACAGTAAATCCCCATTTCCCAGAAGGTGCAGAATTCCAGATCTAATACAGAACTGTCCAAGCACAGCTACTCTCCAGATAGTGTCCGGCAGTCCCCTAGAAAAGTTTATAGAGAGCAAGCATGGGAAATTTCATAACTAAGAAATGACAAAGTACTTAGTGTAACTACCCAAGAAGGGGCTAAGATGCCCTGATGCTATTCACATTTGTTTCCAGGGAGCCTGGGTGTTTCAAAGCTGAGGTTTAGACAGAGATGCCATCCCCTCCAGGACACCAAAACTTCCTAGAAAGGAGGTTATTTCAAACTGCCTTGGTACAGCTCTGACAATACACTCCTTCTTCTTGCACTCTGCTATGTATTTAGGTATTGTATATTCTCCTGGGCACGTTCTATACAAAACATTAGTTAATAAACACCAAAAGCATCCTCCTGCAGTGGCTGAAATAAAGAATGGCAGCCCAGGCTGTCCCTAGGGGGGTGCGGGGCTTGGGGTGGAGGAGGCTGCCACCACGCTGGGACCCCGGGGGCAAGCGGCTGCTGCCCATCTCCTAGACAGGGTGTGGGAGGCTGCCGCCTGGCTGGGACCCTGGGATGTGGGCAAGCTGTAGTTGGCGACCGCCCGGCTTTGAGCCAAGCTCGCAGGGCATGGGAGGCTGCCGCTGGGGTCCTAGCCAGGGTGCAAAAGGCTGCTGCCTGCCCCTCAGCTGGGAGCTGGTACCAGGCAGGACGTGGGTGGCTGCTTCCCAGAACTCATGGGCTTGCAGACCGGGGGATCAGCACAGGGCCCCACAAAGCCCCCACTCACCATACCCTAGGGACGGCTCTGCTAGAAGCATGCCTTGAAGCTCAAGAAACTTGAACTCAGCTTTCTCTCTTTCTCTCTCTCCCCCACCTCCTTTCTCAATGTGCCCCAGCCTCTTCCTGCCCCTCCTACTGGTTGCCTCCCTCAGGCATATCTGCGTGTTTGCTTGTCTCTTGTAACACTGCAGTTCAGAGGGTCATTCCTGTCCATATTTTCCATTAAATCCTTTTGTCGCAAGGTTTTTATATTCCAAGTCCAATGGAGATGGAGCTCAGACTCCCTGGGAGTGCTAAAGATTCCCAAAGGCACATTTCATTTAGAATCAGTAAGAGTTATTGTGTATCATGTGAATCCCAGCTGATTAGTCAAAACACATAAGGGGCTCGCCTCTCCTGGCACATACTAGGCTCATCACAGCCATGTTGAGATTGTGATAATGATGTTATTAGCTTAGGAACCTCTAATAAATACTATTAAATGGGTCTTTTGTCCATTTAGCTGCTTTGCTCCCTTTCTATGTCTGACTGTTGTTTTCCTTCCAGCCACTGTGTATTTGGATGCTCTTCAGTATTTAGTTTTATCCTATTAAGGTGGATCTCAATTAATTACACAGGAGGAAGAGAGACAAAGAAGGAATTTCGGGACCACGCATTTGAGTTCTGACACCATGCTTTTGCAACACAGATATAGCTATAAAACTGAGGATTCCCAAGGTGCCCAGCTAACTCAGGGGGCTAATACACTATCCTTTCACATCTGAACACTTGAATTCAGCTTCTGATTAAATCACAAGTGAAATGTGTTGGATGTACTCGGTCTGGTTTCCACGCCAATTGGGTATATGACCACAACGTGAAACCCAGCCCTCGTTCTGACATGACTTTACTCTGGAGTGGCTGATTTTCCAGGAACAGTTAGATGCACCAGAGGTCGGGATTCAGATGAAGCAGCAGAATTGTGGGGGAAAGCCCAATATTGGATTTGGAAGAGCAAAGGTGCTGCAAGTCAGCTCGAGGAGCATGGTCAGGATAGCATAGGAGGGAAGCCTGGAGACGGAATGCAGGATGTGCCGCGGGTCAGGACCTAGGAGCACTGTCAGAGCTGCAGAAAAAATGGGAAGTTGCTCAGCGCCCACTGGCACTTCACTTGCCTCTGGGCAATGTTCTTAACCTCTCCAATTCATAGACACCAACATTCACCCAAAAAGAAAATGTAAAGAAAAGTGAGTGTCGCCCTCCGTCTCACTGCCAGATGAGCAGGAAATGGTGCAATTGTGCAGACCCACTTCCATTCAGCCCTGTAAATGTCTGCATAGCTGGTGGCTCCACGGTCACTGGCAACAGCATGTTCAGGCACGTGGATGCAGAGAACACATTGACACGAGTTACAGCACGGGCCCCAGAACATCCATCATTCCCCTCAGTTCTCTCCTGGATCCCCCCCAACGCAGGAGCAGGAGCGGAGATGTGATGCCTGTTACGCCACAGTGCCCTTTCACCTCTCTGTCCATCAGACAGGTAGCGGCTGCTCGGTTTATTTAAAGCACCATGCCTCATTAAGCCAGAGCCAAAGTGAAAGAAGCCTGTGCTCCCTCTCACTCTGGAGTTCAAAGGTGGTAGTAACAGATGTCCCTATCAGCTTTACAGCACCTGAGGCAGGCCTGGCGCTGTTTGTTTAACAGCACCATCAGTAACTGATTATTGGCACCGGCAGGGAACATCTGTTCAATTTACAGAAATGGCCGTGCAGCCCCTCTCCCACCTGACATCCTCCCTGGGTTTTATTGAATCTTTGGTCCTCACAATTACCTCTAATTTCATTGTCAGCCTTGTGAAGAAAAGCGCGTCCCCTGCAGCTACTTCCAGACACTTTTATGTCCCCTTCCTTCTGTCTCCATATTCTCCCTTTATCGTACACCTGAGCAACACTTAAAAACTGCATTGTAGGAATCAGAAAACGCTGGATGGTGTTTATGTCGAGTATGGCCAGACTCAGGTGCCTTGGGCAACCTTCATTCGAATAGGAAGCCTCCAATCTTGCCCTGCCTCCAGACCGATTGTGCCTGGGCTACACACGGCTGATGCGTAAAGAACACTTTACGTGTCTGAAATAAAATCAAGGTTAAAACAAATACATGGCAACCAAGGTAAGATGCGCAGAGCGAGATGCGGATTATTGATGGCTGCTTCCTGCAAGGTCTGTTGTGCATAAGGCAAAGCACAGGGCTTACACTGCTTGGGGTTATTTGTTTCCAGCATCGGAATCAAGACCTGTGTGACACAGGGTCCCCACCTCAGCAGTCCTCACATAGCTTTCTTTGGTGTATGTGTTGAATGTTCTTCCAATCTAGATTTGACCTAGGTGCAGTAAATGGCATGTATTTCCCAAGGTCCTGGCCCACAGTGCCTGTTCTCCTCAGTCACACAACTCGGTTGTTGCTCCTCAATCCTGACTCACCTTGCCTCATGCTGTTTTATTCCAGGTATTCCCACACAACTCTGTCAATGAGCCTTAGTCCTGAACTTCCCAGAGCCTGATCCCAGTCTTCCAGAGTTTTACTGCACTAACTCCTCTAGCGCCATCGGGCTCTTAAATAATTTGCTGTATCTTACAAACTCAGACGTGAGCTTTTGTATTCTTTTCTTGGGGAGGGTCAGATAATGAGGCTAGACAAAGCTCACTCCCTTGCAATAATAAAAATAACTATTATTATAGGTGGAACCAGCCAATTGTTAAGGTCGCCAGACACTTTCCATCATAAGACCCTGTTTTCAGTTGCTTATAACGTTGCCAAACTTTAATTGCTCAGACTGAAATTTCCCACCCGGGGTGTCTGTCTCTGGCTGAATGTTTTTGGAAAATTTCAGCATAAACAGCTCAGGCAATTCAGAGAATGAGATTAGGAAAAATGCATTGTTTTGCCCAGGTCAAAAACATTCTTCCAACTGGTTCACTTAGAATCTCTAGTACATCCATCCATGGGTGCAAGAACTTGCAGTTTGGCAGGGTGTAGGCAGGGGAGCATCCTGATGTCAGGGATATGCCTTTTTTTTTTTCTGTTCCCATGAAAAAACACTCAAATTTGGCCATGTCATAAGTTCTGAAAAATCTCAGTTTCCACATCCTCAGCAGGGACTTGTTAGAATTTGGCAGCTAAATTCTCCAAAGATTCCATCTTCACAGAACAAGCTCTAACCCCTCATGGCTCCGACATGCTGACTGGTCTGTGCATGCATCATCCCCACAGAGTCACTGGGCATGTTTCATCCCAGGGCTGCGTAGCTGAACAGGACAATCCCTGCAAGGGCTGCTCCAGTGCAGCTCAGGCTGTACTGTGGTGCTGAACGCTGGAACTCAAAGCAGGGAGACTCCCTCTTCTGTGCTCTCAGTGCTCCCCCTGCTGGTGGACGAGCAGCAAGGAGGAAACTGAGGCAGGACAATGCTTACAGGTGTTTAATTGTTTTGTCCAGCTCTGTATATTTCTTGCGCTGTCTAAAGTAAAGATTAACTGTGCTATAAACCTTTGCAAACACACAGGGTATTATGTGCTTCCACGACCACATGTCCCTGGCGGGAGATACAGCAAACCAGAGTGCCCATAAGGTTGGTGCTTTGGGAAAAGATCTTAAGGAACTGGGGGCCTACGGTAGCTGGATCATGAGGCCTCATTTCCATGCAAAGGTAACAGGCAAAGTGCCTATCCCCAGGAAGTGTTACAGAGAGCCCAAGGAAAGAGACCGTGCTGGAGCCTATTCAGACACAGCTTAAAGCACAGGGGTCCAGAGTGTGAGGATGAAACCCAGCAGCGTGGTGAGGGTCTCATGATTAAGGCAGCTGAATGCTACGCTGAAGAACTGGATTTTATCCTTGCCACAGTCACAGAATTCCTATGTGATGCTGGGTAAGTCAGTTAAGCCAAGCTTTCAACAGGCACTCACTAATTATGTGTTCCTCATTTATTGGGAGCCTGATTTGAGACCCTGAGGTCTAATTTGCAGAAGGTCTGAGCACTCACTGCTACAGCTGAAGTCAATGGGAGCTCTGCTTTGAACAAATAAAATGCTCTACAATGCTAAATACTGTGAAAAGTCAGATCCCAGGCATCTCAAATTGGGCTCTCAAAATTAGTGGGTATTTTTGACCTTACCCTCTCCGTAATTCAGTTCCCTATCTGTAAAACAGGTATGTCCCCATATTTTACAAAGGGGTTGTGAAAATGAATCAATTCATGTTTGTGAAGCACTCATATACTACCGTACGAACACCACAGAAAAGCCAATGAGGAAATTAATACTTCTGTATTCAGAGCAGGGGTTGAACAGTGTGCAGTAAGGAAGGCCTAGGGTCACACGCTGAATGTGGACAATAAAAGAAATATTGAAGAGCTACCATTCACTGAATGTGGCTGAGATGCTGTGGGAAAATAGCATGCGATCATTTAATTAAAGACTGCATCATAGTGTATATTCACAAGGGGAAGGGGAAGGGGCAAATTAAAGTTGCACAAGCAACCTAGTGTCTGGCATTGCCTAGCTTTTGAGTTCTTGACTTTGCAATCTTAACATTTTTTTAACATCATTTTTTAAATGCAACCTAATATTTCTATTGTGTCAAATCCCTTGTCGAGATCGGGGTCCTGCTGTCCTGGGCTGTGTACAGATATGTGGATGACATGATCTCTGGGCCAAGGAGCAACCTTGTTTCATGTTTATAGAGTATATTCTAATATAGGCTGTTGCCCAGAGGAACCAGACGTTCCTCTCTGCCTCCACCAAATACAAGGTTGGTGGTGAATACCCTTCCCTCACTGCATCTTGAAAACAAAACAAAAAAATAATAGCATTTCCAAATCATCCATTGGATGGGAAATAATAACCCCCTCACCTAGGTACCTGAGAGATGGGCTCTGTGCCAGTTAGTACAGATCCTTTGGGACCCTCATGCACCCTGGTCCCAGTTTTACTAGTAAGGAAGGAGGCATCAGCCTAGCTATTGGGACAGGAGGACTCCAGGTGACACTGGATTACCAAGGACAGCGATTCACAAAGCTCAGGGAGTTGGGAAAGTATAAACCTGAATATAAACACTAACCCAGCTGTGCTGTCATCCTCAGCAAGGGGCTTACAAGCAGACTGCTAGAGGGAACTTCTCTCCATTTCCTCAAGCTGCTCAGGCAGTGAGCTTGGGAAAAGCTGGGAATTGAGCCTGGTGTAGTTATTCGTTTGCAACACTTTGGTGCCTTTGTGTAGCCTGCCCGGAGGGGCTGGGCTGGGCACAGGACTCAGATCTCCTCAGATGGGATGTCTCCGCAGCACATAAATGAGGCCCCCTTTTGTTTACTGCAGCAATGCCTTTTGTGGTGGTTAGCTCTGTATATGGGGCCTGGTAACAGGCTCTCTAGTGGTCACCGACAGGTTAGATCTAATATTACCTCTCAGCCTGACAGACAGCAGGGGCCTCACTCAGTCTGCTGGCCACGCGATAAAGAGTTCTAGCATTTTCGACAGCGCCCTGTTCCAACCCCCTCCCTCGACCCCATATCTCTTGTAGATTTACTGCACTTATATCCCTTCTTTATGAAGTAGCTCAAAGTGCCTGCACTGCCTGTGCCAGGAATGCTTAATAAACCACTCAGCCTGAGAGAGAGAGGACAGGCCAGCCGCTGGCAAATGGAATTTGAGGGACCCCTCATATTGTTCCTTTCAAAGAATAAAGAAGAGTGGAGGAGGGAAAAAAAAGGCAAGTGCCCTCTAGTGCATCTTCTCCACTCCTGCTTCCTCCCTCTGCTGCCTGTGTCACTAATGCAAAGTGCATGAGAGGCAGAGCTGCTAAAAGCCTTGGAGACGCAAGCCCCAGATTGCAGCACAAACCGGGGGAGAAACAAAAAGCTTTCAAGGCCTTTATAAACAACCGAGTCCTGCCCCTCCCGAGCAATTCATCACCCACTGGCCATTCCTCAGGTGAAGAAGAGACCCGCCACCAGTGACAGTCCCCGCATCATGCACAGAGGGGTAGGAAATGAGTTGAGAAGGGGAAAACAAGGAATGGGTTAGACTGAAAAAGCTGTATGAATTTAGTGCTTGAGAAAGTGCTAAAAAGCTACTGGCTAAAGTTAGGTGGAGAGGTGACAGGCAGCCTTCCCATACTCGCTCTCTGAGTCTCCTCACTCCTGACCCACCGCACCCCCTGCTAGTGTAGCCCGGGGCGTCTACAGTCTCCACACAGCAACACCAAGGCACCTTCATCCTGACCTCCAGCCACCTACTAGTCCAGACCAGGATCCCCACAAAACACTACGAGTCACTTACAACATGCTCTGCTGTTCTGCTTTTTGACTTCCCATACATAGCTCTGCCATTGCCCCCTAATCCTCACCCACAATATCCGGGGTCCAGCCCAGGAACCCCCTCACACACACACAGCTCTCCCAATGCGCCTTAATGCCGGTCTGAACACCCCAGGCCCGGGCCTTTCTTGGGAAGACACCATTATGAAAAACTGTGTGTGAGCTTCTGAGCCACGGATGAGTTGGGTGTGGCTTGAAAGAAACATGACGAAGGCAAGGTGAATTCTAATGAACTGAGTTAAATGAAAAGCTGTCTTGTAGAGGAAGTGTTTGAGACAAGGACCTGTGTCACTGGAGAGATCAGTGTTGTGGACTGGCAGAGGAGGAGTTTGTGTAGATACATTTTGTAGCTTGTTCCTTTGGATGGAAAGCTTTGCGGGAAGTCAATATTCTGAGAAACTACTTCAGTGAATCAGCTGTGACTCCATCCCACAGCATGTACAACCGTGGGATCTGGAGGGAGACTGATCTGGCCTCCAAAGAGTAAGACAGTGGGTAAAATGTTTTGGAGGGACTTTGGGCCCAGCCCTGCAATCCTTGTGCAGGTAAAGCTCCTGCTGTCTTCAGGGTGAGTGTGTTACATAGATCAAAGTGTAAGGGTACCCATGTTGATCCCAGGATATTAAAGAGACAAGGTGAGCGCGGTAATCTCTTTTATTGGATCATCTTCTGTTGGTGAGAGAGACAAGTTTTTGAGCCACACTGAGATTCTTCTTTCTGTGTGGCTCGAAAGCTTGTCTCTTTCATCAAGAGGAGCTGGTCCAATAAAAGAGATTACCTTGCCCATGTATCAAAGGACAAAATTCAGCCCTTAGAATCCTGTATCCCCTTAGAATCGTGTGCATGCTTGGGCAAAAGGGAATGGAGAGAAATCAGTAATTTCTATTTAACAAACACAACGCAATGGAGATGAGATTGCTGCAGATTCTCACCGTGCTGCAGATTGCTTTCCAGCCCACTGAAACACAAGCAGCAGCTCCTGGAATTACAACAATCTCTCTGGAAAGATGAGGTGTTTACTGTGCAGGGCAGACTAGCCTTTTCTGTGTATTAAAGTGTCTCACAAAATTTCATGTGCCTGAGTCTGGGTAGAAAAATACTCACCCATCAAATACCCACAGATTTAAACTCGACATCAACCGTGGCGCTTAGGCCTTGACCTACACTGATGAGATCTTGAGCCCTCGGAGTAGCAGAGACAGCCAGGGGATAGCTATTTCCTTGTGCAAGGAAGGAGGCCACACGCAATTGTCCAGACTGTGGAGCAAGGTAAACGGTGTGTAGGAATACAGTTAGCAAATGACAATGCAAACCACTGAAACATAGAGAGGGAGAGTGGACATATCCATTCCCTGGCTGGGAAATTATTGAGCACACAGAGGTAGGGGGAGATGCAGGGGAATTCTCTGGCTTCTCCCCTATAAATAAATCTTTGCTGGTACTGCATGGGTGAGATGTAGAAGAGGTGGAGGTGGGACAGGTGCCAACACAGAAACATTAATGAAATATGGGAATAGCTGAGTTTCAGTCAGAAACCATCTGAGAAAGAAATTGTTCCCCACACTCAGAATGGACAGAAATGCATCGTAATCTGGGTGCAGTACAACCAGGGATTTAAATACACGAGCGCTGAATTTGGCTTACCATGACTCCCCGGCTCATTGTTTCTTGCACCTGCTCTACCAACAAACACGATCTGCTGAGATCCCACTGACTCACAGGAGCAGGGCCAACATAAGCAACTTTGAAACTTCAGATAAACTGAGATGGCCTCTGTTGGGCGTAACAGTCCCAAGCCACACTGGTCAGATTGTGTCGTGCCAGCAGGGCTCTGCCAGTGCCTTCTAATGGCCAGTTACAGTCAATCCTCTGTGTTTACATTACAGGCCAAGAAGCTGAAGGTTTGGCTCAGGGTGCAGAGTTGGCCCTAGTTAGTTCCTGTCTCGCCTTGCAGATGTTAGTGCTGAGCACCCCTCTTGCTGAGTTGATGGGTGCTGGTTGTGCCTTTTTGAATATCAGGCCCCCAAGGAGTGCAAGAAAGGGCAGGTAACTCTTTGCTGAAAGAATGTGATGCCAAATTCCAGCTTTGTTTGTTTCCCTGTGTCTGCCGCAGGCTATTTTGAGAGGAAGGTGTTTGCATCAGAGGCATGTAATTGTTTCATTCCTGCAAATCTACAGAGCACCAGGGTATTTTTTTTTTTAAGTTCACAATGTTTTTGGTGCAGGGATGTTCTGAGACAGAAGTGACAGCTCAGCTCAGGGCCAGCCTCGCAATTTTGGGGGGGAGCCAACAAAAGAGGCAGCTGAGAGGGGGAGATTAATGAATGGTGAGTTGTCTCTTCCTTTGGCCCTCACGGCGGGGGCTGGTGGAGATCAGAGTGGCTGTGTGTCCCCCTGCACACACCACGCTCTGAGATGTGACTGGTGTCACTTCTTTGCTATCTTACTGCTCTGGAGAATCATTTATTGGGAAGCTGAATCCCATAAAAATATACCCTAAAACAGAGTGATCACAAAATCATGTCCTCTTGCAAACAAGCTGCTTTGAAAACTTGGAGGCCATACACACCCCGTGGGCCATACACAAATGGAGGACCTGGGTCAGTTTTCAGCTCAATGTTTTCTCTATTTCTCTCATGTTTTCAGGCGTCTCTCCCTAGAGGCCTTCTGGACACAAAGACCAAAGTTACAACAACGAGGCCTACCCTGCAGGAAGCAGAATGGTGAGGACACCGCATTTCCTGTGCTGATGTAAATGAAACTGCAATTACTCCTTGTGTGAGGCCTGCACAGGAGACAGTCTAGAATGGGATGTCCCTGTTTAACAAACTCAGGGCTGTGTGTGTGCATGTGAGTGATGCAGATCTCCGGTGGATGAGACAGGATGGGGCAAAGTGAAGGGAGGATTCTGTCCTCCATCCCATTTTGCTGAATCTGACCTTAGGAAAGACTCCATCTCAATCTGCAGCCTCCTCTAATTGCTGCTCCCCCCTCCCAAACAATGTTAATTAAGGACAGAAGTGAATGATAGCAGGAAGTATATCCTATCCCTACACCAATCAATGACCACTGGCATCCCATCAATGACTATTGTCATTGGCCATTAACTAGAGTGGAAAACTGAGATACACACAGCACAGCTCTTCCCAGGAAGAAGCTAGGGTGACACCAAGGCGACAGAAGACAGACCCTCTCTATTCCAGTGCCCGCACTATAAGGGAGCATGCATGAGTGAGTCCCTCTGACTAGCAGGAGTAATAAGATTTTTCCATCAACAGTGTTCAGGAAAAACCAGTGCCCAAGTCTGCGGGAAGGAGAGAGGTGGCAGAAATACTATTATGCATTAGTGCAGTTTAACACCCGCTCAGGAACAGTCATGAAAATCCGACATAGGGAATCAAACCCCAAGTGCAGAGGGAAGCCCTGTCTGGGGCAGATTGTACACACCTATGACAGAGACCTTTTTTTATGTCCTGGTAACTTGTATAGCATGCAAGGCGTTATTGAACTGAATGATCAACCCTGCTGGATGAGTGGCTGTTCGTGCACTATCCCTTCCAGGCTGAGTTAGCGCTTGCAGGACCAAGGACCTGGTGAGGGAAGTTCCCTGGGCCTGGGTGGACAATGAGTACAGGCAAGAGTTGTTCTCCTTGAGTAGCCCCCAATATGACAGCAGCTCAATTCTGTTCCTGTAGCGCAAGACAGAGGCCATGAATCATGGTGATAAAAGGGCAAGAGGGAATCTCAGTTCAGACCCTTGGAAGGTGTCTACATTACAAACCCCGCCAGCAAAAGTGGCTTCCTTGTTGGGATCCCACCACAGAGGCCAAGGATTAATTGGGCCCTGGGATGAACTCATCTGTCACGCCTTTGAAGTGGCCCATCAGAGGAGGGGCTGGAGCATGGGGACATGCTTGTTTGCTCTTGACTGCCCTGGTGATCTATGGATGCTTCAATCTCTAACATTGCTAGACCTCAATATTTTTCACGGGGAACAATATTCACATTTTTATACCACTGGTCAAAACGCTGAGCCCTGGGGATTTGCATTGTATTCTGATAACAATAGTACAGCTGCATCCATTGGGGACTGGCTTGGGGTGCAGCTCCGGCTGCATCACTTCTGTCATATTTAATTATCAATAGAGCCTACAACCACAGGGGCTGTTGTTGGATTAAATGCACAACACACAACAGGGACATTGTTGAGCCCCCCACTGAAAGGAGAGAGATTTTTCAACCACCAAAGGAAGGGCTCAAATAGGAAAAAGATTTTCAAACCTGTGACCATTTTCTTTGCCTCACTGAAGGACCAGGCGGTGATGCAAGAGCAGGTACTTGACTCTCTTCCCTGGAGGACAGCAGGCTCCACAGCCTGCTTGGATTACTAATGTAATAAACTTGCTGGTCACAAGGTGCCAGGTAACATCCCTTCAAAAAAGGACATTTTGAGTTAGCCAAACGGTTGCTCTGGTTGACTGCTAATCTATTCCCAGATGGCAGTTAGGCTTGTGATAACCTTACTCGGAGCAGGGCAAAGCTGGGGATCCTCAGGAAGAGGGCTAGGGCGGGACTCTTCTGTGAGAACTGAAATTAGGAGAGCATTAGAGTTGTGGAGGAGCCTGGCTCTCTCTGACTAGAATGGGCAGTGAAATGGGGTACAGTGTACCCGCTCCACTTTGAGTATCAGCCTTTTCTGCGTTCAGGCTGTACAAAACTCTTCTGGGGTGATGGTGCTTTACCAGGGAGATCTGGAAAGTGAAGGGCAAGGAAGGCTCCATGGCGGCTGGCCAATGACAGCTGGACTGAAGAAAGCAGTGGGTGGGGCAGTACAAGAGAGGGCTGGTCTATCAGCCCCAGTCCTGAAGGAAACAGAGGAGGGGAAATACCCACAACACATTTGGGAAAGACATGTTAGGGACAAAGTGTGACAGAATGCACCCCTGTATTCACACCCTACACACTGTTGTAATAGTCTTTGAATTAAATATGCTTTGTGAGGTATCATTTGAAAACCAAGAACTCACTGGTCAATAATATCACGGTGGAATGTACTGTAGTATGAAATTATGACATCCCTACTGTCTAATGTTAAAGGCACATGTTCAAGGTCACATAGCCATTAGGGAAAGCAGATTAAACAGGTCTTAAACAAAGGGATGTGTGTTTACCTCAATTTGCATACATGCTGAAAACAGAGTCCTTAGATAAAAGAGAGAAGGAATAACATGACATCTCCCCCCCAAGAGACTTGATGTCTCCTTGCTCTCAGCTGGAAAGAAACTTTATCTAGGGGTCACTCTCAGAGAAATGTATTTCAAAGGGTGACTGAACTATAAAAGTGAGGGGCTGAAACATCCCAGATTCTCTCTCCTTATCCATCTCTCTCGAACCTAAGAAGACAAAAGAATCCATCTCTTTCTCTTTGGGAGAGATTGTGACCAGAAGATTGGTTAATAATGTTGTTGGAAGCATGTGGTATGAATTTTACCTTGAACCAAACCTCGTTTGTAAAATATAGTACTAGGAAACTCTCTATTTTTCTTAGAACCATTTCTGACTTTAATGCCTTAATACTTGTACTGACTTACAACTTATCCCTCTGTGGTGAAATAAACATTTTTTTTTCTTTAATAAACATTAACCCAATGTTGTGAACTGTGTGGGTAACTCCAATTAAGGTGGCAGGTTGTTGTATATTGTTCCTTTCCAGGGACAATGGACCTTTGTTATCTGAACTGTCCAAGAGATGGCAATACATTGGGGGGGGGGGCAAAATCCAGCACAGAGAGTGCTGGGGTCACTCTGCAGGTGGTAACCACAGCTGCTGGAAGCCAGTTTTGCTGGTGTCCGCGACCCGCAGGCTGCTTGCGAGGCGCCCAGGTTAGGAGCCACAATAGCAAAGCATGGCGTGACACCCAGTGCTGACGGCCAGGATAACGCGGCCCCTCGCTGGTCTGGACTGCACCCCAGCATAGCATGCAAGGGGAGCAGGATAACGCCGCAGGCCCCAGCCGGCCATGCAGCGATGCAGACGAAAGGCCCCAGCCGAGGGGCAGCGGGCGCGTGCCCGGGGGAGCGAGTTCCCGGTTTGCAGGGGGTTTGCCCTAACCCCCGTGCCCGTCCCAGCCAGCGAGGGGAGCGGGGAGAGGTGGCCCGTACGGGCGCAGGCGGCGCTACGCCCGGGGCGGGCAGGGGTTTGGAGAAGGGGGTGTCTGGCATGCTGGGCCTGTGGGCCTGGCACAGCGGGCCCTGGGCCCTGTGTGTGTGTGGTGATTATGGCCCCCTGATGGGGGGAGGGGCACGGCTGGCCCTGCGGGGGGGGTAAAGCCGGGGGGGGCCCTGCACTGCTGGGGACGGGGCCCATCCGCCATGACGCCCGGCCGCAGTGGTTGCCATGGTTCCCGGCGGGCCACTCAAGGCGGCTCGGCCAGGCCGGGCCCCCGCGGTACCTCCCGCGGCCGCCAGAGGCCGCTGTCTCCGTCGGGGTGGGGGGTGTGTGACTGACAGTCTGCGCCCACCTGACGCCAGGCCGGCTCCGGAAGCACTTCCCCGCCCGGCGTACCGGGGGTACCCTCTTGCCCGTCGTCAGCAAGCCTGGGGAGCCGTCGTCGGCAGCGGTGGAAAGATGGCGGCGGCCATAGAGTGATCGGCTCGGGCTGCGCTGCGGCCTGGAGCGGTGAGGAGACCCGCGCGCCCCGCCCCCCTCCCCCCGGGCCCTGCCACTGAGGGGCGCCTCCCGGGTCTCTGCTGTGTTCCCCACGGCGCGCGCTGTGCGCCCGCAGCGCCCCGCGCCCCTCCCCCACCCGCACGGGCTGGCCTAGGGCCGTGCTGCCCCCTGCCCAGTGCAGGGGCCTGTGTGTGTCCTTCCCTCCCTCCCAGGGGACGATGAAGCGATGGATCATGACGCGCCGACCATCAGGCCCCGCAGAATCCAGAACCAGAACGTCATCCACCGCCTGGAGTGCCGCCGGATCAGCTCGGGCAAGGCTGGCACCCACTGGCACCAGGTCCGGGTCTTCCACCAGAACGTCTTCCCCAACTTCACCGTGGTCAACGTCGAGAAGCCGCCCTGCTTCCTGCGCAAGTTCTCCCCCGACGGGCGCTACTTCATCGCCTTCTCTTCGGACCAGACCTCCCTGGAGATCTATGAGTATCAGGGCTGCCAGGCAGCAGAGGATCTCCTGCAGGGTTACGAGGGAGAGATCTTGGCCAATGGCAATGACCAAAGATCTGTCAACATCCGTGGGCGGCTCTTTGAGCGTTTCTTTGTCTTGCTCCACATCACCAACGTGGCCTCCAATGGCGAGCACCTGAACCGCGAGTGCAGTTTATTCACAGATGATTGTCGCTATGTGATCGTGGGCTCTGCGGCTTACCTGCCTGAGGAACCTCATCCCCCATTTTTTGAGGTTTATCGCAATAGTGAGTCGGTGACCCCTAATCCCCGGTCCCCTTTGGAGGACTATTCTCTGCATATCATAGATCTTCACACAGGTAGACTGTGTGACACAAGGACATTCAAATGTGACAAAGTCATCTTGTCTCACAACCAAGGTCTATATCTGTATAAGAATATCTTGGCCATTCTCTCAGTGCAGCAGCAGACTATTCATGTCTTTCAGGTGACGCCTGAGGGCACATTCATTGATGTACGGACTATAGGCCGCTTCTGCTATGAAGACGACCTCCTAACCCTGTCCGCTGTCTATCCAGAGGTGCAGCGAGACACTCAGACAGGGATGGCAAACCCGTACAAAGAGCCTTTTATAAACTCTCTGAAACACAGGCTGTTGGTATACCTGTGGAGGAGGGCAGAGCAGGATGGGAGCGCCATGGCGAAAAGGAGGTTCTTCCAGTACTTTGATCAATTGAGGCAGCTGCGCATGTGGAAAATGCAGCTGTTGGATGAGAGCCATCTGTTTATTAAATACACCAGTGAAGATGTGGTCACATTACGGGTGACAGACCCCTCACAGGTAGGATCTGCCCTCTTGGGGGAGTTTATTGCTTTGTTGAGGCTGTTCTCATGAAAACAAATATTGTACATTTCTAGTGTAAGTACTGATTTTGCTCTTTGAGTGTTGGGTTTAAATCTTCTGTTAGGGCCTTCATAGTATATAATTTGGATCCTGTTGTGAGGAGCCTTGTAGGCATCTTTGGTGATATATAGTAATATTCCTCTTCACTATGTCAAAACTTGATAGAAATCACAGAGAGAAAAGACCAACGTGATTATTTAATTCCATCTTCCTGCAAATACAGGATTGTTTCCTATACAACACTTATTGGTGCTTTGTTCAGTCTGTTTTTAATTACATTTTCATGATCAGGACCAGGGACCTATTATGCCTCGCATTGTATAAATACAAAATAAAAATTGTCTGTCAAGACAGATATGATCTATGTACGCTGAGCATACAATCTGATTATAATTGTAAATGGCCCAATTGACAGGATTTCTCTTTCTCTTGGGATTGTTCCACAGTCTAATAGAACTCGTTATTGGGACTAGTTCCATAAAACTCATTCTAAATTTTTCTTAATTTCTTCCAATTATTCCTAAATTACATTCTAATACTACC
Source organism: Mesoclemmys tuberculata (assembly GCA_007922155.1). Taxonomy (NCBI): domain Eukaryota; kingdom Metazoa; phylum Chordata; order Testudines; family Chelidae; genus Mesoclemmys; species Mesoclemmys tuberculata. Next base: position 10,372,450 of record ML675644.1, read on the forward strand.
CTATATGTATTGTAACTTCTTTCCATCTTTGGCATCTACAGCCTTTAGTTACCTGTAGAGAGTTATCCAGTCATTCCCTACTTCTGCATCAGATGTCTTACACAAACTATACAATTAGTTCTTTAAATCAGCTTCTTATCTCAATCCCTCCAGCCTGCTGATCATTTTGTTCCTTTTTTCCACACTCACCAGTTTGCCTTTCTGTTGAAATGGTGCCCAGAACTAAACAGTGCTTTAGAGGCACTCATGCCAGAGTAATATAAAGACAGGACTGTTAACTACCCTACTCTATGATCTACAGACTCTGCATGTGCCACCCCAATTGACCCTTTTTTCCTTGACCTATTGTATTGCATAGTCGGGTCTCTAAGCCATTACTGCTTTCCAGATGCTTCCCTCCTATTATGTACATGTGTTTGAGTATCTTTCCTATGCAATAGCTGGCATTTTTCCAACCTGAATTTCACTTTTGCTGCTTGCAATTCTAATCTCTCAAAGCTCCTTACTATCTTTCTGTGCTGGATGGTATTTGCAATTCCCAGTTCAGTATCATCTGCTGTCTCTAATTAATATGTTGTTTACTCCCACTTCCAAGTTGGTAATGAAGTTAAATCACGACAGCTGTAATGCCAATCGCTGTGGTAGACATCCCTTTCCCCCATAATGCACAATGTTGTTTTATCGTTGCCGTTTTTCTTAGAGATCTTCAGTTTTCAACTTGGTCTGAGACTACTTTAAGTTTTTTTAATCAACTTAATTCCTTTCATCTGCTTATTTTATAATTCTATTAAAAATATCTGGGAAGAACTCTTTATAAACTTGCAGTGCTGCTCACTGTTCTGTTTTTCTCTGGAGGTTTAATAACTCCTTCCCCACCTCCCTCTTTGTCCTATTGTTTTTCTAGGCTAGATGTTGCAATGCAGGTATGGTAACTGTCAGCTTTGAAGCTTTTTTTTGGTGTTCTTTCTTCCACTGTGTACATACATTAGTCTGTGCTAGAGTCACAAAGAATGTTCGTTTGTGTGCACTGTTTATGACTGTAAAGAAGTTGAGGACTGAGTTTTGTAAAAGCAGCATTGAAATATTTGTCTAACAAATACATGAACATAAACAACATGGCTATTGCAAAGATACTAAACCTTTGTCCAAGTGGGTTGCAATTTGGGGTATCCTTTACTGCTCCTGGAATCTTGAGTGCTGTCAGTGGCCAAAAATACCATAAGTCTTCCTGGTTTGGTGAATGCAACCAATTCTCTCGGATCTGGACTTTGACAAGGTATTTGTGACTGGTTACTGCAATGCTCTCTAGACTGGTTCCATCTGAAGATCTCTTAAACTTTACAGTTGATGCAGATCATGGCTGGCTTGAAGCCTCCGAGGCAAGCAGCACACTCCACTAGTTCTTCAGGAGATATGCTTAGCTTCCCTTTTGTTTCTGGGTCAACTTCCATATATTGACTTGGATTTGTGAAACTCTATGTAAGCTCTGGCTGTCTGATCAGCTGAGGCATTCAAGGTAACTGGTTAATAGGGTCTGGATTTAAGCACCTGTGACAAGCTGGTCTGTGTGTATAGCTCTCAGCTGTGGGATGTCTTTCCCTTACCTCTGATTTGAGGGAGCCAGAGCTTGTTGACAGTTAGGAAATGAGATGGGCCTTGCTCTATGCTAGGATTTTCATGAAGAGGAGTTGAGTGGGTTGGTATTTAGGGTATTGTTTTCTTGGGGCATTCAGAGGGAAGAGTCAAGGATTTAATTTTTATTAAAACTTGTAAAGGTTATTTTTAAAATGTTGCACATGAACCTTGAGTTTGATAAGCACATTTATACATCTAAATAAACAAAAAGTAATACAAGGTAAAGCAAAAATGGTCACATTTTAGATCTGCCAACCCTTGCCACAAGGTCCCTTTTTCATGCTCTGCCATTTCCACTGCTCTTGGATGGTTTCTATGGCAGCTATAGCAGGGCTCTCTATTTAGTGACAATTCTGTTCTTTCCTCGCACTTGAATCTAAACTTTCCTTTGTTTGTTTGTTTGTTTGTTTGATTATCCAGTGAGGCCTAAAATTATGATACAGTTGAATATCTGAGCCTGATTTCTTTTCCCTCAGTTCTTGGTATCAGAGCATTACATTGACAGTAACATAGATTAGATGATTTAGCAGGTCCCCCCCAACCCCCTCAAACTCAATCTTCTGATTAACACCAACAGAAGTAGTAGGGACCTATACTGAAAGTATGGAGAATGAATTCTCAGTTATTCAGATGGGTCTAAACATGAAGTGTTCTATGGAAATACTGTTTTTCTCAATAGCTAACTTACACCTAACTTATGCCACGTATATCATAACATCCCACCTAGGTATATTACAAGTGGCCCTAAAATATAATTTGAGAAGAGTTTCTCTGGTTTAGCACATTCCATAGGCATAAATTACAGTAAATACAGAGATGCCTGTAAAAAGAATACCTTACAATTTTTCCATCTTTAAAGTGGTAAATATTTGTACAGGATTGAAATGTGGGTAGTCAAAACCCTTCTCTTCTTACATCTCTACTCCAATTCTATATACCAGAAGGGCTGTCCTTTCTGGATGTGGTGATTTAGCTTACAGAAGATTGGGAGTAATACGTGGATATTGGGCAACCATCTGTTTTCCCCATTTTCTGAATTATCTAAGTTCCGTGAGTGAGTGAGTAAGAGAACGAGAACGAGAACGAACTGGATAGCATGGACCACCTTCTCCAAAACTAACACAATTCTGTAACAGGCCATGGTTTTGGGATAGTAATAGTTTAGACTTCGTCCACTTTTCAGAGACCCATCCGAGTTATTCTCTCATTCTTCTCCCAGCCCACAAATTATGCTATAGGGTGAAGTCTTGAGGTGAGTCTGGAATTGGACTTTTTGTAAAACTAGGCCAGTCTTGCATTGTGGGTATGTCAAGGTGGCATCTATAGATTGGAAGCATGTTCAGATCTTTCCCAAGCAGCTAATAGAAATGGAGATCCTAAGGTCTGAGTTCATCAAGAATTACAAAGGTGCTATTCTGTTAGCAGCGTTGTGTTGTTAGAGGTCACGCATGTGACTGATATCTGGGTTTGGGAGTTAGTGTTCATAGAGCTTGAGTAAACTTATCTAGGGAAAAATTTACTGCAGAATGCCTGAGTCATGTTTTGGATTTACAATTGCAATGGCACCTGGAAATTCTTGGATAAGAGTGTCAGTATTAAAAAGAAATAGTTATTTGTTTTTCAGGCTTTCATTTCTATATCAGCTGGGTACCTAAAGGGAAAATTTTTGCAGGCAGAGTTGGAACACAATGCACTAAAAATATCTCAACTCTGCATGTTAGAAATATTAAGAGGGGGCATTTATTTTCTTCCAAAAAAAAAAAAGCGCTCGGCTCTCCACAGACAGGAAAAATAATTTGTTGCCAGCCAGCACCTGGTTTAAAATCACTTCCCCAGCAGGAAAGAAAATTTAAATCTGCCACTTTAAAAAGCATTTTATATTTGGTGGGGAGTAAGGAAGAGAGAGCAGAAATATTGACGTCCAGTTTCAAATGAAAAATTGGAAGCACATAAAGTTCCCTTTATAAATAATTACACTGTAGTGAATAGCTGGATAATCTGGTGCCCTTTGAGGTATTTGAATAGCATGAATTTGTATAGGGAATGTGAGATTCTCCTACTTTGCAGAGTAATTGTGGGCTGTCTTTTGTGTACGTGTTTTATGTTTGGGGGGGAAGGATTCCCAAATAATATAGACCCTGTATTGTCTGTCTGTACTCTGCTAGAAAATAACTAACTCTGCTACTCTCTGCAGCCTTCGTTCTTTGTTGTATACAACATGGTGACCACAGAAGTTATTGCTGTGTTCGAGAATACTTCGGATGAGTTACTGGAGCTCTTTGAGAACTTCTGTGACCTCTTCAGGAATGCCACCCTGCACAGCGAGGCTGTCCAGTTTCCCTGCTCAGCTTCCAGTAACAACTTTGCCAGACAGATCCAGCGCCGGTGAGACATTCGGAGCATGCCTTATACCGTATAGGTACACGCTCAACACTGCCAGCCAAAGGCCAGTATCAAGTAGCTGTGGCAACCTTGAGAACCCTAGCTCCTTAGTGACTCACTGATGTGACGGTCCATTTTGAACATGGCTCATCTCACCACAGCCTTATGGTTCTGAAATCTGCTGAACACACCAGGCTGACGCAGCAGATTCTGTTTTCCACAGTCACTGTCTTGTTTGGTCTTCCATGCCAACAGTAGACCAAGGCTAGAAAATCCACAGTGACAGTCTAAGCACCTAATCCTAGAGAGGAAGATTTCTTTGGGAAGAATGCTGCCAGCCTAATGCTGTGACTTCCTCTGGGGCTTCTTAAGTGATGCTCTCTGCGTAGTTTAGTGCCCAAAGCTAGGATTTGTTAAACCAAAAATGTCACCAAATTTGGGATTTAGTTTGCTAAACAGGCTTCCCCAAACGTAATGTGAATAAACCTGTGTTTGTGTCATTTTCTACAACTTCAACAAAAAGTACACAGTTCCTTTTTTCAGCTGGACCTTCCATTCCAGTGTGAAAGTGAAACTGACCAGTCTAGTGGCACCGTGAAAGTGGAGTGAGATGTAGACATGAATAAGGCTTCTAAAATGTGTTTAAATAGACAAAGAGCACGTTAGTAATGCAGGCCGGATGTTTCTGAAATGTGTTCCTAGGAATATGTGGTGATGTGTCCAACTGTGCCAGAGCCTCTTGTACTTCCCACAACTTTAAATTTAGCTTCAGCATAACTATGTGGTGACCATAGGGGAGGCTTCTGTTGCTTCAAGTTGTTGTAACCATACAAGTGAAGGAAACTTAGTCGTCTTGTGCATTTCCATAACTCCCATAATTCCTTACTGCTTGAACTTAATGCAAACATATGATGTGCTGCTCTTGTTTTGTAGCTAAAACCAGAGGCAAGAACCTCCTCAGCCCTCTGCTTGATGTTCAGAGCTGGTTATAGGGGTGTGCTTTATGTTGCTTTTTAGATAAGTAAACACAATATGCCTTTGTAGTGAAAGCTTGGAGTCCAATATAAACTGTCCCCGATAAGTGGCTCTTATACTGCTGGTTTCATAAATGTTGGATCACCCCAGCAGAAAGCTCAAATTCTGCTTACTAACTTGGAAAAAAAAAAAACTCCTCTCAGATTAATCTCTTCATGGGAAAGAACTTTTCCAACTGTGCTGAGCTAAACAGCTGCAGGCTTCTCTTCAAGGCTCTTCCTCTTCTACAGTTTCTTCCCTTTACGCAATCAAAACATAATGGCTGGGGAGAGATGGGTTCCCAAGTCATCCTTCAACCTCAGGAGTTCAGCTGTTATTGCACACCCTTCAGGCTTCACTTACACGGTTTATGATTTTTCCAGTAAAACCTGGATTGATTGATAAGATGCTAATCCATCTCTCCCCACTTCTGATCCTATACGTTTCCTGTACTGCAGGGCAGCTGTAGCCAGACCTTGTGGAATGGTAAATTCCTATTCACTAATATCAGTTCATAGTTCCAAAACAGAAGAGGAACTATTCTGTTTGAGGAGTAGATAAAAAAGTCCCCAGAATTGAGATTGATGGTGTATTAGCTGAAATACAACTTCTGAAGTTAGTAGTACTAGTTTTTAAACTGATGCTATTTTGTTCTCTCTGTCCTTTTCGAACACTAATGTCCCCTTACATTATGCCTTTTATCTCTGCACTTTGCAAATAAAATCTGTCCCTTTGTCTGCTCCAGGTTTAAGGACACTATTGTGAATGCAAAGTATGGAGGACATACAGAGGCTGTGCGGAGGCTGCTGGGTCAGCTCCCAATTAGCGCTCAGTCTTACAGCGGCAGCCCTTACCTTGACCTTTCCCTCTTCAGTTATGATGACAAGTGGGTGTCAGTCATGGAACGGCCAAAGACGTGTGGAGATCATCCCATAAGGTATGAAGAAGAGTCAGAAAATTGCACGTGGCTAGGACTGAATGTGTGCATCTCAGAACTATACATGCCATCTGCCCCATGAGACTGAAGTGTACATGTAGAAATGCCTGCCTTTTCCCCTCCTCCGTCCTATTAGAGCAAAGTCCTTGTTTAAATTATTCTGGAGAACACCAGTAAATTAGGAAGCTCTGCCTTTCCTCTCCTGTGGATTGGGCCTAATTTACATGTGCATCAGTACAGAGCCCTTCCAAAACTGGAGTTGAGGTGCATTGGCCATATGGAGAGGCAGAAATGGGTAGAGAAACTTGAACAGCCAGTAACATGTACATTCAATTTCTCTCTTCTCAGACTCCAGCCTTTTGCTGTGTGGCAGCCAGCATGCTGTGGTTCCAATGTATAAGTTTGCTTTACCACGTCAAGAAAACGCTCATTTTGGGCGGTGGGGCTTGCTCACACTAACACAGGTCTGATTTGTTTAAATATCTTAAGTCCTGTGACTACAATGGAAGATGTGAGATGTTATCCATAAAGTTCATGCTGCTGGTTTGACGGTCTTCATGTTCCATTGTCTGTAATGCATACGGAGAAACTTAGAAACAAAAGTCATCTTTCACTATGAACGTTATTCCTCTTCATTTAACAAGCATCAGACACCTAGTCCCCTTCTCCCTGTCCTCTCTTGGGTTTTTCATGAATTAAAAACCTGTAATGCATAAGAAACTTGCTTGCACACCAGACACTTTGGTCAGACCTAAGGGTCATACTGCTTTTTTCTGTCTGTGTCTTAAGGTTAGGCACATTCCTGCTAACTCTTAAGAGTGGGGAAGATTTGCAATGCCCCTTGCAGACCAAGAGGGGGAGCTTGCACGTTTCTATCTTGGATGTGCTCAAACTGTTTCTGTTTGTTGGCCACAGCGATGGATTTCAAGAATAGCAGTTTAGAATCTGGCACTTCCCCCACCAGATTTGAAATGTCTTAAGGAAGATCATACTTTGCGTCTAAATGTGCTGTGTGGTCCCAAGGCAGAAAACTGCACAGCTCTTAGTGCTTAAAGAGCAAAATAAATCCTACATTTTGTGAACAAAAAGAGAGATCTCCGAGGTAATACTGTGCTCTGTGACTGCCCTTGTATTGGGGTTTTGATCTGCCCAGAGAGATGGGAAACGGGTCACAATTACCAGCTTCATTGCTGTCCACAGTATTCTCTCCCACATCATGCACACTACCGCTGCCTAAGATTTGGATGCTTCTGACCATTCATATGCTTACAATCCGCAAATCATATATATTTGATTTCCTGTCTGTGTGGTTTGGTTTGCTCTCAAACTGTAAAATCTGCAGAGAAATATCGGCTTCTTTTCCTGTTGCTGTCTTGTCGTTGAGAGATCTCACTGGGTGGTATTTGTTTGCGTCTGCCAACATGTGTGCAGCTTCTACAGACAAAAGGGAGTAGGACTGCAGACATTTGCTGTGGACATGTCTTCTGTAGTAAACAAAGCAAACTACCACCTTCCCTCCCTCCCCTGAGTAGACCGTGCAGCTTTGCACTTTAGAAAATCAGGTTATAAAATGCCAGAGTCAGTCAGGACTTGAATAGGAATTTGGAGCTCTCTGTCTGTCTCTGTCTGTCGGGAGGCGCTCTTGCTCATAGTATGCAAGGCAATTCAATAGCAGAAGTGAACTTTAACCATTCAACAGCTGGTAAAGTGCTGCTTTGTTTCACACAAGACAGAGTGCTTAATAAGACACAACAGCGGCCAGTCATGCATAAAAGGGTTTGGAAATAAAGATGCTTTAGCTTTATTTTCTCATTACGGGGAATGTAGGGTTTCTAGTGACAGTTCCATGCGCCTGGCTTTGGCACAAAGCCCATCAGCAGCCTTTTCGTCTATGCCATACGTGGTTTGAGGTTCCATAGTCCTGTCCTGCAGTGACTCAGCACCCCACTCATGCTGCCTTTAGCTTACTTCCTCCCTGCGGTTGGATTTCCTGTCTCTCTTCCCTTGAAAGGCTGCAGCAGTCCTATTTTCAGCTGCTGGAGTGGCTAACGTCGGGCTTCGTGGCCCCTTTCCTGATGGAATGACCTTAGGGCCTCTCCCCCAATATCTGTTTACAAGAGGCTTGCCAGCAAACTCATAGCAGGGAACTACAACGCTTGTGGGGGTGTATCTGAAAGAGGTGCCTGGGCTGCCAAATCCTTAACACAGCAGCTCCTGTGCTGGGGGTTAAAGATTGTCAATCTAAAGGGTTAATAATGAGCCAACTTAAAGTGGTCTGCAGATATATTTAACATTTTTGTACAATTTGAAAAGCCTGGTCTTGTTTTTTATTGACACAAGGTCTTATGTTTCAGTACTGAGTTTATCCACAGAGTGAGAGTCCATGGAAATAGCCTCTGATTGCAGAGCACTTTTAAAAATACCAAACTGAGCACATCTTTGAGATTACCTGAGATTACAGGGAGCTCATCTTGAGTGTGTTAAATTACCTTGAATTGTGGCAAGAGGAGCAGACCATAGGCCATATTTTAGTTGAAAAACAACCCCCCACATGCCTGGTTCTGAGTAGGAGAGAGCTTTTTGGAAAGTCAACTACCAAGATTGTAGCTTTTTTTGCTTAGTTCTTATGTAATTGGCAGGCAGGTTGGTTGGCACTCTTATTCAGGTGAGGAGGGAGATTGGAGAGGAGAATGGCACACTAGAAAAATGTGAGGAATTTAGCCAGCTGCATTATCAAAACCTGGAGGGTGTCTGATATTGAAAGAATCTGTCTGGAGTCATTGCTGCCAGACTAAGAGCTGTGAGTGCATCAGGCTAGCAGGTGGTGTTGGGAAGAATGTGCTCTGATACAAAAGCAATTTTGAGCTGAAACCAGAGGCAAATGCAAACAACCAAAAGCTACCAAGCAGGCAGGAGATAGAGACAGAGATAGAATGACCACCAGAAGCCTGTGCTTTGAAAAAGGTCATAGCAGTTGAGCCAACTTCAGGGCCAGTGTAATAACAGAAGGCTATTTGGTTTTCAGAGGTGTATGAAATCATCTGAAAAACCCATGAAAGTATTCATGGAAGGTGAAGTTGCAGAGATCTTTGTGTTCTCCTAGAGATGAAGGGGTGCAGCTTGAAACAGCATAACTCTCGGACATGGAGAGGAGTTCCTCCAGGACACAAGAAAGACCAAACAAATAAAGGAGGGCTAAGCAGAATGCCCTTTAGAGTCGGCCAGCACTATTCTGCTTATGAGCCAGAAAGTCATTGAAGACCAATGTCCATGAGGAATGAGGGACTGATATGAGTCCCTTTCCAGATCATCCAAATTTGTTCCTCCTAGACTACTGCATTGACGGTTTTCACTGGAAATCTGCAAGTGACTGAGAGGTCTGGCTTGAATTGATCCAGCCTGTTAAGTAGTTTCTAAGGCACCCTAGAGCAGAGTCAAGTCCAGTAGCTCTCCTACATCTTCTGAATGAGGACACAGTGAGGGGACACGATGTTGAGTAGCCAAGTCAAACATCAGCAATGTGATGTTGCGGTAGAACAGGAGAGAGACATTGCATTCTCACAGTTGGAAAGGGAAGGCTGTTGTTTAAAAGTTGCTAAAAGGAATGGGTCTGTTTTCTCATTTGCTCATGTGTAACTCCCATTATGAGCATGGGAGATGCTTGCATCACTGGGAAGGTAGGGAACCAGCATGTATCTTACAGAGAGAGTCTTTTATTTCTAACTGTGGATCCAGAAATCTGAGCCCGCAAGAGTGAAATACAGCCCTTGGCAAGAGGCTTCTCTCATTTATGGCACTAGAAGGAGTTAAAATGGTAGAGTTTAAAAACTTCTACCAAGGAACGACTTACCCTACATGACCTTACATCAATCATATTGCTTAGTTAGTGCTACTTATCAGCCAGTGCACGCTGAGGCTGTTGCACCATCTTGCCAGCATGCCTTTGGGCAAATCCTAGGGATGGAATACAGGGCAGTCGTCACTGGAACCTGTCCCTTTTCATACAGAGTCCAAGATAGCAATGCCTGTGAGCAGGAATAGACATAACCAGCATTCTCTCTTTCTCTTCCTTGCAGATTTTATGCCCGGGATTCTGGCCTCCTGAAGTTTGAAATCCAAGCAGGACTGTTGGGCCGACCCATCAATCACACAGTACGACGCCTGGTTGCATTCACCTTTCACCCCTTTGAGCCTTTTGCCATCTCGGTGCAGCGGACTAATGCAGAATATGTTGTTAATTTCCACATGAGGCACAGCTGCACATAGTACAATACTCAGCTGGGGCAGCTGCTGCCATCATGGACACACCAAAGCCAGACACGCATGCCTTCTAGGAAACCAAACTGTTGCTCACCCAAGGAACCTGACATGGAAGCCCTTACTAACCAGCATTGTTCCCCTGGGCCTGCAGCTGGCACTTGCACGCCACTGAAAGAGAATCCCATTGTGTATCTGAAGATGCCATCTTGATAGACTAGTCTTGTGACCATTTCTTTCTATAGATCCAATCCAGTTCATGCTGCCACAGCCCCTTGTTGCATTAAGCCCTGTCTTTCCCACACCTGTCGATGAACAAAATGTAGCTGAGAAACCTTTCCTGCTTTCCCCAAGGAGTTTCTTCTTTTCTCTGGCTTTGTCTGTTTTGTGATAGCAAAGGCAGAGTTCTCTACATATACTGGACACTCCCTTCTTCATTAGTGCCCTTCTGCCTAGTCAAGACAGGTAATCCATTTTACAGAGAAAGAATAGAAGCCATGGTACTGGGATTTTTTTTAAAAAAAATGTGTACCTTTGTTATGGGGACAGAAAACTAGATCTTGGTCTGATTCATAAAATGCACTCAGGCCATGTCAACATGCAAGACATTCGAGAAGAAAGGTCTTTGTTAGTAGGGTGGTCTAGTAGTTAGAACAGGTCGCTGGAATCAGGGGAGATGATTTCTATTCCTGACTCTTATGCAAGTCACTTAATCTTTGTGCCTTAGTTTCCAAGTGTAAAACGAGGATGAGACTGATTCACCTTCCGTAAAGCATTTTGAGCCCCTCACATGAAAGGTGACAAGTACGAAGGAAGGGAAGCCAGAAGAGCTGACTGAGTGCCCGGTGCATGAACTATGGGTAGGGTGGGAAGATGGGTGGCTAGCAGCAGGAATGCATAGGAGGGGCTTGGAGCTTGAGAGCAGATTTCTCCCTGGTGCCTCTGTTGGGGAGAAGAGCAGCATGGAATGGGAATGTGTCCCCAGTGGTATATGTCTACCTTCCCTCACCCTGCTTCTGTTGTCTGGGTGGGAAAGGAGAACCAGCCCCGGTCTCTGGCGTGCTCCAGGTACGTGAAAGTGGAGAATGTCTGACTTGTGGCATCCTTGTATTTCCCATGGTGACTATGTGATGCCTCAAACTGTAAGTTTATAGTCAGCAGGAGAAAATAGGGTTACACTTGAGAGAGCTGGTTGTAGGATGACTGCATCTCTATTTGGCACTGGAATGTCACTGGGCTAAACTGGATTTCACACTGGGAGACGGGGAGACTTGGATCATTTGTATTGCTGGGAGCTCATAGCTAAAGGTCTGACATTGCTGACTTAATGCTGCCAGTCCTCAGGTGCTTCACACCCTATTCTCTGTAAGAACTGGGGGTGAGGTGCCAAGGGGTTCCAGTGGGTAACTCCCTGGCATCGAAACACAGATAGCTGGTGTATCGCTGTACGCTGAACCAAGCTTAACCACTATGTTGTCTGAAACATCTGCAAAACGAGTTGCCGGACTTGAACCCAGAAGATGTGCACCTAACTGCCTCTGGGTCTGAGCTTGTGCAGCCTTATAAAAATACTTACCCTGCCTTGATCAGGAAGTCACTTCATTATTGGATGCATTTGTACCACGAGAGAGCCCATGGGCTTTCTCAAAACAGGTATGTCAGATGTGCATGCTGCTTGGGAATGCTGTCTTCTTCGGTGAACACAGGGCTGGTGAAAAGTGCTCGATTGACACTCCAGAGACTACTGTTGTCTGATGCATGTGATAGGCTGTGACCAGGCCCTGCCCTTGAGAGGGGGCCCCCTTGAAGGAAAGCCCTTCAGACTGAAAGCTCATTCATATCTTGGTGTGTCTCCACTAACGGTACCAAAAAGGGGGGCAGTTGTGAGTAATATGTTGTGGCCACTTGTCCGCTAGGAAAGGTCCTGAGGTCACACATTCATCTCGCATGTCACTGAATGAATAGCTAGCAGATCATCTTGTTTTTGTCACCACAGACCTAGGCAAGATTTGGATACCTCCCCTAGATGTGACAGACGCCACATCCCACCCCAGATTCCTTGAGCCATCTCCTGTCCTTTGGATGTTTACAATCCGTGTAGTTCTTTTGCTCTGTATCTATCTTCCTTCCTTTGTCCTCTTCTCCCAAACAAACGTAACCCCAGCTCAACACTCTGTAAAGCAGTTTTTATATAAGGATCTCAAAGCACACTTACAAAAGTAGATGAGTGTTACTGCCATTTTGCAGATGAAGAAATTGGGACACAGATAAAATAATTCATGTGACCTTTTGTAAACTGAGTATAGAATTGACTTCCAGTTCTAACCAGTGGTCCATCTGTATCTATGCAAGATTGCTAAGGGCTTTCAAAGCCTGGCTATGGAAAATGTAATCCTAGGGCAAGAATACCTACTACTTTGTCATTTCCCTGGGTATTTGTGCTGATGGGAAGTTTCTCAGGGCTGTAATAAATGATTTCAGATTGGGAGGCCACTTGCTGGGGTAGGTGCCAGGGCATGCATGCAGTAGTGCTTCATTCCTCTCCAGCCCAGAACACTATTTCATGGTATCAGAGTCTTTCACCTACAATCTATTTCTCAAACTCTTTCTATTAAAGCTCTGAGCAGGGAGTCTTTGCACACTGTCTCCTGCTTGATAAAAGGCACTGTAGCTGATTGATAACTGAGTTATCTGCCTCCTCTTGCTTGCTCTCACCAAAAATTCACTCTTCATTACCCTTTTTCATTGTTAATGTATCTTTCTGTCTTTCCCATTAACTCCTTGATGCCACAAGCTAGCACTCCGGAGGGGTGTGTGGGGGGGGGGGAGAGGTGCTTGCCAAATATCTCAGCTTTCTGTTGATATAGTTTCCTTTAAGTGCTTTAAGTAACAATCAGTATTCCCAGCTCTGCCACAGAGTTGCTGTGTAACCTCAAGCGAGTCACTTCCCCTCCCTCTGCCTCAGTTTCCTTATCTGTAAATGGAGACAATGACATGGACTCACCTTTGTAAAGCACTTTCTGTTCTATGGATGAAAAGTACCAGATAAGTGCTAAATATTGTCTTAATTTGTTTCTGGAGGAACGGTTTAACTCTTGTGACGAGTACGGACTGCCTTGGTGCAGCACTGGAAATTCTGGCGCCGTGGCTGCTACATTTTGTATCTGCAGTGAAGGGTTAATGTTACCACAGGAGGGTCTTGAGAGAGAAGCTGTCTCATTCTCATGCTTGAAATTTTGATTCTTTTATTTAAGAAACAAGAAGTGGGGGAGGAAGGGAGGGACATGTATTTTCTACCTAATATTTTTACCAGATTAGGATGGAGAACTTGTTAGCAACACAAGGTAAATACCAGAATAAACAAGAACTTGTTTTAAGAGTCTGACTTGTATCCTCTTTCCAAGATCTCGCAGATATCAGTGGTAATCTGAATCTTTTTGTAAGAAAAAACAGGCTGTGTTTGTCTTGAGGAGTCATGACCTCCATGTGTAGGAAGTTCTGCAGAATGTCTAGGGGACTGATTCATTGTGCTGAAGTTTCACTGTAAAGTGGTTAAGATGCTGTTACAGACTCATTTGTATGGACAAAGGTGTGAGCTAATGGCAAAGGTAGGATGCACTTCTCTCTCCCACGTTGGTTTTCGATTTGTCAGCACCACTTCCCTTCTGCCTGTGGCTATTTCTTCTCCTCTCCCAGAGACATTAACATGAAAGTTAAGCCAATGTGCGTGGCTTTGCAGAGCTGTACCTACACTCTTTAGTGGTGGGATTTGTTTTGATTTATGTATTTTTACTCCATGGTCCTCCCAGATGGAACGTGCCTCTGCAGAGCTTGAACAGGGCCCATTTGTGCATTGGCAGCCACTATCTGCAGCTCTGTAGCCTTGGATTTCTCACTGATCTGTTGCACTGGGTAATAAATAGCAACAGAGTGTCCTTACCTCCTTGTTTGTCATGCCCGAGAGCCTCAATCTCAAGCAGGAGAGCACCAGAGGTGCCAATAACTTCACTTCCTGAGCCTTTTTCTACCATTGTGCGTAGGGTTCTGTACCCTACAGTTTCTCTTGGGCTTTGTGTCGGAATGACCCCACAGAAGCCCTTTGGCATTGAGCATTCCTCAATTCAGTTCAGTTCTGAACTAACTGGCAGAGGAACGGATGCCTTGAAAAGACCATTGGTTAGTTAACAACGAATACTTTATGCTTTCTGTGATTTTTGTGATTTCAGATCTTTGATCTGGCAGACCATGACAATAAGATTGGGTCAGTTGGGTGAGGATTATATATAACTGTATTAGGTGATGAGCTATAGAAGTCAATGTCGGCTCAAAGATGCAGTCTACTGTGCATCTGTGTATTTATCTGAAGGCAAATCCCTTCTCAAGACCCCTTTCAGTTACCGTCTAGCACTGACTTCCTTTCCACCACTTCTGCCCTCCTCCTTGACTCTGCTCCTTTGCAGTCCCAGTGTAATTATGGTAGCTTCCTTTTGTCCACATGCTCTCCAGTGTGTCTGTGAGGCTTGTTTAGGATTCTTCTGACATGGGAAAAAAACAGGTTTGTGACTTTCTGCAATCTTTTTTTTGGTCCTCCCTGTCTGTTCTCTTCCATCAGCCCCTTCTGTGGGAACCATTTCACCCAAGGGGTTAGTAAAACCAAGAAGTCATGGATACATGGCCACCAACAGTCTTGCTGCAGCTAAATGTCTTTTTATTTAGAAGAGTGAACATGTTTGTAATCAATAAATCATGGCCAGGCGTGATGGTCATGCATTCATGTTACTCATGGTCCAGGTGGTTGTCCTTATGCCTTTCTGCCTCCGTGGCATCATGTTAAACACTGCTGTCTCGTTACAGTAATTGTGAGAAATATTTGGCTAAAAGAAGGAACTGGAAGTGAGGGAGACAGCTACAAACTCTTGTTGCTGTGTTGCAAAGGTGGTGCACAAAGTAAACCTTTAGTGGTAAGAAATCTGCATGACCAGCTAGCTGTGCTTGTTGCTCTGGGCAGTGACGGACTTCAAAACCACAGCTGCTTTTTGGCTGGGAGTCTGTCTGCTCCAGCGCAGAATTTCAGTTGGTGTGCCAGAAACTGAATTCTGTTTTTGAGGAGAGAAATATTTATATGAAAATGTTGCATTGTATAGGGTTTTTTTCTTTAATTGGCTCATAATGCAGTTTGGAAACTGGCGTGGGTTAACCAGCTGCACAGCACTAGTTTTGTAGGGGGATATAGTTATGAAGATAACAGTTATGAAGACAGGCTAGTGAGTTCTAACAGAGCTGGACTGCACTTAGTTAGCCTCCATTGGAGGCTGGTGATGTTAGTCCATATATCCAAACTTCAGTTGCTCCTACATCATGTTTTGGGGCTCTGCTGTAATGCTAGGTCAGTGTGTTGGCTCTGCTGCTTTGATCCTAGGAGATGGCAAGCTTTACTTGAAGCTTTACTGCATCTAGGGGGTGGGTACAGGCATACCCTTAAAGAGCTGGCTTCCAGACAAACAGCTGCAGCTGGGAGACTACTCTTGCATCTCTGCATGGGTTGGCTGTTCTTTCCGTGTTTTCCCTTTGTTTTCTCGCTCTGGCAGCTGGCGCAATCCTCTCTTAAAACATCATCTACTTCCTGTGGTTCATCAGCCCGACAGAATCACCATCTGCTTTGCAATGGCTGGCATGCCAAGTTCACTGAGGGGAAAAGTTCGTTCATGCATTGGGGTGAGAAGACGGACTATTGCCAGCTGTTCAGTGAGCTTAGCAGAACCTACTGGAGACCACGGGTGGTTTAGGAGATCCAGAGGGCTTGGAAGCCAGTCACTGGGGTTGGGGAATGTCTTGTGGAAACTGAAATGAGGCAGCATGAAATTAGAGGAAACCTTAACCACCCCTAGCCCCCACACCAGTGCCCTACTGGGGCAGTCTGACTTGTCAGGCTGGAGGCTGATGCTAGGTGTCACTGGAAAGGTCCTGCTGCTGGCAGGGTTGCTAATTTACAAGGATGGACTGAACTTAACAGAAGCTGTTAATTTTTAACCAGTAACATACTTGATAGCATCTATCCCAGTTCCTAAGTCGGGAGCTCTCCAGATGTCTTCATGAGGTGCCAACTACTGGTTGGTGTAATGTGAGAGGAATCTCAAGGAAACAGAGCCCCTCCCAGGCACACGCTCTTTGGTTTTTGCCTGAGGGATACACCTGGCTTCTGCTCCTGGACATATGCCTTCTCAGACTGCCCTACTTTGGGCTATCCTGGGGTGCAAGCCCCTTGGGGATTCCTCCTCCTCTCACCTGCCAAATCTTTCTCCCCCAGCCTTGCTGGGCCAGCTATAGGCCTTGGATCCAAAGAGGTGAAGCAGTAAGGACAATAAACCCTAACTCTGAGCCCTATTCTCCTTCTTTGTGATCCCAAACTCCTTGACTTCTTTGTAGATGTGTGAGGAAGGAGGGATCAGGCCCTTCAATGCAATGGGTGTGGCTGCTTGCATTTTCCTAGCCGGTGCCTGGGTGTAGTGGTCCTGAGGTGTGCCTGGCATGCCTGCAGCCAAGCTGCATCTGAGCGCAAATGCACGGCATGCAGTGTTTGGAAGCAGGCTTGAGGCATGTGAACATCTGCACTCAGGCCAGAAGATGTCCAAGGGGTGTGTGCACATGCTGCTGGACCCATGCTAGCCTTCAGGTAGCTCATCCCCACTGGGCTCACCAGTAAGAAGGCAAAGGGAACGGGAATTGAACAAATATAGCAGGTGAAAGGAGGTGACCCAGTCCTCTCCAGAGACACCCGTCTGCCAGCCACGGTTGGATCTGATTTAGAAAGTTAACAGAAGTAGTTGGCTGAGTCTTGCATCCCCTCTGAGCAACTATCGCAGTCTTGGAGCTGGTCATTTGATAGCTCCTTGGTGCTCGTCCAAGGCGTAAACTGGAGCAATGCTGGGATTAGATGTACCTGCTGCCCTTGGAGAGCACATGGGGAGATGCAGCTTTTATCCCTCCCCCATCTCAGGATTGAGCTCTTGCTAATCACTGTAACCATGACAACCAGGAGAGAGAGGCCGCCAAAGCAGCTATCAACATGGTAACGTCCTCGGCACAGGGCAACGAAACCCGGTTCAAACAGCCGCTGGGAGAGGAAAAAGTGGCCAGCAAACAGCTGGGGCTCTCTTGCTAGGGGAGAGGGCGCAGCAGCTCACATGGCTGCTCTGCACGTGGCAGAGGTCATTACCCACCCTTCCCTGTCCTTGTTCAGCTTCCCCCGAGTGGGAATGCAGCAGCCCCGGGGTAGATGGCAGGTATGTTTGAACCTGCTCCTCTAGCAGCCCGCAGACGGACCTCTCTTGAGAAAGGCAGTAGCCAGCCCTGTAGACGACCTTCTCCCAACTCCATAGCAGGCTCTTACGACAACGCTGTTCACGGGGGCCAAAGAACCGCTGCAGGAACTGTGCTAATGTTGTTAATTTCTGCATGGGGCTTAGTAGCAGTGTAGAGCCCGTGTTCACGCTATTGGTCCCTAGTTCTCGTTTTTTTCCCTACCCTGAGGGGAGGATTTCAGAGGTACTTACTCCCTTTTCTAGCTAGACTCAGAGTCCAGGGTATAACCAGATTAGGCATGCTGATATCTGTAAAGAACTATCTGAGGCTCTCTCTCTCCCCCCCCAGCCAGTGCATGCACAGCATTGATAAAAGCAAGGGACAGGCATGGGAATTAATTCCCTTTTTTGGCTAAAATGTGTGCGCTGGAGGAGGGAGAAGGAAAGTAGCACTTGGCAGCCAAACAGTTTTGCTTTCCAGCCCTTGCCTAGATAGTTGTCTCTCTCATCTCATCCTGTGCTGATTAAGGGAAAGGTGAGACTGACCTGAAGGATGGAAAGTACTTTTAAAGCTAGCTATAGCCGCCGGCTGGGAGATGATTTTTCCTTTAAAGCTGCAATTCTGTGTACCCACACTGACGGCTGTGAATCTTGTCTAGCCCTCCCTGCTCTTCCCCTCTTGAATGACCCATCATTTTGGAGAATAAAATCCCTGCTCTGTTTGCACCTGCTTCTTCCAAAATAGGTTGTAAGTTAAAAAGGAGTCTGAGAGGGAGTGGGTTGGCTCAGAAGCAGGGTGCTGGAAGCTTTTCTCTACTACAGGGCCAGTTTAAACCCAGCTGCGTTTCTCTAGCTGGTCATTTGTGGATGTCTGAATGAGTCGGGTGCGTCAATGTTCACCTCCTGCTGGCGGAGCACCCCTAGCACACATGGTGGCAATCTCAGCAGAGGGCAAAGATGGACTGGCTGTTGCTGGTTAGGCCGCTGGGGAAGGGAGTTCTCTTTGCCCCTAGCCATGCTGCTACTGTGCTGGGGGTGAATGGAGAATGTCAGTGTGGCTCTTGTTGGCACTAAATAGACTCTTTGCTAACATCTACAATGGCGAAGCATTAAGGTGCATGTGGTGTGCAACAATGACTGTTGCAGGGGGATAGGGAGAAAAATTGCATCTGTTTCCCCTCTTCCCCCCCCCGGAAAAAGGAGAAAGGCCATGGGAGCTGGCTTCTCTTTCTGATCTGGCATTGGAGGCTAGTCTGACCGCTTTTGTTTTCTAGACTTTCTTGGGCAGACCATGGGCCTGACCGTTCAGTAAATCAGTCAGCTGCTTCTGTTATGGATCCTGCAGGAGCAAATGAAGGCTAGAGTCCAGCTCTCTGCAATGGGTGGCATGAGGGCTATTCCTGACAATTCTCGGAGAAAGCTGTTCGCCTTCAGGCAGGAATAGGAAGAGATTAGAATCATCTTTCACCACTTCAGCCTGGAACCTGCCAGAGGGGCTGGTGAGGAGGGGTGCGAGCATGGCTCTTCCTCAGCCCTGTTTTTCTTAAGCTACACTGAGCAGGTGTGGGAAATGCAGCCTCTTCTCATACATGGTAGGTAGTGGAGGAAACGAGGAGGGGGTGTGATAAAAAGGGGCCAAAAGTGGAAACTGTTCTCCAAATGGCTTGGCCAAATGGAGGATGTAAGCCATTCCTGGCTTTCACGTTGGCTTTGCCAATCAGAATCCTAACTGGTGAGAGATTGCAAGTCCAAGACATGCTCTGATTTTGCCTAGCTCTAACGTAGGGGTCTGTGCATTACCCCCCCAGCCCCAGTGCTTTTGGGGGGGGAAGTTGGTGGTGACTTCAGTCTCACATGCAGACAAAGAATCCATCCCTGTAAAGACAAACCCAGGGAGAGAGAGCCTCATGGACATATCCAGGAGTTTCCCCCAGCCCAGACCCATGAGGCATTTCAGATCTGGGAGGAGAGGGGAGGGAAAGGAAAGTTTTTTGAGGCATGTCATTTTCACCTAGAGAAATTAAAATTTACTAAAGAGGAACATGTCAGAAGTCAATTCCCCATGGGATTGTCAGGCCAGCATTAACAGTGTAAGCAGATACTCCCCATACACGCTTCATGCTAATGTCAGGCGTGCATGGCAACTGCTATTTTGTGTGTGCGAGGGTGAGAGCAGGGCTTTTGCCTGCTAGGGAAGGGGAATGAATAGTTTGAATAACTGTAAGCCCTTAGAGTCCAGTTACTGCTACAGTGATACCTGCTCATACAGGCAGACAGACAGACTTCTTTGGTAACGCTGACTGCTCTAGACTGGGAGCTAGAGGCTCTCAGCTTGGAAGAAGTTCTGCATGGTTATGGCACAATATAACCACCCACTTCCTGTACTTTGACCCTCGACTTCTCTCTCCACCAAGCCTCCCTCTTCTTGAGCTGCCCACGTTTCATTCTCTTCATCTTGACTTAGCATTCAGGCCCAGGCCCCCTGTGTTTGCTCAGCTTCCTTCCTGTAGTATGCTAGCTTTAAAGAGGTTAACATTAGCTATTTCCAGGAACAGCCTCGCTTGGCCTGGATGTAGGAGACTGGTGCGAGATTTCAGTTCTGATAGCGTGAGCACATGCAGACTCTCCAACGCTCGGCAGACGTGGAGCCCAGTGAGGGAAGGATCATGAGCACCAGAGAAACAAAAGGCTGGAGGTGGGGGTGAGAGTCAGAGGGATAGGAGAGCTTTGCCACTGCTTTTCCAGGAGGGCTGAGAACACAATGCTTCCTCCTACACCAGTGCTCGGTTTTCTCACTAGCTGTTGTTGAGCTGCCCAGCGGTCGCCTTGAGTGCTCATCTGCAAAAGGAAAATAGCCATTGTCTGCCCCCTCCCCATGAGAAATGTTCTGCCAACCCCCATCATCATCTCAGGAACTTGGATGCTATTAGCTAGCTGAAAAGCAAAGCCTTCAAGCAGCTTCCACTGCTGTTGAGTGCCAATTAATGCCTGGGCCTCTCCTGGGGAGTAGAGAGCATTATGAAAGCAAGAAAACAATCTGAGGGTCCTTGACCTAATTTGGCCTGAGAGGTTGTGCGCTAAGAACCTGGAGAGGTAGCAAGGAAAGGAAGAGAGATGGCTAAGGGTAAAGGGGCTTGAGCTGGGTTGGTGTCAATGATTTGTCGCCAGATGGAGAATATTTATGTCCAAGTCACAGTGCATAAGAAAAACAGAATCATGACCTCATTTGAACCCTCTGCTCCCCCTACCTCTCAGGAGTTCGTAGGGATTGTTAGTTAGGAATGTCCACTCATGGAGTTACTGATTTACCCCCTGTAACGGAGCATGATTTTGGCCCACTAGCACTTTGCCAAGGGAGAGGAGTGTAATTCCCCTGCTGTGCTCCTGAAGCTGACTCCAAATTATATGCATTTCCTGGGGGCAGTGAGGAAAAACTAAGCAGATGCCCATAACAAATGCAGACACTGGGCTGAATTAAACCTTCCCTGCCACTGCAATTTATTGACACTGGAGGCTCTGCCCATCTTCTCTTCTCTTCCTGCCTTGCACTTGGGGTCAGCTATTAAAGAACACCAATATCAGTTGATTAATGATTCATTTAAACCATGCAAAGTAATTCGAATTGGGCACCTGACTCTTGTCTCCAACAAACATTTACAGCTAAACTACCAAGGAACTAGTGAATCACTGGTTCAGCAAACAAGGTGCCTGAGCTCCAGGGTGGAAACTGCTTGGTGCAGGAGTGAGGAAGGGAGTTCCTCTTTGTACAGCCATGCATTGTGAGGGATGAATTTTTGTGGCTTTTCTCCAAAGCACCAAGCATAGGCGCCCAAGGAAGACTTAGGTGCCTCGGTCCAACATTTAGACACAGGCACCTAAATTCCCATTAGTGAGCATGCAGAAAGCTGCCTAATACTTGACGTTGCCCAACTGCTTCATGCCTGGCTCACAGCTGATCCCTGGTGGGATGGATAAACTAAGCCATTCCCATTCCTGTCTCACCTAATCCAGTAGGTGTGCTCTCTGCACCAAAGATGGTGGCAGTGTCCCTTTTTGTTCTATAGCCCAGGGATTAGGCCACTCGCCTCTTAGGTGAAAGGCCCAGGGTCAAATCCTCACTCTGCCTGATTCAGAGAAGATCCTTGAACCCATGTTTTCCACCTCCAGGCTGAATGCCCTAACCACTGGGCTGTAGGGAATGGGTGGGGAGCCGTAGGGCCACAACCACCACCATTTTTTGCAAGGACTGACCGAGATTAGGCACTCAACTCTTTAGAATGATCTTAGAATCCTGAGTGGAGATGTTACCTAGGGTTCTGCCAACCCAAAGCTCGTGGTAACTTTTCTTTACGCCAGGTGGCGTCAGGAAATAAGCCAACCGGAGACACAGCTGTCGAGCTGGTAGATGGACTGGTAAACACAAAAGTGCTCTTATTTTAAAGCTGTAGTTTACTTAGGCTCAAGCACTTACACCTGTAACTTACAGTCTGTAACAGGTTAGTAAAACACCCCAACTCTCAACCCTCAATAATTACCCAAGTCTGGGGCAGCTTTTGAGTGGAAACAGCAACGGCTTGCCAATTGGCCTGATCTTTCAGTGTCACTGGAGGATCCAGAAGCTGTGTCCAAGAAGAGATCCCAAAGAGCTCAAGCCTCTCCCCCCACTTATCCTTGTTAGTAGACAACAACATGTCAAGAAAGAGGAAAAAAATGTTTCAAAAGCTAGACCGAAGGTTGCTAAAGTACTTAATTAACTAGATGTGTTCCAATACAATCTGCATATCTTGAGGTCCACACAAACGTCTCCGAGAAGGCATGCATAAATAAGCTTATTGGTCCTTTGCTGAAACATAGATCCCAGCACATCCACCAGAGCATCAGGGAGGGGGTGCCAGGTCAGGCAAAGTTTGAGCAAGAGACTCCCCTCATGGCTTAGTCATGCCAAGGCTGCACAGGCCTGTAGAAAAGCCTACTTTTAAGTTTAGCTGCTGTCAGCAACAAATATGATAATCAATATACACTATCCAGTGGTCCTGGCTCTTTTACTGGTCTATCAAAATCTTCCCGTTCAGAGGAGGGGATATTCCTCTGGCTCAGCGATAGATACCTAACACCCTTTGAGGGTGGGGGTTAGGCACCCAACTCAGGGTTATAAATTTGACTAGGCAGCAGGGCAGCTAAAATATAGGCAGTGCAACGGCCATGCCCAAGTCCCTCTTGTTAATCTAGTCCCAGGTATTGGCCACTACTAGTGGCAGGATAACAGGTTAGCTGGACTAACCCCCTGTGGCAGCATGGCAAAGGCTATCTTCAGTAAGAGAAACTGATATTAATTAGCAGGTTATCAATAAATGAGTAGCCTATTTTGTATTGTGATGCCCAAGATTTGGGTATGTTCTAGTTTAAAAGAAAGGGGAAGAATAGTCCAGCTCTGTGCCTGAGAGCAAAGAAGAGAGAGCAGAGCTTTGCCCTCAGTAACAGACTAAGCTTGTGCGCAAAAAGGCCTGTCTGAGCAGCCTTGAGTCATGAAGTAGAAGCTACATTCAAATGCTAGCCAAAAATGTATCAAAACAAGAGCTTACCTGTGTCAAGTGAGCACCAGGGCAAATGGAGAACTCCCGAGAGAAGTCAACCAGGGGCTAAAGACTCTGACCAGTAAAAGAATACAGGGACCAAATGGTGCTGGTGTGAGCCCACTTGCTGCACAGGAAGGAAGAGCAGCTAAGCAAGCCAGTATGGAGTAATATATCACCCAAGCATCATGGAAAGCAATTAAAACTTGTAAATTCTGGTGACTAACTCCAATTGGGTTTTAATTAATGATTGAAATGGAATTGTATAGATATCCTATAATTAAGTGCTGTTGGAGTCCATTCATACCCGACAAAGAGAACTGAGCACATTGCACTAAAAGATCTGCAGCACAATGGTTGAAGGTAACTATCCCATACAAAGAAATAAGAGCCCAGTTTGGCTACAATTATACTCTTCCCCAATGCTAAAAGCTGCAGCCGGGGCCTAAGCTTTGCAGCAAAACAAACAGAGTTAAAGCTGCAGAGAAATCAAGGCTCCCAGGCCCTTCCACTCTTTCTTTATGAGCAATGGGCCAGACTCAGACTGTGCTTTGGGGTTGTTCCTGTCTGGTTTTCAGCAACAGAGACAAAGTGAGAAAGATGGTGGATTTCAATTCACAAACAAGCTCTGTAATTGATGCATTGTTTGCAAGCCCATGAAGATTATGCTGAGCTGGGGGAGTGGAAGAGAAGCAAACATGTCAAGATGTTCTATGTGGCCAGCTAATGAACAGATGGAAAGGTAATGCCAGCTACTTCTGGCCAGGTACATAGAGATTCTGAGAGAGCTACGTAAACATAGATAGTGGATAGGACTAGAAAGAGACAGGCACTGGGGCAAGACAGAACAGCAGAGAAGAATAGATGAGAATCCTATTTGCACATGTAATGCAAAGAGTTTATTGTTGGATTCATGTGTTTTTCACAAATGCTAAGGAATCAACAGTGTTAAAAGCCATTGTCTTCATAATATCTGGCAAAGGCCAAAATTTACTCTAGATTTGGCCTGTACCAGGGTATGTGTGATGAGTTTGTGACTCAAGAACAACACAGACACTCCTCTCTCCCTCCATCACTTCGTATTTTTCACCCCCTTCCACCATTTATACTTACAGGCACTTCTTGCTGCCCCAGTGGTGCTCCCAATAGCATTAGATTGAGCAGCACACAAGCTGCTTGTATTCAAGAGTGACTGTTTAGTTTGCTGCAGAATACATGTAATGATATTACCTTCATCAAAGCCTGCAACCAGTTAGCAACGCTCAGACATGCACCAGTTTAGCTCAATCCAGCACTAAAAATTATGCTTTGCTACAGGCTTTACCCACATCACATACAGTCTCTCCGGCCATTAACAAAGCATGTAGTTAATACTTTTCTGTAGCATCTATAGCTGATCCAACATCTCCTCCTGGACAGTGTTTGGAAATCAGCATAAGCCTAGAAACCCCTTTTCTAGGGTGCGGGGAAAGCTCTCCTACCTCTTTAAGTGCTTAAATCAAATCTATGGGGAGCTTACAGGAAAAAGATTCCCTCCCCATGTTGCAGTCTTCCTCCTGAAATGTAAAGGGACTGTGCTCTACTTTAAAACAACCTTTCCTCTGCCCTAATTCATACACATAGAGCTGGAATGAGGTAGGAGGAGTTATTCAAGCCTTGTTTTATATTGTCATCACTTAAATGTAGCCCAATAGGCTCCTCTAAACGGTCTGATTTCAATAGGTTGTTGCACATCTCATAAAGCCATGAAAGAATTAAAGTCTTGTTGCCATAGCACCCTCTCTCTTTAAAGGGAAAGAGAATAGCTAATTACACAATTTGAGAAACTAAAGAGGAAGCAAAAGAAAATAGAAATAATGGCACTGAGATCCCTGGATTCAGGCTAGACCTGGCAGATGGACCAAAGGAGAATCTGTGCTCATTACCATCTCTGATAGAGGTGCTTGCCCAGTGTTTAGTACATGTAATCAATGCTTCTTTCCGTTATTCTTGGTCTTCTGGAGCTGGTCAGAAAACTTCCATCAGCCAGGAATATCTTGGGCAGTTGCTAGTTACCACCCATCTTTCACACTCCAGACATGAGAATCTCTCCATGCATGCAGCTGAAACAGGTGGCATTATATAACACATACAGTCAAGGCAGATAAATCTCACTTATGCCATGGCTGGCCTAGCATTTTAAATTTTTTGGGCAGCATTTGGTTGTTCCTCAGGCCTCCTAATCCCCTACCCACTCCCTCCCTTTGAACCCTGACACAGCAAGTGCAGCTGGCGAGTGAAAGACAAGACAGAAAATACTGCATATGTTGGTGGGTGGGAATAATGTGCTAGCTACTGTATGCAAATTTCACAGTACTAGCTATGGATGGAGCTGGCACCATCACAGCAGTGATACAGGAGATCAAAGCTGGCAAGATTCCTAACTCAGTAGAACTGGGATTTTCTATTAGTAAATACCACCAATAATTCAATTGGAGCTAAGTCTATAACAGCAATGACTTCAGACTCCTCCACTCAGCACAACAGAGGAGTTGACTGTTCTGCATACCTCTCACAAAGCAGTGGTGGGCACTGGCCTCTCGTTGGGAACACCATGCTTTGTAAATCAGGTGGAAAGAAGGGGTTCCCCACATCCAGCTTCCAAATCTCTGTGTTTGGATAAAAGAGAGAGGAGAAAAATCTGCTATTCTCTGCAAGAGGGCCCCTTCCTAGTTACAAGTATAGCACACCTGGGATTTGCCAAGAGCCACATACAGCGGTGGCAGGAGGAAGCAACAGTTGAGAGAAGAAGAATCCAAAATCCTTCCAGGAAGGATTCCAATAGATGAAGCCATCAAAGACCAAAACATTTTAATTTATTAATTTTACAGATGAGGCTTGCTACTCAGAAAGAAAATACAGACTCACTTCAACCACTAGTCTAAAGACCAAGATTGTGTCTGTTCTCTTAAGTTTCTCCTAGGAAAGGCTTCCAAGGAAGACATCCTGCCAAGATCCAACAAAGGCAAAATTCAAAACCAGTTCACAGTGCACCCAGCTGATATTATACACGGTGTCTCCATTTCACTCCTCTCTCAGAGTCTTCGTGCCTTCCGAGGACGGCAGCCGTTGTGTGGAATTGGGGTGTTGTCTGTGATGGAGATGACCTCCAAACCCCCCATGGTCAACCCCTTGATGGCAGACTGAAAGAGCAAGAGTGGACATTAGACTGCATGCTTCACCACTGCACAGTCAGCACAGACTAGCAGAAGAGCGAAAGGGAATGTAGGGAATAGTCTGGAAAAGGGCAATCAACATCTCTTTGCAATAGACCTAATAATTAAGAAGCCCTGTTTGGTCCCAGCTGGCCCATTACTCCTGGCTAGGGCAGGATTGTTCCTTACAATGTGTTCTCCACTGATACGCTACTCTAGTTTGAAGTGACATACGCAATTTGGCTTTCACTCGGTCCCTTAGACAAGATTATTCTAGGGTCTCACCGCTAGGACATTTTTTTTTCTTTTTGTGGTGACTAAAGAGTAAATTCCCTGCAGTCCCCTTCTTCTTCACATCAGTTTCAGAAAATCAGGCGAACAGACATCATAATAAGATACTCCATAAAATTGAATAAAAAATGCTGCAGCCCTCAAAGAAAGGAGCAAATAGATGATGATTCAGACCCATGAAGGGGAATCTTAGGCACTTACCATACGCCCAGGGCCCAGACCTTTCACCACCACTCGCACATGGGACACGCCCTTCTTGTAGGCTTTCTGTGGGGAGAAAAGTGCTTTTCAGTGATGAGGGGCAGGCAGATCACAGAGTACCTATCGGTGCTAGCACCACTCTCTGTCTCTCTGGATTAATCCCTTTCATCCACTAACACAAGCTTCTTCAGACAAAAAGGAAGAGGGAGTCAAGGATAGTTCCAGGGAGACAAATGTAGATTATTTGAACAAAGCCAGGAGTTTGGGAAAGGATAGGAAATGGGTGGTCAGGACAGATTCAATACAACTTTAGGTATAAAGAGGAAAGGGGAGCTGAGAAGAGAAGCCATCTTGAGTCATGAGTTGAGGCAACTGATGATGTGTCCATTTAAGGCTGGTAGGTGACCAAATTAGGGAGAGCCTAGAACTTAAAATCAACAAATCTTACCTCAGAGCAGCCTGTTTCTCCTAATGTGTAGCTGCACTGCCATCTAGTGGAGATCTCTAACCCGCCCTGATTTAGTCTGTGGAGGGATGGTGCACATTAAATTGCCTGAGGGTATGTTTACACTTCAAATGCTCAATGGCACAGATTCAGGGCTTAAAATAGTGCAGCAATGCTGCTATAGCACTTCAGTAAAGACACTACCTACACTGACAGAAGGGTTTTTACCATCAGTGTATGTATGTATGCTACCCTAAGAGGTAGCAACTAGATTGATGGGAGAATTCTCCCATTGACATGGCACTGTCTTCACTGGGTGTTAGTAACTGCATTGTGCAGGGGTGTGGACTTTTCACACCTCTAAGCAACATAGTTAAACTGACTTAATTTCCTATGTAGACCAGACCTCAGTGTAGATGCTACCTATGCTGATGGGAGGGGTTCTTCCACTGGTGTAGGTAATCTACTAATCTACCTCCCCAAGAGGCAGAAGCTGGGTTGATGGAAGAATTCTGTCATAGCACTGTCTACACTGGTGGTTGGGTCGATATAGCTACATCTCTTGGGTGTGGATTTGTCACACTGAAATTATGCTAATGTAAATTCCCAATGTAAACCAGGCCTCAGGATTATAGGTCTAGAGACTAATTTCTGACACTGGCTGTTTGTGAGGGAAAATTATGCATCTCTACACATCTATTCTAAGAATCTGTCCCTGATGCATGGGATTAGTGCTGGAAATGGTTCTTATTCATCTAAACCAATTGCAACATATTGTTCTTCCCACAATGGGATAGAGAACTCCTGATGCCAAAAGATTAACTAGAGTGAGTTCTGTCCAGTTCAGAATGGGAATACTTCAGGTTTTCATTCTCATTTTGCCTCATTCTGTAATGCTGGAGACCAAGACACAGGCAGCCTCATCTCCCCCCAAACGTCATGAACACATATGGGTTCTTTTAATAACACTTACATTAGATCCACATGGGCAGATATTAAACTCTGTGTGGAACTGGTAACTACATGTGCAAGTGTGTCACAGTCTCAAAGCTTGACTATGCTCTTTGGTGTGGTATTCTGCCCAACGGCAGCTGATAGCTGAGACCTCACCTGGGCACCTGTGCAGTGCTGCTCATGGAAGAATGCTGAAGACAGCAGTTCCTTCCTGTCCTTCACACCTGCTTGGTTTGTGCCCAGATTTCATCTCCCTTTATTTGGCTTTTGAAAACTGTCCATGTTTCGAGTGAGACCACCTGAGCAAAAGCTACTCTCAAGACAGGGCCACAACTCTGCACAAGGTGACAAGAATTTCTTACCCTGGATGACCTATACATAAAATGGAAGTTCTGAGTCTCAGAACAGCAGCTGCCATCTTGCCAGTGAATGACACAACTTACGACAGCACTGATATCTGGACGGGAAGTTACAGCTGACTAACCTGTTTCCATTTTGGCTTAACAATCAAATGAAATGTGCTGCGTAACATTTCGACCAATAGTTTAAACTATGACACTGTCCAAACCAGAACCAAAGCAGGAATGGAAGCAACTCACATTTCTCCATTACGGGCCACTAAAGCCACCATGTTTGCATTTAAGCTCCCAATTCACGTACAGTTTATCCCAGCCGAAATGTTCACCATGCCCCTCTCTCAAAGGAAATAAAGTCAGCAATGGGACAGTGGGGGTGTACGGCTCAGATGCACAGGAATTGGTGGCCTCTACAGTTTTCCTCCAACAGAAGATGGGAGCAGGAAGCAGAATTTCTTATTCCTCCTCGTCCTATTGAGGATAATATACGTCTCCCAGCAGAGGCCATCCACAAATGCATTCTGTTAGCAATCAGACTCACCGCTGCTGCTGCAATGCCTGCAGTCTGTGCTGCAATGGCAGTGGCCTTCTTGATATTCCTGAATCCTTCTGTGCCACAGGATGTTCGGGCAAATGACACGTTCTCAGGGCTGATGACCTGGATGTGGGTGCTGGAGATGAAAAAAAGGGGGGTAAGGAGTCCTAAGAAATTATTCTCCCATTTTTTCTGCTTTGATTATCTTCAAGGCCCTCCAGAGCCCCATCCCACCTCAACACTACTGCATTCTAGGTAACTGTAGAGAGCTCCAGGGCAGCCTTGGCTTGTCTTAAGGGTCATGATAGAGTGGCAGAATGAGGAATAGTGCCTTTTGGGGTATTATACTCCTGCTAGAAATTGCTCAGATGGGATTTAACCTTTCCAGACCCACTCTCCCACTGGGTGAGTATGATTCACCACCGCTGCTTATTTTAAAATGTATAGAACACCTCTGTTAAGCTTCAGGGAGCTTTACAGAATTATAAACTATCACATTAGGGATCACCATTGAAATGCAGCCACCTCTGGGGAACAACGTGACAGCTGTTCAATAGCTGCACAGCAATACTACAACAATGTAGGACAGGAAATGATAAGATTCCTGTATCCTGTTAAAACTGCCTGTGGAATGGTGGGGGCAAAGGGAGGTGGTAATTACCCATACTGGAAATTGGTCAAAACATGGGATCAAGAGTCTTACTCTTGTGAAAGGCACTGTGAGAGTTGACAGACTTGGTCTTATATTTCCGGGTACAGATGGCACCTCCAGCACTGCACTGGAGTACTGCTTCAGTACTGACTCCTAAGAAATAGCGGCATCTCCTGAATTGCCAACACCACTTCCCAGACTTTTCCTTGGAGGCCTCCCAGCCTGCCTAGGTCAGGGTCCAGTTACTTAGCCTGTGTGTTCTCAGCACAAAGTGGGACTGCTGCAGATCTTTTTACATGGGACCTGTACACCCAGAAATTTGTGTCTTACTTGTTGTATGTAGCTTTGATGTGAGCTATTGGGATATCTTCATATTTCTTTCCACCCCAACTCAAGGAGCTTTCTTGTCCTGGTACTGGGGGGAAGAGGCTGAAAAGTAAAACAAGGAATCAAATACTTGCAATATCACTAACACATAAGAGTAATTTTTAATACAGTATTGGAATTTGGGAGAAAATGTGGATCAAATACTGCCAAATGATGCTCAGAACTCCTTAAATGAACCGTGTTTCTGATTGTTTCAAGTCAATTGTTTTCCTTACTTTCCTGGAAGATGCTCAGAGATGATATACCCCCTGATGAGAGAGAAATGAAGAGACTTTACACCCCAGCTTTGTGTGGAACCATACAGAATGCCTCACCTGAAGTCACTCTTGCTTTGATTCTCTGTCACCTCAGGTGCAACACTTTCTGTATTCTTCATTAGTCCCTGCAACCTCTGGAAACCTGTGTGTATGCCACGACACAAGGCAACATTGCAACCACTACGTGAAAGAAGTGGAAGAAATAGATTAGGATTTCACAGCTGCCCAATAGTCTTTTACATTATCATCTGCCACCCGAAGACCTTCCACAGTATATTTTCACACAGGAAACAACCAAAGCAGGACTATCTTAAGCAGTCATCATCACCCTCAGGAACAAAACAGTGATCTCCTCAGCAACATCCCTTTTTCAGAGGCCACATTGTCAGGCCTCCACATTCCAACGTTTAAAAAAACAAAGAGCTGCGCAAACGTGAGGACTGTTTAAACAATAAAAACAAACTCAGGCAGCCTCTTGGCAGTGCACAAGAAACAAAAATGGGAAGGGACGAGGCTGGGTTCACTGGCCGGGATCTAGGGAGAAGCAAAGAGCAAACCACTACTGAAACGAGGGCTGCGAGGTGCTGTCTTTTAATCCTTTCAGTAGCACAGAGGAGGGGATTTTAGGGGTCCGTCTAATTCCGTTTGTATCTTGACGACATCCATTCTGAAGAGACCGAAGCGGGAGCACGTTTGAACATAAGGCTGTGCATTGACACACCCGTAGCCTGGCCCTGGCCCTGGCCTTGCCTGGCCAGGCTACGCTAGGCCCGGAGAGCCTCCACCTCCGGCCCCGGATTCATGTCAAGGGTTCTGCACCAGGCAGAGCTGGGCCGGGGGACGCGCTGGTTAAACACCTGGGGCTTTGATCATTGGGCTCGCGCTACCCGGAGACCCCCTCACCCCGCACAGCCCCACCCGCCCGTGTCCAGCAGAGCGGCGGGCGGCAGTCGCTACACGAGTGCCACCCACGGGCGAGTGGCCTGCACCCGACTGCCCCTCCCCCACCAGCTACAGCCCGGTGCTCGGCGCTGCAGGGACCGGCTCCGAGGGCTGTAGACGGGGCGGGGCATGGAGGGGGGGGGCTGGGGCCTGGCTGCAGCCCCTCCCGGGTTTGGGGTCCAGCCCAACGCCTGTCCCCCCAGTTACCCCAAGCCGGCTCCTGAGAGCCGTTGCCAGGCAACCACCAGCGCGCGGCTCATGGCCCTTCCCCGCCGCCGTCCGACCGACCGGGCCCGGCGCGAGGCGGAGCGGAACACTGCAGCAGGCCCCCCCCCCCGCTGGAAGAAGCGAAAGGCCCCCGCGCCCCGCGGTGCATGGTGGGCTTCCGGAAGCAAGATGGCGGCGCCCGGCCGGCTCGCTGGCGCGGTGCATGGTGGGCGCGGCGGGGCCAGACGGTCAAGATGGCGGCCCCCGTGGAGCGGGCGCTGTACGGCGGCGCGGTGCGGTGGAAGTGGGCGCTCGGCCCTCGCTGGCGGTCGGCCTCGGCCTCGGCCGCGCCCCGCTGGCGGCTCCTGGGAGCGCTGTGTCTGCAGCGGCCGCCGAGCGTCACGCAGGCCCGGACGCCGGAGCAGGAGGAGATGGCGCGGCTGGTGCACCAGGTAGCGGGGGCGGCGCCCCGACGGGGGGGAAGGCAGGCGAGCCCCCGGGGGCCAGAAGAGCCCCCGGGGTGGGGGCGGGGCGATCTGGCGGGGGGGGGGAAGCAGGAGAGCCCCCGGGGTGGGGGCGGGGCGGGGCGATCTGGCCGGGGGGGGGAAGCAGGAGAGCCCCCGGGGTGGCGGTGACCCAGGGGGTGGGGGGGCAGAGGCAGGAGAGCCCCCGGCTCGGTATGGGGGTGTAGGTACGCAGGGTGGTGCAGCTGGCCGGGAGGGGTGCGGGTCTTGCAGTGCCTGTCAGAGCCGGCCCCCTCCCCCTGGGAGCCCCCAGCGCTGAAGCTGGTCCAGATCTGTGTTGCCCACCTACTGTCAGTGTTTGCCCAAGTGGAGGTGATCGGCCCTTCTCTCCTCAATTTCAGGAGTAGTAGGGCTGAGGAAGAGCCGCTTGCTGTGCCTCTGGGCTGGGGCCTGCCTGGAAAACTCCCCAGTCTGAAATGCAAATAGTTTACAAAGTTGAAGGCTGGGTTAAAATACCCCTGTTGTAAGTGTACCGGGGCAAGATGCAGGCTGTGCCCCCAGGAATCACTGAGCGAGGTTCCATGGACCGCGATGTGCAACCTAGATGATCAGAGCATCCCCATCTGGCCTTGACTGCGATGACTCTGCTTCCATGAGTAGAGCGCTAGCGTGTGGCTGTTGTGGGGAGCAGTGCTTGTGGCGTTCTGGGGTGTCCTCTGAGTCATCACTGGACTCAGTGCCCCCACATGGTGCTAGTGGGCACTGGGAGTCCGCCAGTGGGGGTGGTGACTTGTTGGAACTTGCTCCCCTCTGAGTTAATGACTCCGATGCCTGGCTGTAGTTCTAAAAGGTGTCGTCTGCTGGATGTAACGCAGAGGCCATGCTGCTGTGAAACACTCACTTTTTGGATTACCTGATTTGTCTATTTAGATTCCAAACTATAATATTGTGCTAATACATTTTGCAAATCTGTGGCTGTCTGCAGACCATGTATGTGGATTCAAATTTTTTATCCAGAGCCCTGCAAATCTGTGGAGAGCTGCTTTATATCTGCAGGGCTTTACACGTAACCCTATTTACAATGGGCACTAGTATCTCCTTATGTCTTTAATATTAGATGTGATCTCTGTGCACAGTGTAACTTTAACCTCCTGGGGAGAGCTTATTCTCTAGGCAGAGATGGTATTCTCAAGTACAAGGAAATCCAGCACAAGCTCTGTTTGTGATAATAAAAACGTTTTTTTTTCTCTCCATGTGACCCAGGATAATAGCACTGGTAATTGACCAGTAGTAAGGCTTCTGATGACTAAGTGCTATACTTGACAATTCTCTATGCTGTTCTGTCCAGATAGAGGTGGAGAAAAGTCATTTGTCAGACCATGAGATCCAGCGTTTGGAGGAAATTGCACAGCTACAGAAGAGGAAAGACAACATACATGAGGAGGAAACAAGCTCTGGGCAAGCTGTCTTGCTAACCCAAGACCAAGAGGATGCGTGGGAACAGAAATTCAAACAATTCAAAGTTGCCCCACGAATAACAGGTTCTGATCCAAGTTCTTTCATCTCAGCAAGAGAGGGATGGGGCCTCTCTATTCTGTCTGAACATGGTTGACCTTGGTGGAGGTGAGGCAGGGTGCTGAGCTATCAGGAGGAGGGAGCTTTTTTACTCCCATTTCTCTTTTAGCTGTAATAGGAGGAGTTAACTGGTCTCTGATGGGAGCTGTGTTGTGTTCCTTTTCTCACAGAACTTTTGAGTGAGGCTGGATATTCTGTCCTGATAAGAAAAACTACAACCAGCCTGACTCCCGGTTGTAGTTCACAAAACCACACAACACTAGTGTTGTTTCTTATTTAGGTCCTACATAAATATTGACTCTCAGTTATTAGGTAATAAGTCGAATTAAAACAAATATTTTAAGTCTCTAAATAGTCTTTATAAAAAAAAGCATCTAAAGTGCAATCCCTCTGTCACCTTTGTGAGACATGACTGAAAATCAGTAGATTCTGTCCAGATTCCCAGGGGCACTATTCTGTTCTCTGTAGGTTCTTATACCATGTTTGTCACCTGAGTGTCTTCCGGTAGTGCATTAAGCAACCTGATTACCGTCTGTCATATGCTGTTTATCTCATTTTCCCAGAGGGAGAAGCATATCTAATGGATTGCCTTAAGAATGGCCATACTGGGTCAGAACAATGGTCCTTCTAGCCCAGTATCCCGTCTTCCGACAGTGCCCAATGCCAGATGCTTCAGAGGGAAAGAACAGAATAGGGAAATTTCGAGTAATCCATCCCATCAAGTAGTCCCAGCCTCTGACAGCTGGAAGTTTAGGGGCACCTGGGGCATGGAGTTGCGTCCCTGACTGTCTTGGCAAATAGCCATTATAGCCTCCATAATCTTACCTAATTTTTTTTAACCCGGTTGTACTTTTGGACTTCACAACATCTCTTGGCAATGAGTTCTATAAGTTGACAGTGTGTTGTGTGAAGAAATACAGTACTTCCTTTTTTGTTTTAAACCTGCTGATTATTAATTTAATCAGGTGACTCCTAGTTCTTGTGTTATGTGATTCAGTGTAAAGGGGTAAATAACACTTCCCAATTCCCTTTCTCCACACCATTCATGGTTTTATGAACTTTAACATATCTCCTCTTAGCTGTCTCTTTTCTAAGATGAACAGTCCCAGTCTTTTAAATCTTTGCTTGTATGGAAGCTCCCATACCTCCAATAGTTTTTGTTGCCCTTCTCTGTACCTTTTCCAGTTCTCATATCTTTTTTGAGGTGGGGTAACCAGATGTGAATGCAGTATTCAAGATCAGGATGTACCAGGGGTTTATATAGTGGCATTATGATATTTTCTGTTTTATTATCTATCCCTTTCCTAATGGTTCCTAACATTCTGTTAACTTTGTTGACTGCCATTGCACATTGACCATATATCTTGTTTTGGTAGGGTTTTCTTTTTTTTAAATAGGCATACCTATTACTATGGTCTGTGTTAGAAAATGTGCTTTGCCCTTCGAGTGGAATGTGGTGAGGTTTGTGATGTTTCTTATTTCTTGGGGGAGTTTATTCCACAGTCTTGGACCACCCCTGGAGAAAGTTCCTAGAGCTGATGACAGCCATT
Source organism: Mesoclemmys tuberculata (assembly GCA_007922155.1). NCBI lineage: Eukaryota > Metazoa > Chordata > Testudines > Chelidae > Mesoclemmys > Mesoclemmys tuberculata. The sequence goes on from ML675644.1 coordinate 10,407,559, forward strand.
GTACCTAGAAGCATCACTTGGAATTGTTCCATGTGTCCTTGCTGTCAGGGGGCTGAGAGAGAGGAAGGCTTTGACTCTGATAACATAGGCTCCAAGTGGGGTCATCCAGTATCTATCTGTCTCTGGAACCTCTTCTCTCTTGGCAGATGCTGATAAGCGCAATGACCGGACATCTTTGAACAGGAAGCTGGATAGGAACCTGGTGCTTCTGGTCAAAGAGAAGATTGGCAACCAAGAGCTGTGGCTCCTGCCTCAAGCAGAGTGGCAGGCCGGGGAAACACTGCGAAGCACTGCCGAGCGAGTCTTGTCCACTCTCTCAGGTAGATCATGTACTGTGCAGCTGCTGCCACTGCACCTGTTCCTATCCCCATTTCTTTCTCTTGTATCATTACCGGGATATTATCAGCTCATAAAAGTAGAGCCTCATTATACTCCATTAGGACTGGCCAGAGAAAGGACATGCAGCAGCGGGGGGATGGATTGAACCCAGTGGGGTCTCTGAGGAGAGTTGTGTCTGGGTAAAGTTGCTGGGGAGCCCAGGTATTGTCTATTGTAGGAGGAGTTGCTCTACATTCCAGCTCAGCTGCTTGTATATTGACTGTCTGTAGGGGAGGCTAGGTGCCTAAGGCTATGTCTACACTTAGAGCGGCATGTAGAGTACAGCTACTATGTGTGTAGCTGCACTTGGCAGTGAAAGGTGGCTGTGTCCTCCCTTATCGCTGCGGTAAGTAGCTAGACACCACAGAGAAAAACTTTGCAAGCGGGGAGGCAGAGCGGCACTGCACAGCTAAAAATAGCGGTGTAGGCATGGGTGGTGCTGCTTAACTATGTGGAGAGCCTGTGTGTAGACCCTGGAAGTTCAGGCACGTAGGGCACTCTGCTCACCACAGCCATGCCTCACCATCTACACTGCTGTTTATACCCCTGCTAGGGTGCTGTGCAGTGTCTGTTCTCTGCACACCACCTTAAGTACCGATGCACCCGAAAGGTAAGACCCTTTTGTCGTTGGTAGCTGCAGAGAGCCCAGCCCAATGAGTTCTTCACTGTGGCTTTACGGGTCTGTAATATTTAAGCCCCTGGGACTGGCTCCTGAATGGTACCTTGTACATTAGGGGGGTAAGAGCTTCTGTCTCTATCACATACACAACCCCTCAGCAGCCTTTCTGGGCATGTAAAGCCTATTGTCAGCAAGGTCACTTATTGCTTCCCAGCAGGTGAGCACTGAGGAAACAGCATCTTTCTCTTGACAAAGAGAGGGGGCATTTTATGATCCCCAGGACCACACTACCTCTGGCCAGTCCTTGAGAGGGGTTGTTGGACTCCAAAAAGAGCCCCTAAGAGGGAGTTCTAGCACAATGTGAAACTGTGGGAGGGGGTGCTCTTGCTAGAAAGAGATAACAGAATTGAACCAAAAGTAGGCATGGAGTGTTCTTTGCTGACCCATGTTACCCCTTGGATGCAGCTGCTGCTGTCATGTGACCTGATCTCTTGCTTTGTTTTCTTTTCCCATTTGGATCCCCGGGACCTCACAGGAAATCACATCCAGGCCAAATTCCTAGGGAACGCACCATGCGGGTTTTATAAGTACAAGTTCCCCAGGGCCCTCAGGACAGAGGACGGTGTGGGGACCAAAATATTCTTCTTTAAAGCCCTCCTCCAGAGTGGTGATCTGCCCCAGGCAGAGAGGAGAGGAGACTATGTGTGGGTCAGCAAAGGGGAGCTGGGGGATTACTTGAAACCGGACTACTTAAAAAAAGTCACCAGATTTCTGATGGACCAGTGAAAGATGGGGCTGTCAAAGACAGACCAGTGAAAGACGGAGAACACAACTTCAAAAAGATGCACAGACCGTGCTTAGCATTGCATCTATGGACTGAGAGTGGCATTTGAGCCTGAAGAAGAATCCAACTTCCCTTTGTTTTCTGTTCCTCTTCCCTGGGCCTGTACTAAAATAAATATTAAAACCTCTGCTGAGTGAAGATCTCCCTGAAGCGTGTTGTGCTTATGTTGTATCCTCCTCCCGCACTCCTAGGATTCTCCTTTTCCCCTCCCAGCTATGCCATTCCCTAGGGCTGTGGTACCTTTCTTCTCTGGATCCCCATAGTAGCCTGGAGCCCAAGTGGTCTCTCTGAAAAGCTGTACTCTTCCTTTAGCAGCTGTTCTTCAATAGGAGGAGCAGTGAGTGAGCTCCCTTTATTTGCTTAGGTGGGATGAGACGCTGTTAGAGGACAAAGCTGGGGATTTACCAACTAGCTGCATTGGGAGACCTGGCAAAGAGCCATGTTTAAAGTTCCCTATTTTTAAACGATGTCCAAGCCTCTTAATCCTTAATCTCTTCCTGGGTGGTATGGCTCCTCTGGAGAAGAGGTGCACCTGTCAGTGTGCTGTGGAATAGCAACCATTTGCTTCTCTAAGGAATTTGGCTCTCATTGGCCTGCAACGTGGGAAACCAGCATCTTCAATAACACAGGTCCCCATTATTGCAAATTGCACACACTGCTGAGCCCCATCCAGCCTCCTCTTTGACCTCTGCAGAAGCAGCCACTATAGTTTATCTAATGAATGGGAGCTATTCTAGGCCTGTACGGTGTATTAATTTGTGGCATCCGGGTCTCAGTAGAAAGTATGTCTGAGTGGCCTCCATGATATCGTGGCTGAAAACAAACTGTTTTGTCTTCAGCTAAGTGGCGCATCTGTGCTGTGAGCCATGCCCCAAGAAATGTTCGTGCTACAGCTGAGGACTTGGCTTGTCTTCTATTTCTGTCTCTATGGGAAATTCACAATGCAAGCCAAACTGCTTCAGTCCCATGCAGCTGTTTCATCCCTGTCTGGGGCTCTCCCACTCCTCACAGGAATTCGGCAGCAGGTGCTGTGTTTGCCACCTACTATACAGCCCTTTTTCTTCATCATAAAGATGATTGAGTTGCTTTCCTGTTGCCATTCTGACTAGGTTTCTGTGAGGCCATTGCAACCCTCTTGAGTGTGAGTGAAGCCTGACAGACTTAGAAGCTGAGAAAGCAGAGCTGCTGCTTACACTTTGCCCTTACCTAGTGACTAAGGAGGATCTTCAAAGCACTCTAGACACCAGTTCTTCTCAATCCCATCAGGAAGCTCAGCATTAGAATTGCCACTTCACAGAGAGGGCAAGGTATGGAGAGGATACGACTTATCCAAGGCCAGTCTCTGTCAAGCTGGGTGTAGAAATTCCTGGCTTCTCATTCCTGTGCACAGCCAGTTAAGGTGGCGCTGCTAACGTTGTTTGGTAGTGCCTCTGTTGTTTACAATCTGACTTCAGTTTACAGGATAGGGGAGTGGTTTTGAAGACTGTCCCCCATGCTTCCGTGGCCCTGCCTTCACCACCTCCCCACTGATGGCCTGATTTCCAAAGGCATATTCTGACTGAGACCTCTGCTGGCTGTTGGATCTGGGGCTGGCTGCACTTTGTGGAGCAATACCCTTTTTGCGTGGCAGGGGGAGAGCGGAAAGAGCAGTTCTGAATCGCCAAGGGACAGTCGGGGGTCCAGAGGTCCAACTGGAGATTGCTATTTTGCATACACCTTGGGACCTGTCAAGATGCAGGGCTCAAACGAAAGCTGTTCTTAATCACCGCATAAGTAATCAGAGCTAGAGCGTTTTGAAGTGGCAGGTTTGTAATATACAGTATATATAAACCCCTCTCTTCTTAAATTGCCCTGGCAGGCTCAAGGGGGGCTGGCTCTACTGCAAAGAGAAACTAAATGAAAGCAGAGTACGTGCCGCTGGTCTGTGAGCTTAGTTTGCCCATGTCTTGGGACTCCAGGTTCACTGAAAGGGGGAAAGGGTTGGACTTCACCCCTGTGGTGCTCAAAGCTGTCTGCGCCAGGAGGAGAGGGGCACGTCCTTCCATCCCACTCCATCAGTGCTAAGCACCTGCGTTCTCAGTCCCCTGCCAGTCGGGCACACTTCGCAGTGGGATGTTCCTGGTCTCCATGGCAACTGGAGGCGGCCCAGAGCTTTGTTCTCAGCCTGGGCTCAGAGCTGCCCTTCAGGAAGGACTCTGCGGTGCTGCCTCCACACAGCTCGCTCCAGGCCTCCCTTTGGAGCAGAGCCTGTGCAGATCTCCCGACAGACTTTTACCGAAACCTCGGGCTCTTCGTGGGCTTTGAGGTTTTTCGGAACAAAGAGAATTCTATTTGGCTTTGAGGCGGGTTGGCAGGATAGCAGCTCTCCTCCGCTCTCCCCCAGGACCCAGCTCCTCACCTGTATGTGCGTGCGGCCCATGCCCAGGAAGGTTGCATGGAAGCTGCCTTTCCTGAGACCAGGCGAGAACCAGTGGCCTGGGACCAGGGGCAAGATTTTCCAAAGCTCCCATAGGGGACCCCTAGTCCCACAGCTTGCCTTGCAAGCCAGAAAGTTTCACAGAACTGCCTGAATCTCTAGGGCAGGCAAGGCCTGTGCAAGCTGTTTTACCTACAATACCTCAGGTGCCATGACAGATGCCAGCTCCTGTGACGTTTCTGCTCCCAATGAGTTGTTTGTCTCCAGTGGCTCCAGCTTACGCCTCATTCTGTGTGGTCAGGCCTCGCTCAGCCCAGAGTCAGCAGCAGGGAGTATGGGATGAAGTGATTCCGATCCCCTTCCCTGGAAGATAGACCTACCTCCTTTCCCCTTCCAGCCTCTAGCGGTCCTACGGGAGCTCATCTCTTTGGGAAGCACGGTAACAAAGCCATTGCTGAGGCTATATACAAAGTAATATGTCCCTCTCTCCGTCCATTGGGAATATCTTCAAACTACTTCATCTCAGCAAGTGTCTCCTTTGAAACTTTTCTGTTCCTCTAGGTTCCAGCTTGGATTACACATGCCTTTTCTGAGAGGTGGAAACCCCAGTCTGGGATTGTCTTATGAGGAAAAAACATCTAGCCCCATAAGCTTCTGTTGATTTTTGGTTTTCCCAAACTTGAGCAACCCCTCCCTCTATGACCTTAACTGTGGGCCCTTATTGGTGAGTGACCCACTTACAAAAATGGGTGCTTGAGATAATCTGGGAAGGCTATTCAATAGAACTTACTCGTTTTCCCAGGATCAAGTTTATCCTTTCCCCAAAATGATTTAATATAAATCAACTCTAGCAACAAGACTCTTTGTAGAATCAGAAGATGAAGGGTGCAGATGTCCATCTCCCACAAATTCAAATGTTAGAACCAGTTTCATGGGGAGACGTAATTTGAAAAAGGCATAAGAGTCTTTGTTGCACAAAGAAACACTAGCATTCAGCTGATTTTTAGATCTCGGATCTTCCATCGTCTATAAGGCGATCAATATTCCAAACAGAAATCCTGAAATCTATCCGTACAGCATTATCAGCTCTAAACTCCAGAATATGAAAATAAACCATCTGGAATTATACTGAAGATATGTGTGGGAAGTCACCCAGAGATACTTCAGCTTCTGCTACCCCAAGAAGCATTTTCAATACAGACCGCTCCCTTTTTGGACTCCTAAGTGGATATGTAGCACAATACTACATCAGCTCTCCCTTTGAGTGAAAGGGATATACATCTATCCTCGTCCGGATGACCTTCTTATGCTACGCAGGTCCCAGGAGCTATGAAAAGCATTGTGAAAAGCCTTCAGAAACAGGGCTTTGAGCAAACAGGTGGTAGCAAACAGCATGCCCAAAACTCCAGCAACTAAATTATCATCCAAGACCATCTTTATTTCAGAAGAGAGAGCGAGAGAAGTTAGTTGGCCAAACATTAGCACACCTCTCCTAAGATAAAATCTCAGTTCCTGGGCTAGCTAGTTTCATGTGGATACCCAACACAATTTTTTTTTTTTTTTTTTTTTGCTTCCAGACAACAATTGCAGCAAATCAGTATGTAAAGATATTGGTCCGGATCCAGTATTTGAATTTACCAAGAGATACTTTCTTAATATTTTTTACAGCTATCTGGTGGTGAGTCCAGAGATGCTGGTGATCAGTACTAGACCCCACGCAGGGGGAACATATCTGAACTCCTATGTCACCTCTGGGGACAGGTGAAAGAGAGAAGGCCAAAGTAGGAGACATGGAGTGTAACATGGCACAGAAACAAGGGAATGTAGCTTAGACAATCTTGCCATTTGGTCCATCACAAGCCAGGTTGGAAGCCTGATATGAGGGTCCTAGAACTAAAATTCACAGGTAAGATAATTTTTTCCTTTTTCACTATGTACATGTCCAGAAGCCAATGCTTTCTGCTGGTCAGAGCATGAGCTCTGGAGCAGGCCACAAAGGGTTCAGGAAGATGAGTACAGTTAGCATGAGACCCTTAAAGCATGATTCTTTGGGACCATTGTGCTGGGAAAAGTCCTGCACTGTCACCCCTCCCGCCTGGTCTCTTCCGGTTCTTAAATTCATAGAGCAGGAGAAAGTGAAGCCTCCATTGCAAATTTGTCCTCAAGCTTGCCCAAATGGACCATTGCTGGGGGAAGGAAGGGAGATCAATCTCTCGGGCTCATGCAGGCCTTAGTCTCTCTGCTGACAATATTGGCAAGGCTGTTATGGTGGTGATGGGTTGGTGATGTGGACACTATTGAATTGGCTACTTTGGGAGGTGGTATGCAGTGTGATGGGAGGTAATTCTTCATTCATGAGCTAGAGCATGGTTCCATCCTGCTCCGCTGAGCTGGGAAGGATGAGATCTCGTTCATTGCACTGGTAGAAACAGCCCAGGCCATTTTGTCCTGTGCCTTTAATTCTGGGTATCTCCCTGCTCTGACTTGTCCCTTCTTTCCTGGGAAAGCAAAAAGAAGATGAGGGTTTGGCTCGTGCTCAACTCTATGGTCCCTCCTTCCCCAGTGTTCCCATCCCCCAGAAACAGGACACACCTTGGGCAGAGGTAACATACCAAAAGCCATGGGATCCTTAACATTTTATTGTATTCGCTCTCCCGTCTCAACATGATTGAGAACTGCCCATGAGCGGGAACATGCCTGGTAGATTCTGGCCCCAGCCCCGTGTTCCCCTTCCCCCATCCCAGCATTTACAGATTCCCCCAGCCCCAACATTCCTGTGGTGTGAAATATCAATAGGGAGCCTGTGTGATGTGGGCAGGGCCTCCACAGGCCTCTTGGCGCTTTCGTTTTTCGGTATGTTTAATTATACTCTATAAGGTCCCCTACCCACTATTTTGCTTGCTGGAACAAAAGATGGAGAGAGAAGTCTCTAGATTTCTTGGCAATTTCTTTCTTGTTCTGTCCCCCCCAGTATTTTATTTGTGTTGGAAGTTATGCACCATGAGAAGCCTAAGGAACATCATGTGGGAATTTCTCTTAACTCACAGTATTTCTGAGCTCTGCCTGTTTCTTCTATAAGCTGGTGCACAGAGTCTGCAAAAAGAGCAGGCCTGCAGTGCTGAGTAAAGCAAATTTCACTCCATGCAGCCAGGTTGCACAGTCAGTTAAGATGACAGACAATGGGGTTTAAAAGTCTGATTGAGGTCACTAGTGGCATGCATTTACCTGGTCTCTCTAGTACCTAGCAGATATTTTTCCGCACAGTATGAAGCCATCCACATAACTTGACATAGCTGGTCAGCTGTGACTTGGACCAGCAGGTCAGCGCTGAGGAGGATCCATAGTGATAGGTGGGAGGGTCAGGACATGTATAGTGGGCTGGGGCATTGACAGAGAGGAACAAGCTCAGGACAAAATTGTTACAGAATCTGTGCCTGCAATGTCTATTCCTTCATACCTGAACAAATGGATATAAACTGGCCATCAACAATTTTAGGCTTGTCATTAGGTGAAGAGTTCTAACCATCAGAAGAGTGAAGTTCTGGAACAGCCTCCCAAGGGGACCAGTGGGGGCAAAAACCCTAACTGGCTTCAAGAGTGAGTTTTTGATAAGTTTCTGATGAGCTGTCTGCAGTGGTATGTAGCTGATCTGCAACTGCTAGCAGCAAATCTCTCCAGTGGCTGGTGATGGGACACTAGGTGGGGAGGACTCTGAGTTACTACGGAGAATTCTTTCCCAGGTGTCTGGCTGGTGGTTCTTGTCCATATGCTCAGGGTTTAACTGATCACTGTATTTGGGGTTGGGAAGGAATTTTCCCCCAGGTCAGATTGGCAGAGACTCGGGGGGGGGGGTTCACTTTCCTCTGCAGCATGGGGCAGGGTCACTTGTAGGTTTAAACTAGTGTAAATGGTGGATTTGCTTTAATTTGAAGTCTTTAAATCATGATTTGAGGATGTCAGTAACTCAGCCAGAGGTCAGGGGTCAATCACAGGAGTAGGTGGGTGAGGTTCTGTGGCCTGCAACGTGCAGGAGGTCAGACTGGATGATCATGATGGTGCCTTCTGGCCTTAAAGTCTCTGAGTCTCCATCTTCAAATCACAAAAAAAGGGAGAAGCAAACACACAGAAAGTATCAAGGTCCGTGGAAGGCAATTGGAGTAGGAGACTTCAGGGCAGAGGGATGTTTTGGATATGACTCTCCTGAGAAGGACATCTTTCCGTTTAGGAGGGTCTAGGTATTAGTCCTGCCTTGAGTGCAGGGGACTAGACTAGATGACCTAATGAGGTCCCTTCCAGTCCTACACTTCTGATTCTATGTATAAAGCTCAGCAGAGGAAAAGTGGCTCCAGATGGAGCCCAGCTGGGGTTCTGGCGGCACCCAGAAGTATCTGGTAAGACAGGGACAAGAGGACATTTAATGAAATTAAAAGGGGGCAAATTCAAAATAGATACAAGGAATGACTTTTTTCACACAATGTGTGATTAGACGGGAATGCATTGCCCCAGGGAGTCATTTATGCCAAGAGTTTAGCAAGATTCCAAAAGGAACTGGACCCTTTTCTTTATATATATATATATATATAAAGACTATCCAGAGTTGTTATAATCGACAACCCAATTTGGAAGGACTGTTAAAGCTCCTGCTTATCGGCTTAAATCCATCTACGAGACCTAAAATTGTGGCAGATTATCCCACACCTGCCCACTGCAGGGTTCTTACACCTTCCTCTTATGCATTTGCTGCTGGCCACTGACAGAGACTGTCTGGACTTTGGGTTTGATTCAGTTTGGCTGTTCCTATGTGTCTGCCAATAGCGTCAGCACTGTCGTTCCCGTGATCGTGTGTGTGTGTGGCCTCGTAGCTCAGTGTACTTTCTGCCTGTCTTCTGCTCTCTCTCGTTTATCAAAGTAATTACACACATTACATTTATCCTTTCAGGTTTTACCCTCCCAAATGTTATTCTTCAGCATTAAACCTGTGGGGGAAGTGAATTACCAGGAAAAGTAACTAGATATAATCCAAGTTTAATGGGCACATAGAAAAGCAAGCCAGCTTGGGAAGGGTGGCTCAGGCAGTGTCCTGCATTTGCAGACAAATAGGAATTTATCTAGATGTGTGTATATATCCAGCTTAGTGATCTGTGAGCTCTTAATAATTGGTTTGGTGCTCTGTCAGCAGTGCTCACTCTGCAGAGCTTTCCCCCATCTCTGGTTAATATAATGGGCCACAAATCCCATTCGCTTTTGAATTCTGAGTAATCCTTTTGTTAATGTCGCGTATTGGCTTTTTTGGAAGCACTGGGGGGGGGGGAGAATCTGAGCCGTGTGCTAATCGCAAAATCTGGGTCTGCGCATTTGTACGCTGCTGACCTGCCCTGTCCAAATGAGCAACGTATCCCATTAGCACCAGATACCAACGTGCCGCTGTGTGAAAAAGAAATTGTTGTGTGATCCCTGGAATTAGCAACTTGCATGAGCTAGGCGCTCAGGTGTGGTGCCGGTAACTTAATGGCCTGCTCTTGCAGAGCCCAGTATCATGCAGGTGCAGCTGTGCGTACTTGAGGGAGCAGCGTGGCTGACTCTCTCTCCCCTCTGTGTTGGTGCTGCCCACAGCACTCCACTTATGCTAGGGGCTCTGCGTGGCATGAAGCAGCATGGATGACTGGTGGAGATGCTCTCCTTTCTGACTCAGAACACTCTTGCCCAGCGTTGTGCTAGAAAGGGCTTGGTGGTCTCTCTGAATCAATACTGATTCTGTGCTGTGTAAGGGGGGCGTGTGCTTGGGGAACTGATGTTATAGACTCCGTAATGGGTGCTGTTCCCTCCGAGTCAATGCTGATCCCAAACCCCAGCATAGTGCTAAGGGGTCCTGGACTGCAGAAACCTTCCCGTGACCATCCTCTATTCCCAGGCCACTTGCCTTTCTACCCCCTTGAGTTAATTGACCTGGAAACAGGATCCTTATGGTTTTTGAGTCCATCTTCTGGCGAGTGCTCTTCTCTGCCCAACTCCTAACCCCACAGGGGTAGCTGAAATCCCAGCTGGCTGCAGTGGGGCTGATGGAGGTGTGTCAACCACTTCAGTTGGCAGTGAATAAGCAGATGAGCTAAGAGGCGCCTAAGGTGAAATCGGCCCATGTTAACGCAAACGGCCCGAGCGGGGAGAGAGGGAGGGGAAATCCAACCGTTCTTCAGTCTCCTGAGCTGCCCGCCTGGGCTTTTGTGGGAGATTCCAACCCTCCCTCCCCATATGCACCCCCATATGTACAGGGAGGGGGGAACCTGATTTCCCTTGCTTTCTTTTGTAATAACAATTTTAACTCCTCACAGCCCACCTCCTCCCAATTGCCTTCTGTGATTCCCCCTCCCCCCCGGGTTGCAACCGCCCCCATTGGGAAACACAGAACGAAGGGGTGGGGCGTGGGCTCTGCAGGGTGTGTCGTTACGGCGCTCAGTCACTGCCTTCGTTGAATTCACCCGCCACGATCCATCCGGGCTGCTGCTTGCCTAAGAAACACCTTCCCTCCTCTCACAGCCCCATGGCCCAGAGGGCAAGGAGCAAGCGGGGGCTCTGAAGAGGGGGGCAGGTCTGGGCCACGCTCTCTGGCTCAGGCACGTGCCTAGATCTGATGTAAGGGGCAAGTTTGGCCTAGCGTGGGGAAGCGGATGTTTGTTGAGGCCGGGGCGTAGGCCAATGCCTGACTGTGCCACTAGGTGGCAGGCTCTGCCTGGGAAATCCCATCCGTTGCTCCTACACTGAGCTTTCCCTTAGGCTCTGGCCGGGGCTCCGCTCCATCCTTGGCAGCTGCAAGAGCCGGAGCAAAAGCCTGGACCAGCTGCCGGGAGTTATCCCCAGCCCGTCTATGGAGGCTTGTGCCAGGATGGCCATGGGGAGGCTGGTACAGAGGGAGTGGTGTAGGAGCTCCCTGCGGCTCAGAGGGCCGGAGTGGCTCTGTCCCTCGGGCACAGCAGGGGGAGGAGAGAGAGGCCAGGGGATGGTTAGGGTGTGGGGCCCTGACGGGAGCGACTGAGGAGGGAAGGGCTGGAGGGGTGGGAGTACAGCGCTGTGCGTGTGTCCATGGCGGCTGCACGCGGTGGTCATTCATGGGAGGTGCGTGCGCGTGGACAGTCGAGATTGCGGGGACGAGTGGTTTTGCTCGAGGCAGGCCCAAGCCGTGAGACCGTCAGGCTCCAGTGTCCGAAGGGCCAAGAGTTAGATGTTTCCTCTGCCGTGGGAAGTGCATTTGTCGTGTTGAGGGGAGGGCAGGAGTGCCTTCCGTTACGGAGCTATGGGGAGAGGGAGGAGATCTAGTCTGGTACGGAGAAGCTGGGTTAAGGACTCCAACCCCAGGTCAAAGTGGCTCCAAGCCATTTAAAACACTGCTTTGACCCCTCATGCGTTCCCCCACCTCTCTGCGTCCCTAGCAGAATTCATGAAGGTGGCAAGTAGCAGCTCCATCCGCATCTCAGCGCTGAAATCTCTCAGGTCTTGGAGGGTGGGGAGGGCAATGTGAGTCCCTTACGCAAGGGGGAAGGTCCCCTGGTAGCAAGGGCCTGGCCGCATCTGGCACTAACCCTCCAACAGGCCAAGCTCTCTGCATGTTTGTATCTCTCCCACGGAGGGCAGGAGTGTGATACCTGGGCTGTCCTGGGCCATGAGGAGGAGAGCTGTCTGTCATGGTAGGCTGTCATGGGAGTCTCTGTCTCAATCCCCAAATGCTTGTGACTGGCTCCTGAGAAGAAGGGCGTCAGCGTCCCAGCTGCGAGTTAGCAGAGAATCTATTCGCTTCCATTAGGGTCAGTAAAAATTGTGCATTAATGTAGCACCCGTGAAAGTGGCAGGCCAACCCACAACCCTAATGCCGTTTCAGGCCTGCACTCCGTACTGCTCTGCCAGTGCCCCTCGCTCCTGGCTTACAGCACCCCCCAGCTATTCCAGGCTTGGGCTCTCCCTGCACTGATTTGTCAAGACACCTCAGTCCATTTCTGGGTCCCTCCACCACACACATCTGCCAATGAACCTGGGCCCTGAGTTGCAGAAATCTTACTATCCTAGTCCTGGCTTCTCTCCCCTTCTCCCTATAGCTCTGCCAATGCACTTCACCCCCCACCTGCCATCTCCCCTGGTACTCCTCTCTTAGGCACCCACCTGCAGATCTACCCATGTACCCCAAATACCCCTGCTATTCTAGTCCAGTCCTGGGCTGCATCCAGCTCTGCTTGTGCTTTGAGGCATCCTCTTTAAAGATGAGCCCTGCCTCCAAGCTGCTGCCTTCCTCAGCTGAGCCAGGACGCAGGCCCAGCTGTCCATCCATCACTACCAGAGCTTGTATCCAACAGAACTTCTGCTGGTTCCAGTTGATCTCTCCTATCATGCCAGATAGCCCCAGGTTCACACTCCGCCCCCTGTCCCCATCAGAGCCATGCAGAGAACTTCCCCCAGGGGTGGGGTCTCTCTCCCCAGTGGAAGCATGTCAATCAGAGCCTGACACAGACCCACCACCAAACAGCTGAATCAGCGAGAGTGTGAAACTTGCAAGCAGCTCCATAAATTATCAGGTTGTAAAGCCCCTGCCCCTCCCTCTGCTCCTGGGCTTGATGTGTCCAGCAGCATGTTCCAGATGGCCAGGAGGGCCGTGGGAGGTACCATCTCTGGCACTATCCCATGGGCTGCATCAGCACTGCTGTGAGCTCATCACTGCAGCTAGATTGAGGGATCGATGCCCCTGGAGCATTTAGCAATGTTTCCATCTGTGCCCAGTGCAAGCAGCATTTACTTCCAAGGTCGGCCCCAGCAGGGCTGGGGAGAGAGGACCCTCCGGAAAGAGACTCTGGATGCAGAATATTGGAGGGTGGGGGCACCCTGTGCGTCAGGAGGGAGGTGTGCCAGCAGAGCCCGGGATGTATCTGGGCCATTGATCTCTAAACTTCCATGCTTTATCCTAGAAATTCCCAGGGCATTTGTTGCATGAAAGTTCTGGGCTCAACGATGAGATCAGCAGGCAGAGCTTCTGGAGCAGGACTAGGGAAGGGAGGTCAAGACCGGACTGTCCACCCTTTCAGTATCCATGCCTAGAGAAGTCCATGGCAGAGTGAAGTAGCTGTGAAGCTGCTGGAGCCTGTCTTGCCCTCCCCCCATTTGAGATGCCTTAGCTGAGAAGTCCCTTCCCCAAATGCCACAGAAACCTCCCCATTCCATGCAGGCCCTGCTGCTCCTTGGCCTGGTGGAGGGAATTTGTATTGTCCAGCTTGGGCCTGTGGAGGGGCTCTGCCTGAGCCGGGCTATCTGGCCTGGGGTGTGGGTAAGGGACCCCCGTGGCTGGACTCCTTCCTTTGGGATGCTGCAGGCCAAAGCCCTGCCTTGTCGGGTGTTTCACAGGCCGGCTTGGTACAATCTCATTTCAGATTAGAAGGCCTCCCCCTTTAATCCTCCTGGGTTACTCAGCAAAACTGCCCAGAGTTGACATGGGCCTCCAGCTCCAAGTTCCATCCTATCCCCATTGCCAGGAGGACCGTCACACAGGCCCTTATGAGACTCTTCCACTAAGGGCCTTATCCGGCTCCCACTGCAGGCAGCAGAGTCTTGTTGATTTGACAGGAGCTGGGTTCGGCCCTTGGAAGCCCTCTTGTAGCTCAGTGAGACAGTTGCTGCTGGAGGAGAGTCTGTAAAATGGGGTAGGAGCTGCATGGGAAACAAATACATTATAGACCAATATGTAACACCACTTCCTAAAAAGCGGTCCAGAGGTGCTCCTGGCAATAACAGACTGGTAAGCCTGATTTCAGTACCAGGCAAATTGGTAGAAACTACAGTGAAGAACAGAATGATCAGATACATAGATAAACACGATCTTGTTGGAGCGTGACTGTTGTTCCCTTTTGTAAAGGGAAGTCACGTGTTACCAATCTATTAGAATTCTTTGAGGGAGTCAACAAACATGCAGGTAAGAGCGATTCAGCCGACATAGTGTACTTGGATATTCAGAATGCCTTTTACAAGCTCCCTCACCAAAGGCTCTTAAGGAAACTTAAGTAGCCATGGGATAACAGGGAAGGTCCTCACATGAATAAGAAACTGGTTAAAAGATAGCAAACAAGAGTTAGGAATAAATTGTCAGTTTTCACAATGGAGAGAGGTGAACAGCAGGGTCCCCCAAGGATCTGGCCTGGCACAGGTGCTGTTCAACATGTTCATTAAAGATCTGAAACCGGGCGTGAATAGTGAAGTGGCAAAGGTTGCAGACAATACAAAATTATTGAAGATAATTAAGTACAAAGCAGACTTCAAGGAGTTACAAGCGGATTTCACAAAACTGGGTGTCTGGGCAACAAAATGGCAAATGAAATTCAATGTTGGTAAGAGCAAAGTTATGAACATTGGAAAAAAATTCCAACTACAATAGAACCTCAAAGATGCGAACACCAGAGTTACGAACTGACCAGTCAACTGAACGCCATGTGAAACCAGAAGTTATCAATCAGGCAACAATGGAGGGGAAAAAAGGAAAAAGCAAACACAGTACTGTACTATACTGTACCTGTATTACATCTTAAAGGTTCGCACATCTGGGTTTCCTGTCTCCAATCCACTTGCCATGTGAGGAGCAGCCACTTACAGGCAGAAGGTGAAGACACTGAGGTTCACAGGCACTGCTGTGAGCCCCTGCTGCCAGCCCAAGGAAGCCGGACTGGAGCATGCAGAGCAGAAGCGCCTCTGCTCCCCCTCAGGAGGGGGACAAGTGCCTGAGAGCTTCTGTTGCAGCCATATCCTGGCCTGGAGTGGGAGCCAGAGGCTGTGGTCTAGAGGAGTTTTAAAGGGCCACAGCCTGTGCACCGATGTGGCCCAAGCTTTGCCCATGGCTGCACTCCTGGGTTGTGGCTGCACTTCTGGGAGTGCAAAGGACAGGAGAGGTGCCCTTGAATGTTGTGTCCAGTTCTGGTTGCATCTCAAAAAGGATATAGTGGAACTGGAAAAGGTTCAAAGAAAGGCAACAAAAATGATCAAGGGAAGGGAACGGCTTCCATACAAGGAGACTCAAGAGAGTAGGGCTGTTCAGCTTGGAAAAGAGATGACTAAGGAGGGATGTGATAACGGTCTATAAAATCATGAATAGTATGGAAAAAGCGAATAGAGAATTGGTATTTATCCCTTCACACAAATACAAAACCAGGCATCACACTAAGAAATTAATAGGCAGCAGGTTTAATGCCTACAAGAGGAAGTACTTGTTCACACGATGAACGACTAACCTGTGGAACTCCTTGCCATGGGCTGTTGTGATGGCCAGAAGTATAACTGGGTTCAAAAAAGAACTGGATACATTCAAGGAAGCTAGGTCCATCAATGGCTAATAGCAACCCTAAACCTCTGACTGCCACAAGCCACGAGTGTATGCTCCCCCACAAGCTTTGTTCTGGGCTGCTGTCAGAAACAGGGTACTGGGCAAGATGGACCAGAATAGAAACTCTGAAGGTCCCTCGGGTTCCCCTGGCAAGCCTGTAGCTGAGCCCACAACCATTGATGCGGTGTCTTGTAATGGAACGCCAGAGACCATCTGCCACGTCCATGTCAGTATAATGTACGCGGTGCTGTACCCATGCACACGTGGCTGTGCCAAGTGCCTTACGCAGGCTTTGCCCATGCGGAGCCCTGCATCTATCTGCATCAGAGGAACTGTATTCCCAGGCGCTGTCACAGAGGCACTGTAGCCACGTGCGGCCAGGTGCCACTGTCATGCAAAGGAGCCAACGGGCTCTTGTGCTGTGGAACTGGCAAAGTCCCTGTGCCTTTGTAGATTCCCTGTAAACACCTTCCAACAAAGAGAGGATTATCTGTAGCTTGTTAGTCCTTGCAGGGAAGGAGAATCAAGCTCTTTGCTCTAAAATGTTCTCTTCTCCGGGATTACAAGATAATGCATATGAAATGCCATTAGCTCAGCCAGGTTTATGGATTATTTGAAAATCAAATTCTCGTAATCTCATCCGCCATCTGGCACCGGCACAGCAGAGGGAGCAGCCGGGAGCACCACAACCACTGATGTGCTGCGGGGAGCTCCTCTGTTCCTTCCTGCCTTCTGTGCCTGCAGCTCGAGGCCAGAGCCCAGCCCTGGGGGCATGTGGGCCTTTTCCCAAGGCAGGGTGGATCCAGCCAGATGCCCATTCTCTCTTTAGGCTCCCCCAGCCTGGCACACACACCTGGCAGTGTTAGCAGGGGGCTTCTCCAGGCTCCCATCTGCTCACAAGGAGACCCCACTCCCTGGATTGCGTCCCTGGATTGCCATGGCAGAGGCCAGACCTTAGTCACAGCTCCCGTTGTTACGCTAGGTAGCTCTGACTTGCACCAGAGAGTGGGGCAACCTTAAAACCCTCCCATCCCTATCAACTTCCATCCGAGGGTGCAAGCACAGAGAGAGGAGGCCTGTGACAGGAGCTGGGGGGACAGAGCTTGGTTCCCCTGGCTCTCAGCTCTGATCCATAAGCCACAGAACCCCCCGTTGCTCCCACAAGCGAGTGCGGCTGCAGGGGTCTGGAGAGTGGGGGCAGCCGGTCCTGTTCCAGGTTCCCAGGGCTAAACGCTGCCCCTTGCCGGGCACATTCCAAAGACGCAGCAAAGATGCATCTCAGTAAGACAGTGTTGATGTGCTGGGCATTTCTCTTCTCTTAAAGGTTCATTCAGGGCTGCTGGACGGGTCCACCCTGAGATCTCTGGAGACCGAAAGGCTGGGTCTATCCTCCTGGCAGCTCCTCAAACTCAGCCCGGCCCTGCAGCAGCACCCGCTGGGGGTCACTTGGGAGTTGGCCTCTCCACTTGCACCCCACCCGGAGGCCCAAATGGTGCTAGGCCTTCCGGTGCTTTTCATTCCTTCCCTGGCTCCCTGCCCGGGGTTCTGATTGGGGTGTTGACTCCAGCAGCAGAGGGGGGCACTGGGCAGGGTGTGTTGTCCCTCATAGCCCCCTGCTGCCGGGACCCCTCCCGGATCAACGGGTGTCATGGGGATGTGCCCAGTGGGTGGATGCCCCCGGTGCTCCCAAGGGGGCTTTAAAGTTCTCAAGATGAGAGGGAACTGACCCCCAGGGACACCTGGCTTGGGATCGCAGCACGTGTGTATTTGTGAGTGTGAACAACAAGCTGATAGCCCAGTGAGCTAGTACACTACCAGCAGGGCTGCACCCTGGAGCCAGCATGCCCCGGAGAAGCAGCTTTCCCAAGGCCCGAGCTTTGCTCCAATATATCTGTGCAGCCCATTGATTCAAAGTCAGCAGCCAGGGGATTTCTGGCCCCCTAGGAAGAAATGGAGGCTCCTGGTTAGCCCCTGTGAACCCGCCAGGCCATATGACTGTTTCCTTTGCACTAATGCGCTTAACAGGGATGTGGTGGCTGGACAGAGTGGGCTGAGGGGTCAGGACTCACTGCAAGATGCTGACGCAGGGATTCTTCACAGGAGGTTGCATTTCCTTATGAATATGAATCTGGAGCTGTCACAGTGAATCTGGGCTGCAGGCTGGTGCTGGAGGCTCCCATCATTATCGGAATCAGGGAGCCAGTGATCAATCGAATTGTTTGCTGTGTGTAATGCAAGTGTGGACGTGAGCTCTCTGCGTGGGGCAGGCAGCATTGGCGCCCACCCAGGAGTCATCTCTGCCATGGCCGGGGCTGGGGTGAGCAGCCCGAGCTCTCATGGCAGAGGCCTGGCTCCCTGAGCTAATCCCAGCCTGGCGCTTCAGCTCCCCGGCGAGCATCTTCATGTTCAAAGCAATGGGCAGCACGTGAGATGAGTCAGTAGGCAAAGGGATGGGTGTCTCTGTGGGGTTGGGGCTTGAAGGCTCCAGCTGATGCCTGCTCCAGCTGTTATTGCTGTGCCAAGGGTTGGCAACCCTGCATGACACGCACAAGGCCAGCCTCCCCATCCCACTGCGCGTCAGATGCACCTGCCTGATGGACTGTTCCACACGAATCCCCAGCCTGGCCCCAGCTTCTGAGTCCACTTCTGTGTCTAACCCAGGCATTTCGGTGTCTAACCCAAGCTTCTGGTGAGTTTGAGTCACAAATGTCTCCATCTGCCCTGCCCCGCACCCCTCCTGTCATCCCCTACCAGGCAATTCTGGGGGATTCCCCATGCACCCCCCGTCCCCGAGCCCATCACTTCCCTTTGCCACAGATTCTCTAGGCCTAAGGGGGCACTGAGGGCAGAAAGGCTGTTTGGACCCGAATAGGGACTATTCTCAGGGCCTGCTGACACTTACGTGCTGACCCTCTGCAGCCCTAGAGCTACTATGGTGCTGGCCAGGAACTGCTCCCAGCCCTGGGGCTGCTAGTTTGGCTGAAGTGCTTTCCACGGCTGAGTCTCAAACAGCAAAGCCCCTGTGAAGAAAGAGATGCCCCTGCAGTTGCCTGTCGCTAGGGTTCCATCTTCTGCCATTGAAGGGAGATCCTCCATGCCCCCATGGCCAGCGTGAGCGGCCCCGGGGAGAGCCTGTCTCCTGCCCAAGGCCTGTGGTGCAGAGAGCTCATTATTACTGGAATCAGTGGCACAGCTGATGAAGGTTTCTGCCCTGCCGCAGCCCCACACCCAGCATTTGTGCCTCTAAGAATTTAATTAGTCCTGGATTTTCTGATGGAGCTAATTTGCAGATGTAAGTGGCATTTTCACTTTCTGATTCTTGCCTCACACACACACTGCACACAGCCACATGTACACACACACTCCCACCTTCCTACACACAGTACACAGCTACCCACGCTGTATACACACTGCACACACACAGTGTATACAGTCACACACAAAACCACGGTGTGCACTGAAACAGCCACACATACACACACAGCAACGCACACAGCTATCTGCATGCTCACAGCTACACATGCTCCCACCCCTCACATGTTGTATCCATTCTTCACACACACACAATTCCACACCACTCCACCATTGCATCCAGCTACGTAGTCTCCCCATATACACATGTTCCCGTGCACCTGCCTGCACCCTCCTTTGCACACTGTTGTACTCACCCTCACATCTTTGCCTGCATCTCCACCCCCAAAGCATGGAACAAGGCACAGAAGCAATGGGGCAGGATGCTGAGTCCCCTCAGTCCAAACTTGGACACAAGCCTTTGGATCTGGTTGGGGTTTATTGGCGATTTCCTCGCCATGCATGCACACCGCTCCCCTTGAGACATGCACCTGCCGTTCGCACGTGCACTGCTTGAACACCTGAGCGCTGGGCTGAAGAGCTGAGCTCGGCCAGAGCTGGACAATAGGCTTTGGGGCCAAGCAGCGCTGCAATGCAGAGAGCTGAGCTGTGACTGGCTTCTTTCCTGCCTGTGTTTTCACCCTGTTCCCAGGGGCTAAGGCAGAGTTAATGACACCCTGGGCTCCACGTTCATTGTTCCGTTGCATTTTCAGAGCCATTTCCCCCTGTTTACAAGGGATGTTTTTTTACTGTCCAGCCCTGCAAACTGCCCTGGGCTCTGAGCATCCAGCTGGGTCCGGTCTGGATCATGCATCATAATCACTGATAAAGATACTGACCCCAGCCCAGCTCTGAGCCATGGGTGAGCACAGAGGAGGGGCTGAGCAGGTAGGCCATGCACCTTTCCTATCCTGGGGCTGCCCCAGTTGCACCCAGGCTGTGACAGCTCCCCTGGGTGCGGTGACTGCCAGCCCCTCCCAAATAAGGCTAGGCAGGCTCTGGCAACGAGGTCAGCAGCAATGGGGCACAGCCCCCGCTGTTCTATTCACATCCCAGACTCCGAGCCGTCTTCTCGCAGTACAATCCTTCTGGTAGAGATTAATTGTGTCCATATTTTCACAGTCTGTTGACTGTTCCTACAACCTTGAGCCAAGGGCTATCACGTGCCTCATAATCACAGGCGCTGCACTTGCAAGCCGAGAGTTATGGATCTGAGGAGGGACTCTGTTAGTGTGCCGGCTCCCTTGCCGGATGAGGTGGGGAGCCCTTGGCCAGGAACGTCAACACCAGCAAATGATCCCAGTTCTAGGGGCCTCTGGGACTCTTCTGGAGCCCTGGCTTCCCTGGGGAGTGGAATTGGCAGGCTGGCATCATGAGGGTAGCAAACCCGCCCCCCATCTCCTGGTGGGGCTGGCCTGCCTGGTCATAAAGCTCACGTCCGTCAACCTTTCACAAATGAGATGGGGGCACTGAGAGCACCTACAAAGGGATCTGCGGGGGGATGTTGCCTCTTCCCTAACTGGGGCGGGGGAGGATTTCAGCTTTTTATCCTTGCTGATTCAGCCAAATCCCAATTTAATCACACTCAGAAGCAGCCTCAGGTTTTCACCTTAAAAACTCCTCTCCCTGAAGATTTGTTCTTATTCCCCTCAGCTCCGGGGCAGGTCAAGGCAGGCGGCCCCATGCCCAGCCTTCTGCTCTGGGTTCAGACTCCTGGCTTCTGCTCTGAGGCCCACTGAATGCGTGTTGCCTCGCTGCTGCATCAAGGCGGAGAAGTACTCAGAAGGCCAACCACTTAGCATGGAAGGAAATTCATGCAAAGACTGGCCTCCCTGGTTGCTCCAGGCAGGTATGGGGAGCGTGTCACTTGCACCAGGCCCCGGAAACTCTGTTAGCAGGCAAGTGCTGTCCACCTCACCTGGTTCACAGCCAGCTAAGGGGGTGGGCGGGGCACCCCAGCACAGCCTCTCACAGTCTCAAACCCAGCATCTGAGCCACTCTGTTCGTGAAAGGCAAGCCAGGGTTAAAGCAGAAATGGAGAGAGGGCGCTGCTGCCTGGATGACAAGCAGGGAAAATTGTTAATTCTCTGGCAGTTAATAACCGATTATCCATGAACAAGGGCTCGCAACATGCCGTGTGTGGTATTACTCAGGGAAAAAACCAACCTCTAATTGAGTCAATTGGTTTTCAGCATTGGAAGCCAGAACGCAGAGCACACCCCATGCTGTTAGCTGTCCAGCAAAGAGGCAGACATAGGGTGGGGTAGCCAAGCAGAGGGGAAGGCCCTGGGGCAGAGGGGGGGGAAGGAAGGAGTAGTGGGTCTGGGGGAGAGGGAAAGTTCCTCTCTATCACCCTCCCTCCAAGAAGCACAAGGCACTTGACAGGCATTAATGAGTTCAGCCTGTCTATGGAGAATCACACTCCCTATTTTACAGGTGGG
Source organism: Mesoclemmys tuberculata (assembly GCA_007922155.1). Lineage (NCBI taxonomy): Eukaryota > Metazoa > Chordata > Testudines > Chelidae > Mesoclemmys > Mesoclemmys tuberculata. The sequence continues at coordinate 10,428,949 of ML675644.1, forward strand.
GAAACTGAAGCACAGGGCATAGACATGAGGCCCAAGACCACACTGGAAGTCTGGAACAGCCAGAGGAACATGGCCCAGGGGTCCTGACTCGCAGCCCTGTGCTCTAATTACTGGACCATCTTCCCCCACCTGGGACTGTGAGAATGTGTGTACACAAGTGGCACTGTCTCCAGGGGTCGCTTTGACTCCTCCCTCCATTACAGCCTAGGAGACCCCCAAACCTCCAGCATAGCTGTGAGCTTGACTCTCCTGCTCCAGGCGGTGCGCCAGCCAACTACTACTGGATTTAAGAGGACCAAGTGGGTTAATGGCCATTGATAACATCTCTAGCTATGTCAGCTAAGGTAAAACCGTATGCTTTGGGGCTCTGGCTGATTGGGATCAGGGATTTCCTGACCTTCTAGCTCATTGCACAAATGGCTCGATGTCATTGTTTGTTTTAGAGTAGGCGTTGCACTTCCTCTGAAACATCAGCTGGTCGCTCTTGCCAGAAATAAAGTGCTAGATGAAATAGGTCAGTGGCTTGATATAGTGTGGCAGAAGTAGGAGAGTGAACTCAATAGGCCTCTGGTCTGATCTGGGGTGGCGGGAGGTGGGCGGATAGATTAGAAGAGTCTGGATAGCCTTGTTAGTAGGACTAGATAGACAGGTGGGGTGGGGTGGGGTTTCCACAAGCCCCCGGTTAGTCTAATTCCATTCACGTTGGCTAGATGCTCTGAGTCTGTTCTAATGTGGCAGGAGGTGAGATCGAGAAGCCTGTCTGGTCTGATCTGTTACAACAAGCCTATGCGCCTTTCTATTGGCAACATGGAACCAGATTTAGAGGGAGTGTCTCTAGCCGTACAATGCAACACATGCAGTGAAACCCGTTTGTAGAGAGCTGGGTCAGAGGGATGTTTGGCTTGTCATGTCCCCAGTGGTTCCGGTGCATTTCAATGGACGCTCTTGAAGCTTTGCTCCACGCTGGGGATTTGGCCAAGAGGGGGTCTCCAGCCAGAGGATTTGCAAACCCCCTTCTTTGTCCTTTCTTGGTTGGTGTTTCTGAAGAGGAAGGGGGATATTTCCTCCCCGTGATGGAGTGAGAGGGAGGACACTGGGCTACAGGCCTGCACCCTGCAGGCCCTGCTGGAGCCCCTACTCCCAGTCTGGAGCCCGGGGGTCACCCATGAGCCGACATGCCCCAGGGAGGCTGCTCTGGGATGATCGTTATTTCTAAGTGGCAGCTCCTTGAGGACTGGAGACAGGAGACAGCTTGGTGGCCGCTGTGCAAACACAAGAGTTCCCAGCCCGGGGCAGCTCACGGGAATGGTTACCAGCCTGTTCCTAGGCCTCAGGGGAGGGGGCGGGCAGGGGGTGTTTCTGCTCTACTTGCTGATAGGCTGGGATGTCTGTTCGTCCCTCTGCAGCCTGGGGGTGGCCACAGGTTACACAGGGAGTGGGGTGAGGGATAGAAAATGGGGAGATTCACACTTGCTGTAAGAAGCACACACGGGAGCATCTGGGCCAAAGGGAGCAGTGATGTAAATGGATCTGGTGTAAAGGGGCTAAGTCAGGTGACTGGCACCAGCTGGGCTGCAGAGGAGGAGATGGGTGGCAGGACAAGCAGCAAGCAGGAAGGGGTCAAAAAACAGCCCCACCCCTAAGAACAGCACAGATCTCCCTTTGCCAATGTGCCGCAATCAGCCCTGAGCGGGAGGGCCTGCATCTGAGGTGAGCTTGGTCAGTGCTCGGGCGCTATCTTGTGGCTGTGTGCCAGGGGACGGGAAGGGAGCTATTGCCAGTGGTAATGGCGTGTTTTGGGGCATGACCCCCCCCACTGCACGCAGCCATTAGACGGGAATGGCTTTCACTCATTGCTCACCTGGTCTGGATATGAGCCAGCTCCATGCACGGTGGTGGGGGGCCCTCTCTCTCTCCCCACCTGCATATCCAGTCCCTCTGCCCCAGCATCTCCATCCCCGACTGCTCTAACCCCGTCACACACAGGGCCCTGCCTCCATCCTTCCTGAGGCAGAGATGGGGCAAGAAGCAGGCCTGCCTGTTGTAGATTCAGAGATTCTAAGGCCAGAGGGGACTGTTGTGATCATCCAGGAGGAGCACCTGTATAGCACAGGCCACGGAGCATCCCCAAACTCATTATTAGAGCATGCTGTACTCTAGGCTGGGCCTGTTTCTAACCTTGTGTCCTCTGGTTTGGCTGCAGCGAGTGTTTCCCCACCTGGCTCCACAACTTCGCCACAATTTCTCCCGACATGAAGCCTGTTGTACTATAGAGCAATATGGCTTGTTCCAGGAGGGCTGAGGTTTTTACTCCTCTTCATCAGGTTCTTTAGGACTGCCGGAGCAGCCCCTGCTTGTTGTCCAGTTGCTTTGGGATCTGGGGAGTGACATCAGCCTATTATATCAATAGTGACATCAACATAAGTATCTGGGGAGAGGTCAGAGGATTCACAGTAAAGTCTGGGCAGGGGTGAGCTGCGGTGTTTAAGGGATCAGGCCTCACACGCCATACTTCATTTTCAGGGCCAGAGACCAACTTCTGTCTTAGGCCACCAATAAAAGTGACTTTGGTGGATGCCGTCCATCTCCCTTCGGGACACCTCACACAGTGCAGAACAATTTGCCCCCATGGAATCCATGTTCTGAAGGCAACCGTGGCTCAGGAAAATAAAAACAAAAACAAAAAACAATGAATAGGTCTTAGTAAATGGAAGTGTCATTCCCATAAGTAATCAATTACTAATTATACAATCACAGCATTGTCTGTAGCAATAAAAAATTACTTGGTTTTTCAGTAATTTTCAGTAATTTTGTAGTTTTAATTAAATATATCTTTAAACTTTCTTAAAAAATAAATAAATTCCAGGTCATTTTTTTATTAGTGCTACAGAATAAAATAATTGTGTAATTAGTAGCTATTAATCTGTCACTCCTGGAAGGATTATTTCCACGTTGTACCTGTTTATGAAAATATGCTTGGCTTCTAGAGCACTGCAGGCAGGATTGAGGTCCATGGGCAGAGCTGGGCGCACAGGAGCTCCTGCGGGAACAGCAGGTGGGGGCTGCAGGTCGGGACTGAATTGCGTCAGCAGAGCTGTGAGCAGGGTTTGAGACTGGAACAGCAAGAGGTACTGCTGGTCAGGACTGAGGTTCATTGGCAGAGCTGTGCATGAAGGGGAGCCCAGGGGTGCTTTTGATCAGAATCAAGGTGCATTGGGGGAGATGCTTTCTTGACAATTAGGACATCACAATAATGTGTATGTCCCAGGGCCACAACTCTTGGAGGCCTTGTCTGGAGAAAGTCGTGCGTCCTGTGATATTGCCAGGCTTATATAATCCAGGGAAGGAGACACTTTGCACATAAGGAAAACTATTCTGCTCGCCATGCAGTCAGCACAGTTAGTCCAAACAAAGGCAACCCCTTTGTCTATTGCCAGGAGCAGCTGGATCCATGGAGGATGCACTTCCCTAGGGGAAGCCAGGGAAGTACAGAGAGGGGAACCAGGAAGGAGTGGGGGAGCCAGAGTCCATAACACGTCAGGGCCTTTTAAAAATATTTATTTTTGTTTTTTCAAAGATTTGGTTTTCACAAAATATATTCCCCCTTAATTTAAACCATTGTTTTTCCAGGGAAATGTAATAATAAAAGCCCATGTGTTTCTAACTAAAGGGCAGCCTGTGCTGCGTAAACAAGTGGGGGTTCCTGTTTGGATGAGATTCCTGAACTGTTTCTTCTAGGAGTTTATAACGACAAAGTACAAACACCCTCAAGCCCCACACAGCAGCCCAGCGCTTGTTTTTTGCCAGAGCCAAGTGGACCAGGAGCCCCTCTAGTTGTCCTAGAGAAAGAACCGAGGCTCTGTGAGTGACTCTGCACTGCAGGGTGATTTCTCCCCTTCCTGATGCTCAGCCCCCGTTGGCTTCCTCTTCCTGCCTTCGTCCCCTTCCAGCACGGCAGATTGCTGGCAATGACCCAGCTCCCTGTACACTCAGAGCGACCCCCTGGGCATCCAACCCATAGCAGAGCCAACCTCGCTGGGTCCCATCAGTGCTTCCACAGTTGTGCCTCCTCTGCTTTCCATAGAGAGGGAGTGGTTTGACCAATGAAATCTGGGGCTCCCCCTCACTCCCACTTCACTTTCCGCTCCCTCCTCCATCTCGGGGGAAGGCCCACCTGCTCAGATCCCATGTTCCGACACCCCCAATAAATTGTCATTAGTTAATGTTTGCCGAGCGCTTTGGCATGCAAAGGTGTCTTTTCTAATAGCAGGACACCTCTTCCCCCCACTTCCCTCTCCGGGACTCAGCTCGATGTATCATTCTCAAACCAGCAGCTGATCTGCTTTTCTCTGTAGGGGTTAGTCCTGTCTTACACGGATATCCTCAGCACCAGAACAGAGGACATGTCTGGGTGGGGGACTGGCTGCAAAGCCCCTTTTCCCCCACCCAAAGTCTAGGCCCAGCTCTGTACTATGAATACAGCCATCAGGGCCCTGCTCCACCACAAATGTCCCCTGACACCAGGAAGGCCTTCTTTTTAGCACAGAGAGGATTTTAACCATGTCCTCGGATGATGTTGAAGTTTCCAATTGTTCAAGACCTTGTTGCGTTGGGGGGAAGAGATGCTGGCCAGGACACTCGGGTATCCCAAACTCTGAAAGAAAGAAAAATGTTCCATAGTTCTGGGATGAGCTGGGCCGGGACCAGAACCAAACAGTGCTCACCTTTGAGGAAGTTTGGATCCAGAGTTATATCTGTAGCTTCCCCACCTCCATTAATGAGCCGAGCCAAGCCCACTGCTCTGAGCACTCTAACCTTGGACTTCACGTGAGGGGCTGTGACTTGGGGGAAGCTCGTCTCCCCTGCTGGTGAAGAGTGTCAGCCTCATAGCGATGGAAACTGGAGTCCTCTTCTTAGTGCCAGAACACGTGAAGCTTGGGCCACGGCAATGAAACCTCCCTTTGCCACTGTGCCACTTCTGGGAGCAGTTCTGTCTCCATGGCCCACCTTGAACGTTTTCCCTGAGATTGCCAACCAGGGAGACAACTAGCGTCCACCGTGATTGTGGTTCTTCGGCTGTGCCTACTTGGCCTGTTGGGAATTGGACTGACACCCACCAGCTCATTTCATGTGGGCCGCTGAGCAGACTGTGGATAGTAACAACTTTCAGTTTCTACTAACCTTGCAGCCTAAAGGAGCGATATCCCTTACCAGTCCCCAGAGGAAGTGTAGCTTCCACCTGCATCAGTCATAGCAGACAGAAGGGAGCTCAGGATGACTGCTCCTTGGAAGGACAGTGCTTCTAGCAGTGTAGTACGAGTATTTCAGTATCAGCCATTTTCCTCTGCTCGTAATCCATCCCTCCTGCTTTTTCACTGTACTCTGCAGTTTCCTCATTCTTCAGGAACTGATCTCTGTAAAGCCTCCTCCACTCTCTCACAGTTGCTGCAGCAGTCTCCTCTGATTATTTATTCCACAGAGTTTTAGTCCCATATGATGGAGGAGGTCTCCCCTGCTTATGTCCCATAGCCCCACACACCAGTGTGAACAACCTTCCCTCATCTGGCCTACTAATCTCCTCAGTGCACCCGAAGTGTCTACACTGCCCATGAACCTAACGCCTGTTGGGGGACTTGAACTCGTGATCTCAGAGATTCTAGCACTATCCTCTGACCCAGAATGATGCTACCCCCAAGCCTTTCCAACAGCAAAACTTCAACCAAGGGGAGACTGTAGCAAGGGCACCCCAGGAATCCGGCACCCCCACCAATCATCCACGATAACCCATGAGTTGCCCTGGCCAGCATTGCACAGCCCATTATTCCTCAAATCTCCAAGTGGACTGAATGTGGCAGTGAGTCCATCAATCACACAGGGACCAAGTATTTCCTTTGGAAACAGGAGTTCAGGATCATTCTAGGCAGAGTTATGGAGGCAGCTTCCCCTCCTGACTGCATCAAAGCAAAGAGCCTTGGCTTGGTGTCTGTCCAGAGACAGGTCTAGTTAATTCATCAGAAGACTTGCACTTTCTGCAGCATCGGTGAAATGAAGGAGCAGAAGACTCTTGCCAGAGAAGCTTTCTCCTTTAAAGGGGGGAAAATACAACTCTCTGAACAACTCTCAGAGCTTGGAGGACTCTGTAAAACTTTCTGAGATCTGTGTTTTGAAATATGAACAATCGGGATCGATGAGACGAAAATTAAATGTTTTCAAGAAAGGCTCCCATCTCTTGGACCAGGGAGATGGATCCATGATCCCTGGCAGGACAGGTAGCATGTGCCGCCACATCTATTTTCTATTTTGAAGCCCTGTTAGCACAGGTAAAGCTAGCACAAGTATATCTACCTGAGCTGCGATCACACTTCAGATTGCAGCGTAGACATAACTGTGGGCTCTTCAGTGCCTACAGCACTTGTGAAAATAGCATTTAGACTCCAAAGTCACTTAGGAAAGTTTGGCAATATTACCCAAAATCTTTTCCCTTTGAAATAATTTTTTTTAAAGCCCATATTTAGCATTTCTTTTGGCCTTAGGTTTTGCAACTAAAATGTTAGGACAAATTTGACTGTACATTGCAAGCCAGTCCTATAATAAAGCAGCCAGCTAAACTGGGCAATTTCACTCTGAGGTTCTCTTCCCATACACTCACAAGTGACCCTGCAATAACAAATCAGTGTCCACTAGAGACCCTACAATAACAAGGCAGCGTGCACACAGCCAAATGCTCATGATGAGCTATGACATGGTTTGGAACACGCTGATATTCCCACTGACGTGTCCTTTCTGAGGGCATCAGCATCAGCCATCCTTTTAACTGTGAAGCGATAAAGATGACTCATGAACCATTCAGGCACAGGCCATGTCAGTGCCTTAATGGTCCATCGGGTTTCCAACATGCATCAGCAAAATCAGGGATGAGCAGGGAAAAGAGAGTCACATAAAGCCCTAATTTCTAGGGAATGGATTATGGAGACAAGAAAAAACTCTGTGTTCCAAACGTGCTTCACTTGTAACATGGGACATCTCTCTTGGAGACCCAATCCTCCCTCCTCTATTGTTCAATCAGGGAGACCGCTCACTGTTATCACTGTAATTGAGTGATATTAGAAATGTTAATTCTACAAACTCTGTCCAAGAGCGTAGAAGTTTTATGTCTGTTAATAGCATGACGGTCACATCATCTTCACCTTTCTGCACTAACGGTTTTGGGTATTAACTCATGGGACTTGGCAGGCTGGGATCTGTGTCCTCCAGAATTGTTACAAGGGAATCTGCTGGGGTTGTTAGCCTTGGCGAGAGAAAACCAGAGCTCCTGAGAATTCAGCGATGAGCAGCAAAGATGATTAAAAGGCTCAAGGATATTGACACACAAGGTTGGGGAAAGATGCAAAGAATTAAATCTCTATAGCTTGGCTAAACAATGCCTGCAGTTTTGACAATGACCATCTCTAGGTGTTTGGAGGGTGCAAACACTAAGGAGAGGAAGGGCTGAGGAGGATCCAAAAGCGTGTAATGATCATTGGAGGAACAGGATGAAGCTGAGCGAGTAAAAATTTAGGATGAGTAACATGGAAAATTCCTTAGACTGGAATTTGTCTAACACCCAAGGGCAGTTCTATCACCTGAGACATCTTAGCCTGGGCACCTGAATAGGCTGTAGGGAACAATCTGGTAGTGGCGGGGGATAGACCTGATGCTGCATAAACCACCTGTCTTGTTTGATGCTCTGACAAAGTCCATTTCTTCAAATCCCTCCTCTGGCATCCTCTCGCTTTCCACATCCAGTTCAGCCTCCTTGTCCTCAACTTCAGGGCTCTGCACTGCTATAATTCCTTGCACTCCTCTCTGATAACTCCACTCTGCCTAAGCTGCACCCGCAGGCACTTGGTTGGTCTCCTATTCCTATTCCGCTTTCTGTGTTTTCTTCTTTACCCGTAGAGTTCCCTCTCTGACCAGCTCTGACTGGCCTCCCTCCACCCTCTCTCTTCCTTTGAATCCCTCCTTAAAACCGCCACCCCCTTTTTCCATAAGGCCTATGAACCCCAAATACACCCCAGTCACTCACCAAGATCACAGCATCCTGCCCTGCTGCAACAGTTGTCACCAGTGCATTATCTGTGCGGTTAGTTTTATCTGGGGGCAGTGGGGGCAGGATCCACATCTCTTCGGTGTTCTGTTGAGCCGAGCAAGCTGCCAGCCTGGGGCAATTAATGCCCAAACAGCCTGGAATCCAGTTGGTCTTCAGTTTAACAGCCTGGGAAGATTGAATCTGACCCTGCAGTAGGTGCCTGAGCCCCTTGGAGACCTGACAAAGGAATAGGTTGCACTGTAATGATTTCCTTTCCCAGGCTGGCTCTGAAGCCTTTTGGGCTAGCTTTTGAAGAGCATTTCATTGCATGTAGAGCACAGAGATAGAGCAGTGCATGGGGTATATTTTCCCATGCAGCAGAGTCCACAAGATGCCACCTCTCCCTCTAGAGTCCCCGCAGCTTCTCCAGCAATATTAAAAGACACACACAGTGATTTAGGGATGGAGTGAGGATGAAAGAGACAAAGATAGAAGAGCCTGCCAGGTGTGGGCAGGAAACACCCTGCATTTTATCCCACTGGCTCCCTCCTGGTGACTCGCCCCAAACAGTCTCAGGAAAATCCTGTGTAAATGGAACATAAATGTTTTATGAATCCAGTCCTGGCAGAGTAAATTAAAGGGTCATTAATGGGCTCATTAAAGAGCTTTGCACTTTGTACTGAATTATGAAAACTATCATGCAGTGTTAAATGAAATGGGGTTTTAGAAGAGATTTTTAAACTCTTCTAACTAGTTCTTTCTGTCTCGCTCTGTTTTTTTTTTTCCCTGAGAAATGTCTTTTGAGAGGGCCGCCTGTAGTGCTCCAAACTAGATTTCAATTATCAATCTTCTTATATTCCACTAATTGCCCAGAATTTTTCTTGAGAGCTGCATGAGGTTCATGCTGATGAAGAAAAGGCCCCTTTGTTTCTGCTTAAAACAGTGGCTTCCTCCACCTCTGGGAAGACGTTGAACTGGGGGTTACCTACATGGTAGTGAGAGATGTGGGTGCTGCCGTGGGTGTTGGGGCTGTGGGACATGAGCAGCAGGTGCAGTGGGAGGGTAGCAATGCTGAGTTTGCCATGACTTTGCCTTGCTTCACACCCCACTCTGGTCCCATCAGCACGCACTTAGATGCAAGCTCTTGGTTTCTGCCAATGGAAATGGTTTTAGCTGTTACGAGCGTGGGGTGAGTCCACACACCAGCTAGCACAGGGAGCTGGGCTCATGTTGGTTGTTAAGAGATGACAGTTCTGCACTGCCACAAAAGACACTGTGCTATTTGAGCACCGAGGCCCCGGACTGCAGCAGCAGGGCTGTGTGGGGAATGCTCTGGCTTGGAATAACAGATGGTGCTGCAGGACCGGGTTGAGGGCCATTGGCAGAGTTATCTGTAGGTCCCAGAGCTGGAATAGCAAGAGGGGGATGCAGATCAAGCTTGACCTGCGCTAGCAGAGCTGTGTGTGTGGAAAGCTCTTGTAGCAGCTGCTTACACTGTGCTTGCCCGTAGCCTGCGCTATCAACCCTTTGCTCTTCAGAGCAGGAAAACAGCCATTGCAAAGACCAGAGCCGGCCCGGAGAGAATGACAACAGATGCTAAGGTCATCAGATAAGCCGCTGGATCTGAGAATCACTGGAGTCTGTCTCCTCATGTTTGCTGGTCTCATATCTAACAAATCTCTCAGTTACTAGGCTCTGATGGCAATGAGAAGTAAACAAAGCCATCAGCATTATAAATGCCAACAAGCATCAACTCTCCTTCCCCCATCGCGGAGGCCTCGTTCCCTTCCCTTCCCGTCTTTAAATTGCTCCTTGATGAGGACTACTGGGGCTGCCTGCTGCGGAGCGGAGATGACTCGATATAAATACACATTTAATGTCCCAATAATTGTTACTATGAATAGATGCTAATTAAGAGGTTACTTTGGAGGGGGCTGGGCCTGCTGAAGTCATGTATCCCTGGCTGGTAGCTTGTTGTACAGGCTCTGTTGGAGGGAACCAGAGTTCAAAAGACCACACCTCACAGCGACCCACCGAGACAAGAGGCAATCGGCTGGGAAGCAGGGCTTGTGCGGGCATGTGTGTGGAATGCTTCACCCTGGTGCAAGCACCTCTGTGTTCAAGCCACTTCAGCTGTGAGAAGAGGACACGCACGAAATCCAGGGAGGTAGCCGTGTTAGTCTGGTTTCAGCAAAACAACGAGAGTCCTGTGGCACCTTGAAGACTAACACATTTATTTGGGTGAAAGCTTATGCCCAAATAAATTTGTTAGTCCTTAAGGTGCTGTCACGCGGGCTGCATTAGAAGGGGGGGG
>ML675644.1:10439340-10575036 GCA_007922155.1 Mesoclemmys tuberculata
GACCCTGGCATTATCAGTGGGCTACCTTGGGCACGGACGGGTTACAGGTGCCACAGGACTCTTGTTTTACACAAAATTCAGTTGCTGCCAAGTTTGGGCCTGAAGGAATCAGATTGCCAGTCCTCACCTTTCCCTAGCACCGGCTTTATCCAGGAGCCTGACACCCAGCATTCATTGATCAGCTGAGGGTAGGACAAAGACTAGGCAAGAATCTGCTCACTAGAAATAACATCAGAAGGCTCTTGAAGTTGTACCCAAGCATGGCCAAACACAGAAGGTCAGATTGTGACCCACGTACTCCCTCATGAGCAGTTACTTACACCAGCAGTCCCACTGACGGCAGTGGTACTATTTGGGCAAATAACTGATGATCAATGTGTGTTAGGGGTTCCCAGTCTGACCTGGAGATGACATGGGACCTTCAGTCCCAAAGCACAAGCCTCTGCCCTTGGGGCTAGAGGAGTAACCTTATTAACTGTAAGTATATGGCAGGCTGATGTCCTCACTGAGACAGGCACAGTCCCATGCCCTAAGTCAGTACAGTAACCCTGTGAGATACTTGCAATACTCTCCATACGGAGCAAAATATCCACTCTCCGTAGACTGGTTTAGCTGTTTCCTAAAAGACATTGCACATGGAATGACACGTGTGACAAGACCCAGAGCATGGTTTGAATGAGCATTATCCATGGAGACTGTATTTTCCCATGGTATTTACCTGGAGACACAATCAAATTCAAGACCAGTGAAATATACGTTTTTGTCCAAGCTGGGACCAGATTCTCTCATTGGTTTGCTGAAGTTCACAAACCTTTTGGCGAAGCCAGGGTGAATTTCAGATGAGCCTGGGGATAACATCTACAAATTTAGTAGCACAAGCCAAACTTGGAGGCTTCTCTTTGAGATTTTGGGTGCATTAAAACTCAGGGGTGCAAGTCCACACTTAACCAAAGACAAGATTCATGGGGCCATAAGACCCCAAATGTCTGTTTCTGCCATCTCTGTTGCTAATACCTCACCTATCAAATCTAAACTTAACCTATCTCTGGTGTTTTAATGGAGTCCAGGAGCATGGTACCTCTAAACTAGGGCCCATGCAAGTCACAAAGCTAGCGAAATTTTTACAGATACTGAGATAAAAATAAATATGGTCTGATTTCACAAGGTGTTCGCACGAACATCTCCTGTTGATCTCATTGAGAGATACCACCTCTCAAAATCAGAACATCCTGTTTTAACTGATGGGTGTAAAGTTTGTAAGTTTCAGATTCAGCGAAAAGCAAATTGGTGACCCCCCAAATCCACATTTGCTGAATTTTGTTTTCAGAGTGTGTTTCTAACCGAGGAAGAGTCAGATTTTCCTACGCGCCCTGCACTCAGCAGCTCCCATCACTATCTTTGCCTTTGAAAGCTACCTGAGTGCATCCCTAAGGAGGCGGTTCACCCAGAAGCTGGAGATCATCACAAAATCTGCATTGGATTGGAACTGCTGCTGTCCCCAGGAGCCCTGCTGCTGGATTGTGACAGGAGAAGAGACTCCAGGCTTCCTAGAGGGGTAGACAGTGCAGAGACCACAACAAGAGAACAATGCCCTTAGCTGTGTGCAGTGAACTTACAGGCTTTACAATCAGACTTATCGCCTAGCCCAATTCACTCAGTGGCATCACGTTCCAGTGCTTGTGACATCATAATTCAGTCACCATGGGAGCTGCTGTGATATCACCAGCAGTGGTTTAGTTCACTCAGGCAGCATGGGCTGTGAGAGGGGAAGAGATGAAGCAGAGAAGGGTCCGGATCCATGCCTGGTGAGCCCCTAGACAATGCAGTGTGTGAACGTGCTCCATTCTGTTAATGCACAGATTTCCTGGTGATTAGCACTGATGTGCAGGGAAATTCAGCAGTGGGACCTGACAGCTGTATGGGGTTTCAGCCACGGACCTGCTTTATTAAAGTTTGCCGGAATGCCGGCTGTGACTCGCTATGAGCATCTTGGCCAGCACTTGGCATCCTTCATTGTATTTTTCTTGCTGGCTGAGAGATCCCATCTGCCTTGTGATTTGCTTTCTCAGAACTGAGGGCTCCCAGGCCTTAAGAGTTGTCCTGAATCACTTACAGGGAATGGGTCAGAGAGGTTTTTCAAGGGCTCTCAACTCAGAAATTGCTGTGGCTTTCTTGCTATGACTTTCTTGCCTGCTTCAGGCACAGGAGGTGGGGGGAATCATTGCCCTGGAGCCAAGGGGAACTGATTGAAGGGGATGCTGTTAGCCAGAGGGGCTGGTGCGGGAGAGTGGAAGGACACAGAGACCTCCAGGGAGTGAGAAAGAACTCAACAAAGGCACACACTGGACTGTTTCCTCCATAAGCCATTGGGAATAAGCTCCATTTCCACAGCTTTCCAGCTGGTGAAGGATTCTGGTTGGGAATAAGCCGATCTCCTGGCTGACATCTAATTCTGCCCTGCGACAAGTGTCCCCTGTCTAAGGGTAGCTGTGGAGTTGTGGATGGAACACCCGCCTGACAGTCAGGAGACCTGGCTCTGCTGCTAACCTGTTGTGCGATGTTAGTGCCTCAGTTTACCCATCTGCACAAGAGTGATGATCATTGGCCCCCGCTGTGAGACAGACTGATGGAGGGGACTGTATAGTGTGAAATATGAAGCGAGCAAGTCCCAGCTGAGCAGCGAGGCTCCTACCACACCATCTCAGCCCGGCAGAGCAGCCCTCAAAAGAAGCCTGGTGTCTTAGCTTTGGCTGCAGTGGTAGAAGATGCTCACAGAGCCAACCCAAACAGCCGCTGAAGGGAGGCCTGCGCTGACGGTCAAAGGTTTCTCGGAGGAGCCATCTATCGGATCACATGACACCCGCAAGGCCTCCTGGAGGATCCCCAGACCACAGATTTACCAGGTCTTTGCTCAGGAGGGGGAAGAACCAGCCAGTGACATCTGAGTCCTGGCATCATTGCAAGCAGTAGGAGCAGGAGGTGGAGAGGACCCGTCTTATTCAGAACAAGGCATTTCACAGGGGCATACCACGGGTCTCTGGCGCCCGGGGGCCAATCCTTGCATTTGCGCCCCCTCCCTTCCTCCGGTAGCGGAAGTGCCCCACGGAAGGGGGGGGGTCTGTGGGCCCACTTCCCGCTCTCCCCCACTTCCCCCCTTGCTGTGGTGCATGCGGCCGGGAACGGCAGTGGGCTGCCCGGCGGCGGGTGTGTGTGACGGGTTCTGCCCCGGAGCCCTGCCCTTGGGTTGGCTGCCTGGTATCTGCACAGTTGGGGTCCCTGCGTCTCCCTGGTGTCCTTAATTTCATTGATCCGGATACATACATTGGAGTGGGGGGTGCTGCAGGGGCTATGTCCATTGGGTAATTTAGAGGACCTCTAAAATGATGAAGGCCACCTACCTTCTCTGCCCCCCCAGACCCAGCACTTTTGGGGGCAAGGCCATGGCTTCCCATTGTCAGGCGTTTTAGCTAGAACATCGCCTGGGTGGGTTACGATGGGCATATGGGGTGTTTGTGTTAGCAGCACAATCTGCCGGGTTCCTGCGCCGGGGGCTGCTGGCAGAGTCCTAGTCTGCTCAGCTCCTTGTCGTGGGCTCTTGGAGAAACCCACAGCTCTTCTATCTGGGCTGAAAAGCATCACACAAACCCTTCACCCTGATCCTCGACTTCCACTGATTGCGGTGGGAGCTAGGTTCTAAGTACCTGTGACGATCTGGGGCCCTTGTGCCCAAGCACATTTCAGATATGGGCCTATTCCTGCAAGACGCTGAATGCCCTCCTTTCCCAGTGACGCTGATGGGACCTGTGGGGTGCTCACTCCTCACAGCAGATGTCCTTGCAGGGCTGGGCCATATACTTGGCTGATTGCGTGGGAACCCATAATTGCCAGCACATCACTGACTGGGCTCCTTCACTTTGGGGTGTGCAGAAGTCTGGACTGCTTATAGGTATTCCCCATCTCTGTCATTAGGCAGCCATGTGATGTGGTCTCTTTAAGTGTAGCTTTTTGTCTTGCCTGTAGTAATGGCTAGGCCCTGATCCTCAAAGGTGGTGAGGGACCTTATTGTCATTGATTTCAAAGGAATTAGCACCTAAATGTTCCCCTCCTTTGAGGAGCAGCATCTGGGCCCTGGAATTTTAAACAGGCATTGTTGGGGCTACTAAAGAAGGCAGGGCTTAGGGGTATAAAAGGCCACAGGTGCCTAGCGGTGAGGCCTTAGTGCAAATAGCAATGGTTGTATGTGGGCAGGGGCACGGGCACGGGCACGTATGGACTCTGTGTGTGCCTGTCCTACCCTCTGGCCAAACCCCCTGGGGCTTGGTAGAGTGGGGAGCTGTGAGCAGCATGGGCAGACTGGCTGGCTCTAGTTTATGGGGAGGGAGGGTTGCTTGCTTGCTCAGGATTGACCTCAGGGAATTTAGCAAAGCTTGTCCCTCCCATGTTGGAAGAGTCTTTGATGCATGTTTCAATGCCGCAGCCTGATAAACCCTCACAGTCCCCTCTCAAGCCTGTCCTGTATCAAAGGAAGCTCAAGCACGTTTACAAAGTGGGTTTCTTCCCAGGTAGCTTTAACAGTCCAAGAAAAGCAGGCCTGGCTGGAGCATTAGCCCTCATCGTGTTACCTGTCTGGGAAAGAGCTGGCGAGGTCAGGTTGATAAGCTCGGTAGGAGATGGATGGCTGGGTAGTTAGAGCCCTGCGCTCAACAGAAGAGATGGTTGAGAGCATCGCTACAGGGCTGCCCGTGCTAAGAAAACAACAGGGGTGATTTAGTAAGGCTCGGACATGGACCTGACAGCAGTTACTATGTTTATGGTGATGTAATTAGCGATGCCATCAATTCTGCTTAGCCTGAGCCCTGCAGTTAGTTTGCAGTGTTGTATATTGGGACAAACGTGGAACGGCCCCAATGGCAGCTGAGCCTGACCACTAAATTCACCGTAGGAGGGAACGTTTCTGTCTCTGCAGTGCTCAGCGCTTTTATAATCCTTTGCAAACACTTGTAAATCTTACCTCCCTAGAAGGGAGGTAAGGCCACTCGTGCATATTTTACAGAGGGAAAACTGAGGCACAGAAAGAGGAAATAAGTGGAGCAAGGTCGCAGAGAGAGTTAGCAGCAGTGGCTGGCTAGAATTCAGGACCTTCTGAGGCCCAACCCTGTGCTTATTCCATTAGATCGTACTGTCTCCCTCTCCTGCCTGCATGCTCATTGACTTTCATGCTTCTCTGGACTGGCACCCATACCGAGCCGGGCAGGCACTGGGCAGCCTGAACAAATGGGTGTCTGAATAACTTTTGTCCTGCTTTCCCCTCTGCTGCACCCAGCATGTACCCAAGGCTCACTGCTAACGTGACCACCGCGGAACCTGTCCCGAGTGCACTTTGGTCCTAGAAGTCTCAAAGCTCATAGCTGACGCAAGCTGTCGCTCTGCCTGACTAGCAGGCTGACATGGAGTCAAGGCAGTTAAGACCAGGAAGGCAGGAGCATATCCACTATCTGCAAAGTGTAGTCTCCTTGTCAGCAGTGTGAATGGCAGGGACTCTGCTAAGGGAACCAGCTTTACCATGGTTATGCCCCTAACTTACAAGATGCTTGCTGTATCCGTAGTAGATTTGTTTCTCTCTAGAGTAAATTGGTTTTGTATCCCAAAGGAAATCTTGTTTTTACTTTACTGCTTCCTAAAGAAAATAAATTACTAGACGCAAAATATTCGTAGATGATCCAAAGATAAAACACTCACAAGCAAGAGAGTTCTGAACGAAGGAGACAACCCAGCGTTACTGAATGGCTCTTGAGTGTCGCATCTGAGTGTAGCACTGCCTTCTTTCCATCCCTAATGTGCCTCTCCCTTGGGCAAATCTGGGGGCAGTGGAGAGGCTCGGAATCCTTTAGGCTGGCAGGGACATTCAGTGAAACTCAGGGCAACCCGTCATCACTGTGTAGTTCAGTACCTGGGGCCCACTCAGCCCCTGGCCTCTGCTAAGACTGACAGCAAAAAGGGTAGTCTGTGCCTATGGTGATGGTGTTTTCTGGGGTCTGGACACCTGGCCACTGATGACCATCTCCACAGGCCACTGAGCAGCTGCGACATGGTGGCAACTCTTGGTCCCTCCTAGCCTGAACTGATTTGGATCAAGGAGCCTAGAGGGAGTCAAAAGTCTTGTGGGCAAGTGCTGGTCCCCACTGAACCACCCAGTCCTTTTGTTTATGTCTTAATCCATCTCCCAAGACACTAAGTAAGCTAGTGATGTGTTAGCTGGAAACATGTTCCGCTGTAAGATGTGCACTCTCCATCAGTGGCTAATACAATCCTTCTCTCTAAAGAGCCCCTGGGGAAATGAGCACAGAAAACCCTGCTGCTGAGGAGCTCTTCTAACTTCAGCTGCTTCCTCAGTGCTCTCAGTCCCTCCAAATTAAAGGGACTCCTCGCATCTAGCTCCGTGTTTTCACCGACTGTCCTAGTCTGATGGCACAACCCGGGGCTGGGCGGGGGGACTGGGGAGAATGGAAGGGGAAGGAGGAAGTGAGCAAGGGGGCAGGGAGTGAGAGGAATGGAGTGGAGCAGCGGGCCTGAGGGGAATGGCAGAAGGAGGAGGAAAAAGGGTCCGAGAGGCCCTTTCCCATCGAAATCCCAAACCAGGTGAGCATTGTCAGATTCAGGGTGTCATCGGGAACCTGTGACTCATCCCCATTCGATAATTCTGGCTGCCCTGGCGTGGCTGTCCCCACAGCAGAACACACAGCCCAATTTCTCCCCCTGCTCACAGGCTGTGGACCCTCCCCTCTTCCTACCCCATGCAAACCCAGACCTTTCCTTTGAGTAGAGACCTGGTGATCTCCTCTCCCGCTGTCTTTAGGAGGTGGCTGTCTGGGTTTCCATCTCCTCCCGTAGATTCTCAAGACAACCGACTGGCCTGCCACTCCATTTGCAGCAGCCTGGAGGGCAGGTTTGGTGTATCCTCTCTGGAGCCTGCCATTGGAACCAGCAGCACCAGGGAACATGCAGTGGGGAGGCCGAGAGCCAAGGCAGGCTTATTCAAACTGGTGACAGCCACAGCCAGGACCGTGACCAGGCAGGAGCGAGATCTTTGTCATGGCTCCCGCCATCACCATTCAGATGCTCTGCCACTCCCAGGGAAGCCTCACATTAAATTTTGCTTTCTCACTAAAGCATTTCATCCCCTCCATCACTTGTGGGCAACGTGTGAGTGTTGGACAGTGCATTCCAGTTTGTTAGTGTAGGGTCTCTTTGGGTATGATTCTTCCCCACCCCCACCTCCTGGAAAAAGACCAAATGTATCATCGTACAAAACAATCCCAGCCCAGAGAAAGATTCCACTGAGTTCTTAAGCTGGCAGGAATAGGTGGCATTGGGGGTTGGTGAGCCAGTGCTGGCAGTGTCTGCCCCTGGGTTTGTGTCTTTAGACAGCGTCAAAGGCCAGTAGGTGGCAATACTTGCTTTTTAGGTGGCTAAAGCAGGGAAAGAGACGACTGCTGAATACATCAGGTGAGCCCACAAGGGTGGGGCTCAACCAGTCAATGGAAAGGACTGTGATTTTGGCTCAGAACTTGGGAAATGGAGGCCTGAGGAAAGTGGGGTCCTCCTCCCTGCCACAGAGCCAGCCCCCATCCCTCCCAGCCTTTGTAGCAGGGAGCATTCAGTCCCCTAATGGCTCTCCTCCCTCCCCAGCAATCTGTAGGCCTGGCCTCCTCCCTGAGTGATTAGCAGAAGCATCTGTGGCTTCCTGCAGAGCGTGGTGGCTAATTGAAGAGCCCTTATCAATATTGCATGGCTCCTCGCCACTGGCCCGTCTAGGGCAGCAGCTGTGAGGGAGGATGCTGCTGAAGAGCTTGCGCAGAACACACTGTTGTTGCTGCCTCTCTCTTCAGTCAGGCAGCTCAATTTCCCATCCATGTTCCGGGCTCCTGGCGGCCCCCATCTGCATCAGCAGCACCCCAGCCTTGGAGGGCAGCTGGTTCCCTTTGGGGAAGTTTCGCCTTGCACTCTGGCTTTCCGGGCACAGGCCAGTGCACGGTTTGGCCGTGTCCATGAGCAGCAGGGATGCCATGCCGTGGTCTGTCTATCACTGTCCCACGCACTCACCTTCCACTCTGTCCCCCTGAGTGTTTCCTTCATCGGTGCCAGTTCCTTGCAGCTCAGCCTCTGCCTCCAAGCCCCAAGCAGGCTCCTTCAGCTCCACGGTCAAAGCCTTGTCCAGCATCTCTTAGGGGCTCTGCAGAGAGCTCGAGATGTTGGCTGGG
Source organism: Mesoclemmys tuberculata (assembly GCA_007922155.1). NCBI lineage: Eukaryota > Metazoa > Chordata > Testudines > Chelidae > Mesoclemmys > Mesoclemmys tuberculata. The sequence continues at coordinate 10,447,602 of ML675644.1, forward strand.
TCGCAGGCATTTGCAAACATGGAGAGAGGAGCGTTCCCAATGCAGCTGCTCTAACCATGTCTCCCCTCTTTGAATCTCTCCACTATTGTATATTGCTTCAGCATCAGGCTTCTTGTTCTCACCTCCAAGGCCTTTCAGGTGTCTGCCCCTCTGTATTTTTCCTTTCCTCTCCCTCATCCCTGTGTCCTGGGCTCCACCAGCGATGCCCGTCTCACTGCCCCATTTGTCAGCTTCTCACATGACTGTCTTTGCACCTTCTTCCAGCCTGCCCATTGCACATGGAACGTCTTCCCTGAACTGATCCGCAGTGTCGTCCGCTTCTGCCCCTTCCGACCCCTCCTCGAGACTCCGCTTGTGACATCTCCAAGAGATCAGAGCAATCAGGGAGAGATGACTGTCTATAAATACTTCCCAGTGATTGGGCATCTTGCTGTGTGGCCTCATCAGTGCCCCCTTCCCTCCCTGTGTGTGTTACACTCGTTGCTGCATCTTGTTTCCAGTTAGCTCAGCAGACCTTTGGGGCAGGGACCACGTCTTCCTGGGTGTTTGCACAAAGCCCAGAACAGGGACTCCTCGGTGCTTGCCGTTACGGTGAAACACAGAATAACAACAGTAAATAGAGGAGGAGGCCCTTGGTTAACAATGGCTTGCATAGGGACCTTCCAGCAACATCTCCCATTGTGCTGCACAGAGCCCCTTTGGGGATGTCACCCACTACCCCATGACTGAGAGCCCTTGTTGTTTGATTCTAGGTAATCATTAGGCCCCTATTGCTGTAGTATCTGAGGACAATCATTAATACATTTGTCCTCATAGCACCCTTATGCATGATCTCCTTCCCCAAGGCAGAGCCTCCATCAGGTAGGGTGTCCCTTCCTCCCAGTCTGCCACAGCAGCAGCATCTCCACCTGTGGATCTGAAGGGAAAAGATTCCTTCCTTCTGAGCCCGTTGGAGTCTGAGCTCTGCTCCTCTTAGCACTGATGTTGATCACGCAGGCTGTATTTCTCTTGGAACTGCTGTATTTTGCAGCAGGCCCGGTGCTCTTTCTGAGTCATGCTCTCTCCAGCTCAGTGGCAGGAGCCCTGGGGAAGAGAGAATTTAAATATATCCAGAGCTATGGAGTGAGTGGTGGTGAGAACCCAAACTCCTGCCTCATTCACCTGCATGGCACAGCTCACAGGGCATCTGTTGCTGATCTCTCTGTCTGCCAAGGCTCAAATAAATAGGGGTGGATCCAGGAGTGGGGTGTGTGGACAGGATACCCACTTTGAAAATATATATGATACAGACACACACCCTTTCCTCCAAAGGAGGGACATGAGAAGGAGGGAAGCAGGAGGATCAGATGATACACAGTTTGTAGCTTTGATGGGGAGTCAAGATTCACAGAAATGAGAGAAGGAAAAGCCCCATTGGCCACCAGCTATTCCATATCCAAGCTCAGGGCAGGACTGTGTTTGTACAGCACCTAGCACAATGGGGTCCCTGATCCTGGCCATGTAACAGTTCCACCATTGACACTGGGCCTGATTTTCCACAAAGTTGAGTCCCTGCAGCTCCCATTGACTTCATCTTGTGTCTTGGGTGCTCAGCTGCTCTGCAAATCAAGCCCACAGTGAATTATTCATCTAGAGGGGACCCCGGGTGTGCATGGTGCTTAACAGGCAAACAAAATGACAGGGCCGAGACCAAAGGAGTTTACATGCTAAATTAGACTTAACATCACAAGCAATGACAATGGTTCTTATATAACAATCTTTCCACCAGCGCCATGGTCCTTTCCCTACGTAAACGGTCATTCATCCTTTATTCATAGGAGAAGTGCATCAGTGCCACTAGGGACCTTGTGTCCTGAAGCTAAAAGTGTTATACCTCCGAGGGAATTGGCAGCCTGACAAGATGCTGGGATTGGGCACAAAGTGTAAATGTTACTGCAAAACATTGCAGGCTGCGGTCCTGCCAACTTACAAACAATGCACATTAACCCTTCCAGGCCAGCATTTCTAAAGGATGCTCCCGGGCTGGGCATGCAGCTGGCTGCATGTGCGCTTTTCAACAGGAAGTATATGGAATGCCCTGCTGCCCAACAGAAGGAAATAAGTGAGTGGGTCTGAAGAGTGTGGCCATCCAGTACATTCACATGCCGCTTCTCACCATAGCTAGGATAGACGCTGACCTGCTCCATGTAGCTGGAGGATCATCTTGTTCAGGAAATTGCTGTCTGAATGGCTGAAAAGCTCTGCTCTGTTCCCAACAAATCAAATGGCCGAGGAGTGGGAACTGGGAGGGGAAGAGGCTGAGAAAATGAGTTCACTCTTATTTAAATTTCCTCTGCCTTAAAATGTGAGAGTTAGAAAAGTCCACCACAAAACTCCCCCAGCCAGCTGCGGCACAGGACAGAGGTCAGCGAGAAGCAGAGCGAATGAAGTCATCGGCAATGGAAAAACGCACCAATGCAGCCCACGATAGCACAACGCAAATTCCGCCTCACACACAGGACTGAAAGAGAAACGTCTTCCCTCTGTCTGATCCATTACCACACACTTGTTCCAATAACAAATAACTTAGGAAGCGAGAAACCCAAATTCAATTTCTCCTTCAGTCCAAGTAAATATGAGGAGGATGACAAATCTGACTGAATAAAACCCAGTGATCTCATGTTTTCCTCAAATGTATTAAGAAAAATAAGAGCAAAGGTTTTTTTAACCCCTCCAGCAGGCAATATAAGCTCTGAATTGGGTACTGAGCTGAGCAAATATTTTAGAGCAGTGGGGTCCAAACAACAGCCCTCAGGGTTCTACATTGCAACCCTTGCAAGGGTTCCCAAACTTTTTGTCATCACGACCCCGTTTTAATGAAGTATTTCCTTCCAGGACCCCAGGCAGCAGGGAGGACACCATTTTGCTCTTTGCACTGTGGGACCTCGCATTCAAGGTCACGCTATGTGGAGCAAAATGGCGTCCTCCACATACTAGGGATTGCTGCAGCCCCATCTGCTGATGGCGCAACCCCATTTGGGGTCACGACCCACACTTTGGGAACCGCTGCCCTAGAGGGTGGCTGGGTTAAGGAGAAAATATGCATGGGAGTCCTACGGAAGGTCCTTTTAAGCACCTCGGTTGGCTGCCGACTGCATCTCAGGAAGGGGACAAGTCCGTAGCTCTGGTTTCGCCATTGTCTGCTTCTCACCCAGCCTGTGGGAACTCCAGGGAGTGCAGAAGAGGAGCTCGGCTTAGGGCATAACCTAGCAAAGAATGGCTTCCCGCCACCCACAGCTACCCAGGCCAGCTTGTCCCTTCCCACTTTAGAACAGGGGTCCTAACTTGCACCAGCTGGCAACAGATCCCTCTTGACCCATACGCCAGCTGGGGGTAGACCAAGTGCAACATGCTTCTGCCACTTTCCACCACAGACATGTCCCGTGCACCAGGAACTATGGGTAGAGAGGCATAGAAGCTAGCCACATGTCCAGTGGGGACCACCCCATGCCAAAGGAATTCCCAGCAGTGGAGCTGTGGGTAGTTGCTGCTCTCTTGGCATTGCCTGAGTGAGGCAAAGGAAGCAGAATAAGCCAGAGAGCCTGCTCCAAGGTGGCGATTTTGGTTTGGAAAGAATACACGTTCCTCAGGCTGAAGAGGGTGGCCACTGGTGTATTAGTGTTCAGTTATTTTACTAATTACGTTACCTGGCACTTGATAGTTATAATGCTTTTAACATGCTACAGCTGTGGGAAAGATCCCCAGAGAAAACACTTCTCCTCTAAGATAGCCTGGGTTCAAGTTTGCCAAACTTTCAGTGAAACTGGTCCCCTGTGATGAAACACAGACCTTGCCCGTCAGAATCGCAGGGGCTGTTCTCGCCTGCTGAGGTGTACTACAGTGAGCGTGCGGTGGCAAAACATTGCTTTTGTGAAAGCTGGGTTTTGTTGGGGAAGGGCATGTAGGTTATGTGGTGGTGGGTGGGGCTCCCTAATTGCACCCCACGTGGCCAAGATGGTTAGCAGATGCCATGTTGGCTTATTGATATCAGCAGGCCATAGGAGTGGTTGGGTTGGCGTGCTCTCTTTGCCCTGGTGCGTGATTTAAACCTTGTGCTTAAGAGTTAAAGCCAAACTCTAAAAATCAGAGATCAGGATGAGTCCTATGTAGGGGGCATGTCATCCCAGCCTATGGCTGGGTTCTTACACCTTCCTCTGAAGCTTCTTGTACTGGCCGCTGTCAGATACAGGATACTGGATGGGATTGAGTTTGGGTCCAATCCCAACTGGCGAGTCCTATGTTCCTATGTATGTTATAAATGGGTGTGGTAGGCTAAATGTTTCTCTCTCTTTTCCATGAGCCAAAATTGTGGATTTTCTCCCCACAAGCCAAGATTGCCCAGGATATGGTAGTCTTCTGTTAAACAAACAAGTCCCGTTATTTATAACTTTACAGCCGCATAAGGTCTCACACACTGAAGCCCTGCTCTCTTTGGATCAGCCTCCCAGCCTTGCAGTGGTCTCCTTTGGAACGCCTCACCCACACCTGGACTCCCTCCCATACAATAGCAGAGACAAGATGGCCGCTGAGGTACTTCTGTGTGAAATGTGGTGATTTCACAGACCAATAGGCTCTCTTTTTTTTTCTATGGCATTTTGAAGATAAAAAAACGACATGAAACGAATTGGTGAGAAAAATGTGTGAAATTTCACCCAGCCCTCAGAAAAACATTGAATTAAACTTCACCACCCCCTACTCTCACCCCCACCTCACCTCACCACTTGGAGATATGTAGGTTAGAGGTATTATTCCCCTTGTATGAGGGAAACGAGGCCCAGAGAAGTAAAGCAACTTCCCCTAGGCCACCCAGCATGTCTGTGGCAGAGCTGAGGTTGGCACACTGGAGTTCCTGGCTCCTAGTGGCAGCTCTCTGCTAAATCTACTAGACTAGATGTTCCCAAATGAAGCTCATGGGGCTCGTCCTGGTCAACTGAAGATAGCAAGCGAGACATACATGGTGCTAGTTCTTTCGCTTGTTTCTAGCTAAGGGGAAGATAACTGAGGGGCAGAAGAGATTAAAGGAGACGCCGTCATAGATACAGCCTATGTCTACACTTGGAGCGAGGGGGAGTGATTCCCAGCTTGCGCTACTCACGCTAGCTCTCGCTGAGCTAGTACACGAAAAATAGTGTAGCCATGTAGCAAGAGCGCAGGACACTGCTGCCTTGAGTTCAAACCTGCCTGAGCCCCGCTGCAGGTACACATGTGGGACAGCTAGCCATCTCTTTCTCTGGGTCCTATGCTGCCACTGCGACACTACTGTTTTTAGCACACCAACTCGGAGAGAGCTAGCACAAGTATGTCTGCATGAGCTGGGAATCGCAGCCCTAGCTCCCAACATAGATGTACCCACGGTTTGATTAACTTTTATCCTGGAAGAAAAAAGCAGGTAGGTAACTCAGGTTAGCTAAAAATACGTCCCCAAAGATCCTTCAGCATGCGAGTGAGCGCTGTAGCTGTGCCAGGGAAGTTATGTGATCACCAATGGAAGGTTAGTTGGACTCCATGGAATCAGGAGTGGAAGGGGAGGTGTCCAGAGGGGAACTATCTCTGTTGAGATATGGATCTCGCCATCAATAGCATGAGAACTCCCTGTGCTAGCCCATGCTGCCAAATTCAGCCTCAACCAACAAATTAAAGAAGAGGTGGAGAAAAATGTTGTTTCTCTGCTACATTAGAAAACAGTTTGGTCTCATTAAAAATCAGCTTTCACCTGCTACTAATTTTCCTCTTGGTTACGAAGGCCTTGTATGTTTGTTTGTTTGACTGAATGAAGAGGGAAAAGGAGATGTTCATACAGTAAATGACGGCGCATATTGGAAGGGGACACGCTGGGTAATGAGCAGGGAATGGGGACCAACTGCAAAAACAAAATCATCTCCCAGAATTTGATGGGAAATCTGCCAATAGGCGGAGGCCTTGCCTCCACTGGGGACGTTTTGCACTGATGTAGCTGCACTGTTGCTAGCCCTTGGCACAGCCACGCTGCTCCGTTGCAAATGGTGACCTGTGCAGCTTACCCTGCTCCTGCCTTTCTGAAATTAATGGGTGATTGCTGGGAGTGGGGCTAAGCCCAGAAGGTACATACATATCATGATGGAGTGAGCTGCATAAGTGAAAGTCACTTTTTGCAGTGGTCCAGCACATCTCCACCCAGGGGTTTGCACGGGTGAAACTACATCAGTGCAAAAATCCCTTGAGTAGCTCACTGAGAGGAAAACAACTTATGTGTGTAGAGAGGGCCTATTCAGTCACTCTAGGTATTTCAATTGCACGTCTGATGAGGATTCCCTTTCTATGCCCATCCTGTTTCCTTCTCCCCACCTTGTCCTCTTCCACACATCCTGCCCCTGTGCATGCAATACCCCCCCCCAAACTCCTCCACCCGCTCCTCAGCCCAACCTTGCCTAAAGACTCCCTCCTTCAGCCTTGTATACATGGAGTGAATTGCACCTTTAAAAATAAAATCAGCCACCCCCCCTGCAATGTACGTTCCCATGTGGCACTGAGTCCCAGTGATCTCACGAACACTCCCATTTACTTCAAGGAAGGTGGCCTGGACCCTTGTGAGAAGCTGTAGCATCCTATCGTTTTCACCTTGTCCTGCCCTCTGCTCGTTTATTATCCCCACTCTTTGGGCCATGTGTGAATTGAACATGTAACCTCTTTCGAGCCAGGGCTGCATCTTTACAGCTACCTTGAGGGTTCCTGCTGAGTCCCCCACTGGGCCAGCTCCGCCTGGCGCTCAGCACTTAGCACGCTGAGCGATAAATAAACGTTAATGATGATTACCCTCATTGCCTCTCATTTCATGCTTAAAACAAGCTCTGAAAACAGAGCCCCAAGCAACCCCAGCCAGTGCTGTAGGATTCCAGTTCCTATAGAAACACATGTGACAGCCACATGCATGTACCCAATGCAGTAAATTCTCAGCCTCCCACAATGGTGTTACACACCAAGATCTATTAACACGGAGCATGGTGGCAAAGCTGGTGTTTTGGCAGCTTCCCACTGCCCATGTCGGCAAATATTGTGCACATATTTTCCCACTCGGAAGGCCTCTCTGCCTCCCTGGCTGGATGGGACCCACTCCAAGTAGCCCAAGCCAGGTTACCTCTCTCTACAATCCAAATGTCTCAGGCTTCATTCCTTCCTCCCTTTCTGTTTTACAGCACGTTACTGCCCATGACCTCATTTTATGGCAGTTGTCTTCGTTAGCTGAGTGCTGTAAATTGCCATAAAGTGAGGTAATAAGCGAAGAGTGGTGCCATTAAAACACTCCATGAAAACGAAGTTGGACGGCTCCAGCTCAAGATGTTTTGAAGTGACTGTTTCATCCAGTCACTGAGCTGCTCCAAGGGCCCTGAAGCGTAACTGGATTGAGGGCCAAAACCAGAGGAAAGGGAGGGACAAGTGAGCACAGCATTCGTTAGTGAGCGGAGAATGTGGGAACACTTTAGATCATACGCTCTAGTGAAAGGGTTTGGAGCCTGGACAGCACAAGTCCAAGGCTGCTGGGATCTAGAGCACATTGCACCCAGTCCCATAGCTGTTATCAGGGAGCTCTGGTCCTGAAAAATCAAGCCCCTGTGGCAACAGGACATGGGGGATTCCACAGGGGCTGAAAGCCAGGAGACAGTGACAGGACAATGTAAACGGGCTCCAGGGTTGGGTTCAAACAAGCACCTAAAGGCCACGAGCTTCTCGGAATGTCCTAACCTGCAAGCCCTGTGCGATTTTTGTCTCCTCCTGCTTCCACTCAGGCTGGAGGTGCTGGCCTTAATCTCGAAAGGGCCACAACCGGGCCTCAGATTTGGTGGCCATGGTCAGTAGTGCATGGATGTCCGACTGCCAGATTTACAGGCACAGATGGGCAGTTAGGTGGCAAAATCAAAGGCTGCACTGGGCCTAGCAGGAGGTGTGGCCCAGAGAGCGAAGGGCCTTTCCCGGGCCACTCAGCCATTGATGACTGGAGCCAGGAAATGCAGAGTCACAGGGACATGGAGAACAATGGGAACCAGGGGGAAATCACCTCCAGTGCGTGGATCTCAAAGAAGCTGTGAGATTTGAGTGAAACTCTGTGTCAGTTACCCACACATCTGCCCATCTCCCTGGAAAGCCTCATCCTCCAATTGCCCCCATTTCCTCCCACTGTGCTTCTCTCACAGTGTCCCCGTGGCGTAACAACCTGTCCTCTTGGCAGGCAGGCTATTGCAAGCACCAAGGCAGAACCATACAGTCGGGTGGAACTGTGGGAGTGTGTGAATGCAGTTGTGGGAAGGAGGGTGCCCGGGTTAAGGAGCAGGAGGTGGTGTGGTGCACGGTAGAGCGTGCAGTTGTGTCTGCATGTGTGTTTATTTCTGGGTATGTCCATGTCAGCGTGTGGGGGCTGATCATGAGTTTCGGTATTTGTGGTGAATGTGTGTTTGGGGACTGATGGAAGTTGCAGGTTTTCTGGACAGGAGTGTAGGGATCCCGGTGTGTTTGTGTAACATGAAGTGTTTTCTGTGCAAGGGTGTGGGGTGCATATGTGGAGTTCAAGGGCCTTGAGGCAGGAACATAGGGGGTTGTAGGGTTTCTCTGTAAGGATGGCAGGTTGGTGTGCATGTGTGGTGATGTGGTCTGTGTGCAAATCTGGAGTTGTGGGGGTGCTGGTCAGGAGTGTGGGGTTCGTGTGCAGAGGAGTGAGGTGCATTTGTTGAGATGCACAGCAGAGGTGTGTATGTGTACACATGGAATTGGGGGTCAGCTGCGTATGCGTGTTTGGTTGTGTAGGTGTGCGTGTGGTTGTGTGTATGCAGGAAACAAGCAGACGACTGACTGAGCTGCTGTATTTCTCTTTGCCTTGTTCTGCTGGGCATTTCTGGCCCATGACAGGCCGGGGAGCGGTGCGTGCAAGGAGCTGTCTCGCGTTGTTATGACAAGTAATTAAGGCGAAGGGCGATGCTCCAAAATGACTTTATTAGGCTAAGGAAGCTGATAAACCCCGTGCACCAAACAGACTTTTTCAGCATCCCCAGACTGGGCGTGAAAATGGCCCCCCTCCCCTGCACACCTTGGCCAGAGACGAAAGAGCCTCCTGGGTCCAGCTGCTGCCAGCACCGTTATAGTAGCGACTCAGACTGAGCATTTGAGCAAATGATAAACAAACGCAGCTGGGTCCTGAGCCAACTGGCACCAGCCAGCGAGCCAGGCAGCCCCCCAGCCCCCTCCTATCCCTTCCTGTGATAAGCTGTGATGCCCATGGGTGGAGCTGGTGTGACTGCTGCCAGAGTGGATGGTGAGTGCAGCCAGGGATGGCAGGCAGCAGCTGGGGGTGGGAGGTTCAGCAGGGTAGAATTGGGAGGGGGGGGAGCTGAGGATGGTACCTACTAGGCAGTGCTGGATTTAGGGACAGGCAACCCAGGCGACCACCTGGGTGCTGGGTTTGGGGGGCGCTGGCCCGGAGGGGAGGCTGTTTTTGTTGCTAGTGATGAAAGGGAAAACAGAATGTTTGAAGTAAAATGTTTCAGGTGTTCCGTGTGTGGATTCATTCGTCATTATCCTTCGAGAATGTTCTGGACCTTTGTAGACACTTGTGGAATCTTCCAGACTTTCTGAGAATTACATTTTCCTCCAACCCACTAGAACGTTGTCAGCCAGGCCCGCGCGGGTATATAAGGGGCGGGGCATCGCCAGTCAGTCAGGGAGCTATAAGAATGAAGTGACGTGAAGTGAGACCCTACCTGTGATATTGTGAACCTTGTTTTATTATTGTGAAAGTGTACCTGTGTTTTAAGACTTGAAGAGTGTAAATAGCGACTAATAAAGGGTATATTTAATGAGATGCCAGAGATACCTATCGAACCCCTATCAATCGATCGATAGATCAATAGATAAGTGAGAAAAGTGACCTTTTGAACTAAAGGACTAGGGTTAACATTCTAAGGCTATCACATACTGAAACACTATTTAATATTCGTCTACCCAATGTTGGCGCACAGTTCAATTACTTGATGTTCGTACATTCCAGTTATTCTTAAAATTAAAAAGTTTCTATAAGCTTAGAGGAAATTTTTGTATTTACTTATATATGGCATGAATAAATACAGATTTACAGATCCAAGTGTGCAAATTTATCATCTTATATGACAGGGATAAATCAAGCATGCGAACCATGCATCGAAGTTGTGAAATGGGCTACAAATGCAATAAAAAATAAGGTATTCAAAAGTTTAACAAATGGAGGGGGCTCCCTTTAGTCTAGCACTGGCCCTGCTACTAGGATATGGATTTGATTTAGTATCAGCCACCAAACAGTTCTTAGATAGGAACATCCTTTGGTCACTTCCTCTGTGGCAGATTCAAACCCAGGACTCATGGCAGGCTCCGTACCCAAATAGTGTGAACAATATAATCCCCTCCTAATGCAGTGAGAAGAAGGAGCCTGGAAACCAGGCAGCTGGAGCTAATGTCTGCTCACTGGGGTGGCAAGCAAAAACAGGCAAGGTTTTCACATCATGCTGAAGAGTGTTATTTAAACTCCTTGCTGTTTCCAACACCTGCCTCTCATTGCAGCTTTAGATTGGCCCTCATCCTTGAAGGCACAGTGCTGCACCTGCAGCTAGTCAGAGGTGGAAGTGGGGGCACTAAAATATCTAGTTACCAGATACGCAGGTGGAAACTTGAACTGAAATCTGTTTCCCTCCTGAAACCTTCTGTTGCCAAATCCACACTGTTTGGGTATTTGTCAAGCCTGTTCAGCCTGGCTTGTTATTGTAGGGCCTTTTGTAAGTGCTCAGCCAAGCACACTGGAGCATTACGGCTATTGCTGGTTATTGTTGGGTTGCTCTCAATTATAGCGTGTCTCCTGTTCACTACGTGATGTGTCCTGGTTTGTTTTTGTAGGGTCTCCTATGAACTCTGAGCTGCTGGCACGATTTTATTGCGTCATGTGGCTTTGGAGGCATGAATTGGTTCCCGTTTGGACTTGGTGGTGGTAGAGCTCTAAAATAGTCATTAGAGTCGGCTGCCTGGATGAAGGGGTTGTGTGTGGAGATGGAGGAGAAAGTGGAGAGAGGGGGCTGCACTTTATCCACACATGGAATTCCTCCACACATCCCACCATGCTTTATTTTCCTCTCCACACACAGACATACCTAGCTTGCTGTTGAAGATCCTGGGTCGTGTAACTGGCATTTCCTGCACTAAGGAGAATTGTAAATAGGTTGGCCACTAAGGGGCACTCAGAACCCTTTGTGCACACATTACTGCATCTGCCAAGAAAGCCCCACTTTAAAGAAAGAGGATTTGTCTCCTTTTAAATAGCTCGTTATCTCCCTCTACATTTTGTGAAATAGCGATCCCAATAATAACACAAGCCTTGTGGGTTATTCCCTCCTCTGGGCCAGCTTGGTAGATTGTGAGTAGTTGGAAGCAGTTTATATTTTGTCCAGTATGGCAGAGAACACATGATAATAATAACAAAACCCTGGCCAGTTTCATCACATTGATTACATCGTTTTTATTCCTGTCGTACACAGCATGTTAGGAAAGAGGTGATAAATAGGCTTTCTTCCTAACAGCTGGGCTTCTGGTCGCCTCAGGCAGCAGAGCTTTTGATCAGTGTCTCTGCAATTCCACCTGTTTGCTAAGGGTATGTAAAGAGCATGGTGTAAGGTAGCATGTTGAACACACAGAGATCGGGCTATTTGTGGAACTCCTTGCCCGGAGAATGGCCGTAGCCAATGTACGTAAGATAAGAATCAAAATGAATATGTTTGCATCCAAAGAGTGTTTTTTTGTAGATGAATGAAATTCCAGTAGATGTGACCAGTGAAAGTGCCTGGTTATTTGCCTGTGTGTTGCCTCTGAGAAGCAGGGATGGGTCCACTCCCTGGAGTCCCATCATCATTCCCCCAATTTCAGAAGACAGGAAGGATGGCCTAGTGGCTAGGCACTAGCCTAGGACTTTGTCTACATGATCAAGTCCCTGCTCTGCCATAGACTCACAGTGTGACTTTGGATGAGTCACTTAGTCTCTCTGTGCCTCAGTTCTCATCTGGAAAATGGGGTACTGGCACTTCCGTACCATACAGGGGTGTTGGGAGGTTAATGACTGTCAGGTGCCCAGTGAGCATGGTAATGGGGGCCACAGGCAGAGAGAATGTTGATCTCAGGTTCCACTTCACACCCTCCCTCATAAGGAACTGGTTAATATATCTCATGACACTCAGGTGAAAGGGGGCCTTTCCTGTGACCTCACGTAGAACTCCTAGCAGAGGACAGCAGTTCTCATAGAACGATAGAAGATTAGGTTGGAAAGGACCTCAGGAGGTATCTAGTCCAACCCCCTGCTCAAAGCAAAACCAACCCCAACTAAACCAGGTGTTCTCAACCTTTTTCACACTGGGATCCCCTGCCCACTCTCTGTCCCAGGGCCTCTTCACTGGGATCTCCCTCCCATTTAGCAGTGTGGGAAGGGCACAGTGGCCATGACCCCCAATGGCTGCCCCCTCCCTCCCCCAGTTTGAGAACCGAGACCTGAAAGGGAAGCTGTTTAGCTTTTCAGGGGATCCCAGGAAAACTGCCCTTGCTGGAGGGAGGGTGAAAACTTCAGTACACACAGCACCGTCTGCCTCCGTGTCCAGGCTAGCTGTGGAAGAATAACAATTACAAAAAGTGCCCAAAGAAACTCTAGTTTTAATTGATTCTTCTGGTCCCTCGGGTTGCACCCACCTCGCCCCAGTTCCCTCACCACTGTCTGTTGCTCTCCAAAGCCCAAGTGCTGAACCATTTCACATCGGGCCAACAGACAAAGAGAGGCCTGGGAATGACAGCATGCCGCCAGCAACTCAGAGGGGCTGAGGCTGTGCATGATACTGACCCAGGATATGGCCCACTGAACCCTCGCTGTACCTCCTAGCAGCACTTCAGGGCAGTGGTTTGGGGAGCAGACAGCCATTAATAAATCTGTAGCACTGATATTGTTTTAGCATCCCTCTAATTGGTGCCATAAAGTTAAACCCAGCCACTTAGAGTTCTGCTGGGAGCTGGGGCTTCCATTTACCAGTCCTCCCGCACGGCTAAAGGGCACCGCGCGCTAAGACGTGTTAAATTGGAGTATCAAATTTTAATAAGTCTCTTAATGGAATTGTGTGGATCCTTGGTAGCTTTGAGACACTTCCATTATGGCACCTGTGTGCCCAGGCAAGTCCAGTGTGCCCAGGAACAACATTGGTAGTAAAGGAAATTGAGAGCTAGGTGATGGCTGAGAAAAGATAGGGCTACGGAGATGAAAAGCTACTTTGCCCTATAACACGCAGAAGGGACTGGCTGGATTGCTTTCTCTCTATCTACACACCACAGTAGCATTTAACTTCAAAAATGGGAACTACACAACAATGAGGAGGCTAATTAAATGGAAATGAGAAGGAACAGTCATCAGAGTGAAATGTCTGTAAGCTGAATGGAAACTTTAAAAAAATCCCATAATAGAGGATCAAATTGTATGTATACCCAAATTTTAAAAAAAACAACAGTAAGAGGACTCCCAAAAATATTCCAGCCTGGCTAAACAGCAGAATAAAAGAGGTAGTTAGAAACAAAACGATCTCTTTTAAAAAATGGAAGTCAGATCCTACTTAGGAAACTAGAAAAGAGCATAAACTCTGGTAAGTGAAGTGTAAAAGTAGAATTAGGCGGTCCAAAAAAGAATTTGAAGAGTAGCTAGCAAAAGACACGAAAACTAACAGCAATTTTTTAAAGTACATCAAAAGCAGCAAGCCTGCCAAACAATCAGTGGGCCCACTGGACGATTGAGGTCTTCTTTGTTATGGCTGATGTAGAGCAGTGGCTACAATTTCACCTGAAGTTGATCGAGCCAGATGGCTACCTCAGGAGTGGAAGAATTTATTGCAGTGAGGTCTCCTTCATATTTATAACTTGGGCAATAAATGGTAATATGTTTGATGGTCTGTCGTGTGTGTGTGGGGGGGGGGGTCCTTGATTTTCCATTGTGCATTAGATGTCTGCATCTGCCATGGTTGATTTGGATGTGGTTCAGAGCTGACTAAGATGTCCATGGGAGATCCATCCCAGGAATCTTCTGCATGGGATCTGGCACAAGGTACTTATTTTTTAAGTCTTGTTCAGCCCTATCTGCTTTCCAAGCCTCCATCTAATCATAGCCTGATTGCATGAGGCTAAGTGAATACTCCCAGAAATGCTTGCAGTATTTAGGCCATTGGGATGTGGGGGAGCATTGTTGAAGTCTTGATGGATAGGAAGACATCTGTATTCCTGGATTTGCTGAACTTTGCGGGGTGGAAGATGGCAGCCTTCACACAGCCCACTCTGCTAAGTGAGAATTCACAACAAATGCCATCAACTCAGTGACCAAACATGGCTCAGTGGTCTCCCGGTCATCAGAGTAGCGGCTCAACGATTGATGTACTAAGGAGCACTCAAGGAAGACAAGGCCAGTGTGGAGAAGCTAAATGAATTCTTTGTATCCATCTTTACTGCAGAAGATGTGAGGGAGATTCATACACTGGAATCATTCTTTTTAGGTGATATATTTGAGGAACTGTCCCAGACTGGGGTGTCAATAGAGGAGGTTTTGGAATAAATTGGTAAATTAAACAGTAATGAGTCATCAGCACCAGATGGCATTCACCCAAGAGTTCTGAAAGAACTCAAACATAAAATTGCAGAATTATACTAACTGTGGTATGTAACCTATCACTTAAATCAGCCTCTGTACCAGGTGATTGGTGGATAGCTAATGTAACACCAAATTTTTAAAAAAGGCTCCAGAGGCAATACTTGCAATTACTAGCTAGAATGCCTAACTTCAGTACCAGGCAAAGTGGTTAAAACCATAGTAAAGAAGAGAATTATCAGACACATAGATGAACATGATATGTGGAGAAAGAGTCAACGCAGCTTTTGTAAAGAGAAATCATGCTTCACCAATCTACTAGAATTGCTTGAGAGGGGGTCAACAAATATGTGGACAAGGGTGAGCCAGTGGATCTAGTGTGCTTGGACTTTCAGAGAGCCTCTAACAAGTCCCTTACAAAAGGGTTTTAAGCAAAGTAGGCAGTCATAGGATAAGAGGGAAGGTTCTCTCATGGATCAGTAACTGGTTAAAAGGCAGGAAACAAACAGTAGGAATAAATGGTCAGTTTTCACAGTGGAGAGAATGGAGAGGTAAATAGCGGTGTCCCCAAGGATCTGTACTGGGACCAGTGCTGTTCAACATATTCATAAATGATCTGGAAAGAAGGATAAACAGTGAGGTGGCAAAGTTTTCCACCAATACAAAATTACTCAAACTAACTGAAGAATTACAAAGGGATCTCACAAAACTGGATGACTCGGCAACAAAATGGCAGATGAAATCCAATGCTGATAAATGCAAAGTAATGCACATTGAAAAACATAATCCCAACTATACATACAAAATGATGGTGTCTAAATTAGCTGTTACCACTCAAGAAAGAGATCTTAGAGTCATCAAGGATAGTTCTCTGAAGACATCTGCTCAATGTGCAGCAGCAGTCAAAAAAGCAAACAGGATGTTAGGAACCTTTTGGAAAGGGATAGATAATAAGAGAAGAAATATCATAATGCCACTATATAAATCCATGGTAAGCCCACACCTTGAATGCTGAGTGCAGTTATGGTCACTCCATCTCAAAAAGATATATTAAAATTGGAAAAAATACAGAGACATGCAATAAAAATGATTAGTGGTATGGAACAGCTTCCATACAAGGAGAGACTCAAGGGAGTATGGCTGTTCAGCTTAGAAAAGAGCTGACTAAAGGGGGATATGATAGAGGTTTATAAAATCATGAATGATGTGGAGAGAGTGAATAAGGAAGTGTTATTTACCCTTGCACATAACACAAGAACCAGGGGTAACCCAATGAAATTAATAGGCAGCAGGTTTAAAACAAACAAAAGGAAGTACTTCTTCACAAAATGCAGTCAGCCTGTGGAACTTGTTGGCAGGGGATGTTGTGAAGGCCAAAAGTATAAATGGGTTAAAAAAAGAATTAGATATAATGGAGGATAGGTCCATCAGTGGCTATTAGCCAAGATGGTCAGGAATTCAACCCCATGATGTGGGTGTCCCTAAACCTCTGACTTCCAGAAGCTGGGACTGGACAGTAGGGGATGGATCACTTGATAACCATTCTCTTCTGTTCATCCCTCTGACGCAGGTGGCATGAGCCACTCTTGGAAGACAGGATACTGGGCTAGAGGGACCATTGGTCTGACCCGGTATGGCCTTTCTTATCTAATCTATCTATCTGTTTAGATGGGCTTCAATAATGACATGCTTTCCTTTTCCAGCTCTATTTTACAGTATTCTGCAATGGGACCTCCATCATATCTGCCACTCCCATCAGCAGAGCTGGAGCACAGAGGCCAGGCTAGTGACTGTCCTGGGCATAGGTTGGGCACACCCCTGGGCTTTCATCGGCAATTCCCATGATCTCAGTGTCCCGGGAAGCTGAGCAGTCTTGCTACTCCCTGGATCTCCGGCGCACCGATATGGCTTCTTAGACCATTGAGTGCAACTAGCTGGGAGCAGGCCCAGAGACCAGGCCCAGAGAGCAAGTCCCCTCCTTCCATGGAGTCAGCCCATTCACACACATCACAGAAGCGCTGATGGCGATCAGGGCATCACCTGTGACCCTGCCACCTGTCCTAGCTGCTGGCAAAAGAGGGAACACCTGGAAGCCCAACTAACAGCCTGTTGGCCCCTCCTTAGACACAAGGGAATCTACCACTCAATTCAATTCAATTGTCAGGGCAGTGCTGGAGAAACCATTGCCCCGTGCTAGAGCCCTTGCAAGCTGCCACCGAGCATCTGTCCTGCCTCTTCTAAGCAAAGCTCATCAACACAGGGCAATCCAATGGACTCCAATTGCACCGGCCAGCTGCCAGTTTCCTGGATTCCTGCTAGGCCAGCGTCAGGCTTCAGGCCCTGGGCATGGCACAGTGACAGCCCTTGTCGCTCTGGCAGATGACCTGCTCCTGACCTGTGACAGGGGAAAACCATCCATGCCCATCCCACAGGAGCTCTCTGTGGCACCCGAGACCAGTGATCACCAAACGCCCTGCCTCCAAGAAACTGCCGGGGTGAATGGAAACTCCCTGAAATGGTTCTGGGCCTTCCTCTCCGATCAAATCCAGAAGGCCATTATGGGAAACTGTTCCTCCATGTCCAAAGCCCTCCCTTATGGGGCTCAGTTCTCTCCAGCATCTTAGTATTCAATATCTCCAGGAAGCCATTGGTAGAGTTGGAGAGATGGCAGGGGCTGATGTGTCAGAAATACACTGATGAGACTGGGTCCTCCCGCCACCTTTACATTACAAATAAAGGCCATCATGGCCCATCTAGCTCTATGCCCAGCAGCTGGAAGAAGAGCTTCTGACAAATGCTGAATCCAAGCAAGACTGAGATGACGCTAACTGGAAGAGAGACACACTCTGAAAGACTTACCTCTTCCATAACATCCCCCACTAGCAAGAGTGTATGCCCTCCGATTACTAAACCACTCAGTGCCACAGGGCTCCTTTTGAATCTTGCAGCGCCACTAAATGCCCAAATAGCCACAGCACCCAAATCCTGCTCCATGAGGGACCTTTAGGCTCGAGTGCAATGCAATCAATAAATAATGATAAATGCAAACCTCATTGCTATGACTTAACTCTTCCTTAATGATTTCTTCACGTAAACACAACACAACAAACAAAACCCTATAAACTAATCAATCTATGTCTCCTGAAGGCTGGGAAGAAAGAGACAGACATTCTTATTGGCATTTCTACTTCTAAGGACTTGGATAGGGCTATAGAAATATTTATCTATCTATCTATCGTATTTATAGAGCACCTATTAGTGTAGGATCTAGCCGTTGGATCAGCAACTGATGACTGCAAAGAGAGTCCCAATGAGGTCCAAAAGAATCAGGGTCACTACACACCACACAAGCCTGATAATGATCATGGCTGTCATGGCAAATGGCTACAAAAAGACCACATGACCAAAAAGACCACATCTCTGCAGCCAGAGGGAATGAGTGATCAAATCTAAGCACAAGGTTTGGAATATCTCAATTCCCTGGAAGCCCTGGGCCGGGCTTTTCTGTTCACTCACTAAGGTAGATAAATTGTGTTGCAAGCAACTTGCTGCATGGGGAGCTTTATTATTTGTGCGCTGTGTTATTTGTTGAGCAGGGTCAGCGTACTGGTGCAGTAAAGTAGAATACATGGAGGAATGCCTGGTCCCTGCCCCAAAGGCTTGAAATCTGCATGAGGCACACCATGTAGATCACACACACACAGTGCATCGAGGCTCTGATAAGATTCAGAAGATTCAAATCTCAGAAGACTGCTTAATTTCTTGGCTTTTTTAATATCATTTCCTTCTGTGGTGAGTCATTGCTGGAAAGTCTTTCAAATGCAGCTTTAACACTGAAGGTGCTGGCTTATGGTTCTTATGGATATTAAAAATCCCATGGGGAGCTTTCTATAAGAGATGGGATTCCTCTGGTGTTCTTGGACAAAATCCTCGCTCTTTAGGTTCTCTTAACTGGTTGTCTGACGGTTGCCCTCCCACCGGGGAAGGGGCTATATTTCAATGGCAAAAGGAATCCTGAGTGGATAGTTTGTAAAGTACTTTGGAATCCTTTGGGACGGAAGCTGTGCTGTGAACAGGAGGTGCGCAAGCGCGCTAGGCAAAGGACCCTCTAACTTCCAGCATGTTCTAGCAAATGCCCACAAAAATCTAAAGAAAGGACCCCTCTGTAAGCCATTACACATACCCAATGGGCAGGTAGGGGGATCATAATGCCCACAAACAACAAACAGCAACATATTGGGCCACGTTATATGAATTTGCATATGGTTGGGGTGCTGACTTGGCAGCTAGTTTCAGAGAAACAGGATTGCCCGGGCTTAATAAACTCTTCCAAAATTTTGCTTGCCCACTCACCCCAGCTGAGCAATTTCTTTGGTCAACGAGTAAAACATCGTTGGTGTTTTTATCATCCCCATTACCATCATCATCCTTGTGGTGTGGTTTTGTGCCTTGGTGGGTCTGTTTTCATGACGGTATTGCAAGGCCTGCTTAGCTGTCTGTGGCACTTGATAACCCAAGCTGTTGCTATCACTGCACAGTGATTCTGGATTCCGCCTTTTCCTTAATGTGAATTAACACCATTTGAGATCATGGCCCGTCCACAACAGTTCTGATGTGTGTCTGGCTAAATTGGAATGTCGTCATGAGATAGCCTCAGAGATGAGGTGTCACCATCTGTTCAAGCTCCTGGAGCTATCATGGTGAAACAGCCCCAGGGCAGAGTCTTCCTTGCGTGTCTGTGTGAGACTCACACACATGCATAAAAGACAGCTCTTGTGAGATGTGGTGGGTGAGAAATTTTATAAAGTACAGAAGTAGGACAATTCCCTAGTGACGACACGTATGTTGGATGTGAAAGAGCGCAAGCTTCTGCAACAGAAGTCAGTATTAAATGGCACCTCCAGAATTTGCTGCAAGACAGAGTGCAGTGTAGAATGGGGCTTGCCCAAATCTCACATGCAAAGAAATGCTTGCAACTTTACACTTCCCCACAAGTCAGTGGGGCCTATTAGAATCAGTGAAACTGTCCAGCCTATTTTCTCTGAGGGTGAAATACAAACAGTAAATATAACGCACAAAATGATGACATACAAATAGTATTTTATGTAATCTTTCAATCTTTTAATAATTGGGAGACATTAGTAGCAGTAACTCGGAGGAGTTTTTAAAGGCACGCTAGGATTTTTATCTTGATGATGTCTCTTTCATCTCTCTTTTCTTCCCTTGTTCATCCCTCTGCCTCCTCCCTGCCAAGAGTTACATAGAGAGAGCATAACAACAACAAAGTTTTATTGGTCCTATGACCTCAGGAACTATGCTACATATTTTTGAGTGCCATCTGCTGGTACTTTATTAACTATTTACAGATATACAGATACAAACTCATCTATTCCTCTTTTTGCAACCATCATCTTTGGTCTGGAAAGAGGCTTTTATGGGGGAGTGTGTGTGTTGGGAAGGAATAACACCACTCCATCTAGGGAAAGGGTAAAGGGGTGCAATTTATCACCCCCAAACCAAGGGGATTTGATGCCAAGCCAATAGAAAGGGATGAATGCAATTTTTTGACAGTTCCATGCGCGCCTGTGAATGCAGATCATGAATTACACACCAGCCAGATGACAAGCTGACATTTTAGGTCCAAACATTCTCCTATAATTAGTAGAATCTAATGCAATACAGGGAATGGCTCCATTTTACACACACATTAGCGTAATGCCTTTAAATAAGATAATTGATTATGCCTCTGCATAAGAAAATAAAATATTCGGTGTAATTAAAACCGGCATTTGGATTCTGGCATGCTGACAGGTGAGGCCATGTGTCATTTTATAAATCCTTAAAGTGATATTCACACCCACATTTGAGTTCCCACAGTTTTGAAAATCATTCCTTGCCACTGAGTTGCTTTTTATCTTTAGTTCAGAAATGTTTTGATGAGGGATTTTTTCTCTCATTTATCTTCATTCTGGCCTCATATCATCAGCTGACAAAAAGCTGCAGTCATACCAACTTGGGAAGGAAAACTGGTAAATCTCATAAGCTAAGCAATGTTGGGTTTGCTGTGTGTTGCTGGCAGAGCCCTCCCAGGAATTCTCATGCAGTGCTGGGGCTTCAGCAGGGGGTGCTGTTCGCTCTAAATCAGCATCGAAATGTCAATGAGATACAGCATTGTTCTTCATTTCCTGTTCTAAACTGTGCCCTGGTGTTTCTGGGGCATTGAACAGCTGCCACGTCCCATCCCAGAAGTGGCTGCCTTTCAGTAGGAGGGGAAATGATTCCTGTGCCTGGTGTCTGTGGAGTGCTTTGGGATCCTTTCAGATGAAAGATGCTATAGGAATATAAGTCATCATCATTAGTACAGCAAATGAATGAGGGAAACACTTTTTAAAATCCATTTCAGTTGCTTTATGCCATTGCAGATCGATATGTTTCCTCCCCCTGTGAGACCTCTGCACCCCATGTGCCTAGCACAGGGGCACAGTTAAAGATGCCCAAGGAGACTGAGTTTCTGGGTGCCAGCCCTGAATGATTTATCATAAAAGATGCATTTCTGGAAGGGACTAGATGGCTCAGGGAATCAGGAAAGGGACATGGAGCTTTTCACTTCCCACACCACCATGTGACATCTGGCCCAGCTGGGTCATGGCCAAAAGTCCTTACTACCTGATTGCTGCTCAGTAACCTGTGTGAAATGAGCTGGTATGTCTAAATCCAGTTCCTAGTGGACCAGAGACCGTTTGATAAACCACCACCACCAGTATTAATTGGAGCTCACTCGCCTTCTTATTGACAGTATCAATGTAGAGACCAAGGTCTGCCGGGGCTGTGGAGTCTGAGGTCCCCCACTCACCTGAAGAGATGGTTCCTCAAGACAATACTGAGGCAGGTCACTAGGGCAGGTCAGGAGTACTTGGAAATCTTGCCCCTCTGCCGCCCATGGCATTCTTGCTGTGTAGACAGATACAGCAGGGGGTTGGCCTGAAAGGCATTAATCTAGCACCTTTCATCAGCACTACAAATCTATAAAAAGGGGAGTAGAATTTGGCTATCCTTTGCAATTGTGTTTATCACCCCATCGCAGGTTCTTTATGGGCTCCTGGCGGATGGCAGATAAAAGAATTTCCTACAGGTGCAATAAACGCAACTTCCTCATGCCAATGAATTGTAAGGGTCTGTGTCTGTTGATCTGGTTTTGGTGTGCAATGGATTCTTTTCTCCTATAGGTGGATGGCTCTTTAAATGGAGTAGAGCTCAATCATTGTCAGTAGGAAAAGACCCCAGTCAGGTAACATACCCCCAGCAGTTTGTTATGGGTGTGGAGATAGCACACAGCAGTGGCAGCCTTTCCAAAACAGCCAAAGGCAAGGAAGAACTGAAATAGAACAGAGCAGATCTGACTGCAGCCATCCCTCATTGTCCCCAGACGCCTCCTCATTAAAGATTGCAGTGAAGTGATCCTGTGGAGTAGAGGGAATCACGGCAGTATATGGCCTTTCTCCTCAACCTTACCTGGGATGAAACATTTATCATCTGGATTGAGCAGACCTTACCTTGCCTGGGCCCACCTGACCTCATAGTCTGCTAACCTTGCACCTGTTCCCATGCATGGGCTTTGTCCTCATTAAAGAGACACAAGATATACACACATCTATACGCCACAGGTGTGTTAAGGGATTGTGATAGGGAAGGTAGAGAATGCACACACCCAGGCCCACTATAAAGAGCCACTCCTGGCTGAAAAGAGTTCAACAGAGTGCTCACTGGCCCACCTACCTGGCAAAGCTGCTTCCTGTGGTCTGCAGGCCTCCAGGGCCTGGCTGTGCTAATGGCCAAGGCAGCAGTTCCAGCCACCAGGTGGAGGATTCCGTTAATCTCTAATTACAACTTGATCTCCTGGAAGGTTTCCCACTGAATGGGCGCTTAGGAGATGGTACTGTATCTCCATCTGTATCCTCTGTGCCTTGAGCTGTACCTACCTCCCTCATATGAGGAGGTGATGTCCATATGACAAATTACAGCGCCCTGGGACAAATGAATGGACCACTCGGCTCGGACCCCCTCGCCTGTGCTCTGCCTGCTAATCCATCTCCCCTGGACTTAGTGTAGCCCCTTAAGCAGTCTCAAACAGCCACCCATGGGAGAAATAGTTCCTCCTCTACAACTGGAGAATTCCCTCTTCCCAAAATCACTCTGGTCTAAGGCAGTGGAGTGATACGGTTCTTGTCCTGCACCAGAGACATGATTAGATAAATGTCATGGTTTTAAACTTCCCCTTCCTAGCACTCCTATTTAGCTATGGAAGGACCCAAGATACTTGCGCTAAAGGCATGACGCTTTTAGCTATAAAAAAGCTATTATCAGTCAATTTGAGAGGTTTTCATGGCTCCCCCTGAGGCCTGTCCATTTGGACTCATGGAGGTTCAGACAGCAGGCTTTACACAAGGAGGGAACGAGAAACAGTCCCATTCATTTGCTTGTAACATACATGGTATATACAGAATATAGAATGGTGCAGTCTGAAGGTTTTGATAGTGCTTGTCTGAGAGGAATTGCATACTGGACCATCCCAAACTCATAACCATTCTACTACACATCTCTCTCTCTCTCTCTCCCTCTCTATCTACCTAGCTATGAGTTTTCTCAAGCGTCTGTCCCCATCACATATAAACATTGCACAGGTAATTAAGATCCACAGGGAATGACCAATCAGCATAGAACTAATGGGTGCCCAGAATCAGCATCTGGCTGAAAAAGTGTCCTGTTCTTTCTCACTGAGGGGTCCTTTTCCCACAGAGTGGCTCTTGGGCAGTCACATTCCGGCCTCTGATGCAGTAGACAGGGGCAGATGGGAACAAGGGAAACAAGTCAGAGAAAGCAGAGGTCATTCCTGGAGGGTGTTAAGAACAGGAGCAAATGCCCAGGGGAGGAGGGCTGGGAATCTCACCCTATTTCACACCATGCTCCCCATCTCCCTTCCATGTCTCCCTGAGATTTCCTGAGGCAAGGTCACCTTGAGGGAGAACTGCCGAAAGAAAAGAAAACCTCCTCTGTTTGATAGTCTAGGAATAATGGAACCTCTGGCAAAGGCAGTCCTGGCAAGGGGGGTGCAGGGTGTGTGTGTGAGGAGACCGCTGAGAGCTCTGTGTCTGCTGCTGCTCGCATTAGCAGGCAGCTGTTGCCATTATTGGTTGCTCTTTAGGCCATTACGCACTGCTCCCGGGACTGTGGTTGGCAGTGTGGTGCGCCTGAGTCCACTGGGACCCAGAGACAGCAGCCAGCGTGTTCTGTGTTACTCAGCTCCTAAGACGGGTTTGTGTAAAAAAACACTCACCCACAAAACAAGGCGTAAGGGAAACAAAGCGATGTGTAAGTGGGATGTCTGAAGCCATCGCCTCCATCCATTCACTCTCCTGCCTCCATCTCCTCAGGACTGCCTGTCTCCTGTGGCCTGTGTGCCACAAATGCTCCCCCCCTCGCCTACAGGCCCCAGGCGGTTCATTGTCATCTACAGCCAGCTAATCAGAGCCTCTAAAAACACCCACACATCATGTGTGAGATCCCTGCTGTGCACGCGCGCTAACCTGTTCACACCCGTGCAAAGCTGGCCACTGCAAACTCAGGTTCACGTTTGCATGCACAAAGGCAGATTTTGGCCCATGCTGAGGGGATGCATACACATTTTCTGGTGCATTTTTGGAGGTTCTATTGAAACTCTGGCCTCAGCAAACCCTCAGAGTCCCTGCTGGACTTCTGGGGCCACACCAGCACAAATCATCTTTCACAAGGGCAGGAGCTGTGCCTCCTTGGGCCTTATTTAGCCACCTGTTCCTCCCAGCTGCCTGCATGGCCAATGTGTAGCCGATTGGCAGCCCAGGATCCAGGAAATAGCAATGGAGGAAGGCCAGCTCCCTGTTCTCAGGCAAGGGAATCCGTCCTCGAGCAGTACCAACATTCCTCTCTGGTGCTTGGTGTGTGTTAGTCACTCCAGGAAGTCAGACAGTGTTGCCATTAGGTGATGTGACCTGAACACTGCTAATCACATCAGTGAGTTTGGGTAAATGCATAGGCTTGATATATACTCATTGCTCATCACTAGGGGACCTAGGATGTGTCTCCCGATGCTTAGTCCCCACCTGGGTGATAGCTCATCCTGCCTGTTAGAAATAACCAAACAGTTTGTCCTGGGCATGGATTGGGGAGACGGAACCCTTTATTGCCTGCTCGTTCCACCTCAATGCTGCGAGTGAGTGACGAGCGGGTTACTTTACAATTCTTTTATCCATAACAGTATGCAAATGTATGCATTTCTAGCAACTCCCCATAGACCCTTATTTGGTTACATTGACACCTATAAAATGAATATTAATAACTATATAATGACTGCAATTATACCCACCCCTGTTTGTTGTTTACAGGACTACCGTACAGAGGTCAGGCACATCACCTTAAAACCTATAGATTTTACACTGACATTCTTTGAAGTAAAGGTATGCCAGGGGGAGAAGGAAGATAATGCTTTCTTCCCACCACAAGGCCTTGCACAGAAATGGCGATGGTTATTTTTTTAGCCTCATTCCCAGCACAGATGGCCAGGAAGGGAGGAAAAAAGGAGAAATAACAGGCTCTAACTTGAATTCACACCAGTTAACAGAAACAAGGCTTGCCTGTGCCTTAACCCCATTCTCTGTAACTTAGGCCTGACCATTTGTCCAGCTTTTAACTCTTTACTCTTCTACACTGCCAAGCAGACACCAGGCTGGGTTTGGTGACCAGCCTCTACTCTTCGCTGGTAGTCACGTGACTGCCACTTGGGTCCCACACACCCACCCAGCCTGCCACCCACTGCTGACTCACTGTATTATGGCCTGCATTTATAGAGACATCGTCTAGAGGCCCTCAAAATACTTTACAACAATAATTAATGAAGATGCACAACACCCAGGGAGGCCACTTAGTATTGTTATGGACCATTATTATTTACTAAGTGTTGGCAATATGCACAGATATCCATTTTGCAAATGGAGAAACTGAGGCACAAAATGAGACTGTGACTTGCCGAAGGTCTCAAGCAATTCTGTGGCAAAGCTGGGAGTAGACCCCAGGACTCCCAATCCCCCCATCTAACCACCAGGCCCTACTATCATATGATGCCAGTGAAACCACTCATGAGCCCTGAATTCCACTCTCCCTCAATAACCAACAGGAAACACTCCGCAGCTTCCAGTAAGGGCACCACTCCATTGGCTCATTCACGTTTCTGACACGGCTCCGTTTCTGGCAAAAGCAGGACACACTGAGTGGAAGGGAGAGACGCAGGTTACAGCTGCCAGCCTCATTTGAGCTGTATTGTCCAGAGGTTTCTTCCCTCCACTTGAGACCTGCCTAAGGAGCCAGGCTCCACTGTTCCCATGGAGAGCAGAAAAGCAGCTGGAGACAGGCAGGGAGGGAGGGGTAGAGTCAGTCTGAGCATCTCCTGGTGGGGGTGAAATCAACAGCCCTGAGTAGCCCGGAACAACAATGTAACGTGTCCAACCACCTCACACACGCGCTCAGGCACACTTTATGTCCCATACACGCTCCCATAGCCACAGACCTACGCTCACAAACACATTCGCACGCTCCCACACACAAGCTCTGACAGACAGTCTCACACTCCCAAACTCTCTCTCTCACGCACACACCCGCTGCTCTCTCCCTCACATACTCATACATCCACACACGCACACTCAGGAATGAGGCAAGCAGAAGAGAAATGCAATGAAATGAGTCACTGGTTCTGAGTA
Organism: Mesoclemmys tuberculata; assembly: GCA_007922155.1. Taxonomy (NCBI): domain Eukaryota; kingdom Metazoa; phylum Chordata; order Testudines; family Chelidae; genus Mesoclemmys; species Mesoclemmys tuberculata. Next base: position 10,474,068 of record ML675644.1, read on the forward strand.
GGAGGGAGGTTGTGAGTGGTGGAGGAAGAACAGGTGTCAGCTAGTGAAACACCACCGCCTGTCAGCGTGCTCACCAGCTCGTTGGCTGTGTCACCAGCTGATCATCTATTTATTGTTGCGAAGCATTTGGCTTTGTGTCTCATGCAAAGTTACTAGGAAAACAAATTCAGATTGGCTTGGCTCAGCCCTGTCACGTGGATTGGGAGCTGTGTGTGGGACAGTAAGCCAAAGGCAATGGTAATCAGCTGAGCTGGGGAGGGGTGGAGTGGGATGGCAAAAAAAGCAGTGTTAGGATCTGTCTGGACATCTTCATTTATGATCTGGAGACCATGCCAATAAAAAGCCCTAGTAGGTACTAAAATGGGGGGAGTTGCAAACAGCAGTGAGGGCCGGGGACTACTCGAAAGGGGCCAAAAAGTTAAAAATCTGGGCAGGACATGACAAAATGAGATTCAGTTTGGAGAAGTGCAGCTAATCTCTGTGGGGAGGAAAGAGTCTGAAACTCAGGAAGTGACAATGGCTGTGAGAGACCTGGGGCGACAAGGGACAGCAGTTCAGAGCGGAGCGTGCAATGTGATCTGGCAGCTAGAAAGGGCAATGTGATTGCAATGCACATGCTGTGACTTTGCATTACCGAGCTGCTTGGCGGTAGCCCTGCTCTATACAGCACTGGTGAGACACACACACACCCCTGCTCCCTGAGGGGCTGCACTCATTGCTGAGCACCCCGTTTCTAGCAAGAGGGAAATAAAACAGGCAAGTCACTAAGGTGGGTAAGGGCCTGGAAGAGATGACTCATGGGGAAAGATTAGAAGAGCTAAATATGAAGAGCAGAATTTGGCTAAATGATGGCTACATGGTGGACATGAGAACTGGCTAGCAGCATGTGAAGTGTGAGCATCACAAAGGAACAGGAATTGTTTTGGGTGATCCAAGGGGCTGGACTAGTGGTGATGGGACAGAGCTGAGTAATGGGACATTTACTATCTGAAGAGGCTTCCTAGTTGTGAGATCCGGTAGCCTGAGACATGCCTCCAAGGGAAGGGGTGGGAACTCCATCACACATAACACTGAAAACTAGAGCCGGTAAAACACTAGCAAATGTCCTGTATGGGGCAATCCTGTGCTGGCCAACGAGGCTAGACAAGCTGGCCTCAGAAAGCATTTCCAGCTCTAACTTCCAAGTCCCTTTGGACTTCTTTGTTTCCTTTCCCTTGCTTCATCTGAGCTCTTCCAAGGGATCTTCAGGGAAGGTCAGCCCCTCTCCAACACTTATCACCCCCCTTCTTCTGGAGCTCTTTATTGGATCTTCAGTAAAGGATCCCCCAGCCCAGATCAGGACCTGCTGCAGGTTTTGTGGACCACAAACTAAGCTTAAATGTTCTGATCTGAAAATGCTCTGGTTGCCATAGACCTTCCCATTTACAGCTTCCAAGTTCCACAGCGTGTGTGGGCGGCGGATTGGAGGAAAGAATAACCACAAATGTTCAGTTTCTCTATCTCCTTTCTTCCAAACAAGGGTCAGCCCTGCAACTAAATGAAACGCACACTCCTTCCCGCACCCTCCACCACACTGTCAGAGAGAGAATCACAGCTTGCCGCCCACCAACCCAGCTCTCTTAAGTCAAGGGGAAACGATTGCTGGCAGGTGTAAAGGGCTGACCCCAGCTGGGGGTAACTCATGGCTACAAAACCGGCTGGGACTAAGGCGTAAAGGGCGGGGAGTCACAGCACTGAGTGTGTGAGAAAGGGGAGGGGAAGGAGACAGCAGAGAAAAGGAGAGCTGAGGGAGAGTACCACAGCCTTTCCTAGGACTTGGAGACAGTGAGTCCCTGCCCAAGGGTGTTCGTCAGCACTCGGCTTTGATTTGGGTGCCTGGTGCGGTGAATCACCAGCCACCGGGGTGAGTGATGCAGGAGCCTCGCTTTGACACTGTCGTTATTGTCGCTTCCTTCTCCCACTCACACGACTGCCTCCCTTCTCCTACCCCGTCCACTTCCTGTTGCAATCCCTACCACTTTCTCTCTGTCCACGTCCCGTGTTGACTCACCACCGTGCCCTCCAGCCTGCACACATGGCAATGGAGGAGAAAGGTCCTTGCAGGCATTAGTGGAAAATGACCTGTTCCCATACTTACGTGTTCCACACATTATATGTGTATTCCTTGTGTCCATTCCTGGTACTGTCTGTCCATCCCTACTATTGTGGGTATCCCCTAAATTACTATGTGTATAATGCTTGTATTCACCCCAGGTGCTGTGTTCATCCACCTGACATAATGTGTGTGTGTCCCCATCTCCATTCCTGGGACTGCGTCTATGGATTGTATGGGATCCATTGGCAGCATTTTGTGTATCCATTCTGTGCATTGTGGTTCTGATCTATCTGCTGCTGCATCATCAGACTGTAGTGACACCTGTTCACCCTCCGGATTGAGCCATCAATGAGTTAACAAGAGTTTGGAAAGGTTGCTGCCTTTATACAGAGCTACAACTCCACTTTTATCGCTGCCCAACCTGTGACCACCAAGCTCCAGTGACCATTACTGAATCTCTCCTCTTCTAGGACATTGCTCAGGTGCAGGACAGGGCGAGCTGGTAATTATGAGGTGCCCATGTTCAATAGCTGTTGCAAACAAAGCCATGCTCCCTAGAATCCCATTGCAATAAGAGTACAGGCAAGTAACGTATCAGAACAGCATTTAGTCATTAAAATTCTTCATGTGAAAAACATCCCCTTGATATTCTGGCATTTTGTGTCTAGTCCAAAGCAAAACCCAACAGGCACAGCAGGGAGAGGGGGAAAGCTAAACAAGGGAACATTTCTACTTTGCATCTGTTACAATGATTGCATCAGCCTTAATTACAATAGAACTTTCCACCCTTTAAAGCATTTAGGCACATGTCGTAGTCTCAGGCTCCCTGTCTTCAGCTGGCTCCATCCTTGAAATTTTTTTTCCATGCATTCAAAACAGTTTGTAATTAACAGTCACATTGTTTTCCTTTGAACATTCCCTGAGATGCAGAAACCAGAGAGCGAGAGAGATTGGGAGCTAAGTGACCCATTGATTTAACTGGGGATTAGTTTTGCTTTCAAGAAATCATTTTTTTCATTTTACAGAGAATGTTGTGCCAGTGAAAGGTTAAGGGTGCCGGATTGACAGCCCTGGAGACTTAGCTTATCTGTTTTATCACAGAGCAGGTAAAGCATGGGAAGCAGCACAAGCAGTTTCCCGTCACTTCAACAATGTGCCTTGCCTCTGTGGCCAAGAGGGGAATTTGACCTCTGTGGCCCAGTCAATCTTTGGCCTGTCTTCTCAGGCCTCCACCAACGGGGCCAATGAGTGCCCATGGAGATGGGGCTCCCTCTGTTGTGGACCTGGCCATTAGGAACCAGATTGCAGCCATCAGTTCATTTCATACAGGGGCCATGGAACAGCTCCAAGATAGGAACAACTTTTGTCGATAGTCTAGAACAGCACCAGGACATTGGTGTGAAATGCACCCACCACCAGTGTCCTGCGCCAGCCAGTGGCCCAGCCCCTCCCCTGGAGGGTAGCACAGATTTGCTCTTAATCCTCATCTCCTAAAAACCCCAAAGTCAGGTAACAAGCTCCCTGTCTGTAGTTCTGAACAGAAGGGCTGTTCCCTCCATCTGTTCTTCTCATAGACAATCTGCCTTTGAAAGTCTTTGTTGCATAAATCTTTGAGTATGAGTAACTGCAGCAGTACCTGGATATTGTTTAACAGATGGAAACACACATTTTTCAAGCAAAGAGCTTTTCCTTCCCTTTCCTGTGTGCATATTTTTTAATCTAGAATTTGTATTTTCAGGTGGTTCCTACCAATTCTTCAGATGTTAATGATTAGCTGAACACAGGAGTGTGTTCTAATCTGTGTGTTGCTTCCAGGAGATGCCCTAACTCCATTCCTACTTAAGTGAGGGCACCCATGTTTCTTTCCAAACAATGGTGCCAAAACTAGAGTTCACTGTTACCTCTGTTGTGTCATATTGCTTGCTAGCATGACAGGTTGTCCAGTAATTGCAGATGTTCAACCTATCATACCCTACCCTACTCCGACAGTAATGCCATTTGACTCGTTATAGTTATTTGCTGACAGCCATAATAGCTTGAGTGGTGGCCTTGCCTAGTCACAAGTCAGGATTCTAGTGGTCAGCTCCCGTCTCTGTTCATTGGGCAAATCACATCCTCTCTCTTTGTCTCCTGTCCTGTCAGTAAATGGGTATAACAATATCTTACAGCGGGGTCCTGCTGTGATGCAGTTCCCGTAATGGTGTTGGAGGGAAGTAGAGATTACGGCATTCCCATCTTCCTGCCAAAGAGGTGAGCCAAACATGATGATCATTCCTTGAGGCATCTGCAAGCAAGAAGCTCCCAGAAGGCTCCTTCCTGTGGCAGGGTGATTGCAGAAAGGCTTGCAGAGTGTCCCATTGATAGCCCAACAGAGAGCCCACCAGCATAGTTAAGCTGTTATTCCTGCTTTCGAATGAAAGTTGCCAGGAGAAGTGTCCCTTGTATATCTCGTCCACTGGCCGGCCTGGGTGAGGAGCAGGTGTAGTTAAAGGTCCTTCTCTTATCTCTAGGAGTCTTACCACCCTCTCCACCATGCGCCCTGCCTTGCTTTCCTATCCTGCACCCCTCTGTCTTCCTCACACCCTTGTCGTCTCACTTTCGCTGCCTCTGTTGCTCCCATCCTTCCTTCTCCCCTCCCTCTCTGCCTTCCCCTCTCTCTCCTCCCTGCCCCTCCATCTGTTATTTCTCTTGCTGCCTGGTGTTATTGACTGCAACAGGGCATCATCCTGAGTCAGACAGTGGAGTCAGTATCACTTACCTGCGGTGGTGGTGATAGTGCATGAAAAGCTGAACAAGAGTGAGACCGGCTGGAGCGTGGGAAAGGGAGGGCCCAGGGCCAGAGCATCCAGACAGCTGCCAGGGTCTGATGTAGGCTTTTACTTTAAACAGACCCCATGAGATTTGTTGGTAGCAGAACATTCAGGAGCCTATCAGCTGAGATTAATACTTTCCTTTTCTGTAGGTCCTTGCATCTAAGGATCTCAAAGCAGGTTATGAATATTAATTAAGTCTCATCATGTCTCTGTGAGACACCGGCTTCTTTTAACCCACTTTACAGGTGGATAAACTGAAGACAAGAGAAATGACTTGCTCCAGGTCAGGGAGGAAATCAATACCACGGGTCTGGATGCCTTGTTCTCTGCTCTAAACATTAGACAGTACAGTCAGCTAGGTGGCTCCTGGGCGGATCTGGTATATGCTTTCAGAAGGATGGGCTCAATCTCTGTTACAAAATCCTCACCACTTCCAGCTTGCGAAAAACAAATATACCTATTAACAATGGGATATGCCAGACTGAGAGGAATAACCATGCGTCCTTCCCCAGAGACCTGGAAAATGAGCATCCAAGGACTCTGGAGGCATGCAGGGTTGCAGGCACACTTTGGGGACCATGCAGTGTTTGCTGAAGTCATCTCATTATATCAGGGGTGTGGTGGTTTTAAATATATCCAGCGACAAGCAGGTACGAGAAAGAGATTGCTTCAATTGGCTTCCTGGGAAGGGTGCAGACTATAAATGTTGGCCACTGCAGTCAATCAGTTTGTCCTGGCAGCCTGCACTGACAGACAGGAAGGGAAATTAGCTGAGGGGCGACCCAGGTATAAAGACTCTAGGGGAATTAAGACCTTGTATTACTCCCTCCCCTCACTGTCTGGGAAGGTACTGTTTTTGCACCACGTGAGTGAAAGTCATTCTTTGCACACTTTGGGGTAATTTCTCACAAGGTCAAGGCCGAGTCTCCCTTTGTGTGGGTGCAAATTACACCCTTGACATTTCTGCACCCACAAAAATAACTTGTGGGTCCATATCTAAGAATGTCCACCTCTATGGTTGCGCCACCCACAGTTGAACATAAAACCTTTAGAAATACCGCCCATTTGATCACCTGTATATTACCTCTAAGGAGGTCATCATGAATACCTAGGGCAACACACAGGCACAGAAACCCCTGTTCGGGAAGGGGTTTGTGCTGAGATCAGGAGTTGAGAACAGTGAATGTGAGGACGTAGTGTCTCTCAATCCTTATGGCTCCATTTTCAGACAGATCATGACAAATGAGTCATTACATCTGATGTATCAGGAGACCAGGCTGCCATGGCCTCTCTGGTGAGAGTGCAGACAAGGAGCCGAGAAGGGTTAGTTTTTTTAATTAAATAATACATTCCAGGAAACCATATCAGTGTTTGTTGTCTTTCAGATGAGATACAAACCCAGTGATCTGTCCACCACTGGTAATTAAAGATTCCCCTGACACTGGCATCAGGATGCCTGGTCTTAGCCCCAGGGTCCCAGGCACCCAAATCCTTTGTGCAGTTATACTTGGATACGGTGTTCTACTTCACTTTCTGTCCTAAACCATTCTGCAGTTAGCATTGCTGTACATTATTCCACCCCAAAGAGGGCTGCTTGGTGTTGCCTGTGAATCTCTGGCATCCTCACCAGAGCTGGTCAAATAATTGAACAGCAATATTTGCAAATAATTATGGGATAAAAACGGCTGAAGTTTGCTGTGAATATTATTTACAACAAATGATTTAATCCTCTAATCTCCAGGCTGAAAGGTTTTATAAGAAAGATTGTCAGGTTGATTGGGGCAGCAGCTGTCTTTTTGCTGTGTTTGTACAGCACCTGGCGTACTGGGGTACTACTCCGGAGCTGGGGTTCTCAGGCACCACCACAATATAAATTAATAGTAATAATAATTAATAATGATGTGTTAGAAATACACATTCTTTAGGGCTGATATATATTATACTCAATAGAAGTAACTCACTTGCAGGTTGCTGCAAAACCATACAAAAATTCTAGGGGAAATGTCTGTATTTTCATTTCACCCACATTTTCATCCCCAAAAAGCTTTCATATTTTTTGTAAAGACTCCTGAAAGTGCTCATTTGGCTACACAATCACAATATTTCACAATTTCACGGTGGAAACAATTTTGCTTGAAAAGTTAACCTATTTCCTCTGAAGAATGTCCCATTTTCATATAAAAATGTAATAGCCATTTCACAGATATGTCATTAGTTTGAAACACACACTGAAAGGCCACATGTTGATTAAATTTGAATTTCACTAGCCTCTGCTCATTACTGACCAGTAGGACATGTCCTCTTGTGAGAGTCCACAAGACCATCAGTCTAAGGATCTTAAAGTGCTTAGCAAACTAAACACATCCAACACTGAAATTCAGCCATCTCTGAGTGGGAAGATGGCAGCCATTTACATAGAGCACAGCAGCATCTGAGATGATTCTGGGATGGGAAGTGAAACCATTGAAACTGCAGTTGTGAGTTTTAATACTCTCTGCAGATTTAGGGCCCCTGTTCCTGCCTGCAGGGATTCCCAAACTGTGGTCTGGGGAGCACTCGCTGGTGATCTACGGAGAGCCGGCTGGTCATATGACACTAGCCCCTTCTCCTTGAGAATGCGAGAGGAGGTCTCCATAAGGCGAACCATCAGGCTGAAGTCCTCCCGCTGAACAAGATGGCGTTCTCCATTTAGTCCTTTACCGGCCACGGCTATTCAACTTCCCAGCCCAGCCCCTCCTGGCCGAGTGCAAAGTGCAGCATGTTCTGTAGCGTCCCAGAAGGCTGGCGAGATGGCAGGCAGTCAAGGTGCAACTGACTTTGTAGCTGTAGGTTTGGCCACGTGTGTGCCGAACAGCATAGGCAGAACATGAAAACCTCATTTTCTTGTTGGCCTTATATAATTGGTGAAACATCTCTAAATCCATGGCTGGCAGGTGAAATAGCTGCCAAAAAGAGAGAGAAAGAAGAGGTGAAAAAAAGGACAGAGGGAGAGCAAACCACAGGAATGAAAACCAAATTTCTCTGCTTTCCTCTCTCGTTTTCATGTTGCTCCCCTACCCCACCCCCTTTCCCTTTTTTTTCTAAGTCACCACATTCTTTCTGGGAGAAAGCGGCTGTTGGAAAACAGAGAAGAAGACAGACACTGCTGTGGAATTATTTAATGAGCCACAATGAATTGCATTTGAAATCATTTAAATGGGATCTGGGAGTATTTAACTGAAGCACAGGAACTTAACAAGAGTGGGAAAGGATCTTTGCGCTAATTGCCAGCAACGACATACCTATGGAGAAAGAACATGCAGCAATTAGCAAGCAAGTTTGTAATTTCAGTCTCAGGTCCCCGCCTGCCCTGGAATATGGCATCGATTCTCGGCTGAAGGGGAGAGAAGGGCTGCTATCCATAGGTGACCGGAGATGCTAGAAGATGAAGCTCCAATTAAAGCCATTTGGGAGGGATTGAATAAAATGGGATATAGACGCAACCCAACCAGCCCTGGGGTGAGTTCGGACTGGGCAATCCTCACACTCAAATGACTCATTTTGCAACCCCCCCCCCCTTTGTTTTTGCCCAGCTCCAGTTCCTATGCATATTTTCACAGCCTGCATCTGGCCTGCCCTGATACAGCAGGGATTTGCAATGCAGCCAGGCCCCACTCCTCGTCTGTGGAACGGGGCTGGATTTCAGGAGTGAGGACTGCCCAGCTCATTGCACAGAGGGCACAAGCGGCCACTAGATACTAGTGATGCTCATGGCCTGCCAGACAGAGGTGATTAGACTCAGAAAAATCCTAGAGAGGTAATGCTCCATGTCCCAGAGCCATCCAGTCCCCATCTGCTGTCAGGTGCTAAGGTAACAGATCCCATTGTGCAAGGCTCGGCACAGTCATATAACCGAGAGAGCCCCTGGCCCCGAGAACTCACAGGCTGAATGACGGGCAGCATGCAATAGGGCAAAAGAGACAAGCAAATAAAGTGGGGAGCAGTGGGGGGGGATGAAATAACTAAAGGAACAGAGTTGAGCCTAACATTAATGCTTGAAGGCCAGCTGTTCAGCCCTTGTATACAGTGTGGGAGAAGTGGCTGCACTCCTTGTGTTCTCCTATTAGCAGAGACTGCATTTTGCATATGCAAATTCTATCACTCTTGCCTACCAGTTATAGATTCTATTGCCAGAGCAGCTGGGTGCTGCTGCACGCAGCCTGTATGTGAAGGGGTGTGCTCCCATTACCCCCCTCTAAAATCCAGCCCCTAAAATCCAAACCAATTAAGTGAACAAGCAAAGTGAATTCAGTGCCTGCAACCCACTGATAGAGCTAAGGTTATGGCTGGTCCCCTCCTAAAACAAGCTGACTCTATGCAAACTGTCTCGGGTACTCTAGATGGTAAATAATAAGGTTGTCTTTCCCCATAGTGCTCCTAAGTGGTTTCCCTCATTGGATGTGGATGCATCAGGCCACTGGATCTCCACTCTACCTCTCACACCCAGCAGCTGGGTACAGCCTCTGTTATGTGTCATTACTTTTTTCTTTGCCTTGCCTTGAATCCTTCTGCCCCTCCCCAAGCTCCATCTCTGCTGCTGCTGCCTTTACTCTTTGTCTTTCAATCAGTTTTCATCTCTGTAATTCCTATTCAATGGCTAGTCCCTGATCTCTCTAATTGAGATCAGAGCTTAATATATTGGGTGGGGGGGGAGGGGGACTATTTTTAATTTGCTATGTTCCCATTAATTCTTCTAATTACAAAATCTCCGTCTTCCATCCTCCCAAGTTCAGAGGAAACTCTCCGTGACTTCTGTTGGAATCGCCTTCTGATAAATTGGTGCCACTGCCTCCTTGAATAGCTGTCCTCTTGAGCAGACATAGTAATTAATGTGAATAATAAATGCATTCAAAGCAAGTTCATAACCCGCTGTTCTGTGCACTCAGACTTCCATTCTCATGGCAAGAGACACATATCAACGCTTCCACTCACAAAATGGGTCCAGAGGAGCTGCCTCAATCTAACAAGCCTGGTTTTCATTAGGAGTTCTTAGGGCCACAAGAAATCTTTCTAGACAACGGACCTCTTGGGAAATGGAGGCTCCTGGTTGGAAATGAGGCCATGGTATAAAATAGTCATAGGCAAATTGGGCCATCAAGGAGTTTGCACTTGTCACTATGCTGCATGCCATGGGTGCTGGGAACATCGTGATGTCCATGAGGATGGAGCTCATACTCTCCTGCTCCAAAACCACTGGCTAATAGGAAATCTCCCTTAGCAGTACAGGGCTATTGACACATAGACGGGGTGAACACGGACATACACTCACTCTCTCTAGCCTGTTCATTGCAACAAACTGCAGGTAGACAGGCAGTTCCTTTTGTCAGACTAATTGAGAGGTGCTGGGGAGAGAGTGGGGATGACAAAGTTGACTTGCTTGTTCACCTGTTTGCCTGGCTTTTGAGCCCAGGCATAGACACAATACCAGGGGATGCCCAAGTCATGCTGGTTACAGGAGATGTCTGCTGCTCTCTGATTGGTCCGGTTGTGAGAGGCATAACCCTACTTCAATGCAGCGCTCATCAAATAATGCAAACTGTTGCCTGTCCTATTCATATGGATTTTGTAATGCCTTCTCTTGGGTTATGCTCAGGTATCCATGGCCCGGCCTGCACCTCTTTTGTATCCACATCCCCATCGTGTTCTTGCCATGAAAGTTTGAGAGATGGAGTTTTACAGGCACAAATGTTCCCAGGAAGCCCCTTTCAGGGGCACAGGAAGGAGGGTTTGTGGAAATCAAACTGTAAGTTTGCACATCTATGTAGTTGCACTGGAAGGTCTTGTGCACTCAGCCAGCTAGGGGGCAGAACGAACATCATTGTCTCCTTGCCCCCTGTGATTCTGCTGCAGCTGTGAGCCATGGAGGAGCTCAAGATTAAATGAGAAGGGTCCTCATCAAGGGAGCTCATTTTTAATTTGGTCTGTCTTATGCTAGAGGTCAGATTAGATGATCATAATGATCCCCTCCGGCCATAAAATCTGTGAATGTTCCCCTTCTCCTCCAGATGATCTAGCTGTCTAGCTATCTACAGTCTTTCTAATGCTCCTATCTCCATAGTATGTAGGTGTCCCATAAGGGGTGGGCCTCTGATTCTACATATAATGAAACTGAGGTACTGGAAAGTGAAGCGATGCCCAAAGTCCCACTGTGGGGCAGGAGAAGCCTGGGACTGTGACCCGGGAGCCCTGGCTGCCTTGCTGTAACCACTAGACCAGTGGTTCCCAAACTTTTCTCTGCCATGGCACACCTTGATACCATTTAATTATTTTGAGGCACACCACCATATAGTCTCCAGATGAACTCGTGGATATTCATGCGCCAACTCAGAAATTCCGTGGCACATTGGTTGGGAAACACTGCACTAGACTCACAAAGCCAGCCAAGTGGAATGATCCCGCTCAGGGACTATGACTTGCTGAGGGCTGTGCCCAGGCTGGATCAGAGAGCCCTGGCATGGCAAAGCAGAGGTGTGAGGTTCAGTGAGCCCTCTGTCTATTTACACCAGTGGCTGACTTGCACTTCCCCTAACACACACTTCAGCTGTGCCCATGACTGATTGACCCAGACAGCCTCATCCTTCTGTTATTGTTGCTTGCCTTTATTTGCTCATTGTACATATCCACGGAGTTAATGGACTCCTCTCTGGAGTGGCCAAGCCAGGAGCCATCCGAGCAGATTTCCCTGAGATGAGCAATCCGTCCTAACCAGTGATTTCAATTAAAGGGTCATTAGCGTGAAATCCTATCCATCCCAGCTCCCATTTGCTGGCAGGAGGCTCTTCTTCTCCCTGTCCTGAGCCCGGTACTGTGGTTAGAACACAATTCTCTCGCTGGAGCCTACTAGCTTTGCTAAAACATAGCAGCTGCTGCTGATAAACAAACATATTGATCATAGAGATATGAGCTGTCAGGGACTTAATTCATGAATGAAGTGTGTTTTAAGAGCGCTTGGTGGGCAAAGATTCCATTTAAAGGGCCAGCAGCAACCAACAGCAGAGGCATCACTTAGAATTAGAAGACCAGCGTGTCTCCAGCAGCCAAGAAGTTCATACACTTGATAACACTGTGATGTCGCAGTCTGGGGCTTATAAACCTTCGAAGGTTTGTGTGTGGATTTATCTGCAGAACAAAGTGCAGCACAGACAGCAGAAGAGCAAGCTTCTGCCACGTTCCCCTTTCCCCCCATACTCCAACACAGACCTTTAATGGAGAGCAGGGCGTTCAGTCCCCGTGACTGAGCCAGTCCTCAGCTTCTCTGCTGAGACCGTCATCCAGGAGCTGATTTAGTGCTGGTTGGGTCCCTTCTGTGGGAGTGAGATGGCCTGAGCCCCAATAGCTCATTTCACACCCTACACCATGCAGCTGTCATGTGGTTGTGGCACATGCAACTACGCAAACGTAAGAGAATTGCTGCAAGTCTGTTTTCTGTGCACTGCACCTTTCACTGTAAAGTGTCCCCTTACCTGTCAGCTGTAGGGGCAGGGCCATGTGTGGTGTCAGGGTCGTGGGCACAGACTGAGTGACACACACCGTGCTCTCTTTCTCTCATGGAGACTTTACACATTTTCTTTGTTGTTTTCCTTAATCTGAACTCACCGTAACCCAGAGTGTTTTGTTCTTTTTGTAGACGAGACATAACAACGGTACAGTCCCGCCCTCAGGAGAGCAAGGCTAGGACTGGTGATGAAAGGCTCAGCCTCGCCACCCGTTCCCTGTCCCCATGCACTAGTGTTCAAATATTGCTGTGCTCATAACACTCTGACCTTAGCATGGCTGGTGGGAGGAGCACCCGCTGTGGAGTGATGGAATCCTCCTCAGGTACTGAGATGGTTCCCCTGAGCCTGGCCATTTGGGGTGCAATTTTCCATAGCAGGTGGCTGACCTGTGCAGTTGAAGCGGGCTCTTGTAGGCACTCTGTCCTGGGTTGCATGCCCCGCAGCATGTAAAGTGCGAGCACCCGAAGGAAGCGGGAGGAACCCCCAAATACTGAGGCCCTCTAACTTCTGCCATCCCTATTTTGGGGCAGGTCCTGGAAATGCATTTGCATCCAGCAGCCCCTGAACTGATACAAAGACGGAGCAAAAGCATTTGCTCCTAGGCCCGCAGCATAACTTTGTCTACAGCATCAGCAATGGGAGAGCTGGACTGCTGCCGAAGACAGCTTACCAGAAAGAGTAGACAGGGCCAAACCACAGCCAGCCCCATTTCAGAAGCCGTGGGAGAAGCTTGCTTGCTGCATACAACATGATCTGGTCTTGTCAATAGCTGCAGTTCAGCAGTTTTTGCTTTGGTGAAGCAGTGTGGTCTGGTGGATAGGGAACTGGATTGGGAATCAGAGAACCAGAGTTCTGTTCCCTGCGTGACCACTAACTTGCTATGTGACCTTCCCCTCTCTGTTTTCCCTCCCACCCTTAATTTGTCTGATCTATTTAGAGCATAGAACCATAGGATCAACTCTTTCATGAGTTCTTTAGTTAGGGACTGTCTCTTTGTACAGTACCTAGTGCAATGGGGTCCTGGTCTGTGACTGGGCACCTAAGCGCTGTGGTAAAACAAATCGTAAATAATAATAATAATGTGTTTGCACTGTGGTGTCAGCATAATCCTGATAATACTTTCGGTGCTAATGTAATGTAAATTATAACCATTCCTGCACCAGTTCATTTGCACCTGTTGGTGCTGCCCTTTGCCAGCAATGGTCAGTTTCCCAGTGAAGGAACAGCCTACGCGTGCAATCGGCACTAGCACGGCAACTGGGCAAGGTATTTGGAGAGGTACTGGCAGCCTGCAGCGGAGGTATGTGCAGAGCCCTTCTCTATTTATTTTTTTATTCTTCCTTTCCTTTCACCAGGCATGCTCTGGGAAGTGCCTGAGCTCCTTGAGAAAAGCCACAGCGAGAAGTGGGAGAGAAGAGAGTGCTGGCCTCTCCCATGTTTCCACACAAGGTTACAAAAGAGGATAATGGGAAAATAACACCATATCATCAGCTTTAACCTTTGTGAAAAATGCCTCTTCAGAGAGGCCAGCGATTTTTATTCTAAAATCAATGATGTTTGTGCTCTTTGTAAAATCAAATAAGCGAGAGAGAGAGAGAGAGAGAGAGAGAAAATGGTGCTGGTGTTTATTGGCACTCAGAGGTTCAGTTTATATCCAAGATATCCCTCTGAGTGCAGGCTACCATCTCTCCCATTGAATTGGACTCCAGTAACAAAGTTCCGGGTAATAGGATGTCACAGCAGCGTGTGAGACAATTGGGAGAATACAGACCTCTGCAGATAGTCAAGTTAGCAAAACAAATCCAGCCTGGGTAATTACATCTCTCCTCCCCAAAATGCCATTGCCATTTCAATTAGATGTGGGATTCTTCACTTCCTGATCATTTTGGTGTCTTACATCAGCCCCAGGGACTGGAACCTGCAGAAGATGAACTGAAAGCCCTGGTTGGGACCTTGGTTCCCCCCCGGGACTGCACTTGTCCAACTCTCCCTAACTCCCTGCTGCCTCTCCTCAGTCTTTTACTCCCACTGTCTTCAGAAAAAGGTCCCAGGCTTTTAATTTTCTGAGAAGGCCTCTGGTGGCCTTATACATCCCTGCAAAATGCATCCTCCTCCCTCACCCTGGGGGAGGAAAATCTGGCTTGCTTGCTCATTGTTATAGCGATGAAGGGCGAGTTGATTTGTTTTGCACCTGGGTTGGTGAATTTCCTTTGTCTTTTTGCAAAGCTAAAGTAAATAGTGGAGTCAAGCCAAGCGGGTAATATTCCCAGCTGGACTCATTTCCCTTTGGGTTTTATGTTTCAGTTGTATTTCATAAATTCATCAGAGCCACGGTCATACCTCATCCGCCAGGGCTGCCCTTTCAGACCACACCCAGGAAGGCACCGTGGGGCTGTCTTATTGCATAGCCACAGGGACTATCCTTTGTCTGTGTCTTTCCCTGGTCCTCTCCATTGGATTGGGAGCACACTGCACCTCCCTCAGCTGAGACTCACAGACTGAACCCTCCTCACACTGGAACCCTGCCCTGGCGGGATGGCAGCATGTCTGGGGGAGGTGTGTGTGAGAGGGGAGCAGTACACTGGGGTCATTCTTCTTGCTCGGCAGCCCAGATGGGCAGAAGCGTCAGGCTTCCTGGGCAGTAGGAGCTGAAAGGTTAAGAAGTAAAAATGTATCTAGTGCGAGAAGGAGACAGAACTCTCAGTAGTTCATCAGCATCAGATTCCAGTGTGGTTTCGGAAGCTGCTGCTGAAAGGTCAGGCCTTTCAGTGTGAGAAAAAGCCTGTTCTTCTCTTTTAGCTGTTCCATCAATGCTTGTTTTTCCTCTTGGTTTATTGTTACCTCCCTGGAACGAAAGAAAGAACGAACCCAAAGCATCCCTTACTGAGCAAAGCAGGTTCTGCTCAGGGACCTTCTGCGGGGAATGGTGCTGTAGAGCTGGCTGAGAGCATTTACACGGTGACTGAGGAGGACAGGGCTCCATCAGGGTTGAGGATGGGAAGTGGAAGTGTCTCTTCAGAGACAGCTTCAAGGCTGGGATGCTGGGGGTGGGCCTGATGCTTTGCACCCAGCGGCCGATCCCTAGCATTTGTTTCCCAAGCACCTCCTTTACTCTTCTCTGACCTAAGGCAGCGGCTTCTGGGCATTTCCAATAGGCAGATAGGCAATAGCCCAGAGGCTGGAGGAAGGAGCAGGCCAACCAGAATGGAGAGGCGGGGAGGGAAAGGAGTGGCAACTATGGAACAATGGAGAGGCATGTGAGGTGTATGGGCTTCTTGTTAGGTAAGGTCATTTGTGAGTGGTCCCTTCAAACTTCATAGACAGGGAACAGTTTCATTGTCGTGACCTGTTCTATGGAGAAAGCAGCCCTCCTCCTCCCTTTACTTGGCTTGACCTTCTTTAGCAAGAGATCAAGGGGACGGTCTCAGCACTATGTTTATGAAAGCAAATTGCTCACCGCTTTCTCTTTCTTTTCATTCCCTCTCCTCCCCACCTGCTTCTCTCCCTCTATTCCTCCTCCTCTATTTCTCCCTAGATCCTCCTGCCTTGTGGGGTATGCGACACCCAGCATAAAAGGCTTATTTTATGTTGGGCTTCTGCTGCCAAAAGAGCAGGGAACTAATGCTCGGTGCCCGAGCAGCCAATATTTGTCTGGCTGAAGTAATGCTTGTAACCTGACATCCTGCTGGAGAGCTGAGCTGGGGTGGAGCTCTGTGCAGCTGGAATTCTCTCTCTTGCTCATGTGCTTTCCACTGAGTTCTGCTGACTTAATCTGAACTCAGTGCAATTCCGCAGTTATTTTTTTAACCCATCTCAGGGTGCTTAAATGACTATGACTCTAGACCCTGCACACTTCTCTCCCTAACTCTCACCCATCGCTCTCTTCCTCCCCCTTTCCAGCTTAATTTCTTTTTGTCCCTTGTTCAAAAAAAAAAAAAAAAAGGGAATTACGTAGGTATTTATCTAAGCATATAAGTGGTTCCACTGAGGTCATAATTAAACATGCAACCTTGACTCTCTCTGCCTGGCAAGTTTGAAACCCCCATGCACAAGGCATTCTGCCACCTTTGCCCACCAGCACAGTTGAGGTTTTATAGGGCTGGGAAAGCACTGGGGACACCGAGTGGGACTGGGGCCGAGTAAAAGGCGGGGAAAGAATATCTATGGACTGTTCCCTGCTCCCCCATTCAGTTTCCAGGCCTGACCTCCTGCTTGTGTAAAATGGAACTAAATCATCTTAACCTACAGACAGACTTGGGCTGTCAGGTAGGTTGAGAGCGTTGCCAGTGAAGACCATCCACTTATGACTCAATGAACCATCAAACGAGACCTTTCTTCCCCATGTGGTTAATTATTTCAGTGCTGTGGCTGTATTTATGTATTTATTCTGGTGCATTTCACAATGTACCTTCCAAAGCCTGTCCAAAAATAATTCAGCAATGAAACATACCATTGAGGACTAGTAGCCCGAAAACAGACCCACCACTACCCGCATTTTAGGAGGATTAAGAAATTCCCTGCCCCTTCCCTTCCTGCCCCTGGAAAACAGATGGGCATCTCAGCATGGTGGAGGGCAATGGTGAAAGGGTACATGGTCCTGTGCATAACACCCCGGAGCGCAGAAACTGCCTCCACCCCATTTAGCCCCTGCCTGTGGCAGGGCTGTGGCTCAGCCCAGTAACAAGCTGGGGATTATGTAGTCAGGCTTACATCTCAAGATCTAAATATTCAATTAATCAATAGCCTATTCCATTAGTGCAATAATCAGTTGGCAGAGCCTGATCTAGAGGTACCTCTCAGCTGGGCCTCGCAAATTGATTTCAGATGCAGTTCTAATTGACTTCACAGTCAGACGAGGGCCTGTCTCAGCACAGCGAAGGCCAGGGTGGGAAGGCTCCGGCAGCTTTATCCCCCCTTGACATGAGGAGGGGGAAGGTGTGATTTATGCCCCATTTATCACTACCGTCTCTACCCAGTGCTGTTTTATGGGTCCCAGGTGAGAGATGAAAGCTTACAGCTTTAATGCTGAACTTCTCAGGCAGCCTGAGACACCCGTAAACTGCAGGCAGCAGCCTGTCACTCTTGGAGCAGGTGCCCTCTGGGCTTCTTAATCCCGACCCCTTTAATGTGGGTCTTCGCCAGGGAGCAGACCTCAGGGGGTTGGTTATCATCAGTGCACGTGTGCTTGCTGGACCATCGTGCAGGTTTTCAGCAGTGCAAACACTCTGATCCCCCTTTGGGCAGAGGGGCTGGGGATTGGGTTTCTCTACTGTTACCATGGCTTGCGAGCCTTGCGAGATGTTACTGCAGCCTCAGCTGCTCGTGGATTTCCAGGTAGAAATGGGAGTGAAGGATGCTCTTTTTTTATCACTGCTTGGCCAGGGACTGACCTCTTTCCTCTCTGATTGGCACTCCCCACAGCAAATGTTATTGTGTGCTAGCAGGGCCTAGAGGCCCCAAACAAGATGGGGTCCCCATTGTGTTAAGTGCTGTGTATACCCAGAGTAGGAGATAGTCCCTGACCTACAAAGCTTCGACCCTGCCATGTCTGCTACGCTCAACAACTTCAGCTAGTGCCCAGTGTGGCTGCCTGTGTGCACATGGAGTCTTCCCGACCTCCCTTCTCTGCCTGCCTGGACGGGGCCACAGCAGGCTAGCCTCCCTAGCTTTGCCTCCTCTTGTTGGTCCAGGTCTTGTTGGGCCAGTCAGTTCCACAGACTGGCCCGGCTTCCGGTTTCCTTCTGGGTGCCGTTTGAGGAGCTGGTTTCAATCTAAAAGCCATTTACAACTTGGATCGTAGCTACCATGGAGAGAGCTTCCTTCCCTGTTCTCCATCCTGATGCGCTGGGACAGCCCAGTTCTCTGGCTCTTGCTGACAGTCCCTATGTTGTTATGACTGGGGGCAGGGCATTCCCAGTGGAAAGCCCTTGCCTCCGGAACTGGCTTCCCCTCTGGCCTGACTGAAAATTCTTTCGTTGCACTTGAGGGTCCGTGGCAAGGCCTGTTTGCCAGAAGAGGTGGCAGAGTTTTGGCTGTGGTTTGGGGAGCTTTCCGAACTGTTGCTAATGTCTCTGTGTCACTCTGCCTTGTGCGAATGCAGCAGGGCCCCTGCCCCGAGTGCTAAGGAAAGGAACGCTTTACATGCAGAACATGTGGTAATTATGTTTTTCTCTTTCCGGTGTGTGTTTGTGGAGAGACATAATGTATATGCAGATGCAGATACACACTGTACAGCACAGAGATGAATATCTAAATCCTGGCAATAATGGATTCTCAACTGGGTGAAATGTATCAGACCAGGACAGTTCCTCACCCCGGGGCTAGTCAGCTTCCTGGCTGCTGTCATCCATTCCAGGTGTTTCCAGATAGAATGTGCCAGCTACACTCAGCACGAGGCAGGTGGTTCTCACTAGGTGACTCCCTGCTAGGACCAGCTCAGTGCATCTCCGGCTGCTTCAGTGAAGGAGGCGGCACCTAGCTGCGACCTGCTCAGCTCCTGCTGATTCGTTCTAGGGAGAGCTCTCTCATGATTCACCTGGGGAGCTGAGTTTTTTGGAGAACTTTCAGTCCAAGCATCAGCTATAGTAACAGGCCCACAGTGAGAGAGGCCACTGGGGAGGGAATGCTAATCACATGAGCTAGCTTTCAAGCCTGGTCTCTGGTTGCCTGGAGGCGATAATGCTGATTTCAGAGGCAGGTTACCAGGGAGCCGTAGCAGGGCTGGTGAAAGGGTTAACCACAAACCAAAACGTGTTTGGCTAATTTCTGAATTATAAGAGAAAAAAAGGTTTTAGGATGCATCAGGCGAGGTATTTCCAGCAAAGAGAAGGAGGTGTTAGTGCCGTTATATACGGCGCTGGTGAGACCCCACCTGGAATATTGTGTGCAGTTCTGGTGTCCCATGTTTAAAAAGGATGAATTCAAACTGGAACAGGTTCAGAGATGGGCTACTAGGATGATCCGAGGAATGGAAAATCTGCCTTATGAAAGGAGACTCAAAGAGCTTGGCTTGTTTAGCCTGGCCAAAAGAAGGCTCCGGGGGGATATGCTTGCTCTATATAAATATATCAGGGGGATTAACGTTAGGGAGGGAGAGGAATTGTTTAAGTTTAGAACTAATATAGGCACGAGGACGAATGGGTACAAATTGGATATTAGGAAATTTAGACTAGAAATTAGACGAAGGTTTCTAACCATTAGGGGAGTGAAGTTCTGGAATAGCCTTCCGAGGGAAGTAGTGGGGGCAAATGACTTATCTGGCTTTAAGACTAAGCTTGATAAGTATATGGAGGGGATGTTATGATGGGATAGTTTAATTTGAGCAATTGATTTTGGATTATCGGCAGATAAGTCTGCTCAATGGTCTGTGGGAATGCTGGATGGGATGGGAACTGAGTTACTGCAGAGAAATCTTTTTTGGGTGCTGGCTGGTGAGTCTTGCCCACGTGCTCAGGGTTTATCTGATCACCATATTTGGGGTTGGGAAGGAATTTTCCTCCGGGGCGGATTGGCAGGGGCCACGGAGGTTTTTCACCTTCCTCTGCAGCATGGGGCATGGGTCGCTTGCTGGTGGATTCCCTGCAGCTTGAGGTCTTCAAATCTCATTTTTGAGGATTTCAATAACTCAGTCATGGGTTTGGGGTTGTTATAAATGTGTATGGGTAGGGTTTTGTGGCCTGCCTTGTGCGGGAGGTCAGACTAGATGATCATATTGGTCCCTTCTGACCTATGAGTCTATGAGTCTATGTAAAAATAATCATACAGAAGTGAATGCAATTTCCTCCCTATTTTCTGGCTGTATTAACCTAACAGTGGGCTGGGCACTTAGAGGACATTTTGTGGGCAATGACTAGTCTGTAATGGGGGCTAATCATCCCTGACAGGGTGGGTTCTGTTTTATTGAACAACTCCCCAAAGGGCTTTGGTGTGGGGAAAAAAATCCAGCTTGGTACATTTTATTGCAGAGAAGAAGAGCCTAAAAAGAAAGTAATTCCTTTGGCGTATGTGTTGCTCGTAGTAATGGCTTTGATAAAGTAGAACACAGCCCAAGTAAATGCCCAATTAGAGGGATTTCAAAGGAACAACTTAGAGCTACCTTTCTGGGTTGTTTTATCTCCCCACCATTGTTTTCCTTTGTTTATTTTACAGGAGACAGATACAAATGTTTCATTTTGGAACATATCTAGTTTTTATGCAGCAATGTTCTCCCTTGGCTCATGAGATGCAGATGGAAAATGGTGTGTTTGGGTTCTTGGATCTGGCTCCTCCACTGCTGTGTAGAGGGGACATGATAACTTCCCTTCTGCACATACCTGTCAGGTCACAATCAGTGTAACTATTCAGTGGTGGTGTACAAAAAGACACATAACCCTGTTCAGAAAGGTATTTAATCTGAACTTTATTTGGAGAGGCTGCTAGCCTATTCAAAATGGCAGAATATACTTCCTAACAAGGGAAGGGACATTCTTGTAACTCTTGTCCACCCTGAACTTAGGGTTATGGGCTCTGGATCCAACTCCTCCCCAGTGTTTTGGTTGCAGTTTGAGTAAATGAAACCTTGACCAATAAGGTTTGCTCACTTCTGCTTTTAAAAAAATGGACGTATCAATTACTGTTCAAGGGGAGCCAGCAATATAGCTGCATCTGGAACAAAAACACAGGGAATTTAGCCACAAATGCCATTTCCTTCAGGGGTTGGTGGCAAATGACCCTGGTAATGGACTAAATGCAAACATAAGTGTTGGAGATGGAAAAGACCTAATGGGCCTGATTTTTGCAAAGGGCAAGTGCTTATGGCTATGCAACAAAATATCACTCTGGTCGAATGCCTACTTTGCACTGCATTTACTGCGACTGCATGCAAATGGCCATTTATACACTAAACTAGCCATTTGTGCCAGCAAATACCCACTTCATGCACACAGCTGAGGTGGCTGCACATGCATATGATTCACTCCCTTGTACACAGGTTTTGACCTTATGAAAATTGGCCCTAATGTGTAGCCCATCTCCCAGCTGGTGCATTTCAAACTATGGAGCCTATCACCTCTCAGATGCCGGTTCTGATCCACCCCAGCATGGCAGTGACTGAAAACCATCACCATCTGACTGCAGTTTTGTGCCTTTCTCTGCATGAAATACATTGGTAACTGGAGTCCGTTAGCAGCAGAAAGGCATCCTCATCACAAAACCTGCCATTGTAAAACATCAGAGGAGAAGCCAAGAATTTAATGAGCTGCAGAGAGAAGTCCCCTCTTGGTCCTAGATAAAGTCCTTCCAGGACAGTACTTAGACAGATTTGTGGCAGGCAATGTGCCATCTATTGTGCTGTACCTGTTCTGTGGATAAGGTGAGAACTCCAGACGCCAGAGCTGTCAGTCCAGCAGCATGAAATTCAATTAAAAGTTGTATTATTTTTTAATGCAATTTGTTTCTACTGAGTTCCTTTCCCCAGCTCGTTTGCCAAGCTGCACAGCATATGGGCAGAGTGCACCATGTGTGCTGGGGAAGCGTGTCCAGCACTCAGCGTGTCACAGATTCCCACACAAATATGGGGATTATTAAGCAGGAATTATTAAGTGTTGTTATTAATATGCCGAATGTGACAGAAGAGGATTTATTTTTATATCAAAGCCTCACACGTACACTCTTCTCATGACAGGGATAAAAGAGGAAATGGGTTTCATTTGACGCCTCTGCAATCACAGAGCATGTAGCAATACACCGATTCTTCCAAGATCACACTCCAACACAAAGCAGAGATTAAATGATTTCCAAAACGGAAAGCTTTGCTTGCTATGTTGACTTTGGTCCCTGCCTGGTCTGTAGATGGGTTGGAGCTAATGATATGGGGTTGCTTAAATATCGACTGTTTGGGAACAGCAATGGAACATACTAGAGAGCATCAAAATGCTCAACAAGCTAGCTTGAGCCTTCACCCATCCATGAACCTCCTCAAGCTCAACCTTGCTTCCAAGTTTCAGTTCAATTCTTAGTTCAGCCCCCCAGCTGCTGTAAATTGGCTTCAATGACGCATTGGTGTCTTTCTTTTTGAATGGCTCTTCCTGTTTGCTGCTGGCGGCCTTCCTTGGACTTCTGATGGATTTCGGTGTGCAGAGGGCTTGAAGGGCTGTGCCCAAAGTTAAGTAGTTTGGTTGCTTGTTGCACTGTTTTCAGCTCCTCTCTCTGCAAGCCTCTCATCTCCATCCTTAACTCAGATCCCAACTTCTGCACAGGCCCTCCTGCTCGGTTTTAGCACGGCTTGGTTGCTGCTGCACTTCCCTTGAGTTTTGAACCTCCAGACCTCTTGCAGTTTTCCCAGCAACCCTCTGAGTCCAGGCATGGTGCTCATTCCCCTCTCAGAGGCTGCATTTCAAAATTCTCAGGCAAAAAGATCTTCTTCTCCACGTCCGGCAATGGCTTTATGTTTGATGAAATGCAGTTTTTCTGCAAGGCAGTTCATTAGCCTAGCTAATTAACCCATAATCAGTGTCTTGCTCACCTCTAATCACAGGCTGCTCACACCCTTAGTTCACAGAGTGCAGCAGTGCTACAACACATGTATTTATATAAAAGTGTGCCACGCTATATGAACTGTATTTACAGGGACAATGTCAACTCATTCGGGCCTAAAATACGACCTACCTAAAACTATTAAAGAAAGGGACTGGAAGGCGCTGAGGATTAGGCATAGAATATGGAGCCTGTCATCTTTAGAACGTTGGTTATGATCTAGCCTAGGTCAGTAGTAGTGACTGGCCCT
The DNA here is from genome assembly GCA_007922155.1 of Mesoclemmys tuberculata. Lineage (NCBI taxonomy): Eukaryota > Metazoa > Chordata > Testudines > Chelidae > Mesoclemmys > Mesoclemmys tuberculata. The sequence goes on from ML675644.1 coordinate 10,497,273, forward strand.
CAGTACCATTTAACAGCTGTTCTAGGAATCATAGAGGTTAGAGATGGAAGAGACCTGTTAGGTCAGCCAGTCTACATCCCTCTCAGTGCAGGATTGTTCCCAGTCTATATTTTCTCCTGCTATTTCCAGTCTAGTTTCAAATATTCCAGTCAACAGAGCTCCCTTGTTTCCCTGGGGAAATTATCCCACAGTCGATTTTACTGAAAACTAGATTTTCTCGATCTTGAGCCTAAATTATCCCTTTTCTTGATGTCACTTTCACTAGTTATACCTCATGTACCATCCTTTCTCTGTACTGCCTTTAAATATTTGTAGACTGAGGTCATGTTCCCACACTAGCCAAGCTGGACATGTTTAGCTTTTTTAATGTTGCCTTGCAAATCAGTCTCTCTGAATTTCCAATTACTATTGTTATGCCCTGATCTCCTTTCAGTTTGTCAATATTTTTCTGGCAATGTGATGTCCAGAATATAATGAGTATGATGATAATTTTTAAAAACGTCATCACATCGTGGGCCATTATAATGAGACAATGCATAAAGACCTTGCACCATGAGTGGATGACGTTTTGCTGTTCCAGACTTGCTTTCAAGATGGTAACATCATCTTGCAAGGACAAACCATCTCCACTGATAAAATCAGGACCAGAAAAGCAGCCCTGCTTGGATGAGCAGATTGTAATGTGGGGTTTTTGCAATGATTTATTTTTAAATAAGACAGCCACCGTAAAATGGGACAGACGTGGAGAAGATCAGATAAAAATGAAAGAGCAGTTTAAGCGGATCATTCCTCCTCTGATATTTAAAGCCTTTTAGTCACAGCGCTGCTGCTCTGCTCGCCTACTGGCATGAGCTGATTCCGATCCACATCTCCACCACCCAGACTTGACAAGCCTGCAGCTGGGTTGCTGGGAATCTCAAAATCTCAGGCATTTGTTTGGACTGCCCCAGTTTGGCGAAGTTCTCTGCTTCCTTTGCTTTGTTCAGAACTAAATTGCTTTCTGGTTACCCTCCTCACCTGTCAGATTCCTGTTCTTCTCATGCATCACTTGTTTCGTGGCAAAGTTGACTTTGTCCTGACACTCTGTTCAGCACCTTGGTGCTTGTGGAAGATGTGGTGCACAGGTAAAGATGAAGTAAAAAAAAAAAAAGAATCAAGTCAAGATGCTATAAAGACCCTGCCTCTCCTAGTCATGGAGTGGGAAATGAATCTTGGCCTCTGCATAACTGAGGAAGAAATATCCCATCTATCTAGATTTGTACAAGGTTTGAATCACCATTACTATGGTATCTGGGCTTTGATCACTTCATGAAACAGGCCCTAAGAAGTTCATAGATTCATAGGTCACTAAGGACCATTATGATCATCTAGTCTGACCTACTGTATATCCTAAGGCCAAAGAACTTCCCCAGAATAATTCCTACAGCTGAACTTTTAGAAAATCATTCAATCTCGATTGCAAAAAATTGTCACTGATGGGGAATCTACCATGACCCTTGATAAATTGTTCCAGTGGATAATTACTGTCACCTTTAAAAATGTACACCTTGTTTCCCGTCTGAATTTGTGGAGCTTCAACTTCTAGCCACTGGATTGTCATTATAGATTTCTCTACTAAATTGAAGAGCCCATTATTATATATTTGTTCCCCATCTAGGTATTTGCAGTTTGTAATCAAGTCAGCTTCTTGGGTCTATCACTGTACAGCAGGTTGTCTAATCCTTTAATCATTCTCATGGCTCTTCTTTGAACTCTCTCCAATATATTAACATCCTTCTTGAATTGTGGGCAACAGAACAGGACCCAAAATTCCAGCAGCAGTTGCACCAGTGCCAAATACAGAGGTAAAATAACCTCTCTGCTCCTATTCAGGATTCCCCTGTTTATGCATCCCAGGACCCCATTAGCTCTTTTGACCATAGCGTCACACCAGGAGCTCATGTTCAGCTGATTATCCACCAGGACCCCCACATTTTTTCAGTCACTGCTTCCCAGGGTAGAGTCCTCCATCCTGTCTGTATGGACTATGTATTTTGTTCCTGTGGATCCTTTTGTTATACTCAGCCCCTACCTCTTTAAGAATGCAAGCTCCTTTATCACTTCTTTAAATCCATTGCTACATATGTCTTCTCTCCCTCTTTTCCATTCTCCTCTCACACAATGGGAGAAGGTATATCTACAGGCTAATTAGACATTTCCCGTTTCTCAAAACAATAACAATTAGTGTTAGAAGGTTATTTTTTATTTTCACAGTAGCTTGTTTCTCTCTCCATGTGTCTCTTCCTTTGTCTTGTAAACACAAATTAAGTGAATTGGTTGTGTACACAGAACATTGTCCATCGCTTGTTATTGTTTGTATTTAATTGGCCAAACTTACAAGGACATACACTCAACTTGATGGCATTTTCCCATCTCTGTGTAACATGACAACTTTTGAGTGCTCCATCTGATCAATTCCTAAATTTCACGGAATGATCTAGGCATCAGTGGCCAGAACCCTGTTGATTTGGGGGCAAATATGAAAACCAGAAAGGGGAAAGATATAGGGAGCCCCTTTCAGCTGTTTAGCACAGCCACAGTTTCAAGCATTTCTGCAATTGTTTACAGATCAAGCAACTATTTGATGGCAGCCATTAACGCCTCCATCTTAACAATATCCTGAATTTATATAGAGGCGCATATGTTGACACCCTGGTAGCCTGAATGTTTTATCTCCCAGACAATTAATAATGACTGTGGGGAGGACAGAAAATGGGGGTAATGGGAGAGTGCACACAGCCCCTGGCATGGGGGTAGAATGGGAGCCCTGGTTGGAGGGCACAGGAGTATGGGGGCACCCAGAACCCCTGACAGGGTAGAGATGGGGAGATCTGCAGGGAATCCATATGGAGGGGGATGGGAGGGTGTCATGTAGGAAGATTGAGGGAGTGGAATGGAGGAATGCAAGGAGCTCAGAAGCTAGTTTATATTGGGTTCTGGGTCCCATGCATTGTAAATCTAAGTGGCTTAGGCCTCACCCTCTAAAGGAATGTACAGAGTCGCATACAGAGCGGAACTTATGCTAGTTTGCACCCAACACTCAGGAGGGTCTCCTGGTAAGGGATGGTTTAGGATGATTTGGTTCTGATTGGTCAGCAGGACCTTTTAATACATTGTTAGCGAGCAGGAAGTTTAAATCTAAGGGCGTATCGTTATGGGGAAATGGACCAGCATAGCTATTCCATAATAATCTATCTGCTATAGCTATTCCATAACAGCCCTCCATGTGGTCACACGATTCCAGAATAAAGTCACTTGGTCCCAACATAACTTGTGTTTCCGGGCAGAGTAATTATTCTGGAATAAAATCACTTTTAATTCCAAAACAGAGTGTCCACATATTCTGTTATGCTGTTCTGGAATAGCTATTCCAGTCCTTTCCCCACACAGAGAAGTCCTAAATGCAGCTTTACTTGGGGATGCCCAGGAGAGCATTTGTGGAGGGCTCCCATAGGGGTGTATTTGGAGGATGGTCTTGGTGTGTTTGGAAAAGCATCCTAGATAGGGGATACCTTTCAGGGTGTGTTTGGACGGCATCCCATAAAGGTGTGTGGGTCACTGCAGAAGACTGTGTGTGTGTGTTCCTGAAATGTTGTTCTTGTGGGGTCAGAAGCAGGAGTTTGTGGCTGGTCCCAGAAAAGATTCACAGAGAGCCAATTATTTCATGTCCTGTTTTATTCCCTTGCTTTATGGTCATATTATTAATTGTCTGTTCTAAAAGGCTCTCTTCTCTCTGAACATCTTACTTTTTTAAAAGCCTTTCTTTTTTTTTTTTTGGTCAGCGACTTTATTACCGACTCCCAGGAGCACCTAGATTTAGTCTAAACGTTTCTCTAGAGCATGCCCAGTGAAACTCAGCTTTACTCTCTCCTGTGCCATTCATGGGGAGGTCAGGCCCTCTTTGTGAAGCAGGCTGTGAGGAGTCTGTGAGAAGGGAGCTAGCCACAAAGAGGGTGTTGTTTTGTCAATTACTGCTTGAAAACAGGAGCATCTGATTGGCTCTGAATGCTCAGGGCCAGGGTCTGATCTTGGTTTAGCTGCTGTAAATGCAAAGTAAGCCCTGTGAAAGCAAGAGAGTTACTCCCAGTGTAGTCTGGTGTGGCTGAGAGCAGAATCCAGGCCTAAGGATCCCATTTTTGCTCTAATTGACAATGTGGAATCAATGAGCCTGAATGGGCAACAGCCAGAGCCACATTTGGCTCAGTAACATTCACGTGGACAGTACAAAGGAGCAGTTAATGGCCAGAGAGATGGGAGTGCAGAATAGACCCTGCAGAGGGGGGACTGGGGTGGGTCCCCTCCTTGCTGAGGCTCCCAGCGAGGTCACATGAGATGTCAGTGGGCATGGCAAAGAGAAAAGTCCCGAAATAGGGTGAGCCAGGTGACCCGGCAGGTCTCTGCTGACGCAATGTATCCAATTCCAGCAACAGGCTTGACAATTAGGAAACGGGTTACACCTCTGCTGTCAGAATTCAATCATAGTTAGTGCCATTGCCCAAGGCACACAGCTGGGGGCCAGGCCAGGAGATGCCCTCTCCCACCAGGCAGAGACAGCTCTGTGACTCACCAAGCCAGGTCTTGTCATCTCTGCAGCCTCCTCCACTTCTGCTTTCCACACCGTGCCTCCTCCGGTCTACCCACATCACGGCTGCTGTAGCTTCTGCATCCTCCTCCCACCTGCATCTTTGTGTCTTCTCCCATGCTTCTTTGCAAAGCCTTCCCACAAAGACCAGTGCAAGATCCTACCCCACCTTCAGCTCCCACTGGGCAAGTCTGTGTCCGTGCTAAACTGTGTAACATTGAGCAGGGCCAAGCACACTATAGGTGCTCAGTAAATAATAGGAATAACCACACTAGCACATAGACCGATCCCAGGTGTCACCACAGTCCCCTCCCTACTGCTCTCTGCATATTGGAGGGGAGTACAAGCAGCTGGTATTCAGTGATTTTTGTGGACGGGGGCTCAGACCAATCCAGGTTCTCAAATCTAAGTACCCCCCAGCTCGGAGAAGTTCAGAATCTCAGTCCTGTCTCTGGTTATTTATGCATCCTTATGGCATAGGGAAGCATATTTCCTGCCCTTCGCTTACAGGCTTTATAACCCTTATCATTTGTTTATCCCTTCCCCAAGACATGGCTGTCTGGATAGCTATAAGAACATGGAGTCTGGCTTTGCCATCGTTTCTAATGGCCGTTCTGGGGGTGAGGGGGGACTGTCTGCCTTGGATCCCTTCCTCCAAAGCACTTGCCTGGAAAAAATTCAGAACAACTTCATAAGCATTTTAAGTGCCAGTCGGCGAGATTCTCTACAGCCATAAACTCTGGGATGGTCTGTAATTACACGCGATCTGACCACTCTGGAAAATTGATACTTACATGGTCCACTGGGCTCTGTGTCCCAGTGTCACCGTCTAAATGCAGATCAGACAGGCCCCTTAGAATGGCTAACACTTCATTCCAGAGAGCTGCACTACAAGAACTATTTTACAGCTATATCTTGCCTTAAACTCAGGACCCCTCTGGCTTTGCGCTCTCTCCTTCTCCTCTCTTTATCTTTGGTGGGGGATGGAAGAGGAAGAAAGGAAGGTGAGGGGCAGAGGATGAACAGAGAGGCCCTTCTGTTTCCTGACAGTCCTCTTTGGCCCTATAAATACCTTATAATATAGATTCCCATTTCTTTTAGCCTTCTTCACTGGGAGAATACAGCTGCCCAGTTGGGGAACCCCATCCCTCCCCATTGTAAGGCCTGCAAAGAGTGGTTTCCAGATGAAATCAGCTCAGTGCAGCTCCAACAGACTCGTGGGGGTTAGGGGGGAGGCGACACCTGGCAGAGACCATTTCAGCAGTGCTGTTCTCCATTTGGCCAATGGGAAGGTAGTGCCCACCCAAACTAAGACAAGCTTAACGCGGCTCCTACCAGCGTGGTCAAGGGCAAGTCCCCTTCTTGTCTCTGCGAGTGGAGGGGCCTTGGTGGTGGAGATGTGCTGGATGCACGCACTGTCCAGCCATCACCTGGGGGTTGCCATTCCTGGGATCGCTCTTCCAGACCCACACACTCCCAGTCTCTCTTGTTACAAGCCAGTCACCTGGGTTATCTTTCCCCATTGGAGCTCTTTCTCGCTCCACTTCCCTTTTGCCTCCTGATCATTCCTGGCTATAAAGCGTCCCCCCAATGAAGATAATCACCCCTGTACTCGGAAGAAGTGCCTGGATTGCCAGACCAGAGTGGAGTCCCTTCGGCGGCTACCAGTGCAGCGGGTAGGGCACACGCAATGCGTCAGGCCACTTTGGCTCCTCCCACTGGACTTCCCTTGGGAACAGAATAGATGCTCCATGGCAAGGCGCAGCTGGACCATGTGGTCATTGGGGAGGCAGCAAAGAGGTGAACAAAGCAAGGCTGGAATCTCCCTGCAGTCTTTCTGTCTGCACAGGGGACAGAACTGCACCAGAATTGCTTCCACCAGCAACCTCTCCCTCGCCCCGACAAGGACCGCTGTGAACCAGCCCTGTGCTCTGTGATGCTAAGGGTGCTTCTGGGCTTAGCTTCCAAGGAAGAACCCCAAGGTGTGGCTAAGAGTATCAGCAGCCATCAGCAGCCCCAGAAATGCTGAGATGGCTAAAAATTCCAGCTGGTGCAATGTTTCAGTTGCAGTGAGTGGGAGCCCAGGGTCTGGTGTGTGTGTACCGGGGGGGGGGGGGGTACTAGCCCAATAGCAGCAGCATGTTGGCCGAGGTATTTACATGCACGGTTAAAAACTTCCCCGTTCTTTCGGCAGCCTCCAGTATGATCCTGGCGGCCCCGGCGAGGCGGAATGCCAGGCTCTCTAGCTGAACATGGCACGCTTGCAAGCTGGCATCTGAAGGGAGAGGGAAATGGGCTGAGGGGAAGAGAAGAAGCAGGAAAGAAGAGGGGAGAGACTGGAACAGAGACTGATGGATGGGGGAAGGCGAGACCTCACAAGGCTGACTGGGAGAAGGGACAGGTCGGGGAACGGTGATGCACTGGCCTTTATGTTCTTGTGTTGGCCAGCTCAGCCGGATAACCTGGATGCAGGGGGATTAGCAGTCACTGCCTGAGGGGGCTGTCTGCCTTGCTACTAGCCATCAAAATCCACTGCTTCCTGCTGACCCAGTGCCGCTCCTGAGGGGCTCCAAACAGCGATCCCCTACTGTGTCCCTTATCCCACCCGGCCACCCCTCCGCCCAGCTCAGGAAGATCACCAAGGGGATGCAGGGCTCCCGTATCTGGAAGAATTAAAATTCTCCCATCATGAGATTATGGCCAGGCCAGCAATTCATCAGCATTTTAGCTGGGGGGGGGCAGTATTATGACTGCAGCAAATGCAGGGCACCCCAGGAAATGTCCTGTGGTGCTCAATAGCTGGCTGTGACTTCACCCACCCAGTGCAATGGCAGCACGTCCTGGGCTCCTATGCTAGCGAGTCTCAACATTTACTTTTGATTTTCTCTGCCTTTAAATGGGGAGGACAGAGCAGCTTCTATCACATCCAGCTAGGCAGGCCAGGCTAGAGTAATAACGGAATGATGCCCGGCCAGCCGGCCATCATCAACACGTGTGTTTTACCCAAGTTCCTTGAACAACAGAGCCTCTGCTATTTGACAGAAGCAGGTCCGCATCAGCGGGCACAGATTGGGGCTCTGAGTTCCCCTGCCCAAGCAGTGAGGAGTGGTGGCTGCAGGTCGTAAGCAAATGCAAAGGGAAGGCATCAGAGCTTTTGTCCCAGGAGCTGGAGGAGGCAGGCAGAGGCGCTGGGGAGCTGGTACATTTGCTAACGACCCAGCCTCAGCCCTGACAAGCTGGCACTGCAGTGGCGGAAGAGTTAGCATTCGAAGCAATGCAGGACGCAGTGGGAGAGCTGCCGTCTCCCACTAGCTAGGGAAAGGGACAAAAGCAATTACTGTACTGAACAGCTACCTGCGGGCTGATACCTCATCAGGGCCTGAAGTGAGTGACGTGCGAATACCTTGTCACTCTGACAGATTAATTAACCAGAACCGATTGTACATCGAGAATTACGAGACTCCTATTCACAGACACTGGGAAGGGCACTTGCACCCCTTCCCTCCTCTCTCGCACTACTGCAACAGTGAGAACTGGGCTTAGATGCCTGGCCAGGAGATGGATGGGCTCTTGGCTCTTTGTAAAGGCTTCCGCCTCCTCAGCCATTGAGCCCGGCACTTTCTCCCACACCAGCGGTGCCTAAAACACTGCAAGGAAGAGCCAAAGGCAGAGTCCAGGGAAAGTAGGAGCAATGAGCATCTCATGCAGCTGTTGATTATTAATGGCCATTAAAGGGGAAAGGGTGGCCTAGTCAGTGGAGTGAGCAGAGGGGTGAGGGTGGGGGCTTTAAGTCCTAACGGCTGCTGACTCCCTATGTGCCTCTGTGTGAGTCTTTTTTCTACTCTGTGCCTCCATTCCCCATCTGTAAAATGGGGAGAATGACACTTGCCCTCTGCTGTAAAGTGCTGTGATAGCTATAAATGAAAACCACTAGAGCTGTTTTAAGCATCATCTGTATTGTGGTATTCCCCGGCTCACCCAGTCATGGACCCTGGCCCATTGTGCGAGGGCTGTACAAACACAGAACGAAAAGGGGGTCCCTGTCCTCAGAGAGCTCACAGTCTATTTTTATAGCATCTCTGATGTTCAAAACTCCTTCACATACAAAGAGAACTGGGGAAAAAAATCTCATGATTAACCTCCCAGATTTCTTCCCAACCTACACATCTTTCCCTTGATCTGTCCCCTCACTCCTTCTAAGCTTTTCCTGCTTCCAAATGGTATTTCGTCTGTCAGCCTCTGAGCATTGGGGCTTTACTGCATGGGAATATGCAGCATGTGGCTGATTTCTGCCTCTTGCTTTCAAACGTGTTTGCTTCTAGGTGCTCACATACAATGACTGTGAGCACAGTCTAAAGACCTAACTAGCTGATAAATAGATTAGATTAGATAATAACAAAATTAGGGGCTGTAGGGGTGAAGACCAAGATGTTTGAAGAAAACCTGGGCAGCTCTTGGTTCATTTCAGTAGCCCTGGCCTGGAGCCTGACTAGCCCTTCCTACACTATCTGGTTTTCTAATTCTCCCCACTTTAATTATATTCATAAAGATTTCCATTATCATTGTGGTTTCCATTGCACTTTGAGCCACTGAAATCTCTTCCATTCCTTGGTTTGATCTCCCTGTTGAAATTGATTCCGTTTGATCTTCTCATTGTAATGCAGTGAGGGAAGAGAGTCCAGCGAACAAGCCTCCTAAGAATTAAACTGTCTCTCTAATGTGATTACAAATGGCTGTTAACCCTCAAATCAACATAAAGGAATTGATATCTAAGGAGGGGGACTTGAAAGTCCCTCCTCCACCAGGTGCCAGCTAAAACAAGGACAGTTGCTTCCCCAGGAACAATGAGACGTACCCACCTCTTTTGCAGCGGGGGCTGTGAGAGTTAGCCAGTGTTTGTAACGCGCTTCGAAGACGGGACGCGTTGAAGAAATGCTGCAGGTGCCATAAGCGTTCTTACCACTGCTGTCTCTCAGCTGACAGGATCATCTCTTCTGGCAATTATCAAGGGCTTTCCATGCCAGGATTCGAACATGTGTCACCAGTAATAACACCTCTGTGCAACAGGGGTAGTGATAGTTTATTATTTCTGTTTTACAAAGGGGGAAACTGAGGCATGGAGCAAGGAAAGGGACTTACCCAAGATGACACCGTGAGTTAGTGGCAGAGCTGGGAATAGAACCCAGGAGTCCTATTACGCATGCCTTTGTCAGTTCCCAGCCACAGTACAGCAATGTACCTGGGCAGGAGGCCATCCTGTCAACTCTGTCCGCCGCTCCCTACACTGGTTTCCCATAGAAGAGCAAGTCAAGGTCAGTGTCTTGGTCCTTATCTTCAAGGTGTTTCATGGCCAGCTCTCAGCATCTTGAAAAGATCGGCGAAAGCCCCGGATGAAGGTTGTGATTGACACACTGCTCCTCAGGGAGGGGGAGCTGTCTACCACAAGGGTGCAGCGTGTCAGTGCAAAAGACAGCACTTTCTCAGGGGTTGGTCCCAGTGTGTGAAACGAACTCCCCCGCCGGGACTAAGGCCCATCACAAACCTCACCTCCTCCCACCCCCAGTACAAGGCGCACTTCTTTGACCTGCCTTCCCTGACATACACAAAGAGTTGCGGGTACAGCTACAGGAATCAACACAACGCTGGACAGCACACCCAGCTCTCCCCCCGGGAGCAAACCCCGCTCAACGGATGTTCGTCACGCCACCTAGTGCCCTGCTGGGAGGCGTTCGGCTATTGCAGCGAAGGGGGGTGGTAGAGGAGTGTGGGGAGAAGAGAACAAAAGTCCTGACTCCCTGCTCTGTGTCGGAATAACCACGAAATCACCCTTCTCCCTTCTGGAAGACATTTCCAGGGCAGGTTTTCTGGAGGGATCATACTGAGAGGCAGGTGTTACACGTGCGTCGGCCCCTCTCTGCAGGCAGCATTAGGGAAGGCCAGGTCACCTCCTGAGCAGTTCTGCTAAGGGCATCGGGAGGGCAATGTCAAATGGACCCATCCCAGCTGGGAATGGCAGTGCAGCTCCCACCAAGACTGGTGCAGGAGGAGGGGCCTCTCTGTGGGTTGCTGAGTTACCCATAAGCAGGAGAAGAAATTGTTTAATTAGGAAGGCGAGCGCTGGTAGCCACCTGCGTGAGCCTGGTGGAACTTGCCATTACTGGGCAGCAATTTGTGTGAGCTCGTGGGCCGGTCAGTTCTAGAGGAGAAGCTTCTTTCCCATCAGCCACTTCTCAAGTGGGAAATGCACAAAGGCAGGGGAGTCCTAGGAAAGAACAGTTCAGAGAGAAATAGGTATAGATGCAGCAAAGGGTGTGCGCTGGGGAACGTGGTGACTTTGGGATCCTAACGAACAATGTACTGGAACTGGGATGGGCTGTGACGTACATGAAGGCCAGGCCAGGTGGATTGCAGCCCATTGGATGAAGAGAATAAAGCTCCTCCTTCCTTCCATGCACTGTGCCAGCAGCAGATGGACTGAGCCTGACAACCACTGTCCGTTGTCTTCTTGAGGGCATGAGGCCTGCAGCAAACAAACCACACTTAGGCCAGGAGGGACTGGGAGTCCCGCAGAGCTCGTACACAGAGCCATTGGCATGGGAGGCAACAGCCTGCATCATTCAGTCCCTTTGTACAAGTATTGAGGCACACTGAGAGGCTCTGAAGTGTGGAGTCCTACCCATTCTCCTGGCTCGGAAGGCAGGGGCCTGGAAAGAGTGGGTTCTGACAGCAGAAGAAGTGGGATCTGTAGGGCGTGTGGAGGACCTTCCAAATCCGCCTAACTGATTAAAAGCCCAGGAGCAGATCAAAACTAAATGGGGCTTTGCTTCACCAAAAAGTCCAGCATCCCAGAAAGATCAGCCCCTCCCCGCCCCCAGTGCCAGCACCGTCTCCTCCTTGCTCTCTTCACGTTGAACTCCTGGATCTTCCTCTCCAGTCCCCTCCAAGAAGTTTTTTCTTCCTGGTGCCTCTCCTTTGGGCAAACTCATCTTCACTTTCTCCTCTCTGCCAGGAACGCCTTGATTTCCCTTTCTCCGCCCACCCACTGCTAGACACTTGGTGTCTCACTCGCTCACAGCTGCCCTTGGATTCTCTGACCTAACATCCTACCCGACTCTGGTGATGAATGAATGGGAAGAGAACATCTTAATGCTGAAGAAGGAGAAGGGGGAAGGAGAGAATTTCTGAGGTGGTGGGCTTCATTTCACACATACGTATTTTGTGTGCATGTGTGTGTGTGTGTGTTTCTGAGGAAGACGAGTGGCTTGGGGTATGGTGTGGGAGACCCCATCCTGGCCATGGCAGGTGTGAGCCTGTGTGAGCTGGGAGTTCTGTACAACGATGTTGTGGAGGATGGAACACCCAGTTGGTCCTCGGAGCTGAAACAGTAACCACCTTGTCGATGTCATCTCTTCTTCACACTGACAGCTTGACAATCTAACAGGAAAAATGAAGTCAGTGAAGGGAGAAATGCTATCAGGAGCTCTGTGCTAAAAGGGCAGACAGGCCAGATTGGAGGAAAATGAGAAGCTGTCCAGGCTAATGCAATCATTTATCATATAATCTCGCTTGGCACTTGGGTGAGGATCGTGGAAGTCCCTGGCACTAAACAGAAGCTCTCCTGGCCCGTTGTGCACTGGCACCATATGTGGGGCTCCTTCTAGCATGTGCATTGCTCACCTCTACTGGCTGATTTGCTTGTTGCTACAGCATGCTGTGCTCTCCCCCCATGGCAAGGTGTCTTTAGCCTGCACCCATTCTGGGAATGTGCAATATTCATTGTGCCACCCTCTGGCTGTGTTTGGTTTGGACTATGTCTTGTCGGCTCCTCTGACAAAAAGTTCAAAGTGAGACATCTTTTCTCATGGGTCTTTTTGGCTCCAGTTCTTGTTAGCCTATGGCTGGATTTACAGCTTCCTAGCTCCATGCAATGGAAAGATGCATTATGAAACACCACTAAAAAGCGAGGTCAGCTGTAAAGTGTGACAAAAGGGGAGCAACAAGGGAATTTCCTTTCCTGATCATGTTGCATTGTAGATTTTGCTGCATATTTGGGCCATATGTGACCTGTGCCCAAGGGGACTGTGAGATCTCCAGAGTGATTTCCAGCTGAGATGAGCTCATTCATTAAAATGCCCCTTTTCAGGGAGCACAAACCTACCCACACTATTTCTGACACACAATCATTGCAGACCAGATTCAGCCTGAACTAGGAAGAGTTTGCACAACTCGCATTTGGAAACTGGATCTTCCCACCATACCAATAACCAGTGAGCTGAGGGAAGTGATCTGATTAATGGGAACTATCCAGTCATTTCCATTTCACGTTATGCTGCCAGCGATTCTCTCTAATGACTATTCTGTGAGGCTGCAGGCTTCCCAGGTAAGTCCTTTGCTCTCTGGATCTCCTCATCAAAGGGGGTACTTTTCCCAAGGCTTAGACCAGCTGGACAAAAGAAGCCTGTTTCTTAAAACTGTTTGCACTCAGTTACATGCACAAAAAGGAATGCTTTAATTTGTGCTTGTAGTTACCATGAGTGTACTGTACCAAACTGAATGCTGTCCCTCTGACCCTAGCCGTTAGCCAAAATTTAAGACCTCAGAAGGTTGCTTCCACTTGGATGAGTAATTGGTGATAGGAGTCAGGGAGAATCTTGGTGTAATCTTGTTTAGTCACAGACCATGCACACACTGTCCTATTTCCCTGAACACAACAGAAACTGCCAGCAGCAGGAAGTTTCCTTTCTCAGAAATCTCCAAGTCTGCCACTTCAGTGAGCTCTGTACCCAAGAAGCTCTGTCTCTTTGCTTCTTCTCAGGGTCGTGGGCACAAGAACTTCTACTGCCTTGCTCCCCCCAATACACACAACTTGCAACAAATATCCCAGCCCCTGCATTTGCAGCCAGAAAATCTCCTGCAAATCCACCTAGTGTTGCTCTGCTCTGGCCATGTTGCCTAGTGTCTTGGACAGTAGCCCCCAACTGTCTGCAGCTGGTCTTACTACATAAGGAACTTGATTGCTCTGTCTGTTGAGTATGAAACAGTATATTTGACACACCTACTGGTTTTAATGCGAACTAGGGTTGCATATGGAACCAAGACCCCCCTGACTGCAGCTCTTGGCACCTTTCAGGAAAACAAACTACTTTCACATGTAAATGACTGGTTACAGATGCAACTGACCATTTGCAAATGCAATTTCCTAACATGCATTCCTAGTCATGGTAATTGTGTGCACAAATTAGATATACAATTGCACACTCATTTTTGTGTGCATTCTTGAATGGACTTAATTTTAAAAATCAGACCCTGGTTCTCTAATAGTGCACCAGGAGACACGTTGTGTCAAATCACACAAATGCATACACAAATGGATTTTCAGTTGTGTAACTACTAGAGTGGACTGAGCATAACAATTCCATTTCATGGCACCTTGGGAGGGGAGGGAATGTGCATGGGGATTAGTGGCCTAGGATGTGGTAGGTCCGAGTTCACATCCCTGCTCTGAATCAAGCAGAGTTTTTCATTCTGGATCACTCCAAATGAGATAGGACAGGGGCTTGATGCTGGATCTAGGACTATCAGGCCAGTACCCTAACTACCCAGCTATACAGTCCCTGTCTTTCCCCCTCTATCTCTCAGCCCTGAAAACCAATACATTTGAGCTTTGACAAAACAGCATATTTCAGCAGAAATGTTCCAACCAGCTCTAGTAACTACCCATCACACAGGCCCTTCTGCAGTGTAGGTCCTTCCATATCCATTTATACAGTAGGTCCATAGTCCTTTCTCCCAATGCCATTCACCATCAGTGCTCATAGCAGCCTGGCCTTGTTCTTTCAGAGCATCCAAGCTTGCTGGCCTTGGAGAGGGACACTTTCTCTCTCCTTCTGCAATTAACCCTGACTGAGTATAGCCAGCCAGGTGAGGCATATCACACCCTTGGCTACCTTGCAGGACCCAACCCTGGCAGATTTTATCCACTTCCAGTTAATGCTTGTGGTCTAATTAGTAGTTCAGGTCCCAGTGGCCAAGAGAAGAGTGTCACATGCAGAGGACCTACCAGACCCATTAGCCACCTATTTCCAGAGTTAGAACCTGAGATGCAAAACTTCCCTGAGGCTCTGTATTGTTGTGTCCACCCGGAGCATGGTGTATTAATTATTATGATCACTGATGACACCGAGTGACTATAGAACAGTACTAATGATGCAAATTAATTGGATTATTACTGCCTCTCCCCACTGAAGTTCTCAGGGTGCTGTGGGGCTGAGATATCCTAGCACACAGAACTTACAATGGGATCCAACGGACAAGAGAAAATCCAGGCATGATGCTATTCGGACAAAGGAAGGCGGGAGTGATGAAAAGGAAACCTGGTGCATGCCTGGCACGAGGGGTGAAAGCAGGAGACACCAGCGGAGGGCGAAAGGTAGAGTAAGTTACGAAAGCCTGATGGGGTCTGGTATGTCACCATTTATCTCATGGGTTACACAGTTTACATGCATGAAGATCTAAGACTAGATTGTACCTTTGCATCCAACACAGCCTCAGGCATGGCTCCACCTCCGCCAGCCCTCGGAACGAATTGTGATTGAGAGAACCACAGCCCTACCACTCCATGCCCCTCTCCATCTGCTCCCTGCTTACTTGCTTGCAGGGGACATAGTTGGAGAATAGGGTGACCAGATGTCCTGATTTTATAGGGTCAGCCTCGATATTCTGTGATGTTCTTAGCCATTACCTCCACATGGCTTTAAACATTCTGGGGGGCTCAAAACACAACCTACCCGGACTTTGAATCTTATCCACCAGTTCCTTCCCCCTATAGTGCAGCAGCGTGAGGGCTGAGGTTGGTAGGACAGGATGCGTGCTATGGACAGACCAGTGCTATATCTGCCAGGTAATTTGTCCCATTGCTGTATTTCTGTTCTAGCTGCTTAAGCAGTGCAGGAAAAGGCCCTACAAAGCCTGCATAATTGGTCCATTTTCTCTGCTGCATGCTCTCCCTCTGTGGAGAGCGTCGTCTCCTCAATTCAGTGCAGTAGAAGATAGATATTTACAGTGCCCTAGTTGGGACAGAGAAGCATTGTCTGTAGGGGAGGGATATAGGAGCAGGTCTGAGGCCCGCCAGTGAAAATACAGTGGGATTTGGGCTTGTAGGATCATATAACTACATGGGTCAAAAGTTCCTTTCCATCAGCTCTCTGTTGCTGGTGCTGTTTGCACCTCACTTCCCTTATTGGGGTGTGATGGGAGGATCCAAAGGAAAGGAGCTTTCTCCGATGTTTTCAGTTTGCACCTCTATGCGGGTCACACAGCTGAAGGAAAAATCACGGCAAGGCTCATGGGAGCATCTGCTGTTTTCCAGCTGATCTGCCTTGGCTCTAGGATGCCTGAGAAAACCTGCTCTGTCCATGCAAGATGTAGATTTTGCTTCTACACAGGTTCTTGATGTGGGCAGCTCACTGTTCTAGGGCCCTAGATGTAGTGACGGGGAAAATATTTCGATCAATCAGGGGCTTCCCAATTCAAACCCGACACAGGATTACATTGAACAATGATGGAGGGGGCAATGGAGCGCAGACTCTGCTTCAGACCGATAGGTGGATTTCATTCCCAGGGTGAGATCTCAGCCTGGGGGAGGTGGTGTGTTGCCCAGCTGTTATGCTGATGAGACAGAAGAAATGTTGGCAGGCTGGCACATAGGACCTATGGTGAGAAGCCAGTCTGCCCGTCTGCTAACAGCCCCAGCCTCACTGCAGCCACCCACCATGCCAAAGAGAAACCAATGTGCAGTTAGCTGTGTGGGTGAATTCTGGCTCATTCTGGTCTTGTTAGCGTCTTATACTGGGTGCATTAGGGTGACGTCTGAGAATCTCAGATGAGAGATCAGCAGTTAGTGGGCGACATGCAGTAGGAGTGGGGCTGACTGACCACTGGCCTTTGCAGGGAGTTTATGCCCCTGGTGTTGGGTGAACACTGGCTGCAAGGACTGTTTCTCTTTCCCTGGGGGAACCTGTTGAACAACCAAGTAGCAACTCGGTAATGGAGGCAGCCAACCACACTGCAATGTGGAAATTGAATCTGAGGGCTCTGAAGGGATATTCACATGGATTTAAAATATACAGATGGATACAGTGCCTGTATTTTAAAGAAGGGTACGGGAACATAGCTCTAGCTGGAACAGCAGTGGCTTTCAGTGCAACCTTGGGGAGGGGAACTCTCAGATCTCTTTCCCCAATTTGCTCCTTTTAAGAATGCAGAAGAAAGACTCTAAGAGAGAATGACCAACCCTAGCTGCCACAATGGATTACTCCTCCCAGCTGATGGACAGTGTTTACCGAAGGGAGACTCCTTCTTTGGTTTTAGATATAAATGACTCAATGCCAGGCCACCATTCAACTCAGGGCCAGCTGAGAAGGACAGAAGAGGAAGGCAGACTTAAAAGAGTCTTAGTACACGACACCAAGGTAGCCACATCTGTGACACAGGCCAGGATGTTCAGATCAGTCCAAAACCAGGCAGGCCCCTGCCATGTGTGGAATCCACAGTTTGTTCTTTCCCCTGGAGTTCACTTTAAGAGTCAAGATGATCCGACTGCATTTGTTGTGGCGTAAGAGCTCTTTGGTTCAGCAGACCCAGTTGCCATCAATTAAGCAAAAACATCTCCGAAGACAGGGCAGCGAGAGTGAGTGTGTGCATCCACAAACCCATTTGCTGTTTAGGTGTCAGAAATAAATTTCACCACTGGAGTCTGCAGCATCTGATTAGTGAATTATTCAGTTTGGAGATTGCATTCCTTGTGACCTCATTAGTAACCCCAAGGTGAGCGGGATGCATTAGACTAACCACCTCATTGTCACTGAGGAGCAGAACGGGGGCATTAAAAGGGATTAAAGTGCTTTACCAAGAAGTGCGGCCCAACTCATAAAAACAATACAAATAAAAAAGGGAGTGCGCTGTTAAACTGGCAGATAAACAGGCTGGCACAGCGTGGGGACGCGAGCAGGAGCGTGCTGGCAAAGTGGGGCAGAGAATAAAGGCCAATCCTTTAAGAGACACCAAACCAAAGAAGGACAACTTCACCCAGGCCCAGCTGTGGGGCAGGAGCTCAGGTCTTCACCACACTTTGCCTTTATATCAGCATTTATGGCCTGATCCAGACTCTGTTGAAAAACCAATGGAAAGACTCCCATTGATGTTAGTGGGCCTTGAATGAGGCCTGTCTGGTAAGAAGCACTACAGGGAGCCTTTAGAGAGAGAAGTTGAGACCTTTCTGTCTGAATATATCGGCGAGTATCACTTCCCCATTGTACAAATGGAGAAACTGAGGCACGGGGTGGGGGCAAGAAGAGAGCTGTCCCAAATCACACACTGAAGCAGTGGCAGAGCCAGGATTACAACCCACATCTCTTGGCTCTCAGCTCTGTGGTCTTGTTAGTAGGTGACACTGCTTCCCTGTGTAGGCCACTCCAATTGAGAAGGTGAATCATCTCCTGGCAGGATCGGGACCTGAGTGCACTGAAAAAACCATCCTCAGCAGAGGGCTGAAAGGGCAACTGACTGACTGATTCTTGTGGCTCCTTTATTTTTAGACTCTAAAACAGTCACTGGTGGTCTTTCAGGGATGGAGCCTCCGAACACTCTCCAGACCCGAGACCCAGGGCCTCTCTCTGGTCTCCCATCCCTGGTGCCTCTCTCTGATCTCCCAGCCCAAGACCCAGGGCCCATTTTGTGGCCTCCCAGTCCCAGTTCCAGATCTCCTGACCCCCGGCTTGAGTCTCATCTCTGGTTTCCCATTCCACTGAAGTTGGAAGAAAGAGCTCCCGCCCAGCAGGAGCTGGCTGAATCGTGGGGGAAGGAATCTGTGAGCAGGTCTGCTAAATCCTCCCCACCTTTTCCTCTTTGTCTGGGTTTACATCACCGTAACTGAGAGCAGGATATGGTCCTGGGAGTTTATCCTACAGCTTGAACCTTACTGAATGTGGAATGGATGCAGGATGAGGAGAGAGTGCTGAGGGGAATGGCCGGAGCTGCCTTTTCCTGATTCACATGGGTTTCTTATTAAAGAAAGAGGGAGATGGGTTTGTATCAAGCTCCCTCTGGGTCATCGCTTCTTCTTTGTTCCTGCTGGGAGGTATTGGCTGACGTGCATTGCTTTCACCACGGGATGAGCCTATTAGTGACCAATGCAGCTACATTTGTTTGCTCAGCAGCGGTTGCCAATAATGGATGCTAAAAGACTTTGTGGTTCATTGATGGCCAAGCTCATAACCACACACCCTTCAGCCAGTTCTTGGGAGAGATGCAAAGCTCCTTGATGCTTCTGCTTGGGTCCTAAACTCTGCCTCCTACACAGCACAATGGGTCGGCTCCCCGGCACCTGCACTCACAGGAGGTATCCTTTGTAAGGGATCCTGGGGAATGTCCTCCTAATTTAGACCCTGGGGTGGACGAATCCAAGTGGCAGAGTTCCCCCACCCCTTCCACCAGTACAGGGGCTGAACTCCTGTGTTTGCAGCTGAGATTTGAACCCAGACTGATCCCCCACTGACAGGTCCAGCTAAGCCCAGTGGGTTCCCTATTTCTTTATCTGATCCTCTTGGAGTTAGGCTAAACTTATCCCCAACTCATAGCAGGGTCGGCATTCCAGAGAGGCACTTTCTGTGTTACTCCAAGGACATTTCCTACTTAACCACTCTTCTTTGGTGATGCCTCCTACTTACCATGCACATGGCCATGGCTTCTCCCATGGAGTGAAGACGTTACAAGGGTTTTCTCCCTGATCTCTTGGACTCAGATGAACCCGCCTCCACGGAGACCCCACTCAATAAACTCCCACGTGTCCCATCGTGCTAGCATTCACTATTTTTTTTAACTTCGCCAAAGCTGGGAATATTTCCAAAGTCTGAGCACAGGGAAAATTATGATTCCATAATAATATTTTAATTCTCTGATAAGCTAAATTAACTTCAGGCCCCTTGTGTCCCATTTCCCTTGCTGGCACCAATAATGGCTGATGAAACCCCGGGTACTGATGAGATTGAGGGAGGTGAAAACACACCATCCGAAGGAGCGTGATCTAGGGGAGATAGACTTTGGCCCCAGAATTCCAGGGAAGGGCATCTGTCCTGTCTCCATACCAGGGCCAGTAGGGGGCACTGTACTTTACAACTGCAGGTGCCTGACAACCTTTGTTTCCAACTGGGTCCAGTCACTGCCCCACCTGGCTGGTGACTTGGGGAAGGAAAGCCTGGATTGGATCCACAGTGGGAAAAAAAGGACAAGGTGGCGAATGGGATGCAGCAAGAAGTAAACAGAGAACGAGAGAGCCCCGGCTAGCCAGAGCCATGAGTAACTCTTAGCAGAGTTAGGACGTAGCTAGTTCTTTCTGTGCAAGATAGATGAACCCAAGGGGCTCCAAGCCTACTAATAAGAAAGGGCCGGTCTGTATTCCTCCCAGATCTTACTCCTACAAAGTGACTTTTGTAAGGTCAGAGCTGCTGCCTAGGAATCGAGGATAGCTGAATTAGTTGGGGTACAGTAAGAACATGAACCAAAGCGGAACCTTGCCTTTGTCAGAGGGTCAGATGCAGCTGTTGCAATGGGGACGCAGCAGGGGGTGCTGCCTCTCCAATGACACACCACATCCCTCCCTATGTTTGCTTGTCTAGCTATAGGCCTGGGCCCGTTTCTGGGTGCTTTTAGTGGTGCTGGCCACCTGCTTTGTCGTGCTTCTTGCCTGGGGAGTCTCAGGGAGATGGCTGGGGGATTACCCAAAGTAGGAACCTTTTGGTTGATGCTTCTTATTACTAGCCATCCCTTCTGGCCGTTACCCAGATGCCTTTACCTTTGCATCCTGCGAGAGTGCTCTGAGCTCAGCTGAGACGTCGTAGCAGGGGCGGGAGGCACGAAGGAGCCAGGCCATGATGAAAAGAGTTTTATGAGGGTTAATCATCCCCACTTTTATGCTATCTGAATGTGTGAAGAATCTCTTTAGAAAAACACACACCGACAAGTAGCCATAAAAAGAATGTGTGAGAGATGCAAAGAGTAGCGAGCCACCTAGGATTTTGGCTCTGCGGCAGCTCTTTCCTTATCCCCCCGCCATCCATCAGATGGGAAATTCATTTAATGCTATTTCATAATATATGCTTATGCACTAGGTATTTCAAGCCATTTGCATTGTCAAGTCATGTGCATTGATGTAAAGTCTTCGCTTTCCCTTGTGTGGCTGCTGGTGTCATCTTCAAGCAATTGCCTAATGGTGACTTGAAGAACTGAAGGGAAAAGATGCAACAGAAATTAAAAACTAATCAGTGAGTTGAACTAAGGATTCCTTTCATTATCGTCTTTATGATCATTGTATTGTATGAACTGAGCCTCCAGCAGGCACAGAGGTCCTCTTTAAATTTAAAAAGGTTAATGGTATGGTGGTTTAGATTAACCACATTTGCTTTCTTCTGAATTCCAGTAGAATTCCCTGTTAACTGGGGTTCTTCAGTGGATATTCTCATCTGTCCCAGGTTAGCAGCAATTCCAAGTTTGAAGAGGCTGTTTAAAAAGCCCAAAAAATCTTAAAATGTAATAAACTACTGTGTTAAATAAACCATGGGACTCCTCGCATTTCATCTTCATTTCTCATTTTAATCCTCATTTGGCACCCTCTGTATTTAAAAAGGCTGACACTTAAAATTTCACATCTCCTTACTCTCTGGTTAAACACCACTTAATGCCTTGGCACTGGTCAAATGTGTTCCTTTCCCATTAGGCAGAATGTTTGCAAACAGTGTCGTGGATAAGCAGCCATTGTGCCATTCACTCTGCACCCTGGGGGAGCCCCAACAGAGGCAGAGCAGCCATGCCTGTTTAGGTGTGTTGAATGCAGAGCAGTCTGGTTTGTTACAGAAGCTATTGTACATTCCCTTTGAAACTCTCCTGTCTTTCTTGTGCATTCAAATGGGAGCTGCATTCTCTCAGCTCTGCCTTGTGTCCAACCAGGACTTGCTTCCACTGACAACAAATCGCACTTTAAGCAAATCACACTTTTAAACGATATTTTAAAACATTTACAAACCTCCGTGTAGCAATTTGCTCTTCTCAGTGAGCCCATGTAGTGCTTCGAATCACTTTATGCTACACTTAAAAGAGATGATAGCCATGATAAAGGATGAGGGAAGGGCCTGAGGGATGAAGGACACGTGCCTCAGTTTCTTTCTTTCTTTCCCATCGTAGTTTCCCCAGTGTGTTCAACGTGGGAGCAATTTGCACTCGGCATTTTCTGTGCCAGACGGCTCTTCGGCTCATTGCTGCAGCGTGAGGATTCTCACGTTTCTTTCTTTGCTTAACCCTTTAAAAATGTTTCATCTGTCAGGGCCGGAAGCTCCCCCAGGATTCCCCTTGAAGTACAAGCGGTCTCATTACATTCGCTTGTCAAGCACACAGGCAGAATGACAGACGTCCTGCGGTGCACAGAAGCCTAAACAGACCCTCTCCTATGGCTACATGCAGAGCAAGTGGTGTATTCAGTCACATACATGCACACCCACGCATGCCAATGCAGACATACACATAACAGCCACTGTATGAGTCCATGCAGGCTTTGAACCCCTGACCCTCAGCTGTCAGAAGCTCAACCTCCCTGAGCGGGTAGCAGTAGTAGGTTGTGTGCCTGGCTGTGCTGTGCAGGGCCGCTAAGCGTCAAGCATCTCGCAGCCCCCCCTCCATTTGCATTCCCGGATCCCCGCCCCTTGTCCTCAGCCTCTTGCACCTGGCTGAGCTGTTGGCAGGAGCGGCAGTTGCCGCTGTCCACTGCTAGCTGCCTCTGTAGAGCCCAGCTTCAGGCCCCTTGTCTGCTTCCCCAGCGGGGAGGAACAGCACCAGCTGTACCTGGGATGATGCTAATGAGCAGGCGACTGGCGGTGATGGAAGGTAAGGGGTGGGGGGTGTCAGCACCAGCCCCAGGCTCCCCCTTCCCCCAGATCCCCGCCCCTGGAGAGACCCTGCTCCCCTCCCAGACTGGCCTAAGCACTTAGCCTAGACACCACCCTGGCACCCTCCCACCTGGCCCAGGCACCCGCCAGCACCCCTAGAAACCCCCGTCCTGCCCCAGCTTCGGAGTTGCTGATGTTGGTCCAAGCCCCTGCCCTAGCCCTGCCCCTGCACTGGGAAGGGCGCAGTGACCCTAAGACAGTTAGTGGCCGTTTGCAAAATGCAAATGAGCTCATTTTCATAACATGTCACCCGTGGAGCTGCACCCGGGCGGCCATGGTCCACTCAGAGACACGTGTGTGTACGTCCAGGCATGGCTGCGGCTGAGCGGCCTGTATGGTCCCATCCCCACAGTGTCTGAGCACCTCGTAATCTTTCATTCACATGCCCATGCAAGGCAGGGCTGTTATCCACAGTGTACAGAGGGGGAACTGAGGCACAGAGAGGCTAAGTGAATTGCCCAGGGTCACACAGTGAGACTGTGTCAGAGCAGGGACTTGAACACAGCTCTCCCCAGTCCTAACCTCCCTCTCAGCACCCGTACAACACAAATGACACAAAACCTGACATGGTGCGACTGGCACTGGCCTTAGCCCACTGTCAGCTTCTCAGGAACTCCGCAGCCGGGCCCTGAAGTGCTCTCAGCGGGACAGGAAGGGGAGCAGGGAGCTGCGGCTTCACTCAGCAGCCTCTCTTCGGACAGCTCCCAGGCTTGCCTCTCCCCCAAGAATTCAAGGACAGTCAGGTGTCTCAGAGGACAGCGCAGCTCCTCTCCTTGGGGCTGTGTCAGCCTGAGAGCCACAGCCGCGTTGTGATGGGGTGATGGTGCCGCCCAGAAAGTTGCTTTGCTGGAGCATGGCTCACACGCATGGTGACCTCAGTGGCGGTAACCAGCTGGGCCATAGACCCAGAGTGACTGGAGGTGGGAAAGAGCTGCCAAGCCCCTCCCCAATACCATGGCTGGATGTGACTCACTGACTGGGACCGTGTCCCAATTGCTGTTCCAGGAGTTACCTTCCTTCCAGCCCCGGGAAACAGGGGCAGCAGCCATTACGGATTCGCACCTCCGTGCTGATGAAGAGACCCTGCTCCATCCAGATTGTATGTGCTACACGGCGTGCGCCAGCTCCCCAACACGAGAGCGACAATCCCCAGGGACTCAGCTTCATTCTCACAACTCAGCCATCGCAGCTGCCACCCCTGCCCAGCCTGTCTGATTGCTGACACGTTGAGGCACGAGAGGTCCCAAGAACAAGCCCCCACAGAAGCGGCTGCAGGAGGCACCTCACCTGGCCCTTCCACACCAACAGCTGCTGCCCCACTGCTCAGGAGCCCTCAGATGCCCCTTCTTCTTCCGCAGGTCTCAAAGGTCCCAAATGCCTACCCTGGAGAATGGACAGTGTCTGCATCCTCTCAAATGGCCCCCACCAGCGCATCTCGCCAAGCCCCTCGACGTCCCATTCAGAGCACGCTGTGCCTGCTCTTCATGGTGTCTGTTGCGCTGGGAGCGCCAAAAACTGCCAAAAACTGGCTTGAGACTTGCCAAACTCATTGCACATAGGCAGGTGCTTGGCCACAGGAGACCACCAGATTATGCACACACACAGCTCTCCTCACTTCTCCCATCCTCTTCGTTGTTTTCGTCCTGCCTTTCATTAGACTTCGGGGCAGGGGCCACCTTTTACTCTGGGCCTTCTACTGCACTACAAATCACAGAGACCAGACTGGATCTGAACCAGCAACTGGTCTGTATCGCGTCCCCAATTCCTGGAGCTGTCTGATCCCCCAGGCAAATTTAAAAGGCAGCTTCCCAAATGTTCCAATTTACATAGAGTTTCCCAATGCCTCTCCCGGCCCCTGGAGTCCTCAACGGCTATTCAGGGTGCCATGCACCTTGCCTGTGTTTTGGAGAGAGGCTGGAGTTTCCTGGTGGCTGCTCACTAAACAACTGGAGTTATCTGTATCCAAGGAGAGCTGCGTTACCCTGCTGTGTATGGGAAAGCTTCACTTCAGTGCCTTTCTCCCAGCTGGGCTGGGTTTGTCATGGCTTTTTTGGGTTTACGCACATGCTCTGGTCTAATATTTCTGGAGGGCTGGAGATAGGATTGAGTCAGGAAGACAGAAGCGGCTGCCCTCCTGGCCTCCCCTGCCCCGCCTGCTTTGGGAACTGGGTCTCTGTAAAGCAGGCCTGGGAAAGGCCACATTCAGACCCGTCGCCTGCTTCTATTGCCGGTTGGTCGCCATTTAATGACAGCATCCCGGCTCCCTGGTCACCCTGCCTGGCAGCGCTCTCTGGGCCTCGCCCCAGACCCGGGCACTGGTTTTAGTGACCTCCTCACCATGTCAGGTTTCCTTCAGTCTCCAGGCAGCGCGGCCGCGTGGGGGGGGGGAAGGAACGTGCTGCTCCTGACAGGGGCTGAGAGCACGCACCAGGGAAATGGCCAGTGCTGGGCACAGCTCTGCGAAGGGAGTAGGGCCCCTCAGCCCTACGGTGCAGCACCCCAGGGCCCCTGACACACACAGCTCTGCTGCTGCACCTTAAGCCCAACCTGCAGCTGGCACAGATGTGCCGATGCACCCTGGCTCTCCCCTGCTAGTCCATCGCTGGCCTGGGGCAGCTCTCCCAACGCCCTCTCCCCACAGCCCCCGCCAGCCCCCTCCTCGGCTGGGAACTATTCCATCAACGAGCTACTGAAAGAAGGGGCCAGGGATCCTGCTGAGACCCTCAACCCCTCCGGCTCCTGCTCAGCAGGGAAACCAAACCCCTGCCGTACGAGAGCAAGATGTGAGCTGGGGAGCTAAGCCGCCATTAGCAGCACCCTCTTCTCTGGCAGACCTGCTTTCTCTTTGCGGTCCCTTGTACCTCCCTCCCCCACGCCCTCCAGCTGCCACCTGCTGCCGTGGTGGAGGCTGAAAGTGTCTGCCTTTGACTGCAAACTGCATCCAACAGGGTGAGCGGCTAGCCGTGCCTTGGGGGGAATCTGCTCATGTTGGGAACCAGCCAGTCCCCCAACCCACACGAGAGGCTTTCTCCCGGCCCTTGCTGCTTCCCTGCTGACCCCTGCCCTGCTCCCCGGCCTCACTGGTGAGCTGGCACTTGCCCAAGCAGGACCAGACACAGCAGAGGAGGGGACGTTGTTTCTTGCTCCTGAGCCAAGCCCGCAGCTCGGGGAGCCCTCTGAGTAATGCAGCTCGCCCGGCTCCAGAGAGGTGGGTGGTTAACATCAAGGCTGTTTGTGTTTTCTCTCCTCCTCCTGTCACCTACCAAAAACCTTTCAGGTGGGTGGTGAACACAGTCATCCCTGCCACCTCCGGCTGGCTCCATGAGCTGCACGAGGAGCTGGCCCCAGGCTCAACACGGCAGCTGCTAGGGAAAAGCAGGGGATTAGTTGTGATTCCAGGGGACAAAGCGGTGACAGTGAGAGGGGCAGTTAAAACCCAGGGATGCCAGAGCAGGGAAACCAGCACATTGGTGAGCTGCAAGGTGGCTGGGACCTGCAGAGAGCAGGGCCCAGGGAGGTGAGAGCAGGAAAGGCTAAAGGTGATGGGCCTGGCATGTTAGGGGTGAGTAACCCCCTTGGATGCCATTGATACCCTCTGTGTTTGAAGCTGGCACCAGCCTTCCTTAATATTGCTTGCCGGTGAGGGGATCGCTTTCCCATGCAGTGTATGTGGCGCTGGGGAGGGGGTGTTAAAAAGCTGAGAGAGCTGGGGCAGAGTGCTTGGGACTGCAGCAGGGACCCACCGCCCCCTCACTGCTCCCTGAAGGAGAGAGAGGTGACAGCACCAGGGAGCAAAGAAAGGGAAATGCTCTCAACATTTTCTAGACACTTTTTCTTTTGCTGGTCCCCTCCTCATGGCTGTCACCAGCTCTTTGTCCTGCCAGCCCAGTCTAGTGGGCCAGAACCCCCCAGATCTCTGCCAGTCTACCTGAATCTGCCCCCTCTAGTCCAGCCCATGGAGCTGTGCCAGTGCGCCTCGGTCCTGGCCTGCAGTCCCTGCTGTTCCAGCCCTGAACTAACCCCTGCAGCTCTGGCCCTGCCCCTCAGTCCTGGCCTGCGCTGCAGAACCACCTCCAGTTCCCTACTCCTTTCCAAGCGCTCCTGCACCCCTGTCTTGCTCACCCCTCCATTTTCCTTGTGTGGCTCACCCCTGGCCAGGAAGCAGGGCGGGTGGGTACCTCCTGCCCAAACGTCTCCATCACCGCTGCATATCCTTGTTTGAACCCTGCCTGGATTCTCCCCTGCGGCACGTTCAGGGGCGCCTGCTCCCCTACAAACCAGTCTCCGAAAAGGGATGGGACAAGCTGGGGCTGGCAGCCTTGTAGGGCTGGGAAAAAAATCCTGGCTCAGGCATTTCCTTCACACCCTGTGACCAGCAGGTGGCGCCGCGTCCAACTCCAGCATGGATCCTTACAAGTCTGTTCTGCGAGGCTGCTCCCTGGGACTCCCTGGTTGGGGTTCCCTAGAGGGGACAATTGTGCCTATTTCTTAGCAAATCATTTGTGCGCTTTCTCTCTCGGTCCCTCCGAAATGCTCTCCTGGTCCCTGGCGATGAGATGGAGCGGACCCCTCTTTTTCCCCCCTTGTGTACCCCCTGGCTTGACGTGGTTTCCGTACCATACGGGGTTTTACAGTTCGATTCAGTAGCTCTCAGCACCCCCACTACACAAATTGTCCCATCCCTCCTGCCCGGGTGTCCTTGTGTAGAGATCACTCTGGGCCTCAGTCGCCCGCGGTGACATGAACGTGGCCGAAAAGTGTGGGATCTGACCTGCTCTGCTGGGCTGTGCTCATTGTACTCTTTTAATGCAGAGCTTGGGGTTGCTGGGTTGGGGGATGGCAACTGGGAGGACCCTACAATGTAATAATACTGTCATCCTTTACCTGGCCTTTGCTGAACTCGCCCCTGTCCAGTCCCCGACAGCACACGCTCGCGGCCCTGCGGCATCTGCGGGAACCAGAAACCAGCCAGGTCAGACTCAGACAGTGACGGGAGGGACCATGGCAGGTAGAGAGGGCACAGGCAGACACCTCTCACTCCCAAACCCTCTGGCGAGATAAGCCAGGGAATGCCAGCCGGCCTTCCCTGTGCTAGGCGCCTCACATCCAAACTCCACCCAAGGGGCGACTAACCCATGACACCGGACAGCTGAAGGGTGGAGGTCAGCAAACGGCAGGGGAAGACAGCGTTTGCAGTAAACAAGTTCAGGGCCAACAGAGGGGAAGGAGGGGCTCAGAGGCCTTGGCCCAGGAGACGTTTGGAGCTGAGATTTCCCATCAGTGGGGCCGCCGATGAGGCAGAGAAAGGCAGTTCCAACCAGACGGCAGGTTCTTGCACCGACCGTGGGGAGGCCATGGGATGGGACGGGGAGGAGCGCAGTGCTAGACAAGCAGAGGGAGCAGGGCAGAATGAGGTCTGAGCAGTGGGATGGGGCAAGTCCGCTGAGAAATTTGAAACCTGATGGCAATGACTTCGAGCGTGTGCAGCCGAACTAGGGCGCTGCACGGTGCGCCAAGCTTCTGGGGGCGCTTAGTACCACCCACTGGTTATTGCTAGTAAACCAGCCCTCCAGGGATTTCTTCTTGAGGTTTCCATGGCGTGGGGCAGGTCGCGTTCCGGGAGGGAGAAGTACATGAGCGGAAGGACTGGGAAGCCTCGTTGACCTCACCCACCCCAGGGCAGTGGACATGACTAAGAATCAGGCCTTGGTCACCACGCTCAGAATGACCTTGCTGCAATTACCAGCAGCTCCAGGAAACCTGCTCAGAGCCCTGTCTCTCCTCCTGTGCACCTGAGCAGCGTTATTTTGTGCTCTCGTATCTGACGTTTTAAGGTGAATGGTGACGTTTTAGTGTGCGCATCAGGGCGTGCGATCTCTGGGGTGAAGCCAGGAGTTACGCAAGCTTCTCCCGTGTACAACTGGCCGATGTTTCTTAAACCTGAGCTGTAGCATGCCTCCCTGCCCCAATCCAGCCTCCCCCACCCCATATTTGCCAATGCATCTCAGTCCTGACCCACAGCCACCCCTAATGCTCCAGCTGTACAGCCCTGCTGATGCCCCATGAGCCAAACATGCGGAACACCCAGCCGTACCTTCCCTGGGCTCTCCAGACGCCAATGCCCCTGATCTCCAGCTCTGCCTCCTTTGCAGGCTCGGACCTCTCCTTAGGAGCCTGCCAGTCACGCCAGTGGCTTTACGATCAGAACAAAGACCCAGATGAGACCCCAAAGATCTGTTAGACTGGCCGCCTGCCCTAGCATTGGCACTGAACCCAAGTCATGGGAGGCGAAAGGCCAGGACAGCAGGCCACTGAAGCAAGCCGCCTCCGGTGCTTCTTTTTGTCCCTTTTGCTCCTAGGAAGCAATGCAAACAACCCCATAAGAATCAGAGAAACGGGCCCCACAGCATATGGCAGCCTCGTCTGTATACAGCCCAACAGGCTCGGGGCAGCCGGGGAACCTGTTACCTCCCGGTCCGATTTTAACGCAATCGTGTGTTACAGTCTTGGGAGAAGAATGAGCCGAACGTAATAGCATCACCATGGCTCTCCCTGCAGACAGGTCAGCGCACAGGCCCCGGGGGAGAGAACCTCACCGGCAAGAGGTGCTCACCTGCACCATTTTTACGCCACGAACAGATGGCAGCGAAAGCTTCAGAAATAAACAAGTGGAGCAGGGAGAGATTATGGCGGCAGCCTGGGAGGGATGGTGGCAGATTTCTCCGGCTCTGTGAGGGTCTCATCCATGCAGTGGGGATGGAGTAGATGAGGAGAACAGCTCCTCCTTTCTCCCACCCCACGGCTTCTCCATCGCCTCCTATTCCCCTGGTTTGTGATGAAGTCGCTAGTGTCTTTGTGAGCTGTTGCCCTCTATTGCATAGAGTGAGAACTACTTCCCTGTGCAAGTCATAGCCCCTCCACGGGTGCTCGCAGCTAATCTCTGTCGGCTCTGGTGTTTTAGGAGCAGGCGTTCTAGCCCTGCCACTGTTGGTGAGTTCGAGTGGGCATCCCAGGAACAGCCGTGCCAGAGCAGAGATGTAAGTGGGGGATTTAATGTGCTCTGTAAGCTTGCTCTGGAGGAGGCTAATCCTCTGTGATGTGCCCTTCTAGGAGCTGGCCTTTCACATAAAAAGGCCTGTGCAACAGCAAACATCCGCTCAGACGCGCTTCCCACTCGGAGCTCCATCAAAACAGATCACTTCCCTTCTTCACCCCAAGGTAGATGGAGAAAGCCTATGGCCCTGGACACGCAGCAGTGGAATCATGCAGCCAGGATTTCAACCCTTTCTAGATCCTCCGAGGTTCCGTCCTTCCTTGATTCCTTACTAGGGAGTCCAAACAACTGGTGTGAGTTCAAACAGGAAGCAGCTGGCAATCGACAAGGGTGACAGCTTCACCAGCCACACCATGTTCAGACATCACAGCCTGCCTGAGATCCAGGCCTTTAGGAGAGCAGAAGCATCTGAAACAAAGCCAAGAAGGACATGACTTGAGGAAATCCAGAATGCTGCTGCTCGCCGTGTTCCTGTGCTGACATCACACCCCGACAGTGACCAGAGAAAATGCCAGGAGCAGCAAACACAGGTGGGACGGCCACATTAGCAGCCAAACAGGCGCCTGCAGAGGGAACTGTTCTGAGAACAAGGAGTGGCCATGAAATCTCAAAACCAGCAAGGGCCAGAGATACTGATGGATGTCCAATAAGCAGTTCACATTTTAACTAGAATGCCACTTAGCTCTGCTCAGAGCAGGTCTAAATGATACAGTGGATCAAATGGCAGCACCTTGGCCCTGCTACATCTTCCCCCATCGTTCCTGTTAGTGGAGCTATTTCAGAGCTAGCGCAAGTCTAGTGTAGACAAGGCTAGTGCGTCAGCAGAACCCATTTTATCTCTCATGCCGAGTCAGCACCTGCTACCAAGGAGAGGTGTTTCAAGCAGAGCTCACCCGCGACTGCGAGGCATGAAATTCCCTTGCAAAAGGAACAGTTTCAATAAAGGGAAATAACATTTAGCAAAGTCCAACCCCCAGGTGCCAATTCATCATGTTGTCAGAGTCTTGCAATAATGAAGTTTCTCTTCAAGCCCCAGCTGCTAGGATCAAGAGATGGCATGAGAACCTCAGCTTCCAGTCAAAGAATAGTGGGTTTCTAGCCCTTACGATTGCAGAGAAAAGTTTGAAAACGTGATGCAAGCTTGACCCTAAAGGGTCAAGGTCCAGATCCCCAAAGGCATTTTGACACCTAGCTCATACTGAAATCACTGGGAGTTAGCCACTTAAATACTTTGGAGGATCTAGGCCCAAAAGGCAAAGAAAACAAACCCTAACGTAGTCGTCGTTGGTATTTTTAAGCTAATTATTTTAAGCCAATCTCCTGATTCCTGGGGGCCTGACTCCTGGTTTTTGAACGCTTGCGTTGGTGATACTGGTCCCTCCCCAGGTCTCCTCTGTCGACAGCTGGTGCCGTGGGAGTGTGCAGTGGAATCCAGTAAAGGTGGATTGAACGCTCTATTCAGAATCCACTCAAATCCGAGTTAAACCTGCACTGAGGACCCCAGACAAAGATCTTGCGGGACCACTTAAGAGTCTCACTGGAGGCTTCCTGCACAGCTTTCTTCAGTCTTCAGCTTAAGACCATCCTCTGGTGGAGAGACAATATTTTGCTAGTTCATCTGGGAATTTGCTCCTGAGAGGATTCTCTAGGCTTCCTGGGCCTGGCGACTAGTGCAGGGTTAGAAAGTTCCAGTTGGCAATGAGTACCTGTACATTTCCTCTCTCTGCTCGTAGATTACCCTGAAAGGAATGCCAGGCAGCCACAGGCAGCAGGCACAAATTTGAATTTACTTCTGTTGTGCAGCCCAAACAGCTGCTGAGGGCGTCAGTTATACAGACATGATGATGTTGTCACATTATTTATCATTTTTATTTCATTGCTCTCCAATGTTTGTAATACCCCAGAGCTCAGGAACTTAAATAACAGCTCTCCCCATATTGAATTAACCCTTTTCCATTTGGCACACATTCATTTTTTCCCCTTTGAGTTCCTAATAACCAGGATTTTAACCTGGCTTCTTTCATCCTTCTCTCTTTGTGCATGGGGCTCATCAGTGGCAGATCTGAGAAGACAAGGGTATTTGCTACATGCAGCAGGGGGGGAGCATGTGAGCACAAAACCTTGTTTTTCTCCAGGTCCTACAGTAAAATCAGCTGTCCTGTTTTTAATTTCGTAGTGACTTCTTTGATTGCGTTTTAAAAAAGAAAAAAGGTATTTAGCATCCTGGGAGAATATCTTCCCTGGTTAAAGTGGGTCAGATTTGGTGTAAGAATATCATTCTCAAGCACGATGTTGACAACAGATTAAAGTACCCAGTTGGTGCTGGGCGATTATAACAAATGTTGCCTTTTCTTCCCTTTGTGAACTGTTGGTGGAGAGAGCATGGGTTCCTCAACTGTATTCTCTCTTTGAAATCACATAGGAAGCTCAACGGAAGGTCTCAGCATTTGAGCTGTTTTGATTAGGCACTTGGCCACACGATGTGTTTCCATTTCCCGTTTCGATGAGTGTCAATCAGCACTGGGTTTGTGGCATGGACGCTCGTGGCTGTGAATTCAGCACTTCTTTGTGGAGGATTCTCTGGAACGTTTGCCATTTCTGCAGGCAGTCTTTCCAGTCACCCCGCTGGCTGGATATTTGTGGGGTACAAACCTGGTGTGGGTGCGGACCAGTCAACGGGAATTTATTTAAACACTGAGGTGAATATCAGCTGCATTTGTCTGGTTCTAGCCCCAATTACTGCAGAGCCCTGATCTGCCTTTTGTTTAACATTTCATTTCCTTTTATGTCAGTTTTCAAAAACCAATGGCAAATCCGTCCAGCGCTGGAAACGTCATGGTGCTTCCTGGCTCGTGGGCCCTGTTACTGGGCTGAATCTCTGCCAGACGGCACCAAAAACTTGTTTGTAGCACCATGTTACCAGTCTGTTCAAAACGGATGGGCTGAGAGGAGAACCTTTTCCCCTGGCGCCCCCAGGCAGGGTGCACGAGGGGTAGTTTGCTTACCAGTGTGTGGGGGGAGGCTCTGAAAGGGGGCTGAGTGGAACCAGCCCCCTTTCAGAGTGAGGGTCTGAGAGACTCCACTCCCCACAAGAGAGCGATGGAGGGGAAATGCAACGAGCAAAACCAGACCTGTCAGCCCCGCTCTGCCTGTCTCTCCCAGCAAGAGGCCTTTTCCGCGATGCAGTGGTGCGGAAAGTGAGAAGGTGGCTCCTAGGCGGTGTTTGGCACTTTCCACATGGCTGCAACAATTGGTATTTCAACTTACTTTCAAAGTCAGAGAGATTTCTGCTCTCAGGCCCCGTCATCCTCCCAGCTCCACTACCTCTCACCAGCCTTTCACTCTTCCCTGCCTCTCACCAGCTCCTTCCTCTTGTCTCCCCAACCCTCACCCACTTCTTTCCTTTCTCCTCATCCTCCTGAGCTGCGGTTCTACGTGCTGCCCACCCCACGGCCTGTGTTCCCTGCTGCCCCCCACGCTGGCTCTGGTGGAGGAGCATCAGGGCAGCTGGATTCTTGGCTGGCGCTCCCACCTCCCGCTGGGTGAGTTACAGACAGACAGCCGCACCTGCTGTGCACCGCGGCGGGCTGTTTGCTTCTTTAATGTCTTCTTGTTTTCTTTCCAGGATAACAAGGGCACAAGTCAGGAGCTGTCAGGGTTCATTTCCATCCCACTGTGGATCATCAGCCTGACACACAGGTTCCGTGTATGCCCTGGTACGCAGACCTCCTCCACAGCTCGGGGGAGCTCAGGTGCTTTAGAGCTGCCCATGGAGGCCAGGAGACCCCTCTCTGGGTCTGGGTGTTCTGTGGACCGCTGAGCCAGCGTATCCCTTAGGAGCTAGAGAGATCATTGCACCACTGAGAGGCCACAAAAGAGACTGTGGTTAACAGAGCATCTTTTGGAAATGCTTCTGGGGAGAGGCTGCCACTAGGTACAGCAAACAGGGCGGGGTTGGCGGCTGATTATCTGTGCGATTACATGGCCCCACCTAAAGGCAGCAGCTCACAGGCCTGGGTGAGCTTATTCTGATTTTGACCCTGTGCGGCGGGAGGGCATTGTTATCCCTGCTTTTGAGAGAGTGAAACTGAGG
Source organism: Mesoclemmys tuberculata (assembly GCA_007922155.1). Taxonomy (NCBI): domain Eukaryota; kingdom Metazoa; phylum Chordata; order Testudines; family Chelidae; genus Mesoclemmys; species Mesoclemmys tuberculata. Next base: position 10,531,034 of record ML675644.1, read on the forward strand.
TGCAAAGAAGGGAAGCGACCGGCCCAAGGAGAGCTGGGAACAGAACCGAGGTGGCCTGACACTCAGATCTGTGCTCAAGGCTCTAGACGCTGCCTCTCTCAACATCCCTCACCCTCCTGATGGGCAGGCAAGCCGAGGGGTGCTGGAAGTTAAGGTATTCCCCAGGCTCTCCCTGAGCTCGAGGGCTCCGGGAGGGGGAAGAGTAAAGGCAGCTGTCAGTGGGGGCCGTAAAAATGTGTGCGTGCGAGGAGCCGAAAGCAAAAAGCCATCTTCCGCCAACCTGGTATTGTTCATAGGTGGGAGATGTGCAGAGACGGCAGGTGGAAGACGTCTTCCTTTGATTTGTGAACTGTCTGAGCAGGCGTATCGTTGAGAAGACGCAGAGAAGGTGAGCCCCGCAGCACTGCGAAGCAGAGTCATCTGGCTCTCTCGGGGGTTTGCGTAGTATCCATCACCTAGTGTGTGTGAGCTACACAGGTACCTTAGATCAGCATAGCGTGGGCTCTGGGAGGACTTCCTGGAGTCTGCTGCTCTCCTTCCTTCCCTGCTTGTCGGAGGCTCTGCTGGGGGAATCTCTCCGAGAGCAGGCTTTGCATTGTGCTCTCAAGTTAGACAGCTTAACCTGCTCAGGAAGTTCATTTCCCAGCTGAGCCTCCTTGACCGATAACACTTTGCCTCCGTCTCTCGCACACTTGGCCCAAGGCTTTGTCGGCTGCATTGCCACCGAGGAGCACAGCTGTCTTAGCGGGTCATAGACAGAGACGCAGCAGCTCATGTAGCTGGATTCTGACCAATGCCTTGAACCAGCAACGGGGGTGAGCTGGGAGCCAGAGGAGGGGGGGAGCAGAGGAGTGGTGTGCTCTGGGAGACATGCCCCACTGTGGAGATAGGTTGATGGGTTGCTGCTTTCCACCTAGGCTGGTGCATCTGCGTTGCTTCCAACATCAGCCCCAAATACAGCGTTTTACAGCAACCCAGCCTGGAGGTGCTGAACCTGTGAAATTCACTGTTGCCAGATCCTCCTCCGCGAGGAAGGGGCAACATTTCCTCACTAGCTGGGGCGGAAGGAGGCATTTTTCAGCCCTGATGCTACCTCACCATTTACTTCCAGTGGTAAGTCTGGCAGGACTTGGAGGCTTTGCCCCGCTTGGGTGAATAGAAGGGTGGGATGGGAGGGGGTCAAAGTCTTTGATGGGAGTTCTTGAAACTGTTTCCCTCTTGAGCATCTGAGTCCTGAGATGTTGCCTGGTGTCCCTGCCACAAGGGTGGTCTTTTCGCGACCCCCAGGACTGTCTTTGTGCCGTGCCCTGGTATGAAGCTGCACCGCGAACCATCGCGGATGCTGGCGTATGTCACGTGCTGTTGGCGCTGATCTGTCATGGCTTCCTGTGAGATCCAGTCTCGCAGTGGGGAGCTGGAGACAGCTGTGAGGTTAGAGTGGTTTCCTGCATCCAGGGCCGGCTTTCCGAGGATCGGGCAGGATAATGTGCTTCAGTCAGGTTGGGAGCGTTGTGTATTTGAAAGAAGCACTGATAGTTAGCAGTGGACATAGTTGTTTGCTGGCTTCCATCAGCCAGGAAGGGCTGAGACTCCCCTCTCAGGGACCCAATATGTCAGCGGTGCCAGAAGGAACAATCTAGTGGCCACTTGGCTAAGGAGGTGAAACTCTCTGGGTTGTTCCCCTGGAAGCAGGGCCTCCTGTGTTCTACCAAGCCCATCCTACAACCCAAGAGCCAGATGTGTAGGATGACTGGACAACACGCCTGCGGCATGGCAAGCTTGAGGCATAATACAGACAGAGGCTTGCCAGGATGACACTGGTGTGATGATTAGCCTTCATAATGGTGGCCATCAGCCTAACCCCACTGGGAACCAAGTACTGCCCCCGAGCAGAGCTTCCTTCCAGGGAGGGGCTCATGTCTTATCTGATTAGCAGGTAAGCTTGTAATTGTAACTCACTGAATGCGAGCTACGCATTTATTCGTCCCTAGTGAATGTGTGTTGTAGGGGGCGAGGGGACTTCATCACACACCCGTACTGAGCATGCACACCCAACCAGGCTCTTATACCCCATTCCATGGCCACACTACATTTATCCCCCATCGCGCGTGCACATTGCTTCAGCCCTTACAGACACACACACACACCCCTTGTACATCTTCGTACACCTTCACCCTGGCAACAGCCACTCATACACACCCTTTCAGTCCTTACACACACACCACTGCATCTTCACCCCTGACAGCGGCCCCCGCCCCCTGCACACAGCCTCACCCCCCCCCAGATCCTCCTCCACTCACTCACCTCCTACACTCTCCTTGTAAGGGCTAAAATAAACTCCATCTGGAACACGTTCAAAGGCTAATGTGCATCCTCTCTTAATTATTGATTTGTTTATTACAGACACTTTGGCAGGACACTCACTGCAGCTCGTATGCCAAACTCCTGCCTCCAATTCCCCTCTATGTGCGCAAGGAGCTGAGGGGAGGTTTAGCCGCTGATGAGGAGGGGGAGGCACGGGGCAATCACAGATTGCTGACGTGTCCCCAGTGATGTCTCTCTGTCCCCACTACAGCACCGGTGAGCTCCCATGGTGCAAAGATTTATCATCATTATCCAAGAATGGTGTGAATTCCTCATGGGTTCTTATAGAAGCAGCAGCAGCTGTAGGACTTGTCTCCCATCAGCTCCCCTACCCCATGTTCAGTGGAAGAAGGCCCTGGGTTTCAGGGCTTGGTGGTGGCCCAGGCCTTTCCCCCTTTAACTAGTGCAGTATCATCTCTCAGTATGTAAAGTGGAGTCTCCAGGAGCTGGCATGGTGGATCAAAACACAATTATGCCATTGAGCACTGAAGCTGCTGTCATCTCTGTGCAAGAAGAGATTAGATCCTACACATTAGCGCGATGGTTAACGACTCTGCAAAGCCGCTATTGAGAAACAGTTGCGGTGGCACCTTGAGATGAACACACACAGCCCTACCTCTACCAGGGGCTGTTATTAGCTTGTCACTTTCCGCTCCAAGAGCTCAGACTTCCAGATAATAGAGGGGAGGTATCAAAATAGGAAAATAAAGACTCAATCAGCCACCGGGGGATTCTTCATTCAGTATTTTTTTTCCAGCACTGGATGACGTAGCTTTTTCTTATCATGCTCTCAGGAGTTGCCATATGTGAGGGGAGACTTGTGACCAGAGCAGAGAACGAACATTCTCATAACACATACAAAATCAAACCAATAGTTCTTCTAGTCAGATACCCCTTCTCCCAGTCGGGAATAGATGACTCCGTTTTGGTTTGGCACAGTTAGCGCTAGCTGGGTATTTTGTACAGCATGAGCCAAAGAGGGTGATGTGGCTCTGTCAGTTGCATCTAGTCTGAAATGAAGTAGGCTGCCCACCCTGACACTGGATTGAACAGTGTCTCCATCTTGTGAACAAGTCCTGGGATGGGGTTCAGGTCGGAAAAGCAAACGTGTCTCGCTTCTCCAGTTGCACAGCAGAGTCCCTCTGGGAGCTGTTGAGGTTCCTCGCCAGCACTGGAGTCCCTGTGCTTGGTGACTTCAACCATCACGTGGAGGAGGGAGGTCTGGAAACAGCCCACCATTTCCTGGTCACCCTGAGGATCATGGGGCTGTCCTAGGTGGTGGCTGGCTAAACTCATCTAGCTCAACTCTTGATCTGGTGTTTGGGATAGCAGTGGGAAATCTTGAAATGATTCCCTTGCCATAGACTGTCTGTGGCCTCCTTCAATTTCAGGTGTGGACTCGATCTCCAGTTAGAACAAGGGACCTGTTTTGATGGTTCTGTTTCCAAAACTTTAGGAAGACTATTAAACTTTCCAGCATCTGAGTGGAGGGGCCAGTTTTCCTCCTGCACAGAAAGTTGCCTTCCTTACCCCTGCTTTAGGTGTTAGCGATGTAATTGACTTAGACTGGGGAGACCATGAGCCCCAAATCTAGGTTTTAACAGGTAAAATATAGGAGCCACTAGATTTCAGATGGCTTCAGATAAATTCAACCCTGGTGGGACTCCACTGTAATCAGCCAAGGGAGGAGAATTTGGTAAGGGTTTGGGGTTTTGAACAGTCTATTCAATTCACTTTTAAGCACAGTCTGGGTTTGTAGAATGTGTGTGTGTGATTTGGAGCCAGGGAAAAACTCAGGGTGAGGAGAAATTGATTCTCTAGTGAGCTGTGATTTAACCTGAAGACTTTGTAGGGGGCTGGCGTGCGTGTTGTTTAGCCTCTAATGAGGCCTGTGTCACGGCTGCTTTTCTTTTTGCACAATTTCCTTCCCAGCATCTTTGGTGCGGAGCTGGATATCACTAAGCATACTGAGAGATAGCCTGGCAGTTGGAGTGCTTGCTTTCTGGACTCCAGCCCGAGAAGCTGCTGCATTAGAATAGTTACATTTTGTAGGTGCATTGCAATATAATGTCCAGAGATGCCGGCAAAGGGGAACTAGACCTGGGAATTGCACAGAGGACAACATAGTGCAGATTATGTATTGGCAAGAAAATAGGAAAGGGGAGGTATTGAGTGGTTTTAAGTCTCAAGTGATATTTTGTAATGATTTTTTTAAAGCTGAACACAATCAGAAATGCCACACCCTTTCTATTTATTGTAAATGTTCTTAAAACAGAGTGTTTGGGGTTTTTGAAAATATATAGCCAATTTTTTACAAAGTGGCCATTGCCTCAGTTTCTGGGTCTCCTCCTTGAAGAACCTTAAAAGGCCTGATTTTCACAGGTGTGGAGATCCCACAGCTCTTGGTGGCTTTAGCTGGCGTTCTTGGTGCTCAGCACTTCTGCAGATCAGGCCTTGAGGTGCCTCAGGATGAACATACAGGTAGGTGCTTCCCATCAATGTATATAATGGCACTATAATCTTTTATATTATTCTTCAGCCTATTCCTTATGGTTGCTAAAAAATTTTACCACTGCCTCATATGGAGCAGAGGTCTTCATTCAGCTGCCCCCGGGCATTCGTTATGATGACCGGGTCTTCTTCCTTTAGAACCCACTGAAGTGTTTGAGTTGTTCAGATTAGCTCCTCCCGTGTGCAGTCATTTGCAGTTGTCAATGCTGAATTTCAGCCTCCTATCATGGACTTTGTGCTGCACTCTTTTGATTCAGGCTGTGTGATTCTTACTAGGATGGGACCCTAGCAAACACGTGTACCATACTTCCCAGCACAGCCTTGCCCCAGCCATACACAGGCCGTGTATATTACTTTACATCCAACATTAAAGAGCTATGTGTAAACAACAGCATAATGGTGGATGTATTTCCCCAGGCGTATTGTGAAGCTGGGCTGGATGCAATGTTCTACTTGTAAATATGGAGAGGAAAGTTTTTTCATCATTCCCCTGAAAACCATTTTTCAAAGTTTCCATGACTGTATGAGCAAACAAGGCTTTAATTTGTTGGTTCTCTATTTCCTTTTAATGCCTGCTTAAATGTATGAGCGCTGGCTTTGTTGTAATTGGGCGTGTCACTGGACATTAGGGTGGATTTTGTGATTTCTTGCTGTGATTTCCATTCATCATATTTTGTGTGTGTGTGTCTCTCTCAGCACACGTGGGGATGGTAGCTCTGCACACAGCCACCTCCCTGCATCCTACCTGCTTTCTTAGGAGACATCTTAGCCAGATAATCAGCAAAGATCTGATGCCAGTGCAGTAGGAGCTGATTTTTCCACAGGAGTGGGGAAGCTCATCTGCTTTGTGGATGAAGAAGACACATCAGCCTCTTTCACCAGAGCCGGGATTATTTTTACAATGTTGATGATGGCAGCAGTGATAAAACCTGGCACTTCCACACAGCTTCCCATCTTCAATGTGCTTTCTAAACTCACCAGCTAATCCACACAATGCCACTGTGCAGCAGAGAATGTTATCCCCATTTTACAGAGATGCTGAGATCTCGGGTGCCCGGTTTTAGATAATTAGGGCTTGTTTTTTAGGGGCACTGAGCACCGGGAGCTGGCACAGAAGCCCATGGGAGCTGGGTGCCCTCAACACTCCTGAAAATCAGGGCATAGGAGTATCAAATTTGGGCCACTAAAAATCAGGGACTTGAAATTTGAAGCCCCTGTGGAAAATCTGGCCCCAATTATGTTGCCCCAGCCGCTGAACCAGTGTCAGCCCAGGATTAGACCTTGGGATTTCCTGGCTCTTGGTCTAGCACCAAGATGGCTAGCCTGTGCTTCTCAGTGGCACACACAGGATGGCTGTCTTTCGCAGAAGTCTTTGCCATGCCCAGTGAGACCTTCTAGGGACACAGAAATTGGCAGCTGCCAGGGAATCTCCCATGTAGCTCCAGTGCTCTGGTACCACAGAGCTGGTGCAAACCTCGTGGGATCTCCTACCAGAGCAAGAACTGTAAGGAGAGAAGAGAAAGGGTGCAAACTGCCCCGCCTCTGTCTGGGCCACTCTGTCTTTCCACCCCAACAACCTCTTCAGAGGAACCGTCCCCAAGGGCTAAGGAGCCTCTTGTTTGAAAGGCCTGCACTGGGTGGGGAGGGAGCAGAAAATACACCATGGACAGCGACTTGCACGGCTTCCACCCGTCTTCAGGCAGAGTCCCTGATTCCTGCCCTAAGAGCCCTGCTTCTGGGGACAGGCTGTGTACAGGCCATTCCCACGTCGGTCCTTCTGTTAGGCTCCTTATGGCCCCTTGAATTTTCCAGGGCAGCAGCCCCCTGCTCTCAGGCCGGCTGCCCCATCCCCTGGCGGCAGTAGGGCGAAGAGAAAGCAGCCTGGGAAGCTGGTGTTTTTTCTGCTTCTTGCTTTGCCCAATCTTTGAGGTCACCATGAACCTCTGCCGGGATGAGCTGAGCTAGACCCAGGAGTGACTCCACTGCCTTCCAACCTCCCGCACTGCTTAGCCATTAACCCTTTGTTGTCTGCCTCCTAGTCTGAGGTTTCCCAGGCCTGTGATTTTCCCCTCCCCCAAGGCAAGGCTGATCTGTTCGCAGGAGGCCACCTCCTTGCTGCACGTGGGCTTCTTCTGCCAAACGCTTGAAAAGAGATGCGGACACCAGCTCAAAAGCTGCCGATTCCCAGGGCTTCAGGGAAAGAGGAGCTTTGCTTCAGTAGCATTCGTTTTGGTGCTTGTGTGAGTTATATGGCTTGGGCAAAACTAGGGAAACCGACAGACTCCTCTAACGCTCAGTGACTGCAGCTGTTCTTATTCTTGAGCCCTCTCAGTGGCACCTCCCGGTGACACAGCAGGCAGCCATCTGCCCTGGAATCAGCACTGACCCCTAGGCCCCAGCGTGGTCCCCCCGGGTGCTGTGCTGCAGGGAGTGGCGAGGGGGACTTGAAGTCAGCTGACTCCAAAGCCACAGTGCAGGTCTAAGGGGCGTGATGCTTTAGGAGAAGCCAACTTTCAGATGAGATGTGAAACCGATGTCCAGGCCACTCACGATTGTTAAAGAGCCCAGGGCACTTTCCCTAAGAATTGGATGCTAGACTCCAGTGACCTGGCCAAGCACCAATTCAGGAAATCCCCTTCCCCAAATTTCTCCCTGTCATTTCAAACATAGCATTCTTCTTCACTTTCCAGCCTAAACCGTTGTCCAGTGTTGTTGTGTGTTCTTGAACAGCTGCTACATCCCACCCCAGAGGTGGCTGTATTTCACTCATGTGCCGAGTGATTTTTCCGTATATTCTGTGTTTGTAAAGTGCTGTTCCATCCTTCTGGATAAGAGGTGTTAGAGAAGTGTTAGGTCATCATTATCGAATTGCTTAGTAGTGTTCTGGTAATACGGGGGTGGGGTGAGGCATGTCTCTGCGGTTGCTGAATCAAAGTGAAGATCAGAGGGAGGAGGTGATGCTGGAGCTCATAAGGACTGAACATATATTTGTGTGCTAACCCTTTAAGATCAAAGCGTCCTGGGAGATTGTGACTACAAATTTTCCCTCACCTGCGAGAGGAGCAGTGCATTGCAATGATTAGGATGGGACACCAGGCACTAGAGAGTTACGTTATGGAGAAGGGGGGTCAGCCAGAAAGCATGATACTAAAGGAAACCATGTAATCAGAACGAGAGAGGCAAATGCTCATGATACAGCCCGGCTTCTTGTATCCAAAAGCTGACAGCTCAGGGAACAACAATGGGACACAGAGCCTTTCATCTCCAGTCAGGTCCAATCCAGCCCAACTCAGCAGTGACTGAAACCTTTACTGCCCAATGCCACTTGCGTGGCTTGTATGGAATGAGTATTGGTGTCTGGCCGTCTCCTGGCAGACAGGTGCCAGTGCAAACCCAGTCCATTGCATCTAGAGTTTCTGGTATCTCTTGCTGTGGCTGTGGTGGAGGCACAGAAGACATGTCCTGCCCCTGGCCTGGTGGCCTAGAAGTCCTGAGGTACCAGGACTATTCAGAGGGGTGATTCCCGGTTGTCTGTGCTTGGATAGACACTGGACTCTTTCTCATATTATAGCTGGGGGCCACATGAATATATAGATAGTCTGGAGTTGGACTGGCCACTTCCACGAGAGGGTAGATGTGTGTCTGGTTAGCCCTGAGTGGCTCATTGAGGTTCTGGTGCCACTTGGTCAACCTTGGGCAATGCCCTGAGGTTTGGACCCGTGTCCCTCCTGGCCGAGAGAATCTCATGCGGAGTCAGTGACTTCGTTCTTCATGTAGACTCTCAACTCCCGCCTTCGGGAGGGCAAGATGCCAGCATGTCTTCAAGCAATGACTGCCAGGTACCATCTCTTGATTCTGACAGTCAAATCAGGTTTTGCCCTCTCCTTCATCTCCCTTTTCAGAGCACCGTAGGGAGGAGTAAGGGGTGTAAGCCACACCAGCAACCCCTGGAGTTCTCAGATTTTCTTGATTCCCTTTTTGCTCTGGTTTTGGATGTGTGTGCTATTGGCTTTATTGGGTGATGACTGTCGCCAGTGAAGGACACACAGCCAGTGTCCATGCTCATTCTTTTATAACTGTCCACAAGCTTGGAGACACTGAGTTACGGACATGGATCTGGCAGAGACAGATAGAGAGTGGTGATTTCTTACCTGCCCGGGCCGCCCCTTGGGAGGTATTCTTGTCTCCCCTCTTGTTCCATGAGTTTATTGAGGCATGTGCGGGAGACGGTGAGGTGGTGTGAGTTGCAGCGGAGCCAGCAGTATAAGCTTTGCACAGAGTTCTTGTGTCTGTTTTGTGGGCTCTTCTGAATCGTAGAATGGACAGATTCCCCCTAGCCCCCCGTCCCCCATCTGCTAAAAACCCCTGGCTCCTGGCAAAGGGGAACACTCCTGCTTCCCAGTTATATTTCTTCCCCAGCTCAAAATTCATCTCCGAGTGGCAGTTTTATCTATTAGCTGCAGAGGAAGCCGGGCCTTGCCACAGAACCTTCTCATTAGCTGCTGAAGCAGGGCCCCACTGGCATGGCAATGGCAGAACAGAGAGTGGGTGTCGCAGCTTGGAGATACACTGCATTAGATGGCGGGCCCTACGCTCTCACTCACAACAGCTCTGCCTTTGAAGCAAGAGACCTGAGACCTTTCAAACTTTCAGCAATTCTAAAACTCTCCTTTGCAGGAACCCATTACTAGGGATCTGGGGATTTCTGCTGCCATATGAATGTGTTGACAGTGAGCTTCAGGGAAAGTGAGAGACGCAGTAACTTTATGAATTCATTATAGAGGAATTGAAAATCTCTGCATATAGATTTACACTCCATTATCATGCTAACTGCGATATAAGCCCTACTTTCCAGGCACAGAACATCCTGGCTGCAGCTTGGGCTTGGATTGTAACAGCTACTAGACAATAGCCAGGAGAGGCTTTGGAAAATGTAGGACAGCGGGCAGGGCAAACGTGCTGAGAGCCTGGGCTGCTAGCAGCCGTCATGTGGAGCGAGCTCAGCAGAGGAAAGGATTCTACCTGCTGCTAGGGTTGGGGTGGTCAGAGGCCTGCATTTGCCTGTGTGATTGTTCTCACTGATGCTCCATTGCGTTCACATCCGCCCAGGGTGAAGCTGGACACAAGTTGTGGAGCTAGATTCGTGTTACACTCCCCCCCGGTAAGGGAGAAGTTACGGCCATGGCATTGAGCTGTTGATACCCTGTTCTCAGGCTAATGGGGGTGCAGCACAGAACCTGTATCTTGGCAGGATACAAGCTTGCCTTTCTTTCCCTCTCCCACTCCAGTCACTCCGGGGTGCTATACTTTTAGAGGTGGTGCACAGGTGGAAGGGTGGGGGACATAGAGAGAATGTTTTCTCTGACCCACTCCTTCCACCAGCAGGCTCCCACTCATCCCCATGGCCATGTGGCACCAGTCCCCTCCCCTCTTCCAACCCTCCCTCTTTAAGGCACGAAAAGCTCACTGGTAGCATGCTACACCCAGCCCCTTCAGTTATGGGCTGGGCAAGATCCCTGTACACATTTCTGCATCCCCTGGCAGAAACAGGGAGGGCAGGACTTGCCATTCCCGAAACATCAAAGGAAAAATGAAGAAACGGGAAAAAAATTGTCCAGCAACTTGTTACATCACAAAGAAGCAGAAAAGGGCACAAGTCCAGTGGTTTTCTCTCTTCAAGTCACATCAGCACCCTGCCTCAGTTTACCGATCTGTCAGACGGGTATGATATATAGTCTAATAATGCGAATAGAACACCCTGCGGGGGAGCTATGAGGATCAGGTCATTACTGACTGAGAAGTGCTCAGAGGTCCTTGGTTAGGAGGTATTAGAGAACAACAAAGTCAGCATTGCCACTAATGTCTGTATAATGCCTCGGGATGGTAAACTCTGTCAGAGATAAGAATTAGTGTTATTTCACCGGCAGCACTAAACGGCACAATAACAGCACAAAGCCCCTCTGCAGCACTTTATGGCCCAGCTTTTAAAATTATATGTGCAAAATGCACAGGGGTAACTTGGGCACAGAATTGCTCGAGTGCAGAATCAGCCCTGGGAATTGCATTATTATTATTTTGTTACCTCATCGATTTCTCCTCCGGTGGAAACAATCCCCAAGCTCCTACTAGCTGCTTGAGTCCAAAGGGGCATTTCTTCGATGCAATCTTTTTTATTTACAAGAAACGGACAAAGTCCTGTTTCCCTGAACCCAGGAGAAATCAAACAGTGGGAGACTCTGTCCTTGCTCACATGGCCAAGCTTCTTTCAGCTGGCTCCCCAACCTAAAACCTTGCTGTAGGCTTCTCTCAGGGCTGCATCACCCCTCCAGGCTGTGTCTGTCTCTGTCCTTCCTGCTTCTTCCTCACCACACCCACCCTTGGTTACAATAGTACCAAGCAAAGTCCCTCTGCTGGAAGGTCCCATGCCCCAGCTGTACGATGTCCTCCCAGGAGTAGCCCACATACCTGCTATGCCCAGAGCCATCTGGTGCAGCCCTAAAGTGGGTGGGCCCAGTCAGGGGAGGGGAGAGAGCCAAGAGAGGACCTGCCAGAGGTGTTCACTAGGTCAATTTGCTGAACAACCTCTGCTGGTGATATTCCAGTGGAGCACCTCCCCTGGCAGGGCTATATTTTCCCTCTCGCAGGGGTGAATCCCCCCTCTGGTACAGCTATCCACATGGGCACAAGGCACGTACACTGCAGGGCCCTAGGGCCCGGAGTTGAATCAGGCCCACTAGCTAATACACACGAGCCCGGCCCTGAATCCCTTAATCAGCTTTGACTCACTCCTTCCTCAGCCAAAATGCCCATGAGAATTTTGTCTGGGTAAAAAGGTCAGGCAGGATTTGGCCCCAGAACTGTAGACCCAGACATAGAGGTCACTGTGCCCATTAAACCCACGCAAGCGGCTTGCCCTGCAGCTCCGGGAATATGAGCTGCTTCACGGGTGTGGCTGCTCTCCTGCACTGGCTGAGCTGAGCGTGACACACCTGTCCCCCCTCCCTTTCTAGTCGTCCTTTTACGACAGACTTTGCTCCTCTCCTCCTGTTGGCTCTAGCGGCTCCTCGTGTCTCCAGCCCAGCATATAAATAATAGATCCCCTCCTCAGTCCCATTTTGCTGCCATATTTAAGCTTGTTCTGCCATGTCCCCTCCTGTTCCCAAGCAGACGCCCGGCTCAGCTCCCTAAAGGGGCGATCAAGTTTGTTCTAAATCCAAGCGTCTCTCTCCCTGCTCCCAGAATGTGCGGAGGAGAATTTAAAAAGGGACGGAGGGTGTTAAAAACACCGTGCTTCTCTTAAAGCGGGGCAGCCACAATGGGGCCGAGATGCTCATACATGAGTCACACCCCAATGCTAAGCAAGTTCACAGCTCCTTGGAATTCAGCTCCCAGTGGACACAGAGAGTTCATTGCACTGAAGGAACAGGCTGTAGTAGGTGGGTAGCCCCCCAACAGGGCTCTTGATTTGTTTTGCATAACTATCCAAGAGCTCTGCCCTTAAACAAAGGGGTTTGCCATCTCCTCCTGCTAGGCCTGCAGTGATGTCCTCTTGCCAGGCTGGTGACAGTACAGTAATTTCCATGGCAACACTCTGGGAGATCACAAACACAGGAGGTTGACCTCAGTCAGGGCAGGCTCCAGTAGAAGGAAACCCCCTTGGTGCCAGCCTGCCACCCAAAGCAGAGGCGTTATTTATTGGGTAACAAAAGACGCAGACCTGCCGCCCCACTGTGGGGTGCACCCCACCTTTCTGGTCCCCAAGCACTGCCACGTGCTTGCTGTTTGGTTAGGGCAGAGAGACGATTTCTTCCATGTTCTGGACAGCGGCAAACATGCTGTCAGCAATCAACAAATCCATAACAAGAAGGAGAAACTGGGTTCCAGTGGCTGGAGGGAAGAGGAAGGTGGATCTCATTAAAAAAAAAAAAAGGACAGATGTAACAAATAATATAATTACGCTACTGTTCTCTAGCCTCTTCCATAGCTGGATCTCAAAGCTTTTCCCAAACAGGCATGAATGGCCTCTCCCAGTGCCCCTCTGCGGTGAGTCCCTTTTACAGATGGGGAAACTGAGGCACAAGGCGAGTACGAACAGAACTTCCAGTCCTGGGTGCCTAAAGCTAAGCCCCTGAATTTGTACTTAGGTGCCTAACTAAGTAGCCTGATTTTCAGAGGTGTCGATTCCTTCCAGCTCCCACTGAAGCCAATGAAAATCAGGCTGTTTTTATTCAGCTGCCTAAATATGGGTTTAGGGGTCTATCTTTAGGTACCCACGTTTGAAAATTTTGGGTTGAGTGTCTTATTCAAGGCCGCACTGAGGGTCGGGGACAGAGGAAGAGCTCAGTTCTCCCAGCTTACAGCCTGACCTTCAAGACCATCCTTCCTCCCAGTCACAAAGACATTGCAGCACATGGTCACCAGTAAGGCTAGCATTTATCATCGGGCTTAGGGATGGGAAAGCCCCATTTGGTCCCATCTAGTCCATCCACAGAGCCCAGAAAGGATCGTTCCCTCTAGTCTATTTACTAGACCTTTTGGGTCAGTCTAGGACAACAAACTGAAATGCCTTCAGTGCACAGCCCCTCCAAGGATGCCCAGCTGGGCTTCTAGGCGCTAGCTGCTAGAGGAATGCTAAGAAATACTAGTGCTATTACCGAAGTTTGATCCCAGCTGACAGCCCCGCTTTAGCTGCATCCCTGATATTCTGCAGCAGCTTTGGGGTTTGAATGGCCACCCCAGCTCTCCAGCCCCATTGTGTGAGACTTAGGGTTCCCAATTTTGGTTGGATATTCCTGGAGGTTTCATCCCATGACATGATCTTTAACTAAAGATTCATCTTTAATTCCTGGAGACTCCAGGGCAACCCTGGAGGGTTGGCAGAACCTACATGAAAAACACAGGTCAAGCTGCAGCTTCTCTCTCCCCCTTGCTCTTCTTGCCGCCCTGTTTTGATTGCAGGTAGGTTGGGTGTGAGTGTGTGTGGATGGGTGTTGCTATGCTTTCTCCCGCCCCATCACACTGCTTTGATTCAGTAAACAGCTAACACTTGCAGTATTTCCCCCCAGGACAAGAAGCCAGTGCCTCTCTCTGGCAGAGACCAGTGTGAGATATTTGGAGCCATTCATCTGTGATTCCTCTCCTGTTCCCCAATCCCCATCATCCACCTGCAGCCCTGTCCCCTTTATCATGGTGTCTCTGTGTGTGGAGGAGCAGAAAGAAGAAACTTAAAAAAAAAAGCCTCACGTAGAAAAGCGCTATAGAAAAGCAGAGCGAATTAAGCAGAGCTCTGATGTGCTCGGGTTTGTGCTTGCCAAAAATGCACCATGCATCTTAATTCGCTCTGCTGTTCGGCTCACACACCGCTCTCCTGATGCCATCTCGGCTCTCTGAGCTCAGCCTTTTCAACACTTCATTCTTCTTCGTCGGTATTTTTTTTTGCATGTTTGATTGCAGAATCTGCCGCTGCTGCAAGAGAGGGACAGAGACCCCCCTGCCCTAGGAGCGCTCCTTGCAGTTCCAAACAATCCGTTTGGGTCCCCGTTGCATTTTTCCAACCGCCTCTATTTCGGTGTGTGCATTTTCTAGAAAGTGCTTCTTGGGTGCTCGCCAGCCGGGTTTACACCCATCCCTGTGATCTGCCTTTTCTCTCTCCAGACGCCTTACAAAGAAAGACGAGAAGAAAAAAGCCCCCCTCGTCCACACCGGGTTGGCTCGCCTCTATTTCAGTCTGTCTCTTTCCTGCTGTCTGTCCGGACTGCAGCAAAAAAAAAAGAGAAAAAGAAAAAGAAAGTAAAAGCAGCAGAAGACAATCTCCCCTCCCCCTCTGCTCAATTGCAATCCCAACTGTGTAACTTTTCCTCTTCTCGCCGGGATGTCTTTCCTCATCTCCCTCCAGACCTCCGCTTTGATCGCAGCCTTCTTTTTTAAGTGGGAGGGAGGGGGGATCCTTTTTATTGCAGAGAGGGAGACACGCCGAGCCGGGATCTCTCTGCAGGCACTAGTGCAATCTGGCTAGATCCTTTTTTTTTTTTTGCATGCATCTCCTGCTGCAGCAGATCCAGCCAGCGTGGGGGAGGGGGTGGAAAGGGTGCCCCCTCCTCCTGAACCTCTCTTCTGCCTCTGTGTGTTTTTTGCAGGTGTGTCAATTTTAATTCTGCCCAGTAGGTGGGACTTGGTGACTTTAGCACCATTTTTTTTTTGCTGCCTCCCCATCTTCTCTTGCAATCCTCAGAAGTCTCTCAGAGAGCGAGAGAGCGCCTGATACCGAGAGCCAGCCCGCAATCAACAAGGCAGCTCCTCTCCGCTATGCATTTCAGACCGCTACTGTAGGGGGAATTACCGCTTCTCCTAGCCAGCTGCCAGCATGATTTCATCGGCTGGAGGATTTTCGCCTCTGATCGCCTGAGTTTTTTTTCCCCTCCCTCTGTCTTTGTTTCCTTCCCCTTCTTCCCCCCCCAACCCCCCCTTTCCTCCTCCTCCTCCTCTTTTTTAGAAGCAGCAATCGGAGATGGATGTCTCTCTTTGCCCGACCAAGTGCAGTTTCTGGAGGGTATTTTTGCTCTGGAGCCTTTGGGGAGACTATCTGCTGTCGGTGCTGGCTTGCCCTGCGAATTGCCTTTGCAGCAAGACAGACATCAATTGCAAGAAGCCGGATGATGGGAACCTCTTCCCTCTCTTGGAAGGGCAGGATTCGGGTACCAGCAATGGGAATACTAGCATCAACATCACGGACATCTCGAGGAACATCACTTCAATGTAAGTCGGCTCTCCCCACCCAGTGGGTGCCCATTCCTCTGCTGCTGGCCGACCCCGGCGCTGGGAGTGTGTGTGTGCGTGTTTAGAGGGAGAATCCGCCGTGTAGATTCCAGGTACCCTCAGCATCAATATGGATGATGGCCAGTCCTTCCCTAGCTCGCACTCGTGCCTGCGCTGTCGCGCAGAGGACGCGGATCTGATTTCCTGCCCCCACTAAACCAGCAACAGTTTGGCTCACGTTTAAGCGGAATAAAGTAAACGAGAGGAAATGTCTTAGCAGAGGAGCGCAGCACCCGTGGCTGCCTCTTCTTTGCACGATGCGCCTTAGCAGAGAGCTGAAAACACGCACACACACAGACTGGGCACCCGGAGCAAGTTCCAAGCCCCTGCTCTTTTGGAGAATTCGGATCCGATGCGAATGTCAGTTGTATCCCCCCGCTGGCAAACCCGCCCGCCTCTGCCCTGGCTGGCTGTATCTGGGGATCTGCAGTTTCTCCCTTTTAAGAGACAGAGAAGAAAAAAGAGCGAGATGCCCCTCAAGTAACTCTCAGTGTTATAATTTTGCAGCCCCACTCTGATGTTGAGCTGGGATTTGTGGCTTTTGATCTCAGGTTGAAGGGGGGATGTGTAGGAGGCAGATATTTTTAGTTGAGCACTTTGCGTTTGTTTTCATGCTTGTTTATCTGGAAAATCAACTTGAAGTTGCATTATCCGTGTTTGGAGAGGCTGTTAGCAAAGCCCCACCAGTGTAGCACAAGGAATGGGCTGGATTTCCTCCCCCCCAAGCCATCATGCTATTTTGCCTGTATGTGTGTGTGTGTGTGTCTGTGTGTGTGTGTGTGTGAAAAAATCACTCCTCTTCTTCAATCTCTGCTCTTTTGTTCAGCACGTTTTTGGTGAGATGAACTGGAGTCATTTCATTATTCTAAGGCTAATTGAAATGTGAGCGTTTAGGGAAATGTAGCCCCATGAGTAAGTTGCCAGTGGGAGCTGGGCAGAAATGTGGTGGAATTCTTTATTCTGGTAGCTAAATGCAGCAAGATTTGGAGTGAGTAATTGACGGTTATTTATTTATTTTACACCTCCATGGTGGAATAGGCTGTTCGAAGGGTGCTCTTTGGTGGCTCTTTTCCTCAGGCTGTGCCAATTGGTCACGGTGCAGTCGTAGCACCACTATGGAAGAATTGCAATACCCTCCTTAAGAGCATGGCTTGCCACCTTTGCTGGATAAAGATGACTGGGCTAACACAGACACCCATTGCTGTTAACAGGTTTGATGTAATGAATGCCCAAGCAGTTCTCCCTATGCCCAGTTCTAGTGAGTAATGCTGACCTATTCCCATGCCATGGCTTTCCCTTTCCAGCAAATCTGCTCTCCAGAAGCTAAAGGAATCAGGGAAGGTAAATAAGGACCTAACGTAATGTTGGCATTCCAAATGGCCCATATTTACTGTGTGTCCCCTGTGCTGGAGTATTGCTGTGACGCTGAAGGGATCCAGATAACACTAGGAAAGTGGGAGAAACTCGTGCTTAATGCTGAGCTTGTTTGTTGTGTTTTGCTCTTAACCCTTTGTTGTTAAACTGTGAGCATCAGGCAGGCTGTAAGAGGGGAAAGAACTAGCAATTTGTCTGCTGTACTGTGGCTCAGAGGCGGCTCGTGTGGCTATGACTTGGTGCGCGTTTGTGTGCGTGTGTGTACACAGACACATCTGAACTGCTGGAAGAGATACTATCATGAGAGTCCTGGGTGTCTAGAAAGTGCCTTTACTGCTTTGAAATGGAAAAATGATGACAAATAGTCAACCAAAGACCCACCCACACAAAACCCCTAAAACCGAGCTCCCAAACCTCTCAGCTGCATAAGCAAAGGTGTTGGATATTTTCCGGAGAAGAGCATCTTTTGGGGACAGAAATAATGAGAGGGTGACTGGGTGAATCTGTTTGTGCTCCATATGTCTTCCCTTGTTCCCCACCTCCCAAAATGGACTTCTGTAGCTATGGAAGAAATGGTGGTAGCTGAACTGAGGCAAGTCCATAACCACCATTACTGTGATTCAGGATTTTAGGCTGAATATTAGGGAAGACGTCTTGCCAGTGAGATCTGTGAGATGGGAAACAGTCTCCCCAGAGGAGAGATGAAAACCCAGGCGTTCAGAATGCTTACAACTAGCATTAGCAGACGTTCTTGGAGAGGGTGATCTGGTGGGCCAGAGATGGGCTAAATGGCATGTAAGAAGCCGTTTCTGTGTCCGGTTTGTGTGGGATTCCATAGGGACCTGAGCGCATGGCCTGAAGGAGCTAGGGCAGAAACTTGTGTTTAGCAAGAATACTCTGTTCCCACCACAGAAAGGGAGACTAGGACTAAAGAACATCACCACCCCGCCTCTGGATTTTAAATATGGGGCAATAGTTCAGCCCCCTCCTTGCCTGCCAAAACAATGTTGTTGCCAAAGAACTTGCAGTGCCCAGAGGCTAGGGTGATGGGCATGTTCTAAATCCACATAATAACGAATCCACTGCCTTTTCCAAAGAGAAGACTGTGACACTCCCTCCTGCTGAATGTCGACCTGCTTAATCCAGTTTCCTAATGTAAAAGCCCATTGGGGCTTTTATTTCGTTAGCCAGAATGACTTAGTGGAGGGCAATTGCTTCAGTGGGTAGCAAGGGTGATGGGCCTGGACCTGTTTAGCTCACTAGCCCCTCGTGGCAAGTGGTGTGCAAGAGAAGGCAAGTAGTTGGCTTTCAGCATCTGCCTTTCCTGTCCTTCTCTGGAGAGGGGCGTGGGGGCTGTCTCGGCGGGGTGGCAGCGGAGCTCTGGGGGTTGATGCTGCTGCAATGCAGCATGGGGCTCTGGCCCTGCTCCCCAGTCCCTGCTGAGTGACACCCGATGTCTGGGAAGGAATCTCTCGCTTTCGAGAGTCTCCCCTCAAGGCTTTCCCCCTTCTCTCCCGTTTTGCGCTGCTGTCGAAAGCAGGGGTGGGAGGTGTGGGTGCTGCAAATGCCCTCTCGCTAGCAAGGCTACTGGGTGTGGGGGTGGTGCCTCGCCCATGGCAAAAAGACAGACCTGGCTGCTGGTAAAGCTACGTTCACAGGAGCTCTGGGGTGGATTGAACTATAGAAATGCAAGGCCATTTTCATCGGGGGAAGGCTGGGAAAGAGAAGGGGCCAGGGGACGGGTGATAGAGGACACTAGGGGGTGAACACTTCGCTCACCTTTATTTTAAAAACCTCTTTATGTTCCCAAGCCTGGGAGAGAAGCCCTGAATCCTTTTGCTACAGGTCTTCAAAGGAAAACATCCCACTTCAGGAATATCCCATCTCCCGTCGTCTTGGGCTGAAGCCTTCGGAAGCATTTTGCTCTAGTTATTTAACATCCAGACCAGGGCCGCCTTGTGCAAGGTGCTGCACAAGCAGATAGGAAACAGGAAACTGCTGAAACGTAGTCTGAAAGACAACGTCACAGGTGGATGAGACAGATGAGCGGGTCGTGCGGGGGGCAAAGGGGTAACATGCTATGGGGTGTAGCCAATCGGGGCAGTGATTGCAGCTTGCCAGTTGCCTAGGCATTACCTAAGTATCCAGTTCTTCGGCGCCTGTTTGGGGCATTAACTCTCCTTTCCCCCATCAATGGCAGAGGAATTACTAGAGCTGGATCCAGGCACCCCATATCTGCCCCTTCCCCTTGGATGCTGCCAGTGCTGCGAAGCTCTTTGCCACTTCCTCTCTTCTGGGCAGTTCCCGAGTCCCACCCATGCTGGCGTTCCTTCCCGTACTCCGAAATCAGCCCAGATTGCTCAGCCTGGCCAGGCTCGAACAGCAGCACGTCTCTCTGTCCCGGCACGGCTGTCGAGCCGTATTGGACAGAGTTCGAATTGCGTGCCGACTTGCTGGTTCACCGTAGCAGATTCCCCAGCTGTCTGTGCGGGGGAAAACATGTGGTGTAAGCACAGCAGAGCCAGGGCCTGTGCTGCGAGCAGCTGTGCGTGAAGGCAGCCCTTTGGTGAGCTCTCCCATCGAGCCTGGGATCCTGAGCACCAAGCGCTCCTGGAAAAGCAGCCGCACGTTGGTAACCTGAGCCGCCCGTGGGTCGCTCTGAGTTTGGCTGGGCTGCCTTGGTGTAATATTATCGTAGCTGGCGTAATGCAAGCTGCTGTTTAAAAGCTTGTTTAGAAATCGAACACAAGCCTCAATTAATTAATGTTCTGCTCTCAGATTGTTTTTTCCTCCTCTCCGCCTCCAATTCTCCTTCCATGGAGAGCTGGACAGTCACATTTCTTCTTTAGATCTGCGGTTGCTACTGGAGTATGCTGCAGATGGGGACCAGCCAGGGAGCGTAAGGCTGAGAGCTAGTGAATGCTAGTGAGGAGTCACGGCCTTGTGAGATGGGCTTGTGAGTGTGAGCTCCCAGCTGCTTGTAGAAGAGAATTGCTCAAGCTGGGCTGGGGCGGAGGGGCTCTTCCTATGATCGATAGACTCTTTCATAGACCTTATAAAGAATTTAGAGCATAAAGGGTTAACGGCAAAGCATGGGAAGAGTGGAGCATTCCTGACTGTGGCTTGCGTGGGGTGAGTGGATGAAGACTGTGTGGCTGGCAGGGGTGCCCGAGAGGCCCGTGCCCTTGCGTTGAGTGGCCAGGGCCTGTGTGTCCCGGCAATGCATTTAGCTTTGTGACTGTGCCTCTGGGGCCACGGCGCTGACCATGAGCCGTTTAGCATCCCCCTGCCCAATGGGAATTACGCAAGCTTTGCCTTTAGCTGTAGTCACGTGTGGTCAGGCACTTTCCTTATTTGTGCTGCCTTTCCAGAGGCCAGGACGGTGCTGAGATCTAGCCAGCATCATGTTCCCAGGAAGACTCTGTGGCCGGCCCTTGTTTTTGGAAAAGCCTTGCAAAATGTGCAGAGAGCCCCTTCCAGTGAGAGGAACACAGCCTGGTGTCTGCTGGCGTGCCTCAACCCTTGGCTCCCCTGATGGACTGCGCAGGCCCCAGCGTGAGTCCCGGCTACACTGGATTTCAGGGAGCACGTCTGGAGGGGCGGGGGTTCAGTGTCCCGATGGTGAACTCCGTGGGCCGATGTGCTTCATTTATTCTCCTAGTGCAGTCAGTGAGCGCTGAGGAGAGGTGCCAGGTTGAAGGCCCTGGAGACAGGAGACTGCTTCGCCCCAGGCTAGCTATGGCTTGGTGGACACCAGCTTTCCTCCCACCCAGGGCCTCGCCTCGGAAGAGGACAATTCAATCTCCTTGGCTCGTTACAGCCGCGACCTCTCTGCCAGAGAGGGGGCCTGGTGTGACGTGGCCACTGGGCCGCTAGGAACAGGACTCAGCCCCCCTAGCTCCTTTCACTCAATCCACTGGGCAGCCACGTTCATTCCGTCCGTTCGCTGCCGCCACGGGCTCTGTGTGACGCATTGCCCTAGAGGTGAAAACATCTCATCCCATTCCCAGTGCCCTGGCTCTGCTGGCTGGCTAAGGTGTCTCTGGAGTCTGGTCACCGGTTAGCAAAGCTGACACATCCCATGTGGGTAGAGAGGACTGGCCGTGCCACACCATGTTGCAGTACTGAGGCCTTTGTGTTGATCTGCTCCCCTCTCATTGCACTGGCATCATCAAAGGGCAGATCTTAAATTCTCGTAGTGCTGGCTGGAGAGCCAGGGAGTTTCCCTTCTGGCAGCGGGGGAAGCACACGTGCTCCAGCACGCCGTATGTGGGTGAGGCAGGAGTCTGGGGGGGAGTCTGCCATCTGGGCCTCCCTACTTCTCAGCTGCTGCTCTGGTACTGGAAAGATGCTGTCAGCAGTACAGTGCTGCTGTGTGTGTATTGCTCCTGGGCTCCCTGTAGCAAGTTTCTAGGTAGGGTCCCCCTTCCATGGCATGTAGTTCATGTTCCCAGTACAGAGCAGCCATCTGCCTTGTTCTCCGGTCTGTCCAGTGTTTTACACTGTGAAACGCACCCTGTACGTGGGTCTTGGAGGTGAGGGGCCAGGAGGCGTCCCTGACATTATCCAGCATGACTTGGTAGCTGCCTACAGTAGGGTGAGCAGAATTCACATCCTTAGAGAGACCCAGGAACCTGTGGCACCTTATTCTTGGGGATCCTCCATGGAGAAGCCCGTGGCAGCCCTAGAAGGGGAGAGCTCTTGGGTTCCCCTTATGGGGTCACCTGCTATGCAGGTGTTTTGTGCTGGGGGACAGGCAGAGTGGTCACAGCCCTGTTGCCTTGCCGATGTCCTGAGGTTACACTGGTGTAACCGGAATGTGCTTAATTCTCTTAATACGTGGGTCTGGAAGGAGGTGGGTGTTCCAGGTCAGGTCTCAGCAGTCTCACAACTTGGTGGGAAAACTGGCATGGTGAGATCTGCCCACATGGAGACAGGGGAGGGAAGAAGCCCTTGGTGTAGCAGGTTGCTAATGGGGGAAGCAGCAGATACGTGGCTCTGAAACCTCCTGCCCATACAGCCTAGTGTATGGAGCACTCTTCCACTGGTGCCCACATGTCGCGCATTCTGCCCGACATGGCTCCTTCTGGCAGGAATGGAAGGAAGCTGGAGTGATGGAGGTGAACCATAAGTGAGTGGCTACGTGAACTGTCCTGCAATGGGGTGCAGATACCAGAGGGGATCCATCCAAGTCACCCCCCACTGTACTGCAGGGGCACCCAGGCCTTTTACCTGGTGGGGATCCAGACCTGCCACCTGTGCCGAGGGCAGAAGCAGCTTAGGTTGCCTCTGTTTCTTCTAAGAAGCTTCTTTATGCACATTTCAGCTGTGATCTGTCCAGGTGAAGTGACTCGTAAGGTCGCTGGTTGGACACATGACCAGTTTCCTTCTCCACAACCCAGAATCTCTGCAATGACCTTCAGGCCTTTATGAGACGCAGGTGTGAAGGAGGTGTTTATGAGAAGGGGCTGGGACCACCCAGATTGGAGGCAGCTGTCAGATATCACAGGGATAAGGAGATTGTAGGTAAAGAGACCCAGAGGGGCAGTGCAAACTTCCCCATCCCTGCTGCCCTTCTGATGTGCCTTTGTCCTGACCTGCAGCCCTGCCTCCCTTCTCTGCTCTTCCAGCTCAGGGGATGGAGGGTCTCCGGTGCTGAGACTGCAAATTATGCTACATTATGGGGTGGATTCACAACATGGACAAATATCTGCTAGGATGAGATTCACCCAGCTCATTCCCACTTGTGCCATCAGCTGGGAGAGCATACTGGCTCCCCAGAGGCTAAATGCCCCTATGTTACCAGCGCCTCCGGTCTCTCTGTTTCTTCAGGATCCTGGCTCCCAAGGTTTTGGCTGCTAGAGGGATCAATTCAAAGGTCTGTAATTCAATCCATCTTTGTTTTGCACACTGTTTGTTTATGCAGAGCGCTTATCCCAAAGCACATTGCCAAGTGAGAGGCAGGCACAGTGAGAGACTGTAATGGCAGAGGGAGAGGGAAATACACAGCCCAGGGTGTGGAGCCAGGTGGGGAGACGGGGGTGGTGAGAAGCAGGGAAGGCTGTTCCAGGGGGCCGGGACTGCAGAGGAGAAGACACTCCCACCAGGAGTAGGAAGGTTCTGTGGAGGAGGCAGGAGTCAAGAGACACGGTCCATGAGAGGCTGGATGGAGACTGCAAAGGGCTGTAGAAATGGAGGCAGTTGAGCTGTTTGGATAATCTGGAAAGATCCAATCTGGGGGAGCCTGAGCCCCTGAAACTTCCAGCTTTGCTTGTCCCTGACCTTCATTTGCAGGAGCTGCTTTCAAGCTGGGTGCCACCAGATGCCCTTGGGGCTGGTGTCTGGAGCCTTTCCTCTCTGTTGCTCCTGCTAGGTATAGCGATGGGGACTGTGAGAGGCCCTTCACACAGGTCAAAGCCGCTCCCCCAGCGGGTCTGCACACTGGTTTTGCACCAGTTTCACTCTGTCCCTTGGGGCTGTGACCTTCCTCCTGAAATATTTAAATCAGTACAACCTCTAGTGTGGACACACTTATATCAGTGCAAAAGTGCCTTGGGCCACCGTAGGTTATTCCCCTTCCCATACAGGAATAAGCTTTACTGGTAAAAGCACTTTCAGACCTGTACGGTAGCATCTAGCCTAGGGGTTGTACTGCTTTAACTACACTGGTGTGGTGAAACACCCAATTTCTTTGTGTAGACAAACCCTTGAACTCTTGTTTCTGTCCCTGTCCTGTCTTCACTGCTGCTGTCAGTGCCTGCTTGGTTTAATTTCCCAGGGCTGGGCTCAGCGTCCCTGCTTTGCATGTATAACTCTTCTCACCACTTAGCACTCCTAGAAGGAGTCACCTTCCTGCCAGGTGAGACCTTTGGACCCTCCAGAGCATCTGCAGTCCCCCTGGGTACACACAGGGCCACGGCTGACTCACAGCTGCCTTTACAGGGAAAGAGAAGGGAAAGCGCCAAACATCTCACAGCAAAGGCTGTGCGCAGAAAGCCCACGGGCCAGCTAGAGACCTGATGCAAGAGGCTGCGGCTCCATTGACTTCAGTGGAGATGCATCTGCTGGTGCTAGGATACCATTGTTGAGCATTGCGCCTAGCCTGGCTCTCTCCTGCTTGAATGCTTCTTCTCTGAGATGGCTAATGGGAAAGCAGGTGACCAAACTGGTTTTGCCTGGCATTGATTGGGCTGTAGAAGGGAAAGGGATCAATGGGTTGCATGTAATATTTCCGCAGTCTTTGCCCTCCAATGGAATAGAGCTGCAAACCTGCCCAATGACCCTCCTTAGCAGGGTCTCCGATAAGTAGGTCTTCAGTGTAGTCTCAGATTCCTCGTCGTTCCACACGGGTCTCTGGGTAGATGGGAATTGCCGGCCTCTTCTGGCAGCTGGGGAATCTGCCGTGGAAGTGGCAGAAAAGTCTAAACCAGTTTGGAAGCTGTGTGAGAGGGAGTTGAGACCGTCCAGACACAGGCCAGGCATTGTGTGGCCCTCCATCTCATGGGGAGGAGCTCAGGCAGAGGAACTGTTGTGAGCTGCTAGCTGGGGTGGAGACGGAGGAAAAAGCCACTTCTGCTGCCCTTTGAGAGAAGCCGAAGTGTCAGGGAGCACTGGATGCCCTGAGATGTCAGACCTGGGGGTGTCCAGCCAGTGGAATTGTCCCACTCACCCTCCCTTGTGAGCAGAGCCCTGATGTGTGCTTTGTGGGGGCTGTTTTCCTGAAGACCATGGCTTGTTTACGGTAGGGGTTTTTGCACTGGGGCAAATCCCCAGTGTAGAGGGCTTGGGCAGGTACAAAACAGGGCTTGCATCAGTGTGACCCGCATCTACACTGAGGCTTTGCATTGATTGGAATGCAGCGCAAATCCCCTAACGTGGACAAGTCTGATTGCTTTTGTTCCTCTGAAGAGCCCTCTGGCATCTTTGCTGGCCCAACTCTGGCTCTTTCATAGGCAGAAACACCTCCCCACCCGTCACATCAGGGACCCCTTTTGGGAGCCCCATCTGGTCAGCTGCGCGTCAGCTTCCGGGGTTCTAAGAATGTCCGAACTGCCCCAGCCCATCAGTCCAGCAGCCTTTTAGCCATTGACGCTGTCACCATTGGTAGCCAGGGCTGGACGCTCCACGTGAATGCCTGTGCGCTCCCTGTAGGCAGCCTGCAGCTAGGCTGGACTGTCCCAAGCTTGCTGAGCAGAAATTGCGTGAAGAAACGAGGCTGTGTGGGCAAAGTCCAATACTAAGCACAATGTCTTCCTGATCCCACTCTCTGACCGGCGATGCCCTGCAGCATGCGGGTTCATCGTGCTTGTCTGATGGAACATCAGGTGCCGGTCAGTCCTGTTAACCTTGGGAACATGCTGCAGCAGTGAGTTCTGGGGCTTCCTTTCGTGTTCTGTAGACACATCTCCCTCTGGCTATGGGACATCTGAATCCTTTACATTTCGCTCATTGTCCCTTGGTCTTGTGCCGTGGGGCTGAGTAGAGAGGAGCCAGCATGGCCGTATCGGAGTTGCTTTGTTTCCCTCTCCCCTCATGCCTCTTACTCTTCCCTGTACCCGACGAAAGAGCCCAAGTGCCAGGCTCTGGGTTGCACCACTCAGGATACACAGAGCTGACAGTGTGGTCCAGCGAGGGGGAGCAAAGGTGGCTTTATGCCCAGATGCTGGACAGATCAGGGCTCAGCTTGGCCCCTGCCCTAAGTTAGAGCAGCTCAGAGGCTGTTCTAGTTAACAGCAGCCTCCCCTGTGGGCTGCTTCGTGGTCCAGGACAGCCGGAGGGCAGAGTACTCCTTCCATTCCCCTGCTGTGGGGTGAAAAGGGTTGGGGGGATGGCTGCGTATACCTGCTCTAAGCTGCTCCTGCACTGGGGGAATTCCTCAGGGGGCCCCTTTGCACAGCAGGAGTGGTGTAAGGGAGACAGAGTAGGCGCCTCTCTCATCTCACCTCCTGCAGTTACCTTCGGTCTCCTTTTCGCTTTCGTCGGAGACAAAGCGACCCCTCCAGCCCAGTGTTCAGAGCGCGGCCCCATTGGTTTCAACGGGGCCGTTATCTAGCCCCATTTCAGTGGAGCCCCGCCTCCTAGGGCTTGTCTAGACCTGGGGTGGCTGCACTGCAGTAACTGCACCGGT
The DNA here is from genome assembly GCA_007922155.1 of Mesoclemmys tuberculata. Classification (NCBI taxonomy): domain Eukaryota; kingdom Metazoa; phylum Chordata; order Testudines; family Chelidae; genus Mesoclemmys; species Mesoclemmys tuberculata. The sequence goes on from ML675644.1 coordinate 10,557,225, forward strand.
GTGATGCCATCCGTGTAAACCTTCCCACAGGCGCCCTGCGGCAGTGCACTCCCCTGCGCCCCATCTTACACGGGGGCAGTACAGCTAAGCCAGGCAGGGCTTTAAACACCTGGCTCACCACTGGACACGCAGCCAGCGTCTCCACGGCTCTCTCTTGACAGCGTGCCGGAGAGGATGCTGTGAACTCAGGACCCGTGTGTGTGTCCGAGGAGTTTAAATGGCTCCTTCTAATGTGCGTCCCCTCGGACGGGCTGGTGCCAAGCTGGAGCTGCCCAGTAGCTGGTTTAGCTTGGTGCCTTCCACTATCCCCTCTCCTTGACTCACTAAATGACGTTGGACCATCAGCACCTCATTGATTATCCTCTGTCCCAGTCACAGAACTGCACTGACCAGCAGCAGCCTGGCATCGAGGCCTGGGGCGGCTCGTTAGTGACCTCTCTGTAATAGGCACTGTCTAGTTGTTCCTTCTGTTGCACCCCATCTCCTAGCTGATCTTCCTTCCTTAGGAAACTGCAGGTAGGCCGAGGATACAGCAAGCCCTCCATGGCTCCCAGCACCCCAGGTCTCACCCCAGAGCACCTCACTGCTGACACCTTCCTCAGCAACAGCCTCGGCCCCATCCCAGCTGTTTGCCCCTTCTCCCTCCCTGACGTGCCCCAGCCTGACCCCTGGTTCTGCTGCTGGTTCCTGCCGCCCCTTGGCTCTCCAGCCCGGCACGGGCTCTCATCTAACCCGCCTCTCGGGGGCTGCTCCCATCATGGCTGGGGACAGGCTTTTTATCTGGGAGCATGTGTCTGCAAGGCAGGCTGGGTCAGGCCTGGATCTAGACCAGAGCACAGACTGTCCCAGCTGCTGGAAACTCTCCTTGTTCCCCAGCCCCCTAGCACTCAGGTTCCCTTGTCCGCTCAGGGTGTGATGTGCTGAGAGGCTCCCGTGAGGGTTTTATCCTGGCTAATCCCAACTAATTCCCTGGGTCCGTCCCTTTCTCATCCCGGCCCAGCGTTTGGGAAGGGGGGGTGCACTAAGCCACCCCCGGTACCTGGGGAGCACTGCAGCCTTGTGGCAGCTCTCGGGACACCCGCACCAGCAAACAGGTCCCATGTCCTCCCCCTTCCCTTAGTCCTGTGGCTTTTCCTGTTCACAGTGCAGTTCGGGCACCAGAGGGCAGCACGCTGCACAAGACTGCTGTGGCTGGCATTGGGATAGACACAGACTGGAGCTGCAGAACAGCTTTGGGTGGGAGCGTGGGGAAGGATGGTGAAAAACAGACATGGCAGGGCTGCCTCTGCACCCCGCATGTCCTGCCCTGGGAAGCAGGGAGGCTGTGACCCAGCCAGGCAGAGAGGGCAGGTTTATGGATGTGCCCGACAAAAGACACTCCCTCCTGCCAGCCTCTCTGGTGTTTCTCCTCTTGCCAGACTCAGTGCAGTTCTGGAACGTAGGGCCTCTGCGCCGAGGTAACTTTGTTCTCTTCTCCATAGAGTGCTCTAGTGCCAGCTGGTCCCCCACGGTGGGATGGCTGCATGGGCCTCAGCAACCCTGGATCCTGGGGCTTTTTCATTACTTCATGAGGATCTTTAGCTAATCTCCAGTCCCAGCTCCTCACCCGGAGGCAGACACGGCCCTGTGTCCCATTCTGCCTTGGGACCCCACTGTGGGCTGGGTCACAGCTCTCCTTTCTGAGCTCTAGGCTTCTCATCTTCCAGCAGCCCTACAAATGCACCCAGATGCTGCATCAGTGTCATGAGCTTTATGGCCTCAGTAGCTTAGGGGCATTCACATCTTCTCACCTGTGGCCTGGCTGTAGGTGGCGCTGGCTGTCGTACACAGAACAGAGCTGGTACAGAGTGAAATGCCTGGGGGCGGGGACCCAAACAGTGTTTTAGTTCCACATGAAACACAGTCGAAGGGGCTGATGTGCTGGTAATGTCAGATCCTCTAGCTTTAATAATATTATATAACACTTTATAAACAGGCGCAGTGTCATCCCTAATGTGCAGATGGGGAAACTGAGGCACAGAGAGGGGAAGTGACTCACTCAAGGTCATCCAGCAGGCCAGCTGCAGAGCCAGGACGAGAGCCCAGGTCTTGTGTGTTCCCGGTCAAGTGTTCTAGCCACTAGGCTGCTCTGCTTCACCTGTAGCCCCCTGGTTATCAGGAGACTGAGGTAGGTTGGGGCTGCGGCCAGCCCTGGCATCCAGGCCAGGGTAGCAGTGCGGGAGGCATGCAGGAGTCCCCAGTGGTCGGGGTGGAAAGAGGGAGCGCATCCTTGCCCCACCCTGGCAGCAGCCTGTTGCTCTGCCCGCCCTCCACTCCCCGACCACTGGGCACTCCCCATGCACTTCCCACCGCTGCCCTGCCCCGAACGGCTGCAGCCTCCTGCGTTTGAAATCTTCCAGAGCCTGCAGGAGCGGGAGGCTCTTGGGAGGGGAAAAGGAGGGTGAGAAGCCCTGATCCATGCTGTGCTGCCATGGGCTACTCCGGAGATGGAGCCAGCCAGGTCCTGCCACTGCCCACCCTGGGTGGGAATTGTTCTCTGGAGAAAGGAGGTGCAGGAGAAGAAGTGGGGGAACCTGTCCTCTCTCGCTGTCCCTGGGGGGTTTGTGTGAACGGCAGCACTGCTGAGCAGATGGGGTGGGAACGGAGACCCTCCAGCCCAACTGCAGAGGGGATTTAGGGAGATGCCCCGAGATGGAATTGGGTTGGGGCTCACGAGCTAGCGCCCTGACTGCCCGTCAGCAGGATCTCACCCCAGATATTACCTCCCCGGCAGCGCTAGCTCTGGGCTGAGGCCTGGGGCTCGTTACTGACCTAGAAATGAGCATGCCCCCTGCTGAGTCACTCTCACCCCCCCACGCGAGGTCACTGGGCTCAACACTGACACAGCGGAGAGTGCTCCCTAGCGCCACGCTGGGGGAGGGGAGCCCCGGGAGAGTCACCCAACGCCATGTCCAACAGCCCGTAGGGTGCCCCGGGAGGTTTCCTCTCATTGGAGCACGGAGCAGACCAGCCCTGGTGAGTGGCCGGGCTGAGGTGTCATGGCCGCAGGGGGGTGAGGAAGGGGAGTCGTGCATGCAGAGGGGTGGCTGGAGAAGTGACAACTCGGGCAATTTGGTGCATTTGCCGAGGGAAGAGTTGTGCTTAACAGAGACAGTTTCAACACCTGGCCAGCTGCAATACCCGGCCAGCCCAGTAGGGGGCACATGGCTGAAGCTTAGGGTCACAGTTAATTCCCAGTGGGGCAGCGTGAAGGCTCGTCTATCCTGTTATACCCAAGCCCCCCTGGGACTTACAGTCCTGTCTATGGGTCGGGCCTTAGATCCCTCACCCAGCAGTGCCTTGGAAACAGCTGTAGTAGGCAGGGCCAGCCCTGCTCCCATTAACCCTTTGCTGCACACACGTAGTAGTCTAGTGCGGGGTGGCTGTGGGTGGTGCTGGTGCAGGGCTGAAGAAACGGGCGGATCCCCAAGATGTAAAGGCGGGGAGGATGGGGGTGCGGGAGGAGCTGTGTCACGGGAAACTGGGGCCATGCCCCTTACGCTGCAGCAGCCCCCTGTCTGGTTACTGATCCAGCGCCAGCCAGCAGCTCCCTTAGTCCAGCAGCAACCACCAGGTTCTCGCTGGGGAAAAAAGCAGCCAGGTTATTTTCCTGCCTGGTTAATGAAGTTTGGAGGCATTTATGGTGGAGTGATTCTGACACCTGGTGGCCAGGTGGTGTAACACCAGTTGAGTTTTCACTAGTGGTTGAGCATGGTGAAAGTGTATGCGCCCATGTGGAGATTGTGGGGGGCTAGCAGACACACCCTTGTTCAGTGCTGGGTCACTGGCCGGTCGTTCAGGGTCCCTCTCTCCGTCCACTTGAAGAAAAGGGGGGAAAAACATCTTGCTGCGACTCAGAATTTTAGAATGATGTTTCTGAAAGTTCAGTGGAAACGGTTTATGGGATTGCAGCCTTTGCTGCAAGGCCGCACACTGCAGCCCAACGGCCCCTGCTAACATGGGAGAGGTGGAATGTGGAAGCGGCCACGCTGGTTCCATTGCCCCAAGCTCAGGTGAAATGCAGACCAAAACCGTGCCGCACTGATGGCACTGTGCAAATGACACTGTCTGATCTGCATAGCCATGGGGTTGTTAGGAGCCAGGGCCAGGAATAATGGGGATTTTTTTCAGTACGATTGTGATTTCAGCCATGCCCTTTTAGCTCCTCTGCTCTCTGTGCCATGTCCACACACTGTGTGCCCCTGATCTTAAAGCTGCAGGGTGGAACGGTGGGAGGTGCTGTGCGGTGCAGGGTGCTGGCTTGTAGATAATGGGGCCCTTAGCTACAGCCCTTCACTGCATGAGCAGCTCATGGCTCTTAGCAAATATGCGATAAAACTCTGCTGAGCGGGAGCTGTCCAAGTGTGCCCAGCACTGCCTCCGCCATTCCCCATGGCTTCTCTCTCTCTCTCTCTCTCTCACACACACACACACACCCCGGCAAGGCCAGCCTCTGCTTATATGGAAAAGGAACACCAGGAAAGCATTTGCTGTATTTGTAGCTGCTTTTTCTGTGCTGTACAGCCGGTTCTCAGCCAGCCACAAGCAAGTGCTCCACGGACCAGGTTGAGAAACAAGGCTGCATATAAATGTCCTGCTTCTCCTGCGTATGTACCCCTCACCCTCACGTTCTGAGACTGTCGAAATGTACAGGAGAGGGAACGTCTCTTTAGCTGTGAAGGTCTCAGAGGGCTGGGTGGGGCTTCCCAGGGGAACAGATCCAGTGGGCAGCTAATGGCTCCAAGTGGCTTGATTACCGTTGCTCCTTGGCAGGCCAAGCTGTATGGCAGCTGTCCAGTCTGGGGAGGAACGCTCTGTGCCAGGTTGTTGCTGTGACAGCTGCGTGTTTGAGAGGCTAGGGAGAGCCCGCCCTGTCCAGCTTGTCCTTCCCTGTGCAGCCTGCTCGGAGCCTGCTCCAGACATACTGCTTTCTGAGCGCCTGGTTTGCACCTAACGAAGCTTTGAGAATTAATTGATAGATGGCGCCAGTGGTGGGGGTTTGCTAAAGTGATTGTGAATGTCTAGCTTCATCTGGCCAGTGTCTGATGGAGCTGCTGGGTAGGGCGGGGCCTGTTCCTAAGAAACACCAGAGAAAAGCCAGAGTCTCCCCTGAGCGGCAGATCTGAGCCATGGCCAAGACAGGAGCATCTGGAGCAGGGAACAGCTGCTTCCCGAATCTCTTAGCCGTGCTCCTTGCTGATGCACCTCAATCCTGACTGGCAGCCCTCTGCTCCCCCCACTGTCCCAAGTCCTGGGCTCCGACACCGTTGTCAATGCCCTCAATTGCAGCCCGCCTTTCTGTTGCCTCCATCCTAGCCCCCCCGCCCCCGAGCAGAAACCCTCAGTCCCGCCTCTTTTATTTCGATACGGAAATATGTTCCCAGGGATCTGGCCCTTGACCACAAAACTTGTTGCTGTAGCAACCCCCTGGGCCTTAGATCCCAGGTCTACGGGGCCAACAGCCCCTCTTCATCCTGTTTTGTATACATTACCCCAGGGCTGTGCAGGGGTTGGAGAGAGCCACAGCGCTCACAGTGCGTGGGGAGCTGAGGACGAGAGGAAGGATGGGATTCCTTGGCAACACCTGGGAGTGACGATTTGGGGTTTGTGGATGAGGTTCCTCTCCAGGCTTAATTTGGCTGCCGGTCCCCTCCCCGCTCTTGCACCTCCCCTATTGCCTCTAGTCTCAGCTAGCTTGCCTATACTGGTCCTACCAGGTTGCCCCCTGTCCATTCTGGCCTGCCAGCTCTCCCATCCGCTTTGCTGCCAGTCGGGATTCCCTTCTCCCTCCTTTCAGCTCCTCTCTGACTTTTGCGTGCGCCTTTGGGCATTGGCACAGTCTGAGCCAAGCTATTCTTCGAATGAGCCACTGTGCGCTTCATGCCCAGGGGCTGGGGTGCAGTTCCCTTTGCCGTCATGGTGAGAGGGGGAACTCAGGCACATCCCCGTGCTCGGCGCGCTGCTGCCAGGGGACCGACACGAGGACCAGGAGGTGGAGAGCAGCATCTGTACTGCTGGCATGGTCCCTATCCTGCTATTGTGCCAGGTGGGGTTGGCCTTGAACAGGTTCCCAATTGCGCTGTCCCTGCTGGGGCTGCTGACGGCTGTGCCTATGGAGGGCTAATGAGTGAATATGCTTAGGGTCTGTCTACGCTAGAGCTTGGGCTGTATGGAGACATACCCGCGCTAGCTCTGATGGGGCTAGCAGGCTAAAAATAAAGCATTTCTGCACCGGTGCACACTGCTCTGACTATGCTCCTATCTAAGATAAGTACATACGTGGGCCAGCTAGCCCATCCCACGTCCATAGCAACACTCCTGTTGCTAGATTGATCAGTGTTGGCATGGCGCTCTCTCCTTCAGCTGGAATTGACACTGTCTACCTCTAGTGCAGACACACAGCGAATGCAGACTCTGCTTGGTCCTGTCTATCCGAGGCCCAGGAAATTCAAGCTGTGTTAAGTAAAGAACAGAGAAACTTCACGGTGTGATTTCTGTGAGCAGGGAGCTCTTGCTCTGGATTACAGCGGGCTGGTTAATTCCCAGCACTGGGAGGACTCAATCTTACAAACTTTGAACCTACGTGGCATCGCACGCAGCCCGTGTATCAGCATTAGGCCTTGTGCTGCACGTGGTCTCTAACCTCCTGGCTCAGTCCTCGGCCTCTGCAGCAAGTCCCGGCTTTTCTCTCGCCTCCTGGCTGAGGAGCTCAGCAAAGCGATGGAACTCAGCAAGCTGGGCACAGAACCCAGGTGTCCGGACTCCCAGCCGTGTGCTGTAGCTGCAGCTGATAGGCCATGCCGCTGATGGGCATGGCCAAGACTCGCTCCTTGCGTGCTCTCTCATGGCCTGGGCGGCAGGTGTCAGTGGCTCCCGGGGGCCAGCGCTGGAATTAACCAAGGCCTTCGCTTTTGGCAGAGTGGGGTCCCGAGATACACGGCCGCGAAGGGCCCAGCCTATCGGTCCCGCCCCCGTTATTGTTCACTGTCCCAGGTCGTGTCTCGCGCTGTCTCCGATCCTTTGGTCTGGGGCTCCTCGCCAGTGCCACAAGCCACGTCTGTCTGTCTGTCTGCTGGCGGGAGTCAGCTTGTTGGCCTGTGTACCTGCCATGCTGGCAGCACGCTTCCCCGCCTGCTCTCTGAGGGGGTCTTGGAGAGCGGCGCTTGGCCTCACCTGTTCATGCTGCAGCTGGACTCCTTTTGCACCCAGCCCCTGCCCTGCTGCAGGCCGGACTCGACATCGCGCCCAGCCCGAGCCCAGCCGGGTCTTGCTTCCTGACACCAGCTGCTTCCCCCTCTGCCTGCCTGGCCTTGCACGTTCTCTCCTCCTTCCTCAGGCTCTTTCTCTGGGCTCCGTCCCCCTCCTGGCCCCCCTGCCCTCTCGGGGAGAAGCGCCCCTGCTGGTTTATGGTAATGTGTATGGACATGGAGCTGTGTGCAGATGGCTGCAGAGCTGCTCCAGGGAGCCCTAATGACTCGCTTGGCAGTCACCAGTCACCTCCTTCCCCTGCCCCATCTCCAGGTCCTGACGAGGCCGGCGTCCCCCAAGTTAACGACCCCCTGTGTAGGTTGGAGTGATCCTAATGGGGGGGGACGGGGACTCTGCCATGCTCCTATGAGGAGGAGGGACGTGTTTCTCTGTATCTGTAATGGCCTGGCCTGGAAACAATATGCACCCAAGTCCAGAGGAGCCAGGCTTCCGCATGCCACCATCCAGGCGGGAGTCTCAGTGCCACTGGCCATCCCTGGCACCAGGCAGACCCCTCCTCAGAGCCTAGAGCTTCCCTGGGCTGGGCAGCAGGCACTGACAGCTCGTTCCAGCTCCCACAAGCGCCTGGTTCCCTTGTGGAAACTCGAGGGATCCTGCTAGGCCCCCCGGCCCTTCACCTAGGGCAGAAGCTCTGCCTGTGCGTCCGTCTGGGCATTCGATGGCCCTCCGGTCCCGGTGCCTGGGCGCTCTGGGCGCAGTTCAGCCCTGCCCAGTGGCGGGAAGGGGCTCACAGCAGGGAGTTGGTTTCAGGGAATTCCTGTGTTACGGGGCCTCCCCAGCAGCACAGGGCCTTGGAGGGGGCATTCCAGCCACTGTCCAGGCCATTGGAGCCTTGGGGTCTGCGAGGGCTGTGTCCCCAGGCTGCCCTGAGCTGATCCAGAGGCCCTCTCCCCATCCCCCCAGCGAGATTCCCCCACTCCGCTCTCTCTTCCGGCTCTCTCTCCCCGCTGCCACTTCCTCCACCACGCGAAATGCAATAAGCGGCAGTGAGATGAAAAAGCAATTTGCATATTTCTCGTAACCCACTCTCTGACAAGGGCTTATTGTTTTTAAATCAATTGGGAACCGGCGCATGGCCTCGTGATGCAGAGGCAGCTGATCGAGCGGCAGGCGTCTTGGCCACGTGGTGCGTCTATGTCCCTGTCAGAACTACATGTACCACAAGGACAAACTGGGGACCAGCCTGCTGCTCTGCAGGGCCTCGCACCCATTGGCTAGCCAGCTGGGGAAACCGAGGCACAGAGAGGTGCAGCACAGTGCCTTGAGACACATTCTGTCACCAGCCCAGCTCACCTGAGCCTCCCATCCCTCTCCGCCACGCCCTTTCCCCCAGATCTCAAGTTCCCTGACAGTAAAACGGGATCTCAAGGACAGATTCTGCTAACAGTTCTTCCCAGCTCATGTGTGCGCTTGCCTGTGAGCAGGCGTGTGTGCGTGCAGGAGTGTGGACATGCACGGGTGAGTACATGAGTGCTGGCAGACGTGCACACTTGCACGCGTACCTGTGCGCACTCTGAAGAGCGCCTGCCCGTGTGCACACCTCACCTGTGCCCGCAGCTGCCATGTGTGGAATACTTCAAGCAGCCTGGTGGGCCTTGGACCAGTCTGTGCGTATTGTAGAGTACAGCAGCCAGCTGTCCTGGAGACGCGGTGCTGGAGGAGCTCTAGGAATCAGGCCCCTAGGAGGGTGGATATTCCTGGGGATGCCACATACCCACCCGGCTCCTTGTTCCTCCAGTGCAAGCAAGGTGCTCAGTGCATTGTGCCCCACCCAGGGAGGGGTGAAAGGAGGGGACAGTCTCCTTGGGTGGCGGTGTGGCTCCAAATGTATTGGTCAATCTGAAGGTCCTAGAAGAACGTCCCTTTTCGATAGCATTTGGGGTCTTCTAAGAGCTCTGCAGATCGGGTTGACTTAACCCAGCACTAAAATGCAGCTACCTCTGGGGTGGAGAAACATGTCAGAACAACAAGACCAACTGCCGCCAACTCACTGGGTGGCCTTTGATGAGTCAGATGGGCCAGGATTCTCAGAAGGGCTGAGCATCCTTTGGAAGCAATGGGAACTCCTGGGTGGTGAGCTGTTTTGAAAGTCGGGTCGGTTCATCTAAGTGCTTAAATGGGAGTTGGAGATCCTAGTTCCTTTCTCCTAGCTCTACACCTTTCCATGCCTCAGTTTCCTTTTCTGTAAAGTGAGGCTAATGATCCTGACCCATCCTTTCCCCCCCTTTGTGCAGTGGGTTGGTGAAATCAATTAAATGAGCACTAGGTGTATGGAGGACCATTAACATTACATAAGCTGCTAGAAGAGGAAGCACAGAAGCTGATGCTGATGGTTATGTAGGGTGGGGGGTAGCTCCAAAGCTAGGGTTCCCATCCTGACTCTTGTCAAAGGCTCATGGGAATGAGCAGGACTTGCCCATACTATTCCCTCTTCTAGCCAGTGTGGCAAGGTGGGGGGCAGGGGAGGGTAAGATACCCCGCCCCCGTGGGTCCTGCGCTCTGCCGGCCTGGCCGGTGGTGCAGCTGGGGAAGGATTGGGGGGGGGTAGCCAGGGCCCGTCCTGCCCCTGGGTACTGCTACCTTCCCTCGGGTCAGTCTGTGGTCCGCTCCCTGCTTCCCCCGATGGGTCCTCTGCCTCCGGTGTTGTGGCAGCAATCGTGGGAACCCCAAGCTTCTGCAGATTGCAGGCTGCAAACTGCAGACTGCCAACTCCAAACTGCCAGCTCCAATCTGCAGGTTTTCAAACTGCAAACTCTAATCAATAAACTGTAAACTCCAAACTCTCCTCTCCACACTCCACACCTCCTTACTCCAGACTCCTCACTCCACACCTCCTCTCTCCAAGCTCCAACACCCACAACTGACTGCTTGCCCTGCAGGCTTTTTGAGTGTTTGGGGCGGGGCTTCCTGATTGGGCTCAGCTGGCCTGATTGGTTAAGGAGTCCCAGCTGGCCTAACTGCCTAATCAGGCCCCCTGCTGAGTCACCCGGGGAACAGGGCTTTGCTGAGCCTGGGGCTGATATACATGCCCTCCAGCACCCTGGCGTAGCCGTCAGGCCTGACCCTGTCACACCAGCCTGACAATGGCCCTCACCTGAGTTAGTCACTCCGTCATTGCCAGAGAGCACAGAAGCTGCTGTGTGGGTAATTACAGCTTGCAGTGCTGGTCTGTGCTCTAAACTGACCACAAAGCAGCTACATGTGGGGTATTTGTAGCCCTGTTAGTCCCAGGATGTTAGAGAAACAAGGTGGGTGAGGGAATACTTTTTATTGGACTGGCTTCTGTGGGCAAGAGAGACAAGCTTTCGAGATGCGCAGAGCTCTTCTTCAGGTCTGGGAAACATACTAAAAACGTCACAGCTAAATACGAGATCGAACAGATAATTTAGCATAAGGAGTTAGCATATTCACGGTGAAGCAGCCTTTTCACACTGGTGTAGTTGTAGGACAAAAGGAGAGCTCAGGGGGTTACAGGTTCTCATAATAAGCCATACATCCAGTGTCTTTATTAAGACCGTGATTTTTATTGTCTAGCAAAGTTCTGGATCTAAGCTCTCAGGCCTGCCTTTTGAAAGTGTTGTGCAGGTTTCCTTTGCGGAGGAAGCCTGATAGGTCAGAGAGAGGGTGATCGCTTTGGGACAAGTGTTCACCCACAGGCGACAGGGTGTTTTTGACTTGTATCATTCTCCTGTGTGCGTTCATTCGAGAGCGTAGTGATTGTCTGCTTTCACCCCATAGCTGTTGTTGGAGCATTGAGGGCACTGGGTGAGACACACCATGGGTTGTGATAGGCCTGGGTAGGACCCATGGATCTTGACAGGTGTGTTGTGGGGGTGCTGGTCATTGCAGCAGTGGAGATATGTTTGCTGGTTTTCCATCTGTTGTTCTGGGCTATGGGGGCCTTGCTTCTGAGGAGGAGCTCGGAGAGGTTGGGGAGCTGTTTGAAAGCCAGATGAGGGGGATCAGGAAAGATTGCTTTCAGGATGAGGTCCCCATCGAGTATGGGTTGTGATTGTGTGATGATACCCCGTATGGGGTTCAGTGTGGGTTGGCAGGTGACTCTAGGGGTATGCGGTTGACGGGAGGGTTTATTTCTGTATTGAGGCAGGTTCTGTTGGAGTATTTGGGTGAGCCGTTCCACGATGTGATCTACTTCTCTGGGGAGGTGTCCTTGTTTGGTGACAGCATGTTAAGGTGTGTAGCCTGGACTTTCTCCTCAGAGAATACTGTGGTATCTGAGGGCCTGGCTATAGATAATAGATGCCTTGGTGCGTTGGGCTGGCTGCTGGCTCTGGGAAGGTAGGCGTGGTGATCCATGGGTTTCTTGTGTGTGGTTGTCGGTAGGGCTTCATTGCTGAAGCTGATCATGGTGTCCGGGAAGCTGATGCTGGTGTGGGAATCTTCCAGAGAGTTTAAATGGACGGGCGATGGTTGTTACAGTTGTGGTGGAAATCTATGAGGGAGTTTCAGTTGTCTGTCCAAAGGAGGGAAATATCCTTGCTGTATCTCAGGTGTGTCATCGCTTTTGTGATGCATTTGTCCAGAAATTCTTCTTCAAGGTGGCCCATGAAGAGGTGCCTACTTCTGTCCTGGGCCATTTTCTCTGACTAATTTTGTCATCTCCTGCGAGTCCAGCCCTGGGGCCCCCCAGCACTGCCGATGCCCCACTCTCCTGCCCTGCAGCCCCTTGCAAATCCAGCCCTGGACTCCCATCAGAGGAGATGGCTCCTCAGCTTGAGTTGCCTGTGGAGGTTTTATGTTGTGGTCAAACTGTCCTCTGAAACCGCAGCCAAAACCCACCGCGCTCCTCTGGTGTGTGCTGCGGGCCAACCCTGGAGGCGAGAGGGGGCGTGGGTTCAACGGGATACACAGCAGGGCTGCCGCATGCTCCAAGCTTCCCCACCCCCCAGGGCTGCGGGGGAACTCTACGCCAACCTCCGCAGGCCTCAGAAGTGTTTATTGTGACTCCAATAGCAGACTAGTAATCCGGCCCCTGAGGAGCCGGCGGGAACAAAAGAACTTGCACTTGCACTTGCCTTTCAGTGTCTGAGGCCGGGGGATAAAAGGCACAACAGCTTCCCTTTCTTGTTGCACAGCAAAGACGAGGCCGCTCTCAAAGAAGGCGGGTGCCCTGCCAGCCAGGAACGCTGCACGGCCGTGGCGCCACTAGGAGCCTGTAAGCCCGAGTGGTCAGGCGTGGCTGGCTGGAGCCAGGGGAGGGGGAGCTGCCTTTGGGGGAGCGAGTAGGGTGTAGAAGGGAGTCGAGGGACGGGGCACGGGGTGATTCTTTACGGCCCGTTGGTGAGAAGGCTGCAGAGCTGGGACAGGGATGGAGGTAGGCTCAGAGGCTGATTGTGGGGCAGGGCGCCCCTCTGTCTTGTCCGTCTTGCTAGCTCAGACACACTCGGCCCCCTGGGTTCAAGCTCCAGGGGTGAGTCCGTGTCTTTGCTAATGCAGGACGTCCATCCTGCTGTTTATTGTGCAAGACTGAGCGCCGCCGGTGCACGTCTGTCTGCCCCGGCTGGGAAGCTCACTCTCTGCTGTGGTGTGGACATACCTATGGCTCCTGTATAGCATCTGAGAGCCTGGGGTCATGCCTGGGTGCTGAGGTCTCTGGGACAGTCGGTACTGAGGGCCACACTGGGTTGTGGCTGGGGAACCGCTTGGATGGCATGTGCCAAGTGGCTGGGCACACCCGGTTCTCTTTAGGTCCCACTTGTAGGTGGATTGCAGGGCTGGGGCAGGCGGGTTCTCTCGCCCAAGAAGCCTTCAGGGACCCTGATGGCTCAGTGAGACCCTCCTTTTCTAGCCCTGCTGCTCTGGAAGGCGGCCGAGCAGCTGCTGGCCCGTCGCCACCTCCCTCTGAGCCTGGCTTTTTGCCTGCGTGGCTGCGAGGGACCCTCTGGCTGCGACTGTGGGGAACAGCTTGGGTTCTCTCAATGAAGGAACCAGGAAGCCTGGAGGCCATCATTGCCCTGGGCTAACTAGCAGTGGCCTCTAGGCGCTCCCAGCCTAGATCCACGGGAACAGTTTACCAAGGTTCGTGGTGGATTCTCCATCATTGGCCATTTTAAAATCAAAACTGACTGTTTTTCTAATGGATCTGCTCCACGGGTTATTGTAGGGACGTTCTCTGGCCTCTGCTAGACAGGTCAGATGGGTTGATCACAATGGTCCTTTCTGACCTTGGAGTCTGTGAATCCCAGGGCACTGCCAGGAACTCAGGTGCTAAGACAGTCCCAGGCTCTCTTTTGCTGGTTTATTCTCCTCTTCAGCTCTGGACCCTCGAAGCTTGCTTTGTACTTCAAAGTGGAATAGCCGGCTGTCCCGGGAGATGCTCTGTAGCAGGGAATTCAAAGCAGCGCGGAGCCTGGCTGATCCAAACATGAAGCGGAATGGGCTGGGGCAACACACAGCCGCCTGCAGCTCTGCTTAATGGCTTCCTTTCATCTCTGTAGGGTGGGTGTCAGAAACTGAGAAGTGGATAGTTACGCCTAGTGGTTGGAGCAGCAGTGGTCAGGCTTAGTGGTCAGGCCAGGGACCAGAGCAGCAATCAGGCATCACGAGCAGGGTTGGAGCAGGAGAAGGAGTGGGCGCAGGCTGTCGGGACAATCAGGTGGCGGGGAATACCCTCAACAACATAGCAACACCGAGTAGACTGGAGTAGCTGCTCTCACTGGAAGGTGAAACCCCTGGCCTTGGGGGTCCCCTGGTTAGCCCTTTGCCTGTGGATTAGTTGAGCCCTGGCATATTGATGTGGTGCCCTGAGATAATCAGACTCAGAGATGGCTTATTACATTGGGGCAGGAGCTGTGGACGACAGTAGGGGGTGGTGATCGGGGATGAATACATCTGACTTACAAAAGGAGCTCGCCACAGCTTGAGGGAGGCAGGGCCCTGGGGTGACTACGCCCCAGAAATCGGGGTGGGGATGACTGTCTCCTCTCTGTTTTAACTTGAGGAGTGGGAAGGAGCCCCCAGGGTTGATTCATCCCAGAGATTGGAGCTGAGGCAGGGCTGGGGGCATTGTTTAACAGGGATTCCCCTGGGGCTAGGCTGAGGCTCCTGGGGTACATGGTCCAGCCTGCTGGAGCCGAGCCCTGCGGGGCTCGGTGTTAAAGCCCAGCTGTCCCCTCTGCCGTGATGCTGAGCGCAGTCAGGGTTGTGGGAGGAGGAAACTCAGGATATGTCAATACTGCAAACAAAATGCCCCACGGCAGCAGGTCTCAGAGCCCGGGCCTAGTGACTCAGACTTGTGCTACAGCGTTGAAAATAGCCGTGGAGCCGTTCCTGCTCTTGCCCTGATCCCTGCCCTCTGCCCAGGTTTTGGGGCCCCCGGCGTGTCCGTCTCCGTGGCTCCTTTCAGCGCCGTAGCTCTTGTCTGTGGGCTCGAGCTCTGACACTCACTGCCGCAGGTGTTTTTGCAGCGTAGACGTAGTGGCACAGTCCTTGTTGGCCATTTGGGGTGCTTCTAGCCCTGCCTCTCCAGCTTCTCCTAGGCTGAGCAGGGCTCTGGCTTCCACGGGGTTAATGGCTTTGCTGGATCTGCTTTGTGGTGGAGAAAGCAGCCTAATGAAGAGGAAGAAGTGTCAGGTGTGGGTGCTCATCAGTCCCTCTTCACATCAGGCTATTGACCTCCTTGATGCTTGCATATGATCCGCCCCCAACCCTGAGAGCAGGTGCCCTTGTGCCTCTCCGTGCCAGCTCCTCTCAGAGCCACGTCACGAGGCAGTGGGTGCTTTGGGGCCCAGATGTGCACTGGTACTTCAGCATCAGGTCTCTTGTTCTGCTCTGCTCTGCTCGGCAGGAGGGAGCCCTCAGCTGCAAGGAGACCAAGTGATAAAGGCGCTCTGGGGATTTGATGAGTGACACCGAAACTGCCGAAAGGCTGAGGGGTGGCGGCCCTGAAGCTAGCTGTCCTCTGTTTGTATAGGAGAGATACAGCAGGGCAAACTTCTTCTACACACGGCCCTGCCCATGTCCCTGGGTCCTGTCCCAGAGGTCCCCCGTGGGGCTGAGAGCCTTTCTACTAGTGGTCTGCTGGTGGTTAGTGAGGCGGTTGGTGTCCATGGAGGGCCATGTTGAGCCCCACCAGCTCACACCAGGGACACCGAACAGCCAGCAGATGTGGCCCTGTAACTACCAGTCTCTTGTGGAGATGCAGAAATGAAGGGCTCCGGGGCCTGTTACTGCTCCCTGGGCCTGAACTGGTTTTGAGCTGGTGATTTGGCCTTTGGCAGGCTAGAGAGAATGGGATTTGGCAGGATGCTGCCTTTCTCTATCTCCTTGTCTTTTAGAACCATACACGGTAACTTCCTGGGGTAGAGCTTTGATTCCCTGGGTGTATAGAACTTTGGCCTCTTCTGTCTTTCCCGAGCCCCTCCTGGGTGTCCATCTATAGCCCCCGGGTGTTCTAGCTCTGTCACGTACCTACTGAAGGGTGAGAGAGGAAACCTAGTTGGCTTGTGGGGTGAGATCCCCACCTGGGATTGGCTAGCGCCGTTAAACTGAGATGGCTGGAAAGCTTTACGTTCCCTTGGGATGCCAAAGAGCCGAGCTCAGTGCATGGTGCCTAGCTTGCAGCGATGACGCTCTCTCTGCTACTTGTGAGGCAGCCTTGGAAGTGGGTACCCTGGGCCACCATGCCTCAGTGGGTCACAACTGAGGATGCCAAATTCAGGACAAACTGCTGAGACGTAGAGCAGGCTCCCCCCCCTAAACTGGCGGTTATTCTGTCCTTAGATTATACTAAGCCAGTAACAAAAACAAACGTCTGTCTCACTACAGTCGTTAACAAGAAGTTCAGAATGCAGTCTCCCATGGCACTACAATCTTTGCTTCACCACCCAGACTCTGGGCTTTATGATGAGTGGTTATTGAAAACCAATTTCATCACACAAAGGGTTCTGATCTCAAAAGATCAGCTACATAGCCAGGTCAATAAATAACTCCGAGCTTACCCAATAATCACGCTGCTGTCCATCTTTTAGCAACTACAATCTAAAGGTTTATTTATAAGAGAAAAGAGGAAGAGAGTTAAAATGGTTAATGGATCATATACATACAATCATGACAATGTTCTTCTATTAGCTTTGTACCAGTGATGGAATAAGCTGCTGGCTTGTAAAGTCTTGGGTAATTTCCAAAGTTCCTAGATAAGAATGCTCCCTTTAGTTGTAAATCCACAGTCGGGAAAATCAGAGCAGGCAGCATGGGGATGATGAAGGTCTTTTATATCTTTTGCCTTGGTGATGTGGTTGGAAATGTACTATCCCAAAACAAAGCTCACAGCCCAGTTTGTGGAAAGTTACAGGCACAAGATGGAATCCAGGGTGACATGAGTAAGTCACATTCTCTTATATGGTTTGCTGACTCTCAGGGACAGCCATTGGCCATAACCCTGCTAAGGGGTCCATAGGAAGGGCTTGCTGGGCTGGATGAGTTTTCTTCTATGGCCCAGTGTGAGAGTTAATTGCCGTTAATGGCCCATCAAGTTTGAATAGTCCATTCACAATGGCTGGCTAGACAGTGGATGTAAATTACCTCCTGGGTGTTACCCCAGCAGCACACACATTTGAAATACAGGTACATAGTCAATATTCCTGATACATGGATTGAAACAGGATAGTCTTATTTAGCCAGTCATAACTTTTCGATTGACAGACACCTGATACGACGTACTTTGTACAGGATTTGTTGCAATTGTCTATCCGTGTTAATATCAGTGCTGTACGTGGTCACACGTCAGTCATGCAGCATCGCACCCTGGTACTCCCCAAAGTGAGAGATGCTGGGTCCCTAGCACAGATTCGCCAATGCGCCCATGGTTTCTGTTCCTTTAAGGTCCTCCCTTAGGCACTGGTGGCCAAATATGCCTGGCCCTCACCCTCCCTGCTATTCCAGGCCTGGGCTGGAGTGTGGCTGCTGGGGTAAGAGTTATCACAGATTTGTGCTGTAGGCAAGAATCAACTGGGGAAGGGATCTCGAACACTTTGGTGGGGAGAAACACATGGGGGACACTTTGCCCCCCCACCCCGTTCACCATTATCCAGATCCCCTCTCACCCAGCCACTCCCCACTTTTGGGGGTCATCCTTGTGGCGACTACAGCAATGGCTCACCTGGAAAGTAACTTCAGGAAATATTAATGGGTATTTAGCTTCTAATACAATTTAACTGCAGGCAATGAGGAAGAGGAGCCAGTACCATGCACCCAGCCAGAGGCCACAAACCTTTGCTCTATATTGGGTAGGGGTGAGATCTACCCGACTCTTTCACTTGTAAGTCAATGGAGGTTTCATCCCAGATCTCCTGGGTGCCTCCGTGCATTCTCCCTTCTCTAAATCATTGTATGAGGCCCTGCCACTGGGAGGTCATTTTGAGGTCCAGGAGCCACTTGACACCCAGCACCCATGTGCTGATTGAGTGAGATTTGGGCTTGGGTGTCACTGAAGGCCCAAAGGCTACTGAGCTGTCATGGAAAGGGGACTTGATGTGGCTGACGC
>ML675644.1:10575046-10596938 GCA_007922155.1 Mesoclemmys tuberculata
AAAGGCTACTGAGCTGTCATGGAAAGGGGACTTGATGTGGCTGACGCAAATGGTAGATGCCAAGGGAAGGGTGGGCTCAAGCTTCGTACAGCGCTCCTGGGCATGGTGGGGAAGGTGGCCCAGGATGGGGGCAGATTGGCCAGTGTCCCTAACCGCTAGGCAAGTTGCCTGGTGCCTTTGCCCACTGCACAGGTGGCACCGACTACGGGGAAGGATCCCTGACTTCCAAAAGGCATTTGCTAGAATAGATTTGTGTATTCAACAACTTAATTAGCATCTTTAAATATTAAATAGCAAACAAGCCGCGTCTAGCGGGATCAACATTTACAAACAGGGATGTTTTTTTTCCCTGGGACACGCGTTCATTTTTCAAAGTGTTTAGCTGTCTGGGGGTGGGAGCAGCTCTCTGTCGGGCTCCGGGATGGGCCAGGGGCTGCAGCTGGCCTGTGCCCGAGCAGCCCAGGAAGCAACATGTGGCCCATGCTCCTGGGGGGCAAAGGGGCCAAGAGTGTGGGGGCAGGGATAGAGGGTTGAAGGTGGTGAGGTGGAGGGTGAGTTGAGGTACAGAGTGACCAGGGGGCAGGGAGATGAGGTACAGGGGTTGGAGCCGTAGGGAGCAGAAAGATGGAGCTGTGGGGGGTGTGGAGCTGTAGGGGGCAGGGAGATGGGGATACAGAGGGAGGTACCGGGTTTTGGTGCATAATTGCAGCGCTGCTGCCACGTTGAATCCCAGGAGCCAAAATGTCTTCTTGTGCCCCCAGGCAGACTGGGGAGATGGGGAGGGATAGGAGGGCAGTGGCTAGTCCCCAGGCACAGAACTAATTGCAATAAAGAGGTGGCAGTCTGTGGGAGCCAACGGAGGTGTTTTACAACTGATCTGCATCCTAATTTCTCTGCAGATGGAGTCCTGGCTGGCGGCAGATTACGCTGGGGGTTATTTATTGGCAAAGCACTGTACGGTTTTAATTTTTTCTTTTTGCTTATTCAGACTTTAGCTCCAGAGGAAAGTAGCCTGGGGTGGCTTTGAAATGGATTCTCTCTGCCCCATTAACTTATTCAGTGAGTTTAATGGGCCTTTTTTTTCTCCCAGCCTTGAAGCCATCATTAAAAGGCAGAGATTTATAAAAGCAAAGATACTCCTGAGCTTTAGTCAAACTTTGGATGCTTGCGGGCAGGGGTGGGAATTGTGTTGCCACTTCCTGCATGTTGGGCAAATGATGTACAGGCCCTCTTACCATTGATTGAAGCTGCTCGGGTCAGCCTGGAGCAATGGAGAGTTTCCCATCATGCATAGGGGCAGGAAGCCTTACACTGCAGTTCTGCTGATGCATCGAGCCAAGCAGTAAGGTTGGAGAAGTGCTGGAAGGACCGGAGGGCTAATGACTACAGGGGAGGGGACCTTTTCTGTAACTAGGACAGGGAATAGGGGGAGCTTAGAGCAGAAACCAAATCGTCTGACATAATTTAAGGCAGAACTATAGGGGGAGGCCGATGATATGAATGTAATATTTCCAGTGTCTGACACAGCCAGCTGCAGGGTGTGAGTACCATCTATTGGAGTATTCTCCTAATATGTAAACAGGACATGGTGTGTAAAGAGAGAGAAGCGTGTAAAACCAGCTGCTTCTGCTCATCCTACATTTCCAGGGGCCTGGATAATTCCCTACTGCCACCTCTGCGGCTTCACATGGAGATGTAATTCCTCACTTCCTCTCCTAAATGCTTCTGAGATATTCCTGGGCGGCCACGGCCCTCACTAGAAGCAGCTGCATTTCAGTGTGGCGGAAATGATTCCTTCAGCTCATTATGCATTTTTGGGCTGGGCCAAGGGAAAGCGTAAAGGGTTTAAAGGAGCTGCGTGGGGGTGAGAGAGACACACTTAGCCCTTGTCCTCTTCTTTGAATCGAACTGACCGCCTCCGTCTCCTCTCCCGGAACCTCTGGAGCCTGTGATGTCCCCCAGGGGCATTTGGGGTGGGGCAAGAGGCGCTCCCTGCTGACCCTTGTTCAGCAGAGGGTGCTGTGGAGCTCAGCTTTTGCCAGCAGGCTCCTGCGGGGCTCCCAGCCGCAGCCCAAGGTTTGTTTGTAATAGAATGGTTAGGTGACGCGAGCAGGAACAAATGTTCTGCATGTTGGCTCGATGAGGCATTTTCCT
Organism: Mesoclemmys tuberculata; assembly: GCA_007922155.1. Lineage (NCBI taxonomy): Eukaryota > Metazoa > Chordata > Testudines > Chelidae > Mesoclemmys > Mesoclemmys tuberculata. The sequence goes on from ML675644.1 coordinate 10,577,201, forward strand.
GAGTGCTCCCTTTGCAGCATCGATCCCTTCACCTCTAATAAATAACTATGCAGGGAAGCAGATAAAATATCCACCACATTGATCACTTCAGTATGAGAAGGGGGGAGGAGGGAGGAGAACTGGAGGGGGGCAAGCCTTCATCTCGGTGTAGGTAGGTGTGCAAGCAGATGGGGGAAGGTGGACACTGGAGGGTGTGGTTGTGGGTGCATTGGAGCATGAGAAGGCGTGCACGGGCGTGCAAGTACACGTGGGTGAGTGATGGTGCGAGCGTGTGTTTGGCTGCCTGGGAATGCGCCGCCTTGTAGCTGCAGACAGGCAGTGAGCTGTGATTTGTGATTGATGGGCTTTTATCTGGGCCCTTGTGTTACCCGTAACAGTGACTATTACAGATTGGGATATTACCCGGCATGGCTCGTAATCCGTCTATGCTGAATAGCTTCCGTCACTCCAGGCCGAGGGGAGAGACGCGGCCTGCCTCATGCAGCCAGCTTGTAGCTTTATTTTCATCTCATTTATTCTATTCCTGGGCTGGGAAGCAGGTTGACTCTTTCCTTGTCTGTCTCAGTGCCCATCGGTTGTCAGCCTTCTCCCGACACAGAGATGCGCGTGCGCACGCACACACGCACACACACACACACACACTCCAACTTTCACACTCAGCCCTTGCACACTGTTATACCTGCTAATTCATGCTCAATTGTACAAGTTCACGTTTGCAGACTGGCCTGGCTTGTGTGCGCTCACTCTGCACTTGCTCACAAAAGTTTTGCACGCTCATGCATGTTTTCTAGTGCAAACACCCTGGTGCAACAAGCAGTCTCATTTGCTCAGTCTCATGCCCCCTGAGGCATGCTCACCACCCGCTTCGAACATATGATCTTTTGTACGTGCACATTTGTAGCACGCTCAGCCTTGCTCGCTCAGTGCATCCTCCTCCGTCATTGGGCTGGTGCAATCAAATTTGATGCTTTCCTTAGGACTGACTGGCCCTCAGTTCCCTCATTACGAACCAGACCTTGCTGTTGATCAGTTCTCTAATAGAAGGAAGAGCAACTCTCTGAGGCCACCATCTCCAGTCTAGAGGCTATTGTTTGCTGCTGGGGATGGGCTACCGAAGACCCCCTGACCCCAGCTCTTCCCCTTGCTTTTCTCCCCAGGTGGAGAGAATGGGTAAGGTCATGGGGCTGTGGGAACCAATCAGGCCTTCTTGGAAGAGCTAAGAAGAGAGGCCTGGGGCATGGGCAAAGTAGTAGCAGCTGGACCCAGCCGGAAAGACCTGGGTAAAGGCTCTTTGCTTTGAGCTGCCTGGGGAGGGACCCCATGGAGCTAGGGTGGAAGTGGTGGAGGGTGACTCAGGGGGAGCAGCAGAGCCCAAGGAGGAAGCTGGGTGTGGTGTGGAGTCACCTTAATCAAGAGGGCAGGGCTGGGGGGGCCTCAAGGGCTACTGAAAACTGTGAAAGTTTAAGTAAATTAACCCCCCCCCCAGAAGTGGGAAGTTTTGTTCTAAATGCTGCGCTGTATGGTATTTACTGAAGACCCCTGAGCAGGGGAAACTGAGGCAGGGCTAGACCAGGAGGGGGGTATGCTGAGGCGATGCCCCTGTTATGGTCAGTTAATCTCCCAGCGAAGTGCTGCTCTCAGGGAGGAGGGGCGGTTTGTTTACAGCCTTTCCCAGGTGGCTCCCTGATGATGACTGGCTGCACTGCAGAGGGCTGCCTAGGGTGTGCGTGTCCTTGGGGAATGCCAGCGTGGTGGCAAAGCCGCCAGGTCTCGCTTCTGCCTCAGTCAGAGCAGCTGCTGGGCGAGTCCTGCGGGGTGGGTGGCAGGGAGCGGCGTGCAGGGCAGCTGGGATTTTTGCACCTTGCTTGCTGACCTGCCCAAGACTGGGGGAGGAAGCTGGTTCCCTTCCTTCTGTGGGTGGCGAAGGTAGGGTCTCACCCGCATCGCCTGTGTCTGGGTTTGAGCAGCAGCGTATTGCTGTGCGTGGAGTTGTGCGTAACACTCTGCGGTGGGAATTGGGGAGTGGGGGAAGGCCCCTGCCGCAGCGTTCCCCGCACACTCCCTGATATCCGCCCTGGCACAGTCAAAGCCAGCGACCTGAGCTGCCTTGTTGCCAGCCGGCTCCTGGGCATTGCCGGTCGAGTCAGGAAATGTGATCAGTGGGGCTGGAGGAATGAAGCGGAGCCACGGGCAGTTATGTGTCGGGGGGGAGCTCCCCAGGCATGGAGCCCCCATCCCAGCACGGGCTCTGGAGCTAACGTTCAAAACCAGGCTTGGCCGAGGGGCTCAGCAGCTGCAAGTGGGAGCAGAAGATCCAAGTGACGAGCAGCTGCCGTAGCGAGCACGGGGAGTGGGGAGATGCCCTGGCTGCTCGCGGGGACTCTGGGGAGAGCCTGGCTCTGCAAGGCTCCTGAGAAGGACTTTCCTTGTGGCGTTTTGGCTCTGCTGCTTTCTGGCCCAGCTGCAAGCAGGAATTGCAGAGGCAGCTGGGAAATGGGAACATAAAGGGGCAGGGGGAGGGGAGGGAAGTGACCTGACCACAAGGAAGGATCTGTTGCAGTTGGGATGATGGCTTGGCTGGCTTCCCTGGTTCCCACTGGATGGCCAGGGAGCTGCATGCCCTGCCCCCAGTCCCTGTGCTGTCAGCAAGATGATGACTATCAGCTCGGAGAGCTACACCCACTGCAAAGGGCATCTCCAGAGCACTGGCAGCCCTGACTCCCCCCGCTCTAACCACTAGACTCCACTCCCGCTGCACCTCGTCTCTGCAAATCAAGATGGGGTTGAAGCAAAAAGTGGCGTGAGTGATGCAGCTGGTCTTGCTAGAGGAAAAGGCCCCAGGACAGGGTGTTGGGGAGAATTTTTGGTTCCCGGTGGCATATCAGTGCCCCCCTAACATGGAGGGGAAGCTGTGTGCTGCAGTCACCACAGCGGGAGCCTTGCGTTCTTTGCTCTGATCTGTGCATCTCTGGGTCTGACTCTCCCTGGCGTTAGCAGACACCTGTGTGACGTGCTTCGCGCTCACAATTCCCCACGTTCGCTCTTGGCACAGAGAGGGTAAATGGCAACAACAGGAGCAGGGAAGTGGAGCACGGACCTAATGAGGGAGTGTATGGGTTCTATAGGGTCGCTCCACACCTGCAAAGCAGTTGTAAATCCGCATGAAGACTGGTCTGTGGTCCAGGGGCATGTCACAGACATGCCTGTGCCCTGGCTATTCTGCAGTGCTGGTACAGCAACCCAGGGGGCCCATTGCAGCAGCTTGCAAGTTATGGGCAGCCTTCAGTCCCTGCCGGGGAATAAGATGGCCTCCCGGCTTGGTATCATTCTGCTGGGGTGAATCGGGCCCTGAGTTTCCTCCTCGGTCTTCTGGGGCTCTGGGTAGGGAGTCTTTGATTTCTGTGTAACCACTGACGGCAAGTCAAAAGCCCTCCTGTAATACTGCACTCCATCCTGTAAACTCCTAGCCTCGCTGTGCCTCACGGCTGACCCTGGAAACCCCCCTCTGCGTTGTTCCGGGGACCCTGCCGCTGGCCCATCCCTTTACATTCCCTGCTGCGCTGTGACACCGACCCGGGAGATCATCTGCCTCTGATCCCTAGCTCCCCCGCTGCCAGTTCCCCACCTCTGCAAATCTCCTCAGTGTTGTATTGCGGAAGGGGTCTGATGAGCAGGAGCGGGGAGAGGGGGCTGGAGGGTGCAGGGCTGGGAAGCCTCTTCCCCAGCTCGTTGGGTTCATTCATCCCCTGCGCCAGCTTTGGTGTGGCTCCCTTGCCACCCCGAAGGCAGTTCTGGCTGGCTGTGGGGAAAAGCACCTGCGCGATGGACGTCTACACACTGGGGATGGCTCCTGTATGCTATCAGTTGCGCACAGGGAGTGCCACCTTCGTGGCCCTTTTACTGCTTGGCCTGGGCTGAGACCCCCACCAGGGGGGCCCATTAGTGTTCCCTGTTGTGCAGATGCCTGTAGGGGTGAGGAACAGAACTGAGACCACCAGCTTGCTTCGCTGCTGAATGGCTGCCACACAAGAATGTCTCTCTGGGGACATCCCTGGGCCGTAATGGCCATATGTACCCTGGGAAGGGGAAACGTGTTCCTGATCCCATCCTGCGATCATCTGGGAGGCTGCTGACACGCTGATGCCCCTGCTTTGACCCTGATTCCCCTGTAACCCAGGCGGGAAGGAGGTGGGTAATTTTTATGATCCTCCCTTTGCAGATGTGGTGCAGAGATGGTTTGGGAGGGGGAAGGTTAAGATGGGGGAGTTTCTGGCTGTGCGCTCGCTATCCTGGACAATATTTGGTGCAGCTCTCAAGGCTGAGAAGCGCTTTGAGCTCTTTTTGGACTAGCAGTGCAGAACAGCTGTTAAAACACATCAGTTTGCCTCCCTGGTATCCTGTGCTGGGGAGTGCTGCAGCTTTAATACGGGCTGAGTAATCCCTGCTTTAAGTATTTGACAGTTTATGATGCTGGGAAGAAGAGCAGCAAAAATCTCCCACAATAGCAGGTAATGGCGTGGGAATGAAAAGCAACCAGGACGTGAAAGTGGGAGGCACTGAGCCATCCACAGAGGTGCAAAAATGGAGCAAAGACCCAAAGGGAGATGCAGGCATGAGAAGCTGGGCCTTTAGTGGGAACAGCCTACTTGGCAATAATGGCATGTCTCTAACCTTGGCTTCCTGGGCTATTGTTTGAGGTAAATAACTTACACGAGATGTGAGGTCGCAACGTGTGTAAGGTGCATGCCTGTTTAATGAGAGGCAGCTGGGAGGGCATGTGTGTCTGCAGCTTGAGACACAGAAAGGGCTTTCACTTTGAACACGGTGGGGAACATCTTTCCTGCCTTACCGACAGACAGACAGATGGTGTCTGAATCCCTCAGGAGAGGGGCCTGGCTTCTCCAGTATGGTACACGCAGGCACCGGTGCTGATGCCAACTGCCTATGTGCGCGGCTGTGAGACAAGCTCTGGAAGCTTTGCTTTGCAAAGTGCTGATTCTGCACCTCGATGTCAGAGGGGTCCCCTAAAGAGCGGAGAGCTGTTAGGCAAGAGCAATTCTGCCCTGGGTCGGTCGGGGGCCATGTTGCTAACATGAGAAAACATATCGCTGGAGTGCTTCGCGAATTTGCGTTTCATCCTTGTGCAGCGGCCTGGCTATTCTTTGTATCGTTCCAATTTTATATGTGCTTGCTGGGCTGAGGACGGGTTGCCATGAGGCTTTTGGGCTGTGTGCGTTATGGAAGCGATGGCTGGACCCTGGAAACTCCCTGCGCTGCCTCGCACGGAGTAAGGTGATGGAGACTCTCGAAGCTGCTCTGGGAGCACTCCTGCTAATTCATTCATAAGCAACCTTCATCTCTGCCGAGTGCATGTGGGCCAGCAAGAGCAAAACTAGGGCTGGCATCTGAACCCCAGAGGGGAAACAGCAGGGAGGAGCAGGCATATTCCTGGGGCAAGCAAGGCTCTGAGGTAGTGTGTTGGGGTGCACTTGTCCTGCCACCCCACCAGCAGCCAGGCTCAGTGAGCATTTCCAGACAGGAAATCAGTGCCCCCCGTAGGCAGAGCTCAGATTACAGATACATGCACCCTGCATTACTTAAGGGTCCCCCACCAAACACCTCTGAAGTCGATGAAAAGTTTTGCCATTGATACGACTAGGAGCAGTATTGGGCCCGGCTGGGTTTTAAGATGAGGGACCAGTCCTATGAGCCACTGAGCGCCCTCAAACTTCAAAGGCAACCGAAGCTGGGGCGGTGTTGAGCAGCTTGCAGGGTTGAGCCTTTCAATAGTAAATGGAGATGAAGGAACCAGAAATGGGTGACCATGGATCTCAATATTTGTCTGAACAACCCTTTCTTTTCTGTAGCAAATCTGGCAGGCTTCCCTGTCAGGCGTGCTGTATTCCAGGGGTCGAAGTGTCAAGGCCAGGTTCTAGCCCTTCTCTGGCTGCTGGCACAAAACAGCTGGGAACGTGGCGTATTTGGTTACCTGGGAATTCCCTTTCAAATGGTAAATCCCGCAGTCTCCAGCATCTGTCCCATTTCCAGCCCCAGGCATAGGAAGTGTGGCTGGAGTATCCATGTGTCCCAGCTATAGCTGGCTGCAAGAACGGCATCTCCTATCCTGGGGTTGCAGCGGTGGAGTACAGCCACATTTGCCCCTTTCCCTGCAAACTTGTATGCGGCTCCGAATCCGGCCCTAATCAGTTAATTGTTCTGTTCTATACAGGTTCTTATACCACTCTCTATAGTGGGATAGTCACTGTAGTCTCTGACCACCTTCCAGCAGTGCATTAAGCAACGTGTTGTGACTAGCACCTGTCCCGCGTTGTCCAATTCTGCTTGATGAGCTGAAGAACAATTGCCAGGAGACGAACAATAAAAGCATTCAGCGACTCTTCCTGAGCTACATCAGAGAGTGGATCAATTAAGAGTTACTAAATTGCTAGAACCGACACCGGTGAAACTGGTGAGGTGCTGGCAAACTAGAGAGAGGCAAATCTAGTATCAGCCTTCAGTGAAGAAGAGTGATCCTGGCAGTTGCCGCAGCTCGGATCCTCAAAGATATTTAGGCACTGGCCTTCCCGTTGATTTCAGTGGAAGTCAGGAGCCTAAATAGTCTTCAGGATTTGGGCCCATAATTCCAATAGCCCTAGTAAAGTAATCTACAGCTAGTTTGAGTGGCACTTTTTTCTGTGTCCTCTGAATGAGGCCAGTTGTGTATGAGTTTATTATCTGTCTGTGGTCTGGCCCTGGCTGGGGGAAACACAGAAGGAGACTGTATAGCAGTCAGCACAAGGACAGCTGAGAATAGAGGGGGCAATGGAGGGGAGGGAGAGGTGGATTTTAAAAATCCATATAAATCGCAAAAATAAATTTCCAGCAAATATTTCCAGCCCTGCAGTATTAAGAGAGAGAAGCACCAGAGGATAAGGGAAACATGGGCAATAACAGCAGGGATTTAGAAAGAATAAATCTTGCCAGACAAACCTGATTGCTTTTTCTTTTTGATGGAATCACAAAATTAGCGGCTGAGCCCCACGTGGAAATCCTAATATATATAAATATATATTGGATTTAGTAAAGCATTTGATACAGTGTCTTGCCAAATCTGACTCTTAAAATTAGTTCAGTTTGGCTTGGCTATGACACAGCCAAATGGACTGAAAACTGGCGTAAGGTCCTAGACAAATGGCCGTGGCAGCAGCGCTGTACTGAGCTGGGTGGAGGCGTGTGGCTGGGTACAGCAGGTAGTGGAGCGAAGAGATGGATTATTTAAAGCACCTGGAATGTTGCCTCGGTTCTGGCTGCCTGGTTACCGCAATACTGACAGACTGGTGGGAGCTCAGAAAGGAGCAGTGAAAAGAGATCGGGGTGTGGAGGGGTCCGTTTGGAGGGGGTAAACCCCAAGGAAGGGGGAAACAAACTGAGCTGGAAAATCCAGGGTGATGATCTGAAAAATACCCCTCTGGCACAGTGGTGAACAGTCTCCACAGGGACGCGTGCTCACTTTGGCCTCTTGAAACTCAGCTGGACAAAGCATTAGAAAATGGGACACGGCCGCAGTGGCAGCGAGGGGGACTGCACAGTGCTTTCCCCCCACAGGCCTCCAAGATTCTTGGAGACAGCAGGAAGCTGAGAGTGCAGGAGGTAGCCGGGAGCTCCTGCAAACAGTGCCACGCTGGGTGGTGCCGTGAATAGTCAGTTGCTGCCTGGTGTCAATCCCAGAGTGCATAGCCATGCACTGGGGGTTACTTATGGCCATTAGGACAGCGAGGAAAAGCTGTCACTGCTGCTGACGAAAAAGGGACAATTTAGTGGTGCAAAAATTTAGTGGTGCTCGGGGGTGTAAACCTGGGCCTCCGTCTGCCCACGGGGTGATGTTCTGTCCTTTAAAATCTGACTGTGAGCTTGTGGCATTTTGGCTTGTCCCTAGCTGGCCACATCAGTCCGTAGTGGCACCAGATTTCCACCTGCCCAGCCCCCAGCCGCGCCCGCTCTGACCTTAGGGCCAGGTTGTGAAGGAAACTTAAACGCCACTGCACTGAGCTCTTCTGAAAACCTGGCTGCTGCTTTTGGTGCCTACCTGGATGCTAAGCTCCTGTGGGAACTCTGCCCCTAAAGGGTTGGCTGGGCCCTCTGCGATCCAGTCCATTTCTGCACCAGAAAACCGGTTCTTTGGGCAGGGAGGATGCAATGCTGTCACACGTTGCTGTGACCGCTGTGTGTCCTGTTCACCTACCAGCACAAATTGCCTCAGCTTTCCAGACTTCATGATCACTGGGTAACTTGCAGGCAAAGTGAAGAAGTGGGTGTGTGTCTGTGGGGAGAGCCCCTAAGTGACTGCCCCCCAGTCCTCCATTTCATTATCTTCCGTGCCTTTTAGGAGAGGACAGGGTAATTCCACAAAACAATGAATGGGTGAGAGAAGGCCATTCGTGTGCTTGTATTTACAGAGGCTTCTAATACAAGAACTAGGGGACTGCCAATGACATGGGAAGGCTGATGAAAGGGAAAACCCACCTACCTAGTGCACAGTCAGCCTGTGGAATTCGCTGCCCCGAGAAGCCATTGAGGTCCAGAAGTTAAAGGGATTAGACTCCAAGATGGCTAATGAGATCTGTGAGGGGCTGTATAAACGCCACATTAGCCGCAGCAAGGTTAAAGGAGAGCCAGAGAGCCCATTTAGTCCATTCTCTGGCACCTGGAAGGGCTGCAGGTAATTAAAGATTAGACTCAGCTGGGGAGAACCAAACTGGGTGGTTCCTATAAAGAAAGGACTGCAGGGCCCACAGCCCCAGGAGAGAGGTAGCTAGGAGTTCTCTCACTCACAAAGGGGGTGGGCACCTGGAAAGGTGGAGACTCCAGGGGAGAACCCTTGATGGTCAGTGGCTTTGGAGGAGCTGGGCTTCTAGGGGCCTCTGCAGAGCTCAGGTAATTCCCTAAGTTGCCCACTGTGGTGTTTCTTGCACTTTCCTCTGCTGGCTCTGGCACTAGTCAGGGTTGGCATTGAGATATTCCCCTGCAGGTTTATAATCGGTCCAGCCTGAGGTGGGAGACAATAGGACCTGCCTCCTTACAGGAGATAGAGTCCAGCAGCTGGAGAACGCTGCTGTCTGGACCCTGAGAGGAGCCAGAAACCTCAGGCACAATGCATCCCTAGATAGCTCTGACCAGCCTCTCAGGGCCTTATCTCCTACTTAGCTGAAGCGCAGCTGGGATCGGCTGATGCCAACCTGCTTGTCTGGCAGGAATCTTGGAGGGCCCTGCTAAGCTCCTGTTTCTTCAACTGTTCAGCTGCTTCTCTTGAGCTCCCTGCCCAAGGGTACTGGAGATCTTGGTAGTTGTCCCCACTGTCTGAGTTCTGTTACTGACCGACCCTTGTCTTCCCTTTCTGATGTGGATTGCGTGAGGGCTGATGGGATCTATAGTTCTTGCTCCTGTGCCCCCACTGCTTCCCCAGCTCCGATCTGCCCTGTGCTTTTCTGCTGCCTTTCAGCCCTAAAGGTGCCGTCTAGCTGGGTGAGAGGGCCTGGGAGGGGAAAGGGGCAGTGCCGAATCATGGAGGGTGCAGGGAAGTGTTTTTAGATGTTCTCAGTGTGGCAAAGAAATGCCATCCTTACTCGCTGGGCTTGAGGGGCAGCCAAATCACAACCAGTTTGAATGATAACGACTGGATTGCAATAGTTATAAACACTGGCGCTTCCTTCTGCGGCTGAGCGCTCACCTTCGCACGTAGAATCCTTGGCCAATTAGCACTGCAGCGATTTATTTACTCGCATGTTTTTAACCCACAGTTATTGTAGCTCTTGATTTATAAATTAAAGGGAAGCCTCTCCCTGAGACCTGCCCATTAGGCTCTTGTCATCAGAGACCCTGGGTGAAGTTCTCAAAAGTCCTACTGTGTCCCCCCGTGACTCTGCCCCGGCCCTGGGGTGGCCTTTGCTTCTACTGACACAATGGGTCTGCTCCTTTCGTGCGTTGGAGCATGCGTGTGTTGCATTTGTGTGTGTGTGGGCGTGTGTGTATGTGCAAGGTTGTGTCTGAGGTTGTGTATTGCTTGCGTGTGCATGCTGTGTGTGCAGCTGGGTCCTGCATGTGTGAAGTCTGCATCTGTGCGCGCTCTCTCCTGGGAAGCTAACCGTGGCCTTGTCTGGGCTTGTACTTTTTCCTGCAGGTCTTTGCTGGCCTTCACACCTCTGTGCTGATCCGCTCAGGAGATTCCATCCCCATGCAAGGTGTGGAGGAGATTCACTTATTCAATTTGCTATCTCTCCAGTGCCGCATAAGCTGTATTGATAAATTAATCTCATATTGTTGTGACTAAACAGCCCTGCAATTTTTCCACTGTGCAGTCTAATCTGTCTTGACAGCTGTATCATTATTTTATATTTGTTGTAATCTTATTCACTGTATTGGCTGCGTGTGTGCTGTCACACCATCACCACACAAGCTATAGGGGAAAGCTGACAGCCATGCCTATCATGCCAAACTGCTAAGGGAGGGTCTGTACTCCTGTGTGCATACAAGGCAGAGAGAGCAAGAGTGCCACTGTGTGAGAAGAGAACCATGCCAAAAGTCTCTGTAGGTGTTTGCAGTGTCTGGAGCTGTGGGTGGCTGGGTTTAGCCATGTGTGGCTGGGCACTTGTGAGTGCTGGAATGTTAGGGCTCGGGGCTGGCACTGAAACACAGGTCTGCAGTTCGCAACAGCGCTCAGTCCAGCTAGCTTCGAAGCTGCTTGAGTCTAAGGCTGCCATCAGATAGCCAGGAGCTCACCTTCCCACCCACCGATGCCTGAGATGTCTGCCTAAGACAAAAAGCCAGGAATCGGGAGGTCTGGTTCTGTTCCTAGCTCTTCATCGACTTACTGTATGACTTGGGCATGTCACTGCCTCAGTTTCCCCATAGTGGAAAGGGATAACCGTACTTGCCCATATCAGAGCACTGTGATGATCTGAATTCCTTGGGTGGAAAGTGCTGTAGATGTGGGAAGTGATGTAGGTGTGTCCATGGTCTGTCCTAGTTCCTGGGAGCCTCAGCCTGGGGGGTGATCTAGAATGCTTAGTCTGTCACACAGTGCCCAGAGAGCATGACCCATTGACACAATGTCATGATCTGATGGCACCACTTTCACTCTGCTGAGACCAGAGTGCTATGACCCAGAGGTAGAGAGGATGCTCCAGCCCCAGAGCTGAATGTGTTTAATTCTGTGCCCCAGCTCTGCCAGGTGGGAATGTAATTGACAGAAGGACTCCCTGGAATTGCATGGGGCAGTCATGGTAGGAAGCCCCAGTGCCGTAGACATCCTTTAGCGCTAGCATGTTGGATTGTCAGCTCTTGGTTGCTGACCCAGATGGCAATGAGCACTATTCACACGGCAGGAGAAAAGGCTTGTGATTTTTGTGTTGTCTCTGTGGTGTGCGGTGGGCTTTTGTGTGTATTGGCTCTTGCAGCTTATCCATCCCATCCCTGTCAAGTCCAAACCTTTCTTTCCCTCTTGTGCATTTCCTTTTGGGGAAATGTCCATGATATAACCTGGATGAAGCAAAGAAGGGCTCACGGGCCCATTGCCGCACACAGCAAAGCAATCTGTGGTTGCTCTTTTTTTAACCTGGAGGCGTGGGCTGGGTGACGTGGTGGGTCCCAGAATGCTACATCTTCCACCAAGAACCCTGCTTGCAGTGCATGCTGGGAGTTCCCGTTTTCATTGGTCTGTCTTAGGCTCGTTATTAACACTATGCCCGTTTCTGTGGGGGTTGCTGCATTCAGTTCCCTTTCATGTCAGGTGGATTGAGCTGCTGGAAAGCAGGCATTTCGCCAGTGGGACCCTCAGATGGGTGAAATGTGGCCACCGTACAATGTAACAGGTTGCAGAGCATGTTGGGTGTAAACTGCTCTCAATGATGCTGATAGGAAGGCACTGCTGTGTTTGCTTGTAACTTAACTTTCTTCTGGGCTTGGTTGTGCCGTGCTTTCTGTGCACCTCAAAGATCAGGTCTGCAAGGTCTTTATTTGCATGCTTTAGCTTTCCAGGGAAAGAGCCTCTTCCATACAGCAGATGCTAGGGGTGTTGCTCTGGCATATGTCATTGAGGTTCTTTGGCCGCTGACAAGGTGATTGACATGACTGTCTTGAATACAGATGTTCAGCACAACTGGAACTGGGGGTGGAGACAGAATGAGGTGCATGTGGTAGGCTGAAATTGTCTAATTAGTGCAGGTGGGATGGGGGCGAAGGGTTTTCTTCGCGATGCAGAGTGAAGGAGAGCAGGGGTCCCTAACACAGAGGGAGGGTGAATGGAAGAGGCATGTTGTGCCCGTGACACATGAATTCTGGAGTGTGACTTGCTGTGCTGTGGAAGCCAAGACCTACTTCCCACCTAGCTGTAACAGGGCTTCGTAAACACACACTCTGAGTTTTCACAGCACGTTTCAGACTCGGTGTATCTGCAAGCGCTTTGTGCAGCAGTAAGCTGGAGGCTGTCTGTGCAGACAGACACATCCGTCACCCTGCACGTGGTGATGGCTCAGGGACGTTAGCGGCTGCTGAGTGAAGAGGGTGACGGGCTGGGGGGGAAGGGGGTCTGGAGTTGTCATTAGCGGTAAGAAATGCCATGGCATCTTTAATTAGACAGCCCAGGAGGGAGGCTGAGTCTCTTCCGAAGGACCACGTTTCGCCTCCTCTTCTCCCCCCCACCAGCAAGGACTCCAGTCACTTCTCAACAAAAGTTAGGAGTCAAGTCCTGGTGTAAGATCTGAGCAACCTGTAGCCTTTGGCCTCGGACTGGAAAAGGGAGCACTCACTAAGCTAGGCTAATACCTTTCGATTGGTATGAATCGTAGCCACGTGCTGGCCGTTTTTCCCGATGGGCAGAGTATACCGTAATAATGGCTTGGCTTTCTTCTAGCCGTTCTGTTACACTATCTCCAAGCCCTTTCCAGCTGTTAAGGGCACTTCGTGGTTCCGCCGGTTGGGTAACCATTCTTGTTCGCTTCCTTTTACAGATGTGGGAAATGGATGCACAGAGAGGGGTGGGATTTGCCTGCAGTAACCCACTGAGTTGGTAGCAGAACCCGGAACACAACCCAGGAATCCTAATGATCGCTTGGCCTCCCTCCCCACAGCGATAGTGTCGTTTGGGGCTGACTGCATTTCCCCGGGTGTCTAATGTCATGCCCATGAGAAGCCATGTTCATGTTTTGGCTGTACATGTTTCCCAATTGTTCGCATGGGGAGACAGACTCCTGCCCCCAACTCCCTTGGGGGTTCTTCTCCCTGGCAGCGGTGCTAGGCCTGGAGTTGAGAGCGGCACGTGGGTGGCCCTCGTCATCTCAGTGGCTCAAGCCTGGTTCAGCACCTCCCAGGCCATGGTGTCTATATTTCAAACCACCGTGCGTCTGTGGATGCTGCCAAACTGCCCACACCGGGGACTTTAGCATGGCAGTAGTAGGAAGAGCTTAAAAAACCGGTATCCAACCAAGCCACTTCTGCGGCACCAAACATCTGCTGGTGCAGGGCGCTGTACGGTTAGTACTGCCCCACATCTGGGAGAATGGCTCAGTTGGCCTGATGTGCTCCTTGCCACCTCCAGGGCAGTGGGAACTGGCTAGCCCCACATGCCACCTTGATGCTCAACTGAGCTGGGCCAGAGAGAGGAAGTGTGTTCCCCTGTGGCGACTCTCTCCCACCAACCATTCCTGAGCAGGGTAGTGAAGGCTGTGGTGCAGCAACAGCTGTGCTGGGCCAGCTGTGCGCACAGATGGCGTTGGGCCTGGGTGCCCTCAGAGGAGCAATGCTGTGGGATGGGAGGCCAATGGATTCCAAGATAGCACCTGGGGTTACAGGGCTGTGCCTTGCCATGCTGGAAGGGCAAGAATCCGGGGTACACTATGAAAGTGGCATGTGTTGGGTGTTTGATTTGCACCCAAATGCCCTCCCACTCAATGTGCATCCTCAGACGGCTGCTGGCCCTGGGAGCACAGTGCTCACGCTGCTGAAAGCGACCCACGCTCCAGTTCCTTTTAAATGTCTCTCTTTATTTTTGCTGGGGGGAGGGAAGGAAGGAGGAAGCTCATCACCCTGAGGGAAACGAAGGCGCCTGGCCTGGCCCTTTGGGATACTACAGTATATCAGTGGCTGTCTTCTGTTCTCCCTTTGCCTCTCATGCAGCTGGAGGGGTGGCGGTCTCACTTTGCAAATCACAGGACTCTCCTGTGTTGACTCAGCACTTTGTAGTGATGTATGGCTGGCTGGCCTTGCTGTTCCAAAGGGCACCGTGTCCAGAGGGAGCCATGATTCCTGGCTCTGGCCAGTCACTGAACCCTATTGGCAGTGTGCTCTACTCCTCCTTGGGGCCGGTTCCCTTCCCGTTTGCTTCCGCTCCCTCCTTGTTCCATCTCCTGGTGCTAATGGAAGCCATGGCAACGCTGGTACAAAATCCCCTCTGCTTGGGAGTGAGCCTTGGACAGGCTGTGTGAGGCTGGAGCGTCTGCCCGCTGGCTGTGGGAGCTGATCCCAGCGGCTCAGCCCTGCCTCTCTGCCAGCCCGAGGGGCAGAGTGCGGAGCTTGATGTCCCATTGCAGGAAAGGCGCTTCCCGGACGGGCAGCTGCGCATGCAGGACGACTGCAGCTTTTGCTGGGCTGGGTAATACATGCCAAAGCAGCCCTTTAACTCCTGACTCTGTGTCAGCTATGCTGGCAGCCACTGAGGGAGGAATGGGAGAAGGAAGCACTTCCCAGAGGTCCTGCCCCTACCTTGCACCCCTCAACTGCCTCGCAGCTCTGCGCACCGCTCTAATGCAAGTCTTGCACCCAGGGCCCTTGTATGGAATGTGTCAGGCCATGCCTGTGGCTTATGGACCACGGGGGGTGCTCAGTGCCTTTCCGGATGGTCCGTGGGATAACCTATTTTGAGAGCCCATCACTGGGGTGTTGACGGGAGGCTAGTTCCATTCTCGCCAGCTCACTTACGGAATCAGATGGCCTGAGAAACCCTCTGCTAGGAGCGAGCAGACTCTGTTCTGGTTCATTCCCATTAGGGAACAGCAGGCATCATGGCCCGCGTCTCCCCCAGGGTATGGGATCTATGTGTGCCTTGCAGTTGGGGTGGTGCTGTAGGCATTCTGGGTTGAGGGCCTGTCCTGCAACTGTGTGTATGTGGTTTTTAAAAAAAAAGGGGGGGGGGGCAGTGAGCCCTGAAACAAGCTGTCTTCCTTTGCTTACCTGCACAGTCAGCTTGCCCTGGAACACCTGGAGCAGGAATGGGACTTCCAGGGAGGAACAGAACGGGAGAGCCCTGCTCAGGTGGGGAGTGGTAGGCTGCGGGGGCCCTGCTTGCAGGAAAGGAGGCTGTTGCTGATCAGGTCTCCCAGAGGAATGACCTTGTGCTTGTCTATTTGCTTTGAACTTGGGGTAGACCTGAAAGTGACCTGACCAGAGGATTAAGTCCCTGCGACATGGGAGGCGTTGGAGAGCGGGTGGAGCAGCAGCAGACTCGGAGGGAAACGGAGTCTGAGCAGCTGCTGCACTGACCGTGCTCCAAGGGGCGCTGTGGGAAGGATGCAGTATTGCAGATGGGCATGCTGCATGGCTTAGGGGGCTGTGTTCGGAGTCTCTCGTACCTCTAGGTGCGTGGGGGCCTGAGCCTTGCAGGGTTCCAGTCACTTCTGCCTTGGGGTGGGGGAGGGCTAGGGGATCCTTGCCGGGAGTGTCAGAGAGAGCCCATTCCGCGCTCTGGGGCCAGGCTGGGGTAGCTCCGGGCAGCTGGTGGCTTTGGATAAGGATCCAAACTTCTAGGCATTTAATCTGAATTGAGCTTCCTTCCAGGGTTTGGCGCTGTCTCCGTTTGCCTGGCACCAGGCTGCTAGGTATGAATGTGGCTCATGTAGTGTTCCCGCTGGCCTGTGCGTCAGTCGGCTGGGGTAGCCCATGGTTCTTTCAGACCAGAGCCCAGAATCGGCTCTGTCTTCCTCCCCCAGTGACTGTTGCTGGCGAGCTTGGCCAGCCTAGTGGCTTCTGCTCCGCTCTCAGGGAGGACGCTAGCAGGGCATGGTACGTTGGTGGTGAGGCCTTCTGGCACGGTGCTGATGCAGCCCTTGTGTGGCACAGTGTGTGTTGGGCCATCTTCTAGCAGAGACTTGGCCCTGCCACTTCTCCCTAGGTCCATGGCCACCATTCAGTGTGGGGAGGGGCTCATCTCTTCCTCCCCCCCCATCACTAACTCCCTTCCCCCATCACTAACTCCCACAGGCAGGGTGGATAGAGGCCAGCAGACAAGTGAGGGGCCTTCCCTTGCCATCTGAGGTTCTCTTTGTGTAGACCTGGCAGAGCCCTCCTGTTCAGTCAGGCATGAGATGCCACCCCACCTCAGCAGGAAACCCTAATAAAAACCCAGTTCGGCACACAGCAAGAGCTATTGGGACCCAGCTGTTAAGGGCTGCTGAGTCAGCCAACCCGCAGGGGACTCTCTGTGTCGGCATGAGACAATGTTCACATTCTTCACGCAGAGTGAACTCCCCTTTCTTCTGACTCTGGGATTTCCCAGTCACTGGTAGCTGACTTTGCCGGCTGGGTAGGGTGGACTTTTCCCCCTTGGCTTGGTGCTGCGTGCTACTACCTCTTGATGCCTGCGGTGCCACCGTTCTCATGAGAACGTCAGCAGCACCACTAGCTGACTCCAACAACCGAGAGCTTGTGTTCAACGCTCAGACTTTCTCTCCGTGTCTCTGCCGTTCTATGTCCTCTAGTCTCGCCCTGGTGTGTCTGTCGCTGCCCCTCTCGTGCTCTGTCGCCATTCTCATTGCGTTCTGTGTTAACATGCAGATTGCATCCTCTGATAGTCTGGGGTAATATTTACTCTGAAGCCAGGCTGGTACTGGGACCTCTCAGCCCACGCAGCTGCCTGGGAAGAAAAAGCAAAGTTTGAGTTAAGATTTGCAAAGAAGCCAGGAACATGCTGAGATGTTTTCTCTGCTGAGGAACTGCTTTCTGGCATTGTAATTGCTCCGTGACCCGAAACGGCACCAAAAGGGAGGCCCTGTCCTAGTAAGTGAATTTTCAGCCTCAGTGCAGAAAGAGCAGGCGCTGTCAGGAGCTCGAACTTGGCTTTGCTTCTCATTCCTTCTTTGCAATTATGAATTACAATGGCCTCTAGATTCCTTGAATGCCCCTGCAAGATTTTATACCTGTCAGTTTAGTATCGGCCTTCGGGAATGCTTTGGAAATAGTTTGTGCTCTAAAATTAGAATCTTATCAGGCTTGTCATGTACGTAGTTAGCACATCTCAATAAGAGAAGCAGGCACTCAGGGTTCTCTCCCTGGGACGTTGCCTCATGATACAGAGAGTTGTGCTTAACCTCGCTGCTGCAGCCATCTTTCCTAGCCCATCAGCTCATCTGAAAAAGAGACAGGTGGCTTCACCCCCACCTCCCTCTGCCAAAAACAGACCACTAGAGATTTTCATTGCTCACCCTGTGCCTGGAGTCAAAATTTGTCCTGCAGGCCAACACCCCCCTCCCCCCATCTGACCATCAAAGGGGGCTGCTTAAAAATAATAACTTTCTGTGCATCTACTTTGGATTCTTTAATGAGCATCATCCTAGACCTGTTATTTTCATGACTAACTGTAAATATCACTCCCCCCATGGAGTCTGAGAGAATAATTCACAACTCAGTTAGGCAGTTACATAGTGCCTATGTGGGATGAAATATTATCTATGCCACTTCTCCACTGGGGGTAGAGGCACTTCCATTCTGTATCTAGGTCTAAACAGATCCATGGTTTCCTTAGCTGCGTCTACCAGGAATCCTAACCGAAATGCCTCAGCCGCTTTAACAGTCTCTCACTGTTTCCATCCTATTGTTTCCATCTTTAAAAAAATACCCTTGTTAAAGGGACACTGCCAAATTCGAGAGTGTTTGGGGTGGGAGGGCAATATTTGATCACTTCTGCTTTCTCCTACTCCCTCTAGCCCTGGCTCTGTCTAGATAGTGTCATTCTTGTGCAAAGCCAACCATCCTCTTCCCACAAAATACTCCTGCAATACCAACAGGCCAGCACTCGTGAGCAATCCCATGCTAACACACTGGTGTGTGCATCTCCAGCCCTCCTGACCCATCCTACAGTAACACCAGCAGGCGTGCTCAGTGGAGGAAACAAACTTAGAAAAGAGACAGATTTTTTTCTTTGAAGCTTCCAAGAATTATTACAAACTGCAGGAAAGGAAAACATTATAATCTCAAAAGGCTGCTAATGTTACTCCTCTGGCTGACAGCCCCTGGGGTTGAACTCTTGGTGCCAGGTGTCTTTGTTGGAGAGTGTCAGCTGCCAGGGGTATTTGCTCCTTCTGACAAGTCATCAAGCACTGAGCTTGGGCTGAAATAATGAAATCTCCCCCCTTGGGGTGTGGGGCAGATGGCAGTGGCTGGCTGTTAAAGCTGGCAGAACAGGCCATGGTTTCTCTGTCATGGAAGGAACAAGCAGGCAGCCATGGCAATGGGCACATAATAAGCTGTATGGTAATAGCATGCTTGGAGTCAGTGGCTTTGCTGTTGAGAATAGGTTTCAAGCAGGCTAAGCAGAGAGGTTTTAAATCCTCCATGGCAGCGCTGTAAAGATAGAGACCTGGATGGGCCTCTTCCAAGCTCCTTGGCAACTTTAAGTCTGTTGCTATGCCCCAAGGCCCTTCTGGACAGTGTTTGGCTGGGGAGGGGGCGGACGGATTGGCCCTGTTCCAGCCCAGCTGGGCATCGCTGCCCAGTTGCTCAAGCTTCATAAACATCCGAGGAGCCGAAATGCTGGAGGATCAAAGTTCAGGCTCCTTGGGAGCCGTTTAGAAAAACAAAATGCTTCGTGGGAGCTGAAAACAAGTCCAAGAAAGATTGGCTCCGTCTCCCTGCCTGGTTGGGATCAGCCGCAGCACAGCAGGTTTCATGCTATCTGGTGTGTGTGGGAAAACTGGTGCCTGAAATAGCTTAGAAGGGAGGGAAAGGGAGAAGATGGGGGTGCAGAGGAGGGAGAGGACAAGAGCCGAGGCTGGGGGTAGGACATTACTCCATTGCCAAAAGCCACAACCGCTCAAGGGCCAGAAGGACCTTCTGACACTTGGAGTTTGCAAATCTTAGCTTTTGTTTTTACAGCTTTTGTGACAGTCAGAGGAAGAATGGGTGGGGGGAGGAACCCCTTGTCTCTGAAATTCATATCTGCATTTAAAACCGTTTTTTAAAAAAAAGTCTGGTGTCAAAAAGAGAACTCCTAAATTGAAATTCACATGGAACCTTTTTTGTCTTCAGCATGTGTGGGTGAGGAGGGGGCAGGGAGAAGGACAGGTGCAGCAAGAGGGCTGTGGCGCAGGGCTAAGGTGCATGCATAGCGCTGGTGGTGGGGTGGGCTAAGAATGGGATAGCTGGGGGCTGTGGGTCAGGATTGAGATGTCTGGCTCTCTTTAGCTCTTCTCTTGCATGGATTCCAGCCTAATTTAAAGATAATCCCCTGCCCCAAAACTGCTTGATTGAAGAGACCCCTGGCTCCTTGACCCCTGCCGCATCTGGCAGGCTGTTTGTCTGCTGTTAGGCTGCACAGTCCTGTTTGTAGATGGGTTGACACAAGATGGTTTTGTCCGATGTGACGAGGGGGCTGGGCTCACCTCCCGTACGTGTGTGCGTGCTCACGCTAGCGGGAGTGGGGTGGCGCACTCTTCAAAACCGCCTCCTCTGTTTGGCGTGCATGCAAGAGCGCACC